>CM037870.1:2961057-4161057 GCA_021292105.1 Anadara kagoshimensis
TCACAAATGTTCATAGCAGATTAAATGGGACTTTTAGATACTGCTTCTTCTCGGTATTAAGACGAGAGAGTCCTGACTACTTCAACCGGTTGTTGTTGTTGTTGAATGTTGTTTAACGTCGCATCAGCAATTTTTCAGCTATTCGCGACGAGAACTACTTCATTAATCTCTATGGATTGATCTATGAACAAGTTCGTGTATGCATGTGTAGTGCGAGTTGTTTCATGGCGAGTGCTCACTCAGAGCGACTTTAAGGTGCTAGCTCAGAGTTAGTAGACGAGTCTCATAACACTGGTCAACACCGGATGAACCAGTAAAGAAAATTCACTTTCACACATGTAGTCTGAGAGGGACTCGAACTCACAGCGGCGAATAACAGTCTCTATCAGAAATTTTGTGGGGCCCTGAAAATCTCTATCAGAATCTGTATGGGGTCCTTATAATCTCTCAGATTTTTGTAGGGTCCCAATAATTTCACAGATTTTTGACCCAAAATATCTATGAAAACCTAAATTGTTGGACACATCAGTCTTTATCAGAGCTTATGTAGGACCCTTACAATCTCTATCGGAACTTTTTATGGTTCCCTAAAAGCTTCCATAAGAAATCTTATATTTTACCAGAACCTTTATATATTCCCAATCTCTTATTTTCAACCATTAGTAACTCATTTGGCAGAGTGGTCGCTTCGTATGTGGGAGGCCGTGTGTCTGACCAAGACTTTAAAATAGGTAGTGACTGTTCTTTCCGCAAGAACTTGGCATTTGGAAATGAAAGTCATGGGGTCAACGGCATGATAAAGAACCCTCCCTGAACATTACCATGAGTGCACAAAAAAGTAAAAATTTCTGCCACTTCACATATAGCTGGTGACGTCTCGATATAAGTAAAATATTCTTGAAATATTTTTAACCCTATTTCAATTAATCAGTATAATCTAAGGATACCCCGTGCGTTTTGGACAATTTTTACATCGAAGACATTTTTGCACCAGTCACTCGTAAACTAATAATTTAAAACTATGTGTAAACTTTTAAAAATAGAAATCAGAACTCTTATTAATGTAATAATAGACCTCCTCTGGGTACATACGCACTGATTAGACATGTTTTAAGAACATGTGATGACGATGATTTATGACTCCCAGCTGCTGTACATAAAATCGTATGGCAAAGTGTAAAATTTGGACTGGATTGAACTCTTGGACTGGACTCATGAATTGGACTATTGGGCTGGGTTGGACTGGACTCAGGAATTACTAACACTTTTAGAAATTGAAATGATCATAACTAAAATAAGAGTTCACTTCAAAAGTCCCAAGAGTCTAGTCCAAAATTTCAGGCCATTAATCCTGTCCAAGAATCCAATTCACTCCAATTTTACGCCAAGAGTTCAATCCACTCCACATTTTACATCAAGAGTTCCATCCACTCCACATTTTACGCCAAGAGTTCAACCCACTCCACATTTTACGCCAAGAGTTACATCCACTCCACATTTAACGCCAAGAGTTCCATCCTCTCCACATTTTACGCAAAGAGTCCAATCTAGTCCACATTTTACACTTTGCCAGTTGTACTAGGTGTTGTAGGTCTATACTGGAGATTGACCATAATTGTAAGGTTTTCTAAATAAAGGTTCAGTAAGCCTTGTAATATCTTCTTGACATATATCAACACAAAAATACGAATACCGGTAATATTGGAATATTAGAGGTCTTGTCCTATTACTGTTTGGTCCTTAAAAATTTATTTGACACCAAACTAGCTAATTTTCATTAGTGAATAGATCTACATCCATGGGTCGTAAACATCTGGTCTTTCTAGGCCTTAAAAGCCAAATTTTGCAAATCAAACACTACTATTTGTATTAAGGACGCTGCATCAAAATAATTTTGGTCTAGCCGTTGTAGCACACCACAGATGATCATAAAAATCCCCTCTATTATTTTCAAGTTTGGGAACACAGCCGTTTCGCATTGTGGGGACACACACAAGGTTTGTGCAAATGGAATACTACTTGTACCAAGGGCGTCGCCTGTACAATAATTAAGGCCTAGCAGTAGCTATTGTATGGTTATTATGGTATACGATAATATTTCAAATTAACTTTATACTGGGCCCCCTCTATAATACACCCCTTTGGGCCTCATAGATAAGGTTTGTGCAAATAAATATTTAAGACCCCATGTATGGTGCTTTACAAATGATGTCCGTAGCTGAACGATATCTGTAAAAGATGTCATTAACTGTTGTAACAAGAGGCCCATGGGCCCTGATACGCTCACCTGATAACTAATGGCTAGCTGATAAATTTAAAGAAAACATAAATACTAAACCCCAATGACTTTTTTCTTTACATCAAAATGATCATTTTATCAATACCTACAACATTCTAATATACATGCCTATACAAAACGTTTATAGTTTTCAAGATAATTAACCATTTCAGTATTGTTTTGCATCTGTGACCTTGACCTTTAAAACCCATGGCCTTTTATATACATCGAAATGATTGTTGTATCGATACCTACAACATTCTAATATACATGCCTATACAAAACGTTTATAGTTTTCAAGATAATTAACCATTTCAGTTGTTTATGCATCTGTGACCTTGACCTTTGAACCCATGACCTTTTTCTATACATCAAAATGATCGTTGTATCAATACCTACAACATTCTGATATACATGCCTATACAAAAAGTTTGTAGTTTTCGAGATATTACCATTGTCAGTATTGTTTCACATCTGTGACTTGACCTTTGAACCCATGACCTTTTCTATACATCAAAATGATCGTTGTATCAATACCTACAACATTCTAATATACATGCCTATACAAAAAGTTTATAGTTTTCGAGATAATTAACCATTTTGGTATTGTCTCGCATCTGTGACCTTGACCTATGAACCAATAACCTTTTTCATTACATTCAAAATGATTGTTGTATCAATACCTACAACATTCTAATATAAATGCCTATACAAAAAGTTTATAGTTTTCGAGAAATAACCATTTCGGTATGTTTCGCATCTGTGACCTTGACTTTTGAACCCATGACCTTTTTCTATACATCAAAATGATCGTTGTATCAATACCTACACATTCTAATTTACATGACTATACAAAAAGTTTATAGTTCGAGATTATAATTATAATCAGAGGTAAAAAAAATTAGGGCCACGACCTTCACAATTGACCTTGACCTCATTTTGAAGATACTAACAAGAAGATGTCAAAACTGAAAACACCATGTCATTATCCGGTCAAATAGTCAAGTTATAACAGTTTGAAGCTATATTCCGATTTTTTTTTAAATTAAACGCAAAAACGCGTAATCCATTTTTGTCCAAATTTCACAAAATGAACAAACTATAGGCTTAAGACCCTAGAGAAGCCAAACATCACATCAGATTTTTTCTACAATCAATACTTTCGGAGAAGAAGATTTTTTAAGATTTTTGCACCCCTAGGTCACCTTGACCTAGTTATGGTAGCCATGGCAACGCCACGAACAAATCTGAATTGCACCGGCCCATATATACTTCTGACAAAGTTTCATTAAAAACTGTCCAGTAGTTTCAGAGGAGAAGTCGAAAATAGGTGTTATTGACGCACGCACACACGCACGCACATACACACGCTGCGCTATGCCATAAGCTCACATGACCTTCGGTCAGGTGAGCTAAAAATTAAAATTAAACTAAACGGTTAATATTCAAATAGAACTTTGTACTACAATCTATATCAGCATCACCGTGGCTACCTTTGAGGCAGTTGCCTCGGTTAAAAATTAACCATTAACATTTCAGTAAATTCATGAGATGATGAAAATATATAAGGAATAGTTTGAAATTATAATAATGATCTTTTAAGCCCTTTGGTTTGTTTTTAAAGGTTTTAGAAATTAAAAGTGTGTACACGTTAATTTTCTAAGTTTTTTTGATTGTTTTTGATTTCCATTCTTTGATTTACTTTGTTCTTATAAACAGTCTGGGATTAATTTTGAGAGTACAGTACTTGTATAATAATGTTCCCATCACACTATGTAGATTTGATTCAACAGCAAGCACCCATTCCATTAATGTTGGATCAGCGCAATAGATCAGTTGATGCCATTTTTGTCTTTTTCGGTCGCCATTAACTTTTTCTCTTTATAATAGTTTCACAATAATAAAGGGTCTAGCCACATAATCATCAATGTATGATAAATGGTACAGTCAACTTCTCTATAAAGGCCACCCAAGGGGGCCAGTAAAAGTGGCCTTTATGGGCAGGTGGCCTTTATATACAAGTTCAAATAATATGAATAAAGAACAATTGGGATACTATTCTACTGGCCTTTATAAGCAGGTGACCCTTATATAGTGGTGACCTTAAAGGCAGGTTGGACTGTATGTCACTGTGTTTTGATGGTTTTATTTGAGATGTTCATCCAGTCGGTCATGGCAAAAATGTCCATCAAGTCAAAATATAAAAGTTGGTCAACAAACAAATACTGAATACACAGTGGCGGATTTAAGGGGGGCGGGTTGCGGGGGTTGCAACATCCCCTTTGAAAAATTTAAAGAGAGAGAGAGAGAGAGAGAGAGAGAGAGAGAGAGCGAGCTATTGACTGATGTGACCCCCATAAGTTAATATAACAACCCATCGGGGCTGGATGCTCGTGCCTTCGGCGTTCGCATCTAGCATTGATATAATTCTCAGCCCCCCCCTTTCAAAAAATCCTGGATCCGCCCTTGATACATAGATCATTGGCTGAAAATGGTATCAGGATGCACTATTTTACGCCATTTTTTTATATTCAGGGGAGCATGTCCCCTTAACCCTCTAGCAGGAAGGCGCTTCGGTCTTATCCCTAAGACTATGAAAATATGTGCCTCGGTAAATTTTAGGATCTAGCTGCGGTAATGCATTATGCAATGATAAATTTCAATTACAACTAGACTTAACCATTCTCTTTAAGGGTAAAAAACATGCCATATGCACATAGTATATAGCAAAGAAATGTCATCTACTATTTTTAAAGACATGATTACAATTAGGAACCAATTTTGTGAAGACATTTATCCCATTTACTTGGCCTCAGATACTAGTATTTCCCGGAAACACATTACCATAAACTCCACCTCAGACCCCTTAAGCCGTCTTAAAGGTCGGAGTCAACTAAGTAAAACAGCCCGCTCAATCCATCATTCAACTGACTGTGTGTGTCACTGTCACAGTAGCGGTATATGATTTTGCACCTTTTTGGCAGTATAATTACTAATATTATGACAATATTATTGAAATGAGAAGTAAATGTCTTCAAATAGAATCGACAACACTGTGTACATCAAGTAGTTAGAGAGTTTAAAAAATTGTTTCTTTTACACCTTCGCCTGCTACGGTAAAATTGTTTGACTTTTTGACTTGTTAGATTGTCAAATCCTGAAGCTTGAGGAAGAACAACTGGCTATTGACCATTTGACTTTCATTTACTGTTTAATAATATCTTAAGTT
This sequence comes from Anadara kagoshimensis, assembly GCA_021292105.1. Classification (NCBI taxonomy): domain Eukaryota; kingdom Metazoa; phylum Mollusca; class Bivalvia; order Arcoida; family Arcidae; genus Anadara; species Anadara kagoshimensis. The sequence continues at coordinate 2,966,565 of CM037870.1, forward strand.
GGGAAAAATTGAATTAAAGCACAAATAATTAAATTTTACCGTTTTCACGCATTCTGATCGGCCCTATTTTTACAAGACCCGACCATTTTCACGCAATCTGATTGGCTAAAAAGTTAGAGTCCTATTTTTACCAAGACTCGAGCATTTTCACGCAATCTAATTGGCTAAAAAGATATGGTTATTTCCTCATAGACATGATTTTGTGCAATATGGATAACTACCTGATAAAAAAAATTAATGCGCACATTTCATTGTTGTCCACACTTCACATTGAGGTAATGTGTTTGATAAACTTTAAATGTTTTGCATAGTAACTTGTTCTTTTTGTCTCTTTACTCATTGCCTTTAATTTTTGTTGGGTCTACTGAAAATAACTTAAATGAAGACTTTGCACTTTTTTCATAAACTTGCTACACAGGATTTATAACATGGTAAAGATCAAAATAAAGTGTGGCGCATATGAATGGACCAGCACTACAGCGGCCATATTAAATTTCAAAACAGAAATATGTAGATGATATGTGTACCAAGACTTTTCGCTTACACGACCTAAATTTTGTAGGCGACACATCATCTCATGTTCGTATACATTTGTTCCAAGTTTAATCAAAATCCTTCCAGGAATGTGGAAGATATGGAGTTGACATCATATTGGGAAAGATGAACAGAATCCTATTTCTATATACACCTACCCTAAGGGATAGGGGTGGTGTTGGCGGCTAAGAATTGCCACTGGCATCTATTTACTGTATAAGCCAGCTAAAACACAAGTACATACATGTACTATGAAACAATGTAGACTCTTCAACAAAATGCTGTAACTGCATAGCGAAACACATACACTAGACTAAGAAATCAGGTTTATAAAATGTAGTAATGAAGTTTTACACCAGGGCCACGAATCTTTCAAATATATCCAGGCATTCATTTCCGAGATGGTGGAGGAAATCAGAGTGCCCGAAGAAAACTTACTTTTGACTTCAAGATCACTGGTTAAGAGAGATGTGATGGCTATGGGTTTGACACAGTCCAACAATAGTCATGATACCCCTTAACTTTTGTATGAAAAAAATATTTCTATAGCATATAGAATTATATCAAGTTTATATTTTCCCTAAAACTGGTGTTATTTTGTGAATGTCTCGCACAAATATTATGGGGTTTTGATCATGTGGTACAGCTGTGAATCCCATCGATTGATTGATCAAATGGGGTTTTGAATTCCCAGTAAAGAATATTTCACTTATATCAAGACATCACAGCTATAAGTGAAGTGGCAGACATTTTGACATTTGCAGTGGACTGAGGGCAATGTGCAGGGAGGGTTCTTTGGTGTGTCATGCCCGCCATGAAATGAGAAGGACCCCTATTGACTTTCATTTCTGAATTACGATGGTGTGGCGAAAGAACAATCACTACCTATATTTAACCCTTGGTCAGACCGTGGCTTGGGTTTGAACCTAGGACCTCCAACATATGAAGCCAGCTCTCTACCAGCTGAGCTACCATAGTGGTGAAATCAAGTTGTGCGAAGTGTAATAAAACTTGAAAAATCAGGTATGATAAAACTCAAGGAATTTGAAAATTCAGGTGTGATAAATCTCGAGGAATTTGAAAAATCACCAACTAAAACTCACTTCTTCTGTAATGTACTGATTTAATGATGCAAAAGCAAGATGAAATTTGACTTATTTACTACAATAGTAGATTTCAAATTTTTGTACAAGTTGAGTTTGTATTAAAAATCCCTATAAACTCAAAATTGTCTAACAAATCAATTATGGTAACAAAGTACTTGAAAATATGTTGATTTAGTAACTGCAAGGTCAACTACTATAGTACTGTTACACATATATTAGTATCTCAGTAGTTCAACTAATAATTACTTATAAACTAACTAACAAAAGTACTACTACATGTACTGACACAGCCTGACAAATAAAATGTTTATATATAATATATAAATACATATATATAATATATACAGTACAGGCTTGTCTAAAGTTTAACACTAAGCTAGCGAATTTGTGCGAAATTGGCATTTCATCTTGATCCCTTGTTAGCTATACAGTATCCGGATAGCTGCTTTCTACACCTTGGAATTTTTTCCAGCCACTACCTATCCATATCTCTACCACTCAATAGCCGTGTTTCAAAAAGCTATCCATATTTCAGCCAATCGGCGGCCGAGCTTCGACCCCCTTTTCCGTTAGCTCTGCGTTAAACTTTCGACAGGTCCTTACTGTACCTATGGCACACAACAAAATACTTAAGCTTGAAAACCATGTTACAATATATTATTTATATCCGATATAATTATTGTATATATTAATTCTATAAGAAGATTTTGAAACAAAGTTTTTTGATTAAACGTTTTTTTTTTTTTCTTCTCAAAGATAAAAAGTGACAAAAACACGGCAAACATTTAAAAAAAAAAAAAAACAACAACAACAACAATACAAAACAGTATTAAAGCACTAACTTAAAATTGGTCTTAGCAGCATATATATATAATATACTAACAAAAGTCCATAAAGGACTCCTGATACTAGCTATAGGTGTGGGTATAGATAGGACTACACAAGCATGTCCCTTATACAGTGGAGTGGAGAAATGTTTTATACCTCAGTAAAGATTCTTTCACCTATATCGAGGCAGTCAGGAAACCAGTCCCCAGAGAGAACATATGTACTTATGTACTAACAAAAGTCCATAAAGGAATTCTGATTTCTGGCTATAGGTATGGGACTACACTATCTGTCCCTTATTGGATGAAGTGAAGTAATGGAGTTTGATGCCTCGGGTATGATTCATTCACCTATATCAAAGCAGTCATTATTGAAAGAGGAAACCATAGTGACGAAAGAAAACAAAACAGCCTTTGCAAACAAATTGACAAACATTCTCCAACTAGGATCTACCCATATTGAATTCTTTCTAATTAGGCCGTGACTCAGTGCCAGTAAGAGGCACTTTGATCTAGAAGTTGGTGCTTAAGACCTACCGACCACCAAGCCCCATTGTCACTTATAAACTATGTGTAATAAAATCTGTCGGAACCATTTCCTCATCAGTGTAAAGAATGTGTGAGAATGTTAAAATAATTTACATAACACATTTGTTCTAAACCTTGATTTTTTTTTACATTTTCACGGTAACTTGCAAGTTTAAGTTTCAAAATTTTCCATTCTCATCAAATTTTTTTTCAAATAAGTCAGATTTTATGTGTAACACTTCACTTAGCAATATAAACTGTAGATCTATATATGTAAAGATTATGTACTTGAGCACTTTCAGACCTTGGCTATTTTTATTTTTTAAGAAGCATCTTATATCATTATTTACAAGCAATCTCAAATTGAAATATTATGTGAGCAAAAAAAAGACTTAAGTGAAACCAGGTTGATCTGTTTACAGTAAAAAAAAATCGTCATGTGCAGAAGTGAAAATTCAATTGTTTCGTCAATAATTTTAAATTTTACAATAAATAAAAAAAATTTTCACAACCTACTACTAACAGATAACTTTGGCATTTTAGCTATATTTAATATTTCCATAAAAATAATTCTTATTTTTAGCAAAAAAAAAGTTAAGACAAAAAGTCAAGTACCATGTGTGTATATATTTTTTAACAGACAAACTAAGACAATAGGTTTTCTGGGAATGCCAACTTTGCAATGATATGACTGCACAAAAGATCACTTTCTGAATATGTCCAATTTTACTGACAAAAAAAAAAGGTTTAAATTAATTTCTGATATGGTCTATATTACAAAGAATATGTTACTAAATATAAGTTATGTCTAAGCTTATTTATACACAGGCTTTAACACTAGAGCGACAAAAAACGAAGACAGTACTTGATCACATGATCACAATTCAATCACATGATCACAACTTGATCACATGATCATAACTTGACCACGTGATCACAACTCGACCAATCAACATAAAACATGATCATTCTATCATAAATTATATAAGTTACATTATTATAAAGTAACAAATATCATTCTTACAAATAATATTTATACATCTCTATGTAGCTGCCATACTTAGTTACCAAATGAATATTAATGTGTATTGTATGACATAAGGGAAGCAACTCTTATCAAACTGAGAACTATGATATAAGGGAAGTAACTCTTGACCAACTGAACAATAATATGAGATAAGGGAAGTAACTCTTGACCAACTGAACAATAATTATGACATGAGGGCAGTAACTCTTATCAAACTTGGACTTGGCCATAGAAATTAGAGTTAAACATGAAAATATGAATTTTGGTGTGTGTGTGTGTGTGTGTGTTTGAGAAGCATGTAAGTAAGAACTACTATTGCATTATCACCCGCGTGATAAACTTAATCAGTCAAATGTTTTTATGCAGTACTTTTGATTAAAACCATTTTGATTTATTTCTGTTTTTGAATTATTTTTAACATTTATTAATTTCAGATAAAGTCTTAACTTTATTTTAAATTTGTTTAGAACCAAAGAATGATATATTTGACTAGTAGAAACTTCTCTGGAATGAACTTAAAATGGATGATATGTTTAAAGGTGTTTATTCTTAAACTCAAATTTCAATCATTGTAACTTTAGAAAAAAGGATTAATTCTGGAAAAATGAAAGACAGAACTTGATGAAAAAAAAATGTTAGACGGAACTTGATGAAAAAAAAATGTTAGACGGAACTTGATGAAAAAATGTTAAAGATCTTTTTCATTGTGTGTTCATTCAAATGATTTATAACCAATATGGTGTAATGACCTTGAATTGATATCAGTTTGGCTTTATGTGTTATTTCTAAGGTTTATAGGAACTAAAGTCTAATGACCTTGATATTAACTCAAGGTCAACTCAGTAAAACTTTATCACAAGTTTGTGTATTCTTTCTAAAGTTTATAACAAATATGGAGTGATGACCTTGGAATTGTTATTAAGGTCAGCAGAGTCAAACCTTGTGTGTTCATTCTGATATTAATAACAAATGTGGTCAAATGACCTTGAGAAAAATATCAAGGTCAACTGGCAAAATTTATGTTTTCTTTTTAAAGTTTGTAACAAATGTGGTCAAATGACCTTGAGTTAATATCAAGGTCAAAAGAGTACAACTTTGCGAGTTCTTTCTGCAGTTGATAACAATGACCTTGAGTTACTAATATAAAGGTCAACTTACTCAGTTTTGACCTTGAAAGTAGGTTGATTTTAATCATTTTATACAACAAAACATTCATAAATTTAATAAATAAATAAATATATAAACAAAGCTATTCTAGAAAAGGAATCATATTATATGCACTTTCATTTAAAAGTATTCAATTCAATTTAAATTTGATAAATTAACAAAAAATTATAGAACCACTTTTCATTTTTTTTTCACAACAACACTTAAGCATTTTCTCATTCATTTCATGAACTCAATATTAACAGATTCTGTTAGTTTATTTCAATGATTCGATGAGTCAACAGTCTTTGAAAGTCAATAAAATAAGCAACTGAAAAACATAATAAAATCCTAGCTTTGTATTTGTAAGATACCTCAAAATTTTTGTGGTTAAGTGTGGTTTGTTTTTTCCTTGATTTGTGACATTTTGTACAAACAAATGGAAAACTAAGAGTTTTATTTTTCAGTCTAAATATGTAACAAAATTGTAACAGTATTGTAATGATACTGTCATTTTCTCACAGTAGAGCAGTACCTATTTCACAACATCTTTAAGTATTCCAAACATCATAATGGTATCATAATACTGTCATATCATCATTTTCCTACCATATCATTATATCTGTTTTGTCTGCGCTAACATCTCCACTAAAGAGACATGGTAAAAACTTTTGTGAACAGAACTGACTCTTAAGATATTGGCTGATATATCTTTATCAAAAATTTTAAAAAAATCAAAACAAAACTGTGGTACTTTTTCATGTTAAAACATGACTGACACTTAAATGATTAATTTCTCTCAAACAAACAAAATAATAAATACACATTTAAAATTACACACAAAACTCTTTTCTTCTTTAAAATTCATCCGAAAAATCAGATTACACATGCACATATGTATTCAAGCATATACCAGGAAATATTTCACACATGTATCACCAGTAGAACTTTACACATGAAAATCAGCAAAACTTTACACATGAATACCAGTGGAACTTTACACATGTACAGTTCAGACCTATCAAAAGTTTAATTCTAAGCTAACCAATCGACATCTCATCTCAGCACCTGTTAGCTTTATCTCAATAGCAATTGATAATCGTCTCTCAGCAATTATCCAAATTTCAGCCACTGGTCAGCCATACTTTGACTCCTTTTCGTTAGACCATTGTTAAACTTTAGGTCTGTACTGTTATACCAGCAGATTCTTTACACATGTATATACCACCCAAAACCATCTCTCAGCAGTTATCAATATTTTGGCCACTCGACAGCCATACTTTGACTTTTTTTTCCGTTAGCTCATTGTTAAACTTTCGGCCGGTCTGTACTATTATACCAGCAGAATCTTTACACCTGTATACCACCCAAAATCAGATTACACATGTATACTTGTGAAACTTTAAACATACACATCAATAGTAGCGGAATTTTTACACATGTACACCACCTAAAATCAGATTACAAAACTTTACACGTATGCCAGCAAATATTTCACACGTGTACATGAGCACATACTTAACACACATGTAACAAACACTAAATTTATACTTTACACACATATACCACCCAAAATCAGATTACACATGTAAACCAGCAAAACTTCACACGTTTACCAGCATATCTTTACACATACACATGTATACCAGCAAATCTTTCCACACACACATGTATACCGGCAAATACTTTACACATGATTAATAAATAACGTTTTAATTTAAAAATCAAACAACCAGTTAGACAGGACAACTACGAGTCTTTCTTCTAGGAACTGATCTCTTCCTTGATCTTCTGATCTAGAATTTGTTCAAAACTGAGGAATCCAGCCTCATGATGATGAAGAGTAGTTCCATTTGTGGTGGGTGGTCGACATAAATTAAGTGGTTGTCCTTCACTCTCAGGTCTGAAAATAATAACGAATACAATTACTAGGTTTTCATAATCTTTTAATTATCAGTAGCCAAATTTGTGAAATTGTAGTCATTTTTAAATATTTTTTCACAAATTTGCTGAAATAAGTTAATTTTTGAAATTTTTAAATATTTTTTCACAAATTTGCTGAAATAAGTTACTTTTCGAAATAACTTCTAAGGAATTAGTAGCAAAATGGTGATTTTGGCTACCAGATATGGATACATAGCAACTATCATACCCTCAGGATACAATTTCTAAAATTTATGTTTCATTTTGCAGAAAAAGTTCTCCCTTAACTAAAGAGTTAATTAATTCACCGTGTTCATTGAGACCACACTCCAATCATATGTTAACCAGGACAGCTTACAGTAAAACCTTGCTTACAATGATGCCCCTTGATAACTTTGCCACTTGCAACTATTGCCACACTATACTGAATTCCCAAAATCCATTTTTTCTATGTTTTTTCTTCATAAGTTTCCCTTTTATTGCCTACATCCTTTATAATGTCATAATCTGACTTAACAAAATGGTGGTGATGAATTGAGTGTTTTTATGTTGTTTTTTTTTATTTTATTTTTTTTTTTTTTTATTTCAAATCTACATTTTATACATCATTAAGAAACAGAGGTATGGTCAGGGGTAAAATGTGATTACAAGTACTGGGTAAATAAAATAAAATTTAAACAAAATCTAGAACTCACTTTTTTTGTGGGAACTGCCCAGGTCCGGCAGTACCATAGAACTGTGCCATTTGCTGCATACTGGCAAGAGGTTGGTTATAGGCTGCTGCTGGAAGGGTGTTCAAACTCTGAACTGAAGAATATGTGGCTCGTACAAATGCAGGATGGAGTGGCATGGCTGGCTGGTACATTCCTGCAGGCAGAACACTTCCTGGAATCTGGTTAACACCTGTCATAGCACTGGCGGTGAGCATGGAAGGGATAGGATAAGTTGGAATCTGTGATGGATTCACCGTGTTCAGATCACTGTTTCCAGGAGACGGAACTTTATTTGGAATACTGTCATTGAATGTTGTATGATTTTGACCAATTTTGTTCAAATTTTCCATACTGTCATATTTACGTAATAATTTATCCTTCAGATGTGACACCGTCGCTGCGTGAAATTGTTCTCGCTGTTCTCCATTCATCATATTTTTATTACTCACATATCCATTAGTTAACTCATTTTCTGTATTCAGAGTATTATTAACCATCGGACACTTTGTATAGTTAATTTGTTTTGGCTGTTCCTGTGGTTCTATTTTCATCTTGTCTCCACCACCTTGTGGCGGAGGGTTGACAAAACCGGGAACTTGTCTGCTGCCACTAAAATATGGTCTATATTGAATTGTTGGATTAGGTGCCTTCAAGTGGGCAAGTAACTGTGGGTGTTTGTCTACAGCTGACAATTTCGGTTTATCTGGTGTCACCTTTACATTTTCGCTAGCTTTTTCCTCCATTTTGTTTGGAGCATTCTGGGTGTTTTTTTCAGCTGGTGTGACAGAGACCATTTCTGATTCCTCAACCTCATTTTTCTCAGTGTTAGCGATTGTGTGTTTACGTAATTTATCAAACTTTTTATGAAACACTTCCACTGGTGGGGAGTTACTAGGTGAGGCATGATTAGAAATGACATTTGACGTTTCCGGAGCATCGTCCACAGCCATGGGCGACATCGGCTGTTCTTCTGAAACAAAATTGCTACTAGGTGTATTTGTGGCTTCTTTTTCTTGTTTGATCTGAGATGATGCAATACTCTGTTCACGAGACATGGTGTGAGCAGACGATGAAATGCTCCATGCCAACTGCTGCTGCTGTTGTTCTGCACGAGTGGGTACCGGGATCCGAATTCCTGATAGACTCTCAAATGCACTTTCTCCAGCACCAATTTTCTGTAACTAGAATTAGACAAGTGTAAATGTATTGGTTTAAATTATAATTTAGGTACCGATAAATGGGGTTTCCTCGCTGTACCATGTGATACCCGCTAACATTTATGCGGAACACTTATTTCCAATGGATGTGGAATCGCATGAGTTGACGTTTTCCCGCGAAAACGACGCCATTCTGGAAATCTGTGATGTTGATGTTTTCCAAAACGTTTCGCACAAACATTAAGAGGTATTGATCACGTGGTACAGTGGCGAACCCCATTTGTGTGGACCTGAACTACCATTTATCTCATGGATCACCTTGTTTACTATGAAATTATCTAATCTAGGATAGTACTGTTGCGGTGTCATTGAGAAAATTGCTAAAATAGTACTAAATATACCTGCCAAATCACAAAAAGCAAAGTCAAAGCTTTGGAAACTGGGAAATTTAGTTAAACATGTGAACTTTCAACACAGATGTAAGGCTGGGTTGTCCGGAAAGGTAAACACCTCCTGTTTAGCTAGCGACATCTGTGGCATGTGAACTTAAAATTGAGAATGAAAGGAACATGGAATTTTGTGATTTAATATATCCAGAACAACTTTGGATACAGAGACATCATACTTATCAACAATACTGCAATATATTTAAAGTTATTATCATGCTCCAGTTGGATTTAATTGATGAATCAAGTGATGCACCTTAAGGTTAAGGCATATTTGACATTTTCAAAGGAGAAAGATTCAATGATCTTTATGTTTTTCTGTATATAACTGTCTTTATTGTAAAATGTAATGTAAAATGGCTTACAATAATACATGAATGTGTTCCAATAAATATAAATTTAAGGACGTTATTTTTTACTTTTTCACATATTTATTAACTGTGATATAAAATTTCAGGACACTTTATTTTTATTTTTTTTTTAAAAATAACCATGACACCATTTTAATCTAAATAAAACATTTCAATAATATTTCTAATTTCATCTTTTTTTTTTTGGATTTAACACATGACATTATTCTAGAGGCAAATGGAAGGTTAAAAGTTAGTTTCCTGCACATAAACACCATTTTTTCAACAGGAAGTAAAAGGGTTTACAAAAGTACATGATCGACATTCATAAAAAGTAAACTTCAGGATGTTCTTTTTGACATATTTATTAAATGTGTGTTAATTTACTTTTGATAAATTTGTAATTAGTCAAGGGTTGATGTTTGTTTTTTAATCGTTTATCAAGGTATGAATGGTTAAAGCAGCTGGGAGAAATTGCATAAATTTTGCATAAAAGCGATTTATGGATAATTTGCATCTTTATATTTAAAATTATGTTAGCTTTCTTTCTGCAAATGATGAATTTTAACGAATACAATGATTGAAAAAAAGACGTTTAATTAGAAATTCTAATTAAAACTATTTTTAGAGATTGCGCATTTTTATGTTTCACATTCCATGACGGAACTATTTTCACTTCAACAGTTCATTGAAAAATAATGACAGAAAAGAACTTCATATAGAAAGTACAGTGATACTTACATAGTAAATTTTAATGTATGAACAACTGAATGTCGTTCTAGAGTACCCGGCACGTCCCTGGTTCATGCAAGTTCATGTTTGACTTTATATGACAGGAATATGACTGTTTGACTGGAAAATGATTTCACTAAATGGTTTAAACCAAATATGACTAAATGATTCAAATTAATTGACAATAGTGCAATACAGAAGCTGTATAAGGTGTAATCTTCTGAAGAATATCAAACTCGTTGAATAAATTCAACATTACCTAAACACTCATGCAAGATTCTCTATATACATACCTTGGGTTCTGTAAGAGCTGAACTGTGGTGATTGTCTACTTTTGAGAAACTCTTTGACAAGTAAGCTGGATGTCTATCAACTAATAGAGACTTCTTCCTATGATGAAGTCCGTACGATGCGCCGACACTTCCCCGTCGCATTTCCGGCATCACCTGGTACTGAAAATCATCCTGTGAGATTCTGTCCCGATCTAAAGTCCGATTAGCAGATAAATGTTGCACAGTCACTGGAGCTCTTGATGCTCGACCTTCACTTGTCATTTGAAAACTATAACATCGTGGACGCATTTGTTGGTTATAATCCTCTGCCCCGATTGAACCAGAGCGAGACCGTGGATTTGGAGAGCTTGGAGAAGATGCATATGGTAATAATGAGTCTCTATTAATAGCAGGACTCGCTCTGGAACTGCACGTACTGTCCGCTGCGGAAATAGGAATGAATTCTCGAGTACTGTTAAGATATGCCTGGTACTCCTCCGGTATTGGACTACTAGCAGCACTACTACAAATTGATGGCGGCATACTGTCGCCACGTATTGCTGCACGCTTTTCCAACTTGTCACTTAGTTTATTCACCATTTTATTTAAATAATCTCTGTCTAACGTATAACGTCTCCGATTACCTTCCTCAATCGTATGTAACCTAGGCCGAGACATAGTTTCCCGATCTAGTGTATGACACCGACGGCGTGGAGTCGGCTGTTCTGAAACTAATCCATAGAAACCATAAGGTTCCTCACGATAAAATGTTCCATAGGGTGTGTTTAAAACAACCTGTCTATGAGATGATGTGTCCATGGAAACTCGCTGTGGAAATATTGGAGCGCCATCTTGTGACAAAGAATCAATTGTTGAACCAAGTGTTGATATTGATGATGTTTCTGATGGAGATGAACCTTCAGATCTGAAAATATAAGACATGATAATGAACATATAAGAATTATTATAAAAATAGTTGTTTTTGCAAGTGGAATTTTTTTTATGAAATCATATTGTTTGCATTTCAAGAGAGTTAGTTATTTTCGAGATTTAAGCCCATTCTAAAGGTACTTGGCACATAAATAATACTTGCCAGTATTTTACATGGGTGTTTTTTTTTTTGTTTTTTTTTTAAATTTTCCTTTCATTTTGTGAGAAATACACTGAATAACAATGATTATATAGACTTTGTGACACCCCCTAAATCTTTCTCCTCAAATGAACCTTCAGATTTTGATAAGCTAAATTATGAAGAAAAATAACTAGATTTTCATATACAGTAAAACTTGCTATACAATAGTGACTTCTTCTATAAAGACTGCTATCCATAAAGTCCATATTTCTTTGGTCCCCGGAGGTCTTTATATGCAGGATTACTGTACATATAAAACATCAAGTCTCCTTCAGACAATGTGAAGACTTATAAAGTTAGTTATCTATGGTCACTTTACTTTTATATGTTCATAACCTGACCATCATTACCTTGAGTCCCCATATCTGTGTTGTTGCATATCCATTTTAGAGTCAGAGTTATCATTAACAAGAGAATCTCCTCCACATGGACTGTTTGGTCCTGAAATGAAACACATCAAAGTTACTCAATCATATAATATATATATAATCACATATAATATCCTTCTGAAAAATTTATATCAAAAGCCAATTCTGTAAATGTACTACTGTAGGAAATTTGTATGCGCATCCGTGATTAGCCCAGAATATATCTGCACAAGGTAAAACATTGACGCTATTGTTATTTAACATGTTGAAAACCCAGGCAAATGGCGGATTCTGTTGCGCATATGACGTAAAACGCCACCAAGGACATCACTTCTGGTGTAAACTTCACCATTTTCGCCATGTAAAACCCCCATAACACCACCATTTTTCTTTTCTACAGACATACTTTATGACAATCGCAGATACGCATACAGATTTCCTGTTACGACTACGTACAGGTACGTGAAAAATATCAATCTTTATTCAAATTTATTTGATTTTCTATGGATATGAAGAGTATTTCACCGTCACAAACAGAGTGGTTCCTACAGTAATTTTGGTGTGTACCAATGTTAGAGTAAATTATAATTTGGGTATATTCATGTGGCATAAATCTCATTATTCACCTTGTGCACTACGATCATACTTAATTTGGCAGTGGATTCAAATTAGCACTACAGTATCATTGAGAAAATCACAAGCTTCAGTTCAGGAATTACATTTCATTCATCCATTTTGGCATTTTTGGATATAAATAAATGTATTTTTTGTTTTCAGTATTTAAAATGGTTTTATGGTATTGAATGCTAAGTGATACTTTCAATTTGAAAAACCCCATCATTTATGCCAAATATCAGTTGTTCTATGAACCATAGTGAAATTTCCAAAATCCCAAAAATAGATCAAATGACAAGACCCTATTGAGAAATAATACTGTTACTATGGTTACTATGTATACATTTTTACCTATTGATTTTTCTGAATGGAGTGTGTTTAGTGTACGTAAATCTGTGGTCTTCATTAAAATCTTGGCAAACAATGTGTTGTCATCTGCATGGTTGCTATTGACAACGGTCTGTAAACTTTCTGTTAATTTATTTTGTATCTTTTCTACCTGTTCAATGTTTCTCAAACCAGGACGATCTAAAAGACAAACAAAAATATGCATCAACAATACACTTCATCCATAAATTATTATAGTTTTTACTTTGCTTTGGGGTTGAGATTCATACATGGATTCATATGTCTGTTTTTTATCAAAACTATTTAGATCACCTTTTCCTGATGTTACACTGCCGTCCATAAATTACTGTAGATCACGTTTATTTTGCCAGAGATTTATTTTCGCCTAAATTCGCGACTCATCCCATTCGTGAATTCAACTATCACGTGGATATTTCTATGTTGACATACATATGTTGCATTCAATAAGATTCCAAACGTGAATTCAAATGTTCGCAAATAAGGCCAATATGATCTTGACGCGAAATTTTCGACTCGCGATAAATAAATGATCTACAGTATTATACATGTTTAAAACTGGTCATTCCAGACTGAAAATCTTTGCAAAATAAAATTGTTGAAAATATTTATCTGCTAAAGCTAAGTGGTGTTCAGCTAAGATAGTGTTTTTATCTTTATTCCCCAAAATTCAAAGAAAATTGTTTTTCAAGTAGAAACAGTTGAATAACAATTTTGTTGCATATATTTAGATAAATAGGTAAAGATTTTATTGTCAAATACTGCAAATATGTCAAATATTTAAATTCTAGGCATGGAATTTGACATAATTTACCGGTATATTGTAAACCTATGGAAAATATCAATTTGTTTAGTTATTTATGGATGGCAGTGTATAATGAAAATCACGTTTTACGATACTCGATACTAATATAACAATTCACATGTTTATATGATAGGATTACAACAAAGTGTAACAGATGTTACACTTTTTCACTATCATTGGACTTTAAATCAATAACCATGATGACCTCACGGCATTCCAAAAATAGAATTTCTATTTATGATGATTTGTGTTATTAAGTACACTTCAACACTAACTGTTGTCTTTGAAAAAATTGGGTCATTTCGAAGAGACATTAAAAACTAATGCCCCATGCTAAGGCCGGTATGGCATGTTAAAGAACCCTCCCTTCACATTGCCTATTGCACACTTCAAAGGTCCTGGATGTAAAACCCAATTCAATCCATCAAAAATTAACCTCTTCTGTTCTGGTTTAAATCATGCTCAGACAGATTCTAGTGTGTGAAAGTTTATCAGTTAGCTCGCCAAAAGTCAAAAGTATTTTTTCTGTGTAATCTGGCTCCTTCAACATTCCAGAACTATCCACTTCAATATAAGTGAAATAATCTTAACTGGTGTGTAAAACACCATTATTCTTCAACTTCTGTTCTTTGGTTTGTCAATGACATTAAATGTAATAACATCTGTTGTACAATTTCAAATGGATCAATCCACCTTATAGCATAGAATTGCCCAAAATGACTTCAAAATATAATTTCACACTTTGGCATAAAGAGTCAATGATTTGTTATTGAACTTTTTTCTCTAAACTTTTTTCTAGTTAGAAAGGCTCTTATCAAAATTCAAAGGAATTACCTGGTGAAAGTAACACGACAGCCGAGAAGAGAGCAAGTTCATCATCTGTTAATCCAAGCTTGTTAAAACGTTCAGCAAAATCAAACATGGAATCCAACAGAAATCCAGCACTAGTAGATATCTAAAATATTAAAGCAAAAACAAGATTAAATATGAGAAATTTGAAATCAATCAAAGAAAACATAGTTTGCATGCAAGTACATTGAGAGAGAGAGAGAGAGAGAGAGAGAGAGAAGAGAGAGAAGAGAGAGAGAGAGAGAGATGTGGGATTGAGAGAGAGAGAGAGAGATGTGGGATTGAGAGAGAGAGAGAGAGGCGAGAGAGAGAGAGAGATGCGAGATTGTGTTTACTGGCTCGTCTTGTTTTAGTGTGCATTCAAGACGACTTAAGGTCCTAGCTCACAGAGTCAGTATTTAGCAGACAAACATAGCACTCCTCTAAATCACATTTATACTGACACCATGTGTATGAGTCAGTACTGTACTTTGTCCTCTTAATCATCAAAACTACAGGCTAGGAAGCTTTATCTCAAATTTTAAAAATAATGTATCACCTAACTGGGGTTCAAACCCATGATCTCTGACTCTTGAGGTAAATCCTTCTTCAATAAGCCACCAGGGCAATACAGAGAGAGAGAGAGAGAGAGAGAAATTTTTACGCAACACTCAAACTTAAACTTGCTTTATGTATGACAAAGTTCGCCTGCACTTTGCCGAGGTAACAAACCAGTATCACATATGTTGTTTGTTTAATGTAAACATATAAGTTTAAATTGGGTAAAGTGAATGCCCTCAAATAGTAGTACAGGTCGTAGTAAAGATTAGAATCGTTTATCTACATGTATATACATACCCAGTTGTCTGACAAATATATCATCTCCGTGGCTCAGTGGTAGAACGTTTACAAGGTCGTGGGTTTGAACCCCAGCCGTGTCAAACATAAAACTTTAAAATTTGAGATACTACTTCTTTGCCTGAAGTGGTATTCAGAGAACAGAATACCGACTTGTTCACCCGGTCTCAGTATAATGTGAGACTAGGGAGTGTTATGGTTGCCTCGAAATTCATTCACAATTTTATAAATAAATTCACTTTCCTGGATTTAGGATCAAGTGCATTTTGGTCCAGTGACATGAAATAATGATGTAGGTTTAAACACAGTCGCATAATATAACATGACCTTACAATGATAACCAATGGTAGACTGTACTGTTAATGACCTTGAGACCTTATGACCTTATAATTTATCTGCGGTATTGTGGGAGTATATATTAAGTGGAACATTGTACTACATTGTCTTTCATTTTGAACATGTTTATAAATACTTTTCCAACTTTTTTATTTTCCCTCTAAAATTTCTTTAAACATAAATTTCTCCCAACATATTAAAGAAGAATACAGTCAAACCTACCTTAATGGCTACCTCTTTACAAGGGCCACTTGCCTTTAAAGGCCAAAATAAATTATATCCCGATTGTTTTTTATTCATGTTTTTTGAACCTGTATATAAAGGCCACCTGCTCATAAAGACCACTTTTTTGGTTCCCTTATTTGGCCTTTAAATACAGGTTTGACTGTATATATGTGTGTATAACATATTTTATATGTGATGTAAGTGCAACTTATTTTATATTTGATGTAAACCTACACTAGATGTCACTCTTTTAAACAGCTTCCCGCTCGTGAACAACATCGTGTTTGTATCTGGGTCAAACAGACAAGCCATTCGGACTAGTAATACTTCAAATGTAGCAGCCTAAAAAAAACAACACAAATAACCATCAGTGTAAAAAATACATTATTAAAATACAAATCTAATATGAAGATAATGCATCTTCTAACAGCCAGTATATGATTTTTCTGTCTTACCTTTGGGTAAAGACAAGCTACACACTATATGCCATCACAATATCACTTCAATATGACATCATTGGTTCAAAATGCAAACATAGAGCTTTTTATATAGTTTTGCCATACTCTTATAATAAAAGTTTTACAAAACAAAAATATATTGGAGATGGGAGAAACAGAATTAAACCTGTTTTGTAGTGGCAAGCGTCTGTCAGGAAAATGTGAAATCTAGCCCCTTAGGTCGAGATTTGTGTCTCAACTGCAAATCGAGGTAGATCCAATTACCATAGTCTAAAGGAGTGTCTTGCTTATAGGCAGGCAAATTGAGGTTCAAAAACTCACAGTGTTCAATCCACAAAAGTAGTTGGTGGGAATCATCCTAGACAAGGCCACATAATAAACAGGGGTCAGATTTTCAAACACTGGATTGACATAATAACAATAAGAGAAAGAGGCAGAATCACATCTCTTTAAAACTCAACTAAGGGCCAGGGTAGCCCCATAGCCTATGGTGCAAAGACAATTAATTAAACACTGTACCAATCTTACAGAAGACTCACCTTTAACAGAGTGACTTGGTCGTCCTGACTTAGAAGACAAAATCCTGGAGTTGATTTGGCAAAATCCACAACTGATTTAATTGCAACGGTAAAAAACTCAGAAAAATCATCCCAAACTTGACTATTATCATCCATGGCAAGATGGGCATTCAGAGGACATGCCTGAAAAAGAAAAAAAAACCAAAATTGGAGTATATTACAGTAGTAATGGTTTTAATCATTCTAATTATTCATAAGTTTATACACACTTTTATGCATTTATATAAGTAGATATCACCCTACATACAATATACCGTAAACATATTAATTTTAGCAGTGTACTAGTTTTACCAATTTTCAGTTTCATTATAACAGGGTAGAACTGAGTTAAATCCACCATCAATTGAAAATTGAATAAGCCGATCTTTATTAAAGGTACAATGAAAGAGCTTTCATTTATTGGGCAAAATACTGATCTTGACTAAATAAAAAGTCTTAAATGATGGAATCAAGCCATCTTGAACATTTTTGTGAAAAAGTTACAAAGACTTGTTTTATGGAGTTTAGACGGCAAATCTTGACCTTATTACTGGTAATTCTTTATTAAAATGTCTACTTTTATGCTTTTTACACAATATATAAATCCCTATTTAAAAGGAATTTTTTTCACCCTTTTTAGTAGTATTTCACAAAACTATCTCTTACCATATGAGCAGGACAATCCACAAAGTCATTTTTCTGTAGTGCGATATCTCGCATGTGTTTGATATGATCTACGGTAAATGTGCAAGTCTGTCGGTGTGCAGCAATAACAGCTTGTATAAGATCAGGAGTATTTTGTAGAACCGAGGCCAGCTGGGTAGCGTGTGATTGTGAGTTTACTTTCTGCATTTGTTCAATAATTCTAGCTTTTTCTTTCTTTGGTACTCTTCCAAAACGCACAGCTATTAAAATATAGAAAAATGAAGAAATTTAAAAAATAAATAAATTATTTTTTCTATTATTCTAGCTTTTTCCTTCTTTGGTACTCTTCCAAAACGCACAGCTATCAAAATACAGAAAAAAAAACAGAAATCTGAAAATATTTAAATATTTTTTCTACTATTCACAATTTCACAGCTATCAATTATAGAGAAGAAAAATTTGAAAATAAATTAAATAATTTTTCTTTTATTTGAAGTTTTTCCTTCTTTGGTACTCCTCTTTGGTACAGCTATGAAAAATACAGAGAAGAAAAAACTGAAAATAATTTAAATAATTTTTCTATTATTCTGGCTTTTCTATCTTTGGTGCTCTTTCAAATCACGAAGCTATTAAAATACAGAGAGGAAAAAAATTAATAATAAATTAACAGAGTTGTAACTCAAATGGGATGTCTTTTCAAGTGTCCCCGCAAGCAAACAAAATCTATGTTTTCCCAAGCAAATGCATGATCAAAACATGAATACCCAATGGCAAATCTAGTACATAGTATGATCTACTCGGCTTAAGATTTTTTCCTGTGAAGATCCATAAAAATTTCTTAAATAGTTTTCAAGAAAAGTGCCACAGACAAAATGTTAGATGACATACCAGTGATTAAAATAATTTTTGAATTTAGAATTGAAACTACATGATTTAAAATATTTAATTATAAACTTTGCATATCATTATAATAAAACATCGTATGTTGAATTTAAAATAAGGAAGCAAGATGTGTGGTATCAAATGAATTAAATATCGCTGATGACATTAAATAGAATATTACGACATTTGTATAAATTTATAACCATTTTTAGTGAAGGTTTGTACTGCAATATTTCATATACCATAATCATTGTCTCTGGATTTCCACAAATTTAAAATTGTTAGTAGCCAAATTTCAAATATATGTGAAAAGACAGTCCTTTTAGCAGTATTTTTTCACATATTTGCTAAAATAGGTTACTTTTTCAAACATACACCCTTCATAACCTTGACCTTTACGATATGACCTTGGTTCAAGGTCAAGACACATCCCTGTACAAGGGAGATCAATTTAGTGAAATTACATGTTATCCCTTCAAAGTAGCAAAGAGTAACATTCCAGAAACAAATTAACACACAGATGGACAGTCAGACTGACAAATTGACAGACAGACATCATACTGTGACTTGTATATACCATACTGGTACTCCTTTCATACAAGTTACAGAGCAGGATTTATAAGCAAAAACCCTCAACTCTAAGGGGGAAGATTCTGGGAGTTAAAAACCGTTTTTGTCATAATTCTCAAAAGCAAAACCTTTTCTACTCCAGATTCTTGAACTATGATTTTGATGTTGTCCTTGAATCGGTATCCAAATTTCTAGTCCATTATAACATCAGACTGTATGGTACTACATTTCTGCTGTAGATATACTGAGAACACTTCAGTACATGTACTTTTAGATATATCTGATAAATTTGCAAAAATTTCCAAGTTCAAGTTTAAGATTATATTATGATAAAGAGAATCTAAGGGGGTTTCAAATCATGATCGTTGACAACTCTTCTCTAAAGTGATAAAAAAGAATTAAAATACACATACAGCTGACAACTCTTATGTAAGCTCAGTCGGTAGAGTGCTGGCTTCGTATATGGGAGGGTTTGGGTTAGAATCCCAACTTGGTCTGACCAAGACTTGAAATTAGAAAGCGACTGTTCTTTCACCAAGCACTCTGCATTTAGAAATTAAAGTCACAGGGTCCTTGGGAAGAGACCTTAAAACTGATGTTCCGTGTCACAGCAGGCATGGCACATAAAAGAACCCTCCCTCCACATTTCTCTGACACTGAAAAGGTAAAATTTTCTGCCACTTTACCTATAGCTGGTGATGTCTCGATATAAGTGAAATATCCATGACTGTGACATAAAGCCCCAATCAATCAATATAACAATCTTTCTTAAAATCAAAATACACTCGTGCTACCTAAAAAAACAAACTGACAGGAAAAAATTGAGAGCAAAATGATGAAACCTGTTTGAGGCTAATGACATGTGTTTACTCCAACTGAAATGGACAAATGAGGTGACAACACCTGTTTACACTCGCAAAAAAACAAATAATGTATACCAGGATTTAAAATTCTAGCAAAAAAAAAGACCAAATAAAACAGTAATCATGTGTGTACCGGCACTTTAATATAGAATTTTGACTATCAGCAGCCTCTCTGCACTTACACAGCATATAGTAACCTAAATATATGTTATTTACTATACTGCACAATATTATTATGTAATAGCAAGGTCATAAACACTTAATGTTCCCTATATGGATACAAACCACAATCTAACTACCCACCCACCTGGTAAATCGGATGTATAAAGGCTGTGTTCATTCTAGAAATAACCATAGGGCTAGTGATCCCTTATTTTGCCAAATGACCCCATTGTTAAGGCCTTAATTGGGGGCCATATTTAACATTAATTGAATGTAAAAATGTTAATAATGTTATGGTGTTTAAGAAATTTGAGGAAAAATTTTTGAAAATGGCAATTCTGAAAAATCCTAGATTGAACACTGTTTAAAGTACATGTAACAACAATGATTCACACAGTGAGTTATTAAATATATTTTACACATTTGTGATCTAGCTGCCGTAAGATGTATATAACCGCCAAGTAATTGTTTATCAAGATTTTTAAGCCGGTAACCTTGAACTTAACGATCAGACCACATGTTTACCTGTGCACAACAAGCTTATGTAGTAAAGTGTCTCAATACAACTAGATACTGAGATATGAATTATACTGGTATATATCCCATGTTCAGAAAAATGTCATTTCCTCAAAGAAAAATAATTGCCCAAAATAGGATGTGTAGTTATAGACAATATGCAAAAACAATTTGAAAGACATACAGTCAAACCTGTCTATAAATGCCATCCGAGGGAACCAGTAAAAGTACCCTTTATGGGCAGGTGGCTTTTATATACAGGTTCAAATCATATGAATAAGAACAATTGGGATACAATTCTACTGGCCTTTATAAGTAGGTTGCCCTTATATAGAAGTGGTCTTTAAGACAGGTTGGACTGTACATTAAATACAGCCTGACTTGCAGATTAGACAAAATATGTATCCTACATAGCATATATTGCTGAAAAATAGCCGAGTTCAACATGTCAGGCTATCTGACAAGCACTAATTTGAAGACTGATAAGGATATTTGTTACAAATAAATTTACTATTGATAGTCAATAAATAATTGACCTACTAAATCATATATATACAGTAGTTTTTAACACATCATCATTGTGAAATAAAAAACAGCTCAGGCCTCAGATTTTGCAAATGTATTCATTATCCGAGGGATTGATTGATTGTTTGAATGACATTTTATGTTCCAGTCAAGAATATTTTACTTATATTGAGATGTCACCAGCTATAGGTGAAGTAGCAGAAATTTTTACCTTTGCAGTAGGCTCAGAGAAGTCTTTAACATGCCACATCTGCTGTGACAAAGGCTAACCCTTTTAAAGGTCTCTTCTGAAGAACCCTGTGACTTTTATTTCTAAATGCCAAGTGCTTCGCAAAAGAATAATCACTAACTTTTTTAAGTCTTGGTCAGATCAGGCCAGGGTTCAAATTCATGACCTCACACATACGAAGTGAGCACTCTACCAACTGACCTACTGTAGTGATTCATTACCTGAGAGATACAGGCCAGGGTTCAAACTCATGACCTCACACATACGAAGCGAGCACTCTACCAACTGACCTACTGTAGTGATTCATTACCGGAGAGATACAGGCCAGGGTTCAAACTCATGACCTCACACATATGAAGTGAGCACTCTACCAACTGACCTACTGTAGTGATTCATTACCGGAGAGATAAAGTACAGGTAGCATTATTCAGATCTATGAAAATATGATTGTCTGCAGGTATCACATACTGATTATCGATATGTTTATATGTTTCAATGTCAACTTTACCTTGAACTTGAATCAATGTTGATATTGTTATCTTATATGATGTTAACATCAACACGATTACAAAGACCATGATCAAATATACCATATGGCGCAGTGAAATAGGATTTAAGTATTGTTAACACAATACAGTAAAACCTTGTTATAATGTCCCTCTATAAAATTGCCACCTTACTTATCGCCAAAGTAAAACAATGTTAAAATCACCCTTGATAACTTTGCCACTATGCTGTAAGTTAGAATGCCCTTCATTAACCTTTCCACTGTGCTTATTGCCACAGTAAAACCTCATTATAATATCCCTTGATAACTTTGCCATCTCGTTTATCACCAAAGAAAAACATGGCTATAGACCCTCTCAATAACTTTGTCCACCTTGCTTATTGCCACAGTAAAACTTTGTTATAATGCCCCTCTCAATAACTTTGTCCCTCTCAATAACTTTGTCCACCTTGCTTATTGCCACAGTAAAACTTTGTTATAATGCCCCTCTCAATAACTTTGTCCACCTTGCTTATTGCCACAGTAAAACTTTGTTATAATGTCCCTCTCAATAACTTTGTCCCTCTCAATAACTTTGTCCACCTTGCTTATTGCCACAGTAAAACTTTGTTATAATGCCCCTCTCAATAACTTTGTCCACCTTGCTTATTGCCACAGTAAAACTTTGTTATAATGCCCCTCTCAATAACTTTGTCCACCTTGCTTATTGCCACAGTAAAACTTTGTTATAATGTCCCTCTCAATAACTTTGTCCACCTTGCTTATTGCCACAGTAAAACTTTGTTATAATGCCCCTTGATAACTTTGCCACCTTTTACTTATATGTATGAAGAGCCATAAGAACCCAAATTGCAATTTTAGGGTCATTTTGACCATCCATCCAGTTATAGTATACACAGCTCTAATGAGGCCATATTTTAGCAAATAGTGGTTCGTTTCCTCATGATTGATTAAATGGATTTTAACACCCTAGTCAAGTATATTTCACTTTTACTTTGATGTCACTAACTATAGGTGAAGTGACAGAAAATTTTAGTCTCTGCCTGCCTTGACAAGGGGCATCAGTTTTTAAGGTCTTTCTCAAAGGACCCAGAGACTTTAATTTCTAAATGTCCAATACTTGGTAAAAGAATAGTCACTACGTATTTTCAAGCCTTTGTCAAATTTAAAGATCAGTATAACTCTTTTAAAGTAAAATTTGCTGATTATTGGTGAAGAAATAGATATGCTTTACTTGTAACCATGGCAACAGAAAAGTATACAGACTTTGGTTTCAATCATTAGTTGAAACCCTTCAAGTAATTTTGCCAATTTTATTCTTTAAAGCTTTGAAAAAGTATAAACCTCAAGGTTTCATTTAAATCCTTTTGTAAATGTCATGTTTAATCTCATGCATATTTTTCAGAAAGATCTGATTTTTTAAAACTTTGGTTTTTTTTTCCGTCTGTGACATTAAGATCTATGCCTCATTGGAACAATCTAAATAAAGTCGATTTGTTAAAAGATTCTTGACACAGTGATCTACTTATCTTTACTTTAGATAAAGGCATGACTAGAAAGGATGAATTAGTGTTGTAAGTTGCAACATCAATTCAAAATCATTATTGATCAGCGGTTGGTGTTCCTGATATAATTTTTCTGACTATGATTGGTTGAGAATACTTTGTGTGTTAAGGGTAAGGAAGTGATTGGGTTTTGTATTTTATTCATTAATTTGATTGATTGAATAAAATTATGAATGGAGTAATACATCCAAGTCAAAAGTATTTCACTTATATCAAAACATCACCAGCTTTAGGTGAAGTGACAGAAATTTGTACTTTTGCAGCGTGCTTATGATGATATGCCGAGCGACTGGCTGCAACTCCTAAAATGACATTGGGCATAGAAGGTCTCTCCATTAATAACTTACATTAAATGCAGAGCACTTGGAGAAAGAACAGTTACTACCTATTTTCAAGTCTTGCTCAGACCAGGCCAAGGTTCATACACTGACCTACTTTATATGGAGCAAGCTTTTTACCCACTGACCTACCTTAGTAATACTACAAAAGATGAAATAGATGAATTATTGGAATGAGAGCTCATGTGATGTGTTAAATAAAATAATAGAATTACCATCTCTGGACATTCCAACAGCTATACATTTCTTTAACCTGCAAAATAAAACAAAGAATATCATTAATACCCATAACATATATAGATGAAGTAGCACAACATTATACGTCCCATCTAAACAGTCATAGAGTAATCTTACAGTTACCGGTACCTTTTTTATTTTGGGTTGAAATAAGGTTCACTGAAATTAGCATTAAGATGCGAGTAAATGTTGAAGTGATATCAACATCCAACTTAAAATTCAATGCAATATCTATAAATAGATGTAAATTTAATGATAAATGTTGAAGAGTTATTAAAATGCAATTTCTATTAATAAACACGACATAAATGTTAGCCTAAATATTGAAAATTTATTTTGAATGCAATACCTATAAATGGATATGATGTAAATGTAAGCGTAAATGTTGAAGTGACTTTAAATAAATACCTATAAATAGACATGATGTAAATGTTAGTACTTAGTTAATACCTGCAATACTGGCATCGGTTACGGTTCACTCTCATGATATTGCACTGTTGATTCTTTAGACATGGTCTGTATTGTATCTTCTGTTGTATACTACGGCGGAAAAAACCCTGAAAATACGACAAAAATATGACAATAAAATCGGAAAAACTAAAACTTGTAAATAACACAAAAATATGAAAATAAAATTATCTAAAACTAAAACTTGTAAATATGACAAAAATAGGACAATAATATTATTTAAGTCTAAACCTAAAACTTGCAAAAATATGAGAATAACATCAAAGTATCCAAACTGAAACTATTTTCTGACAGCCTAATATCCGACTAAGATTTGACCTTGTGACCTTCACCTTTGACCTTCACATCTAAATGTTGTATAGGCACAGCATCTCATTGTTGGTACACATCTGTTCCAAGCTTGATCAAAATCTATCCAAATGATGTGGAAGTTATGAAGTGGACATTTTTAAAGGTCTCTCCCAAAGTGACTTTCATTTTTAAATGTGGAGTCCTTGGCAAAAGTCACTGCCTTTTCTTAAGTCTTAGCCAGACCCAGCCAGGATTCCAAATGTGACAGCCCACATACCGAGCCATCACTCTATCAACTGAACTACCATAGTGGTTAAGTAAGGACGAAATTCTGACTAAAATTTTATTTTTGTCATATGTAAATCACTCACTACTATAACCTATATAAATGTAAAGGTTAACTTTCTAAGGGCACCTGCATTCGGAAAAATCATTCAAGGCACCTGCATTTGGACAAATTATTCAGCTTTAAATTCAACTATGTAGTGGACTTTTTTATACAAAGGGACTGTGTTTATCCCAAAACATAAAATTTTTCCATCATTTACAGATATTGTTCAAGTCATATATATTTTTTTTATTTCATCTGGGATATAACCAATCCCAAAGTATTTAAATTCTCTTAAAATTGTGTGTATATAATAGATATTCCGTGTTTCTATCCAATATATTAATGTTTATAAAAACTAAAGCAGAAATTTTTTTCAATCATCCATGTTGTTCATGTCATATATTTTATTTAATTGGGGAAATATCTATTTTTAATCTGTCTTCATAGTTTTGTGTATAGAATAAATATTCCATGTTTCATTCTAGAATTTTTCTGATGGGGACATTTTAAAAAGCTTTCTTGTAAAACACCATATACCACCAATATTTTTGCACTGATGCAATGCAAAAATATGGCTCACTAACCCCTCCCCCTCCCCCCCCCCCCCCCCCCCTTTTGAGTCATTTGACAAAATAAGAGATCAATGGCCGCCCATGACCCTTTTCCAGAATAAGCACTGTAAAAGGTCACTTATGATATTACATTGATATTAGAATCGTGTGTATATAATGTATATAATAATAGATTTGATTTTTCAGGTTTCTACATAATGTAAATGTTTATAAAAACTGAAATAAACCTTGAAATTTGTAATGTCTAAATTACACAACTTAACGCAGAATTTAAACTGATATAAAAATCAATACTAAAACACACAGATTTGTCACCTCGGTAACAGAAATATATATAATATCATTTATATAATTTCATTTAAATGCTTCTATTGATATGACACACTTTGAAACCTTTTTTATTTCATTTTATAATTTATTATTTTTTCCCCTGATATCATCTTAACACCACTTTAATACATTTAAATATTAAATATTCCAATTATTTCTTTCTGTTGCTATAGTTACTACCGTAATTATTTTTTCTTTTACATCCGACATTTTACAGTGAAACCTCTCTATAAAAGCCACCCAAGGGAACCAGTGTAGGTGGTCTTTATAGGCAAGTGTCCTTTATATCCAGGTTCAAATAACATGAATAAAGAGCAACCTAGATAAATTTTTATTTGCCTTTAAAAGCAGGCGACCCTAATATAGAGGTGCCCTCTTCAGACAGGTTTGACTGCATATTAATGATATATTTTTATAAATATTTGGATGCACTATTTCTGACGGACTGCCATGCCATTAAGTCTTACTTAAATATTTTTGTATTCATAATTCATTTATTTTACCATATTAACATATCTAGGTTACCACAAAATTTCTAAAATTTGCAAAAATTAACTTTTTAAAGTATTTTTCATACAAATTCAATAAAATAGGTTACTTTTTCAAAGAATTTCTGAGAAATTAGAACCATAGTCTATGTTGATTTTGGAATAAAAACCTTGCATATAAATAATTATGCACACTATTTACCATAAAAATTATTTTCAAGGAATTATATTAAATTTCAGTCCATCTGAACTACAAATTTAAAATTGTTAATTTATTTTATTCAGTCTGACCTAATTAATATAAAATTGCTAGTGTATTTCAGCCAGTATGACCTAATTATTGTAAAATTGCTAGTGTATTTCAGCCAGTCTGACCTAATTAAAATTGCTAGTTTATAGCCATAGGTTGAGTATGTCTGACATGTTTTTCTCCATGTGTATACCTATATATAGTGACATTTACATTTTTGACAGGTCACATAAACAGGATCACCCTGACCTAATCATGCTGACCTGGGAGGTATTTAGACAGACACCTGGTAGGCTGCACATACATCCAAGATGACTGACCCCTGCAGAATGTCAGCAATGAATGCATCAGTTATTTTTATTTTTTTTCACTGCAAAGACCATGCACTATCTAAATTTAAAACTAATAATAAAGCAAATTATTGTGAATGCATATTCCCATAAATGACCTGTTTTAACAAAAAAAAATTGTGAATATATGTTTTTGTAAATAACCAATTTGTTTACCGTAATATAATTATCATGAATTTATGTATGTTCCCGTAAATGACCGATTTTTTTTCAAAATCATTGTTAATATATGTGTACCTGTAGAACAGCAATTTATTTTAAGTGTTTCAGAAATATATCCTATTCATGGACAGGGAGCTAAAATTTCTGTTTAAATATCCTTCTTATAAATCTTAACTTAAAACCTTTTCACAAAAAATATTAAATTTGGCTTTATCACATCATTATCATTTCTTAAAGTTTTTTTCCGTGAAAAAAAATGCAATAGAATTAATTGTTGCCGTTCAACAAAATAATGTTTTGTAAAGTGTCAGCAAGTGTACAGTGACTTGCTAAAATTAATTTTTTTTTTTAATTTTTAAATTTATACAAAACAAATCAAAATCATAATTAAGTTTGTTAAATCACTGACAAACAACACAGCTGTTACAAAAATTTAATGTATTCTTCAAAATATTATTTTTTAACTATTATGTAACTGTTCATGTTTTGATTGATTGATTGAATGGGGTTTTACGTCGCAGTAAAGAAGATTTTACTTATATCAAAGCATCACCAGCTATAGGTGAAGTGGCAGAAAATTTGACCTATGCAGTGAGCTGTGGGCAATGTGCAGGTAGGGTTCTTTTACGCGACATGGGACATCAGTTTTTAGGGTTTCTACCGAATGACCCTGTGACTTTCATTTCCAAATGCAAGTACAGTCACTTCCTATTTTCAAGTTTTGGTCATACCTGGCCAGTGAAGGTCAAAGCACAGATATTTTTACCTTTGCAGTGCATGTCTGTCATGACACAGGGCATCTGTTTTTAAGGTCTCTTCCAAATGACCCTGTGACTTTCAGTCACTACCTATTTTCAACTCTTAGCAAATCTCAGCTAGGGTTCGAACCCACGATCTCCCACATAGACAACTCTCTACTAAATGGGCTACTGTTAGTCATGTTTTTCAAGCTCTGCCTTATCCTTCTCATTTTTTTTTCTTTTTGCTTGTTCACATACGTTATCTGCATTTTTTGATTTTCGTTTAAATAAGGCATCGCAAGTAACAGTAATATTCAAACTAACTCAAAAAGGAAATAAGTAATATGTGAAACCGTGTGAAGCCATTAAAGCGCAGATGTCAAAAATAACTGAAATGAAGGAAGTGGGCAAAATAAAGTATAAATAAGGGAGTGTGTGTTACGAAACACTAGCTCATATATATATAACTATATGAAGCCACTAAAGTGGCAAAAATATAAGCAAAATTAATAAAGGTCTATCCATAAAGGTCAATAACTTTGTAATAAGGGGATGTGTGTTAAGAAACATCAACTCGTCAAAGATAATACCATAGTAAATCATGACTTTCTTTAAATAAAATTGTAAGAGCGCTAGAACAAAACAAAGCTGGCATTCAAGATATCATACTTAATACTTTTTTGTCAATAAAATCAGAGCTGTATCAATGGTTTTTATGGAGTTGAGTTGAGTATTGGTATTTAACATCCAAGTCAAGAATATTTCACTTATATCCAGAAGTTGCAAAAATTTTGCCTGCATGTTGCGCTGATGGCATTTTACAGCAGGGTTCTTTATAGTGTCACGCCTACTGTGTCAAAGGACCTCATTTATTTTAAGAACTTGACTTTCATTTAGTAATATCGAGTGCTTGGTGAAAGAACAGTCACTACCCATTTTCAAGTCTTGGTTCCATCCTAGTCGGGGCTTAAACCCTCAACCTCCCACTTAAGGAGCTAGCACTCTAAAAACTGAGCTACCACAGTGGTTTTTATGGTGCAAGAAATCCAAACAATCACGACTTCTGGAGCATGATAACTCAAACCTTATATAAAATATTTAGTTCAGAGAGCCGCCTTCTGGACCAAATGCACTAGAACTCTGGTTAAGATTTCCCTATCTGGTTACATAAATCAAATTGTTACCACTGTTGTGTGTTGCACTTTGTAGACATACCTTGCATCCTTCACAAGCGTGAACACCATAATGGAAGCCACTGGCTTTGTCTCCACACACTCGACAAAGAACTGTATCACCGTCAAATTCTGAAAATAGACACATAAAAATAACGATTAACGCACATTTGACAAAAAATGGTTTGATCAATAAATTCTGGAAATAAATGTAATACATATTATATTAATGTTCAAATACACTTAAAAAAACGTATCACCATTAAATTCTGAAAATATATGTAAAACATGAAATATTAATGTTAAACGCACATTCAGAAAAAACAGTATCGTCGTGAATTTCTGAAGAAAAAAGTTATACATGGAACATATATTAATGTTTGACGCACACTCGACAAAAAATAGTTTTATTGTTAAATTCTGAAAATAGATGTTATACACAAAATATTAATGTTAAACACACACTTGAAAAATCAGTATCGTCGTGAATTTCAGGGGAAAAAACGTTATACATGCTACATGTATATCAATGTTTGACAAACACTCGACAAAAAATAGTTCCATTGTCAAATTCTGAAAATATATGTTTTTTACACGGTATATTGATATAAAACATACACTTTCACAAAAACAGTTTCATTGTCAAATTCTGAAGACAGACGCTGTATGCATGGTAATGATGAACAGCAAAAAAGTAATAATAATTCATATCAATTTTAAATTAGGTAGAAATTGAATATACCTAAGGATGGAATCAAAATTAATCAGTGTTAATCTTGATGTGAATACGTACAAAAATAGTTCCTGCTATACATAAATAGTGATTATACAGAATCATTTATAAAATAACAGAAAAAAATCCAGGGCTGGTATCGCTTCCCAAAATAGAACGAGAAATATTGTTTATTTGAATTCAGTGCTACACGGTCACGACAAGATCATTGATTTTCTATTTTTTCTATCTTTCCTATTTTATACTCAATAGCAATTCAAGTTTTGAATTGATTTAAGACCAATTAAAACACTCTCGGCTGCAATGTTTTTAACACATTCTGAAGCCTTATTAAACAATACTCGATTTAAAAACATATCTTAGTTCATCACTTTTAGACTACAGAACTACCAGTACATTTATTTTGAAACGGTAGCCTCAAGTAAACTCTAGTCCTTGCCCTATGTGCCCCTGGGCATAATAAGGACTAGGTAGGTAGTAGGTAGGTAGGTAGCCTCAAGGTTTCCATAGATTTAATTTTTTGTTTCAAAACAAAATTATTTTTTTAAATATAATAAGATTGACGGTGTTTCTTCTGTGATCAGCAATAAAAGATAGAAAAATCTCACACTGAATACCAGTTAGCCCTCAAAGCTAGGTTTCCATAAATTCAAAATAATTAGTAGCCAAATTTCCAAAATTTGTGAAAATATAGTCCTTTTTAAAGTATTTTTCCACAAATTTGCTAAAATAGGTTACTTTTTGAAAGAATTTTTCAGAAATTAGTAACCAATGGTGATTTTGGCTACCAGGAATGGAAACATAGCTCAAAGTAGGTTTCAAAACTAAGTGGCCAGCTGGCCACCAATTTAAATTTTTAGGTGGCCAGTAGAAATTCCAAGTGGCCAGGCAACCTTTTTCTTCCAAATGAAAGAAAAGAAGGATGTTTAAGGCATCTTTTAGGTAAGGGAGAACAAAAATGCACATTTTAAAAATTGAACTACAGTCACTTTCATACATCAGTGTTATTAAAAACAATAATCATGATGTAAAGTGCCCATTATCTTGCCTGAAATGGCAACCATATTTCATGAAAATTCTGTAACACATAAATAATATCTGTTCTCTGGTCACAAAAGTTCAAATTTAAAGTGGACAAGCAGGCCACCATTTACAAACTTAGGTCGCCAAACACAATTCTAGGTTGATTTGGCCACCATTTTAGTAGACAAAATTGGGGGCTGTCAGTGTTCATAACTCATCAGAGATAATTCTTTCATACATGTACATGAAAACAAATGTGAAAAGTGAATTTGTTAGGTTTCAAACTTTGGTCCATCCTAAATTGCCAAAGTAGGACCTGTCCTATTTGGATTCTTATTCGCTTGCGTAGTTCGGTGGGTTTTTTCGGGTTTTTTGTGTGGTTACTCTAGTTTCCTCTATCCTCGTTGAACTGACTGACAATCATGCCTCAAACATAAAACTCTATTAATCAACTCCAATCTCTTGTTGAAGTTAGACATCTTTCTGGGTATTTCAGTTTTCCCAACCATCCCAGAACTGACCACCTCAATGTAAATGAAAAGAATCTTGTCTGGGGCATTAAACACCATAACTCCACTTCCTCTTCTCTCATTATTACAGTGGAGCGTCATATCTCGCCATGCCAATGTTCAAGTTTAAAATAAACATAAAATCTTTAAAAAAAAATTAAAAAATAAATAAATTTTAAAATTAAAAAAATACCTGATTTGTAGAAGACATTGAATATATTGGTGACCTGACCAGTTAAACATCCTAGATACAGGAGATCAGACAGCGGGTGACCAGGATGAGTACTTATATCCATTTGATTAAATAATAAATGACTGATATCGACTGTAAAGTACCTATGACCTTTACAGATATAGATACTACAGACCCAGACTGGTTCATGTTGGTTGTGATTTACTTTTATGTACTGCACCATATATATATTTGTATATCATATGTGGCAAGCATGAAACAAAAAAATTTTTTTTTACTGATCCACAAAAATAATTGTGTCCTAGAAGCAAAAAATATCAACCCTATTCTATAAAAGTTAAAGGCCACATATGTTAAATCCATGTTGTATATTGATTTGGTACAATGGTAAAAATCATCTATGACTGGTCAGTCAAAAGTCCAATGTATAATGACTGATGTTTGACAGACATCCATCATACTCAATCAGGGGTTGTTCAGTGGCCGAGTGGCCGTTCACAGTATCTTTCACGACCTAGGTTTGAGTCCTTCCCAGAGCAGATCCTAGTGTGACACAGTTTGTCATTTCACTTACTAAAGATTGTTAAGTGGTTTTCTACAGACCCAACACCTCAATATAAGTGAAAGAATCCTAACAGAGTCATATAACTGCAATACTCCAATCTTCAATCATAGGCATAATCATACATTTTAATATCAATTGATATGGAAATCTATATCATCTCTTGAACAGTTACAAAGGGGAATAACTCCAGACAATAACTTCAGAAATGGTGTTTAACTTCCCAGTCAAGAATATTACACTTATATCAAGACGTCCCCAGCTATAGGTGAAAGTGCAGAAATTTTGTCTGTGCATTGTGCTGATGGCTTTATACAGCAGGGTTCTTTATCGTGCCACGCCCCCCGTGACACGGGACCTTGTTTATTCTATGTTCCCATCCGAAAGAATAGTGAGTTTCATTTTGTAATGCTGAGTGCTTCGCGAAAGAACAGTCACTACAAACTTTCAAGTCTTGGGTCAGACCTGGTCAGGGTTCGAACACACAACCTCCCACTTACAGAGCGAGCACTCTACAACTGAGCTATGTTGTTTGGAAGAATTATTGAATTAAAAGTTATAGGACTTAGAAGTACAGATGAAACCAATTGTGTACCGCTACCCTTCAGACAGGACTATATAAATGTCAGTGAATCATTAGATAACCAGTCAATGGATCCAAAACCTGCAAATTTTGTTCTTATACTAGACCTCTTATTTTTTGTAAACTCTCTGATAAAAAAACCTTGAAATTTGGTTGACATAAGATGACCATTGAGCTTGCATGTCAACACAATGATACAGTTACTGGTGGATTTTACACTGAAGATGACAAGGCTTGTCGTTGCATGGCAATAATCACCTATGTCAGTACCATCACCCCTAATAGTACAGAAAATGTACTATTATTTAATCAGACTAAATGTCAGAGGTTCTTTTGATATTTGCTGTACTTGAATGTCCTTATCCAGGGTATGTTATTGCAGACTCTGGTTAATTGTGTAGATAGTAAAAAGTAGAGCAAATGTTCCAGTAATTGGTGTAAGTCAAGAGTTTTCGCCGACACTTTGCTGTATTTGAATGTACTTATCAAGGGTATGTATGCAGACTGGTTAATTGTGTACAGAAAATGTACCGGTACTCAGTGTAAGTCAAGAGTTTTCGCCGATACTTTGCTGTATTTGAATGTCCTTATCCAGGGTATGTATGCAGACTCAGGCTAATTGTGTAAATAGTAAAAATAGAGCAAATGTACCGGTACTCGGTGTAAATCAGAGTTTCCGCAGACACTTTGCTGCAATTAAATGTCCTTATTCAAGGTATGTCTGCTCGACTTTGGCTAATTCTCCAGATAATAAAAAGTAGAGTGAATGCACAGGTACTCAGAGTAAGGCAGAGGTTCAACAGACACTTTGCGATAATTAAATGTCCCTATTCAAGGGTATGCAAACCCTGGTCAATTGTTTTCAGCCAAGCTTTTGTTTAACAAGATAAGAAAAGTGCATAAGATTTTGTTATTTTTTAATAGAAAGTAAACTGTAGTGAAAATGTACCCAGAGTTAGTCAGTGGTTCGTCAGACACTTTGTGGTAAGTGTTCCTATTCAGTGGTATGCAGAATCTGGCTTATTGTTTTCAGCGAAGCTTTTGCTTAACAAGACAAGAAAGGTACATAAGATTTTGTTATTTTAAATAGTGAAAATGTACACAGAGTTAGTCAGTGGTTAGGCAGACACTTTGCAGTAATCAGTAAGTGTCCCTATTCAGTGGTATGCAGAATCTGGCTTATTGTTTTCAGCGGAGCTTTTGTTATTTTTTGTTATTTTTTTTTTAATAGAAAGTAAAATGTGAAAATTTATTCAGAGTAAGTCAGAGGTTCCACAAACACTTTGCGATAATTAAATGTCCTTATTCAGGAGTATGCAGACCCTGGCTAATTGTCGTCAGTAAAGCTTTTATTTAAAGAAGACAATAAAGATATTAGACATTATATATAAGTAGTTAGAGATATAATCAATCAAAATTTTAAACAAAGTTAAAACAGAGAAATTTCAAAAACAAAGTTAAAATGCAGAAATTTCAATCAATCAAATTTTTTAATGAAGTTAATATTAGCAACTATAAGAATCAAATCAATCAAATTAAAACAACAGCAGACGTTTCCTGTTACTACATATAGAATTACGGGCAATAATATGTATATTGTGGTGTAATGATACCGATATATTACATGTATTTTGCTCAGGTTATTAGCCATAAATTTGCTGTTTCATGTGTACTTTATCTTCATAAGGATTATTACAATATGTAGGGAACAAAGGAATACCACTGAGATTGAGGCGATGATGATGTGACACGGCATCAGGTTTAGGACTATCCCGAAAGACCTTTGACTTTCATTTCTAAATATTAAGTGCTTGGTGAAAGCAAAGTCACTATCTATTTTCAAGTCTTGGTCAGACCAACTCAGGGTTCAAACCCTCGACCTCTCGCATACAGAACAAGCATTTTTACAGCTGAGCTACCACACTTGTATCTCTGATTAAAGGAGATCATTTATAAATCATTTCTAGAAGAAAAGAACAAACATGTAATAAGAAATTATTTTTAAAGAAAAAACCAGCGTATACAAAACTGTTCTATTTTTATAAAATAAGTGCCGAAGCACCAGCTGTTGTTTATCTCCCCCCTAACCTATTTTTTCTGGCTGTATAAAAAATAACACAATGTCCACCATTAAACATACTACATTTGTCATGTAATAAGATTTATACCTATTACCTCCCCATTTTATAAATTATGTGTGACGTAATATCGCCCTACATATTTCATGCTGCACACTAATTTTTTGTGCACTCATGCTTATGTTATAGTTACACATATGCATGCTAACCTTTAATTATTTTTTTTTTTTTGACAATGATGTAATGAAGTCTGTTATAAACTGTTCTATATTCCTATTTTCATGTTATAAAAATAATCTTACAATTTCTATTTATAGAAAGTTGTGTCAACATAGGTTTTTAACACAGTGTAAAAAATATCACTTGGTTCATCATCCTTTTTTCTCCAAGGTTAGACTTGGGGTTCATGGCAAAGAAACATGTAGCTACTAATAGCTTCTCAGGGATTCAAAATTATGTTTTGTAAAGTAAGGTCAAGGAGGGCCCTGTCTCTTTATTTTTGGCAGGTCCCACATTAAGTTTTGAAAAGTTCAATATCATCATTAAAACAGCAATTGTGTTATCAAATAGAAAAGTTAGTATTATTCTAGTAAAAATGGCAGTTCCGTCAGACTTTTACAGTTTAAATATCAAGGGTCTTAATTTAAAATCAATAGGTCTCGGACCACGGACCTGAGGAATTTTGAACCGAGGTTAGACTTTGGGTTCATGGCTGAGAGACATGGAAGCTTCTTACCCATTATAGTAATCACTTAAACACTGACTACAGCAATTAATCTCTTTAAAGGCCACCCAAGGGAACCAGTAAAAATGGCCTTTATGGGCAGGTGGCCTTTATATACAGGTTCAAATAATATGAATACAGAACAATTGGGATTCAATTCTACTGGCCTTTATAAGCAGGTGGCTCTTATATAGAGATAGCCTTTAAGACAAGTTGGACTGTACAATGAGAGTTGAGTAATGGTGTTTAACTTCCCATTCAAAAATATTTCACTTTTACTGAGATGTTCCCAGCTATAGGCAAAGATGCAGAAACTTTGCCTGTGAATTGCGCTGATGGCATTATACAGCAGGGTTCTTTATTGTACCAAGCCCACTGTGACACAGAAGCTTGTTTACTTTAGGTTCCGAAAGAACCATGACTTTCATTTTATAATACAGAGTGCTTGGCAAAAGAACAGTCACTACCTATTTTCAAGTCTTGGGACAAACCTGGTTGGAGTTCAACCCCACGACCTTTCGGTTACAGAGCAAAAAATCTACCAACTGAGCTACCACACTGGTCAAACTACAGTAAGATCTTGATTCATTGCCACAATTTGTTCTGTAACAATATGTGTAATAAAGGGATTTGGCCACAAGTCATGAGAGGCTAATAAAGAAAACATAGAAGAAATGGATTTTGAAATCTTACAATCTCCAGTTTTCTTGGAGATGTTCATCAAGTCAGTACAGTTTAAAACATTACTATCTCCAGTTCTTTTGGAGTTGTTCATCAAGTCTGTGCAATTTGAGACCTTACAATCATAAAAGATTTTTTTAATTTTCTATGAATTTATGATTTAATGTTCACAAACACGATGCACTGATAGTAGATTAATTTGCTGCCTTTGTGGTTACTAGTATATGCCATATTTAGTTTCTAATAAAACCAGTTTCAACGAAATACTGAAGTTGCATCTAGATACATCACTGTTCTCGTCACACAAAGGAAAACAACTTAAATTTCCAAGAAATGTTCGTGACGAAATCTTATCTTTTTGTCAAACATAATCAGACTGAATGTTTACCAGACCTTGAACCAAATAAAGACTATGATCTTCTAACACACAGCCATTTCTATAAATAAGACTACCAAGATCATAGACTTTGATTAAGCTGAAATTGGTCTCATTCAATTACTCAATATTGGACAAAATGCCAAAGATCACTTGATATTACCGTAATGTATTAACACATCGATAATGAAATTAAAACAAAATAAAGAAAAACCTTATTTTATACCTGAATCTGCATGTTTACATGTTTACAAAATTGACGTAATTTGGGCTACAAATCACACCTTTTTTGTATGCAGGAAATCTTTAGAATAAATGGCCGCCGCAAAACTAATGATGTCAAAACCCCATGTTTGAAGTGTAATGTGAACTAAAGGCTGACATTTATAAGTGGTATACAAATCAGTTCATGATCTGTCCACCCACGTAAGTCATTGAACAGAGCATCAAGGTAACAAAAGCAGCACAAATAAACAAGTTATTTATAGATCTATGATCTGGCCACCAATCAAAACGCTCGCAGTAATTGGTGATTATATGATCATGATAAACAACATATAAGTAAACATAAGGAAATGTATTAAATTAATGAAACAGGCTTGTTATGTTTAGAAACTTTTGAAAAGTATGGAGTTCACATGAGTCTTTGATGCTGAAATGGTAGCCAATGAAGTAAAAGGAGTACATAAGAATCACCCTGTCCATCTGTCTGTGTGTCCATCTGGTCATCTGTTCTAATATTGTGTCCACTCTATAACTTCTATGTAGATGAATGAATTTTATTCAAACTTGGAACGAATATCAACTAACATGAGACAATATGTCCAAAATCGAATTTAGGTGCACAGGTCAAGAGACAAGGTCACAAGGTCATATCTTAGAAATAACAACTCCAAAAATTTGAGGACGAAGGTTTTTTGTTTTTACGTTTGTTTTTTTGTTTTGTTTTTTTTGCAAAAATGTTAGCAGTAATTGGTGACTAAATGATTATACCATGATCTACATATATAGTAAACATAAGGAAATGTATTAAGTTAATGATACAGTCTCATAATGTTTAGAAAACTTGTGAAAAATGGAATGGTGGAGTGGAATAGGCCTATGCATACAGATCACAGCACCTCTGACCACCTACCGGTAGGTTTATATCCCGCTCGCTCGGGACAGATCCTAGTGTGAGAAGGTTTGTCAGTTTGCTTGCCAAGGGTGGTAGTGTTTCTCATGGCACTCCGCTTTGCTCCATCATTCCAGAAATGAAGGCCTCGATATAAGTGAAAGAATTTTGACTGGGGCATTAAACTCCATTACTCCACTCGATTTTCCTGAGTTCACAATGTTTATTTTTCACATCACGTAAGAATTGAAATAATCAACATTTACATGTGGTATATCGTCGAATGATACACAGGCCATCGTTACCATGCTGCGAATATATCAATCGGTGGCATAGCAACCTAGTGATATATCCTTCCGCATGTGAACTCTCGCCAGTGTATGATTCTAATAAATGTGTTTATTTCTTAAATCTTCATTAGTGACACTAACAGGAAAATGAACCTCTCACTGCCTAGGCTTGAATCCTAGGGACGGTTCCTAGTGTGAGAAACTCCTTAATCCACTAAACTCCACTCCAGCAAATAAATAGCTCAGCTACTCATAATGTATAAATATGCTTTAAAGCAAACCTCAATAACAACAGCATGTATTACATAAGACATATTTTTCCTTTAATTAAACCATCCTATATGTAGATATACAGTAACATCGCCATGGTAACGAGCCTTAAAATGGATACCTGGTACCTGACAATTATATATTTATGTACATGTAATTGTTTTTATCAGCAATTCTGGAGTAACAGCTGATCGAGGCCACACCTACCGTTATTATACAAGTGTAATATTCTAGAACATTAATTCAAAAGCTGCTGCGTTGTGTAATTTCTCTGTAGTATCTATAATTAAGCTCATTCATGAAACATGGTTAATTGTAAAAAGTATAACAGAGCATTTACTGGGTCGTTTTTTGGGGTTGCTATTCTGCCCCATTCACAATTCAAAAAGGCATGAGGCCTATATTCTGCCCCATTCACAATTTAAAATCGCATGGGGGCCGATATTTTGCCCCATTCAAAATTCATAATCGCATGAGGCCGATAATCTGCCCCATTCAAAATTCATTATCTCATGGGGCCGATATTCTGCCCCATTCACAATTCATTATCTCATGGGGCCGATAATCTGCCCCATTCAAAATTCATTATCTCATGGGGCCGATATTCTGCCCCATTCACAATTCATTATCTCATGGGGCCGATAATCTGCCCCATTCAAAATTCATTATCTCATGGGGCTGATATTCTGCCAATTCAAAATCACATGGTTTTTTCACAATCTTTTTGCCATTTTTCACAATTATGAAATTTCAGCTTTAAAAACAGTATCATTTTTTAAAATTTTCTATCAATATATCTTTTTCACAATTTTGGCCACTAGGGTGCTTACTTTCACCATTGCATACACTCCAGTCCCATTCATAAAAGTGTCAGAAAGAGAGACCCCTATATAAGCCTTAATGGGCTACTGAATGATGATGATCAAACATAATCAATGTCAATTACTGTAAACTTATCTAATTTCACATATATTTATTTTTGAAGTATATGGAGTTTCAATTTAGACATATCAGCAAAGTTTAATTTTCAGTTTTTTTAAATATGCACTATAACACAAAACAAGTGACTGCCAAACAAGTGAAATTTAGAACACCACGAGAATAAATACTTAACAGTACTACATTTACAAAATCACTAAATATATAAAGAGAATCTATACCAACGAGTAGAGTG
Source organism: Anadara kagoshimensis (assembly GCA_021292105.1). NCBI lineage: Eukaryota > Metazoa > Mollusca > Bivalvia > Arcoida > Arcidae > Anadara > Anadara kagoshimensis. The sequence goes on from CM037870.1 coordinate 3,006,378, forward strand.
GAGAAATTGTGTTTTACGCCCAAGTTAAGATTCTTTAACTTATATCAAAACAATCAGTTCTAAGATGGTGGAGGAAACCAGAGTGCCAAGAGAAAACAACCAACCTTGGACAAGTGACTGACAAACTTTCTAACACTTGCATCTGTCTCAAGTGGGATTCAAACCTAGAAAGTGAGTTGGCTGTGAACTGCCAATTTTGCTATCAACTGAGTTACTGCAGTGATACTGGGCCTTCAACGTAGCACCGACCTTGGCCGGAAGGAAAAGCATGCAGGAATAAAAGTCATAATAACAATCTTAACGAGTGTAAATGAATGAATATGAACATTGTAAATAGTATATGAATCATGCTGTGGTAATAACACACAGATGAACAAACTCATATAGACCACAAGAAATCCCTCTCCTCCCCCTCCATCCACCAACCCCCTTAGCAGATCATTAGTAAGAACAATGTTAACAGTGAAGATATGTGTGAGAATTTTTTTAGTTCTTTTCCTTTTTTCCATACTGATTAATTTTATGGTGTTACCCCTTCTCCTTTCCAGCCATCCAACCCCCCACCCCTTTAGCAGATCACCAGTGAGAACTATGTTTACTATGTGTGAGAATTTTTTAGTTTTTCTCTCTTTTTCCACCATATTGATAGATTTCATGGTAGTTTCATTATAAACAACAGACTGATGACCTATATCGCACACCTGAGCAAGCACCATGTAGTAAACAACTTAATATACCTGCTATCCTATTAACCCATTTTCACATAGTATATATATGTACAAACTCCTTCTAGCCTTTTTAGTAGATATTTTAAGAAAATTTATGACCTGGAAACAGCATTTATAATGTATACATACATATATATAAAATATTACACAAGTTCTAAGGTCATGAACTTTATCAACTTTTAATTAAATATCAACAAAAGTATTCACAAATAAAAAATGAATTTTTTTTTTTTAAAAAAAGGTCTTAAATAAATGCATGGATGAAATAATAACTAATTTCCTCCAATAAATTTTACATGAGTTTTCTGAAATTCTGACCTATGCATTTAGCTGATATTTCTGAAATTCTGACCTACCGTATGTATTTTAGCCCATATATCTGAAATTCTAACCTATATGTATTTAGCCCATATTTCTGAAATTCTGACCTATGTCCAGCTAGGGAAATGATGATGGCATTTAGGATGACCAATAAGAGTCACTAAGTTGACCAGTAATTATCTAGGCTGGATCCAGGTGTATAGTACATGTTTGGATTAAAACCAATATCTGGGTTATAATAACATCAAATTACTAATGTACAAAACTTACCCACTTCAACAATACAGTTAAGTATGTGTAGGGAATTAGGCCATGTTTGAGGGTGTAAAAGATCATCACCTCGCCAAAGTGTTTCATTAGAGTACAAGTACACCCAGATATTCCCATGATACTAATTGGTCATGTTTGAGGGTGTAAAAGATCATCACCTAGCCAAAGTGTTTCATTAGAGTACAAGTACACCCAGATATTCCCATGATACTAATTGGCCATGTTTGAGGGTGTAAAAGATCATCACCTAGCCAAAGTGTTTCATTAGAGTACATGTACACCCAGATATTCCCATGATACTAATTGGTCATGTTTGAGGGTGTAAAAGATCATCACCTAGCCAAAGTGTTTCATTAGAGTACATGTACACCCAGAGGTATTCCCATGATACTAATTGGAATGCAATAATAGGCTTAAAATTTAAGCTCCAGTCAAGTTTCTTTCACTTATAACAAGATGTCAGGCCCATTCCTTAGCTAAGATTTTCCTTAACTTAAATCTTGCAAAATTTCAAATCTTTACAATGTTGTTAATTTTGAAGATATTCAGGAACTTAAGGTGTAAATTTTAAGATAATTGATAGAATTAAACATTTGCATTTAGCTTTGACAAAAATATTCACCAGCAGTTCCAAAAAGAGATTACAAAAATTTGCTAAATTTAAGTTAAGGAAAATCTTAGCTAAGGAATGATTGTGAAACTGGGGCCAGTTCAGGGATGATTGTAGAATCCAGAGTGCCTGTAAAAAAACATCAGCCTTTTCTAGGTTTCCATAAATTTAAAATAATTAGTAGCCAAATTTCCAAAATTTGTGAAAATATAGTCTTTTTTAAAGTATTTTTCCACCGATTTGCTAAAATAGGTTACTTTTTGAAAGAATTCCTCAGAAATTAGTAGCCAATGGCGATTTTGGTACCAGGAATGGAAACATAGCTTTTGCAAGCAAACTGACAAACTTTCTCACACTAGGATCCGCGGAGGTGGGACTCAAAACTAGGCAGTAAGAGGTGCTGTGCTCTGTAAAATTTATAGGAAGAAATGAATTTTCAGATTTTAAAATACTCAAAAGTGGCAAAGTTATCAAGGGACATTATAATGAGGTTTTGCTGTATAAATTAAAATAATTAATTGACCAGCATAAAATTTGGTAAAAATACAATTTTTTTGTTATTATAATAGAAGAAAGGGAAAAAAAGAATTGACCAGACTTCCCATTGTACCCCTACACATTAAATTCTATTCAAAATTTAATTTTTTTTTTACAGAAATGTTCAAAATTTGACTTGATTTCAACTTTTATAGGGGTTTTCTGTCAAAATTATAATTTTAGTGGACATACAAATGGAAATTTTTCTTAAGAGCATTATTTACTGTGTGGCCTCTGTTTTGAGGCCAAACATGTCCAAGGCTGATGGCTAGCTGGCTGATTATTATGACCTTGGGTCACAAACATGGCTCAAATCATAAATAGTCTGACCTTGCAGTAATCAAAAATAAACAAAATTTATATAGAACATGTATGGGCAAACAACATTGACCTGTTAACTTGACCTTTAATTTAAAATTAAATATTTGTTATGTACCAGCACATTTATGTAAGGGAACATATGTGTTTATTTCATGTACACCACTGGACTTGGGGACTCCTATATTTGTAAATTCTAACACTACCCATTTATAAGGAGTACCATCATATATGCATATTCCTCATGAAAGGTCAAGTGGACAGGTCTAACTTGATGCACTGTACCACATACCAATATTTGAAACATGTTATTTTAAAAGGAAATAACAACTTATATAATTAATTCCCCGGCTACAGGATCAAAAACTGGTGAAAAATTTATAGTTTAAATCTTATGTAACTAGGGATTTTAATACCAAAATATTAATGATTCTGCACATTCTGTTATTTGCAAAACAATAGTAAACATTAAATGAGAGAGTATTATTATTACATTGAAAATATTCAGGGTTTTTTTTTAGGAAATATTTCTTCAATTTATACTAGGTTATGTAACTAGAGTTTAAATACCAAAATACAGTCAAACTTGTCTATAAAGGCCACCTAAGGGAATTAGTGAAAGTGGTCTTCATAGACAGGTAGCCCTTACATACAGATTCAAATACCATGAATAAAGACCAACTGGGATACAATTTTACTGGCTTTTAAAAGCAGGTGGCCCTTATAGAGTGGCCTTTAAGGCAGGTTCGACTGCATTAAAAATGTGCACATCCTGTTTTTTTGGGAACATACTTTGTTTAAATGTAGTTAACATTAACCGAGTGGTGTTTATAACTATGGAAATTACAATGAATTCTAAATATTCAGTTTTTAAATGAAATTTTTGTTCAATTTTGATCTTAATTGAAACTCCAGTATACATGAACATGGTAAATTTTCAATTTTTGTATGTCACATGACAATACAGACATGCATTTTTACTGCGCACACATTTTAACTACAGTACACATAACCTGCTGTGTGTCACATGACATGCATAAAACTGCAGCACTGCATTATCATGGCCACACCTGTTGTGACATTTACCGATAGTCCGCTACGTTTTATATATTTGAGAAAACAAGTTTTCATTCTGTTAATTATGTAAGAAACTAAATGTGTGAATGTGCAGTAAACGGAATGAAGTAATAACGCACAACATCAAGATCTTTCATGCATATATTGTGGTCAATTCTGGGATGGTGGAGGAAACCAGAGTGCCTGGAGAAAACAACTGACCTTCAGCAAGTGACGTGACTTGACAAACGTGTCATGTTTTATTTCTGCAATGGCCAGAAATAAACTACAATGACAGATTCTGGCCATTTTTAACATTTCTGTGAAAATTAATAATTTCAAAAATTTCCATAAAATTTAGTGGATGGGTGTTTTGTGGTTTACAAAAGGAAGTCCAACCAGTTATTTATTTTTGCGACGACCAGAAATAAATCTAAATTGACAGAAACAGGGCTGTTTTGGAAATTTCTGTGCAAAAATAAATTTTTCAATTAATTTCATACATAAAATTTGATTGATGGGAGCAGGTGGGCATTGGGCTACAAAAATAGGTCCTTCTTTTCATTCAGGTGATAACCAGAAATGAACTGATTACAAGACAACGGAAATAATTAATACAATATTTAATATGAAGGTGATTTTCACATGATAAAATAAATTGGCCAATCAAATGGCAGATTTACAATCTGGTCTTGGAATCAATATGCTAGACAAAAACCTGATAATTCCAATATTACGTGTGATACATTATTATCTGCTTATGTGTATATGTAATAGTGTATTGGGTCATTATGTCAAAAATTAGAATGTTCATACTACTTAGTTCTTAAAGAAACCTGAGAACATGTGAACTAATCAACCATTAATTCAACAATGACTTGTTAAAATCAACCTTGGACATGTCCTGGCCTGGTCAATAATTTGTTTGTTTATTTAGAGTTCATGTACTGTCCAATTCTTATCACAGTATTAGATCTACCAGTATTAATAATATACTTTGCATACTAAAAGTGTCAATAAGTGTGACTTAGTGATCTTTAGGTTTCCCTAGTGTGAAGGTCATTTTTTTGGGGGGGGGGGGGGGGGGAAGGGATTGGGGATTACTAGCCGCTGTTACCACAACCTCAAGATGTAACAGACCCCAAATAGGAAACACTTGCATTTGTACTCTCCACAATTTTTTTTTAACTGAAAAAGCCTCTAAATGAAAGAATCAACATCAAGCAATTTTAAACATTTTAGTGGGAAATATATATATATTTTTTAATTTTTACATAGGACTTAATGGGTGGGGGAATACAGAAGGAGTGGAGTAATGGAGTTTTACACCCCAGTCAAGAACATTTCACTTATATTGAGGCGTTCAGTTCAGGAATGGTAGAGAAAATGGGAGTGCCTAAAGAAAAGCAAGTAAACTGACAAACTACATGTATCTGACATTGGAATCGGCCCCAAGTGGGATTCAAACCTAGGCAATAAGAGGTACTGTGGTCTCTCTGTAAATATGCTTTTAGATCACTTGGCCACCAGATACCCCTGAATACAAAAGGAGGTCTTGCCCACCAAATAGACTGTTAAAGCCTTGGTCACAACCCGCCGTACGTGCAAGTGCGTGCTGTCTACGTGTAAAAACGTGGGGGAAATTTGGCGATCCGTACGTGGCAAGTACGGCCTCCGTGCGTTTTGGTGAATACGCAGGAGAACGCAGACACGACGTAGCACTTTTAGTGCATGCAGAACTTTCTCTGCGTGCAAGCTGCGTTCGCATTACAGATTCACGGCAGTACGTGTGACGTGCGTGCCCTGCACAGCCAACGACCCCACAACGCACTGACGCCGTGAGTCACGTTCATTGTACTTGCACGCACTTACAACGTACGAGTGAGTAAGGAAAGCGTGCGTCAGCTGCATGTGTACGTACGGCCTCCGTACGACAACGTGGCAATCGCACGGAGATTGTACGTGGTAAGCACGATACACGCACGCACAACTCACTTACCACGTGCGCAACGTATGCTGAAAGCCGCCGCCCACGGCGTACGTCCTCCCTGCGCTTGCCACTCCCTACTCACGTTTTCAGAAAAACGTGGTGCCCGTGGCGTCCGCAGAAAACGTACGAACAATAAACACGCACGGCGGGTTGTGACCATAGCTTTAAACACAACTAAAGGTTAAAACCCCCCTCATAAGTCCCTATGCACTTAATATTCCACTATTATAAACTGAAATACTGATGACATTGGGGTCAGAAAATCCCTTGATTTACATTTTTAAAAGCAAACAAAATTGACCTGTCCACTTGACCTTCAATATGCCGGTAAATATTTATGATGAACCAGTATATCAACATATAGGGGTCACATGGGTTTATGTGTCTACATTATGGGATATATGTATCTTCCGTGTATTAACTGCAAATCCTATCACCATCCATGTATTGGGTGGATTCCCCCTACATGATTATTCCTAATGAAAGGTCAAGCAGACACAGGTCAATGTTGTTTGTCTGGTTGTTATCTACAGGCCTTGATGCTATGATGGTCAGCAATAACAAACTGGACACTACTGACCAATGGACTGAGGTCATAATGTCCTTGTCAGATAATAATAATGTACTTGAATACAGACGGTTCATTATAATATAAATGCCTTATAGCAGTTATGACTGTCATAACAAGTCTACCATGTACAGCCTTTCTGACATCACAACACCTAGGCAGTTGAAAGGCCAGCTTCGATTTTTTCCGTTAAACCCGCGATTTAATCTTCAGGGCCGTTCAAGGGGGGTAATTCAAATTTGGTCGGCAGATGGCGCTTTGTCGTCACCTCAAAGAATTTGCATTTTAGGGTTGACGCAATAAATCATTAATTAAATGGTGTTTTTAACTTAAACTATATATATTTTTGTATCCGTTTGATAGAAAATTGATTTTTCTAGACGATCACAACAATTAAACACTCCTTATAACTAATTAAAATGCTGGAATCATAGACATAAACTGCGGTATCGTGAAAGGTCAAAATCAAGTGGGCGGTGCATTCGGAGTTTATGCCCGGTAAATTGAATTGACAGAATCGCATCCCACACCGATTGGGTTAAAAATTATAGTCGTAATCGGTAGCATTTAGAACACCGGTCATTTTGATACCGGATAGAAACCATCACTCGCACCGGTTATTGCACAGAAAGATTGTCAAGTTGACCCTGCGTGCCGATGATTTGGAAAACAAAACTTGCTATTTATTACGTCTATACATCTTCTAATTTGTTTATTTTTACTCTAGATATTTGTTGGTGTGTTTTTAATATAACCTTTAAACATTTTGTTTAATTTTAGTTCAATTTTGTAGAAAAAATCCCACGAAAATCAAACATCCAGATCGCCCAGCTGGCCCCATGTAGTCACTATGTGACTCAGAAATCAGCTGATATTGGATTTTTTTTACACTTTCATTACATTTAGAGTCACAAGAGGGACAGTTTGCTAGAAAACCATCTGAACAACAATTATCTGGTGTTGATTTAACTGCTGCAGTGCATGCAAATTTTAAAACTGTAATTTTAATGTTTCAGATCAGAAGTTGGCAGTTGTATCACATATTTACAGGTAGGCAGGCTGACAAAGAGCATAATTATAGTTTGTTAAATTTCAGAAAGTTTGCAGAAGAGGAGAAGTCATGATATGGAAAATTACATAAAATGATTTCAATTACACTTTTCAGACTGAATATAACTTTATTTTTTTTATTTTTATTTTTTTTAGTAATTTGAAAAGTTTTGCCACTTCAAGGGGTTGAAGATGGATTTTAAATGCCAAAGTTCAGTTTAGTTATTCAGAAACTGGTGATGGTGTTGGCAGATATTGAGGTACAGGTTGCAAATGCACAAATTGCAAAAATGTTGTAATTAATGCAATTCTAGATCCTTCAGCTATCACTACTGCTACTGTTGCTGATGATTCCACAGCTACAAATACCTATGAATAGGTTTTTAAAACATTGATGCTAATTTTGAATGTTTTCTCTCCACAGTAACCACAGCAAGTATGGATGTACCAGCAGAAAACATACTTGATAACACAGAAAATTCAGAAATGGATCACAAAGATTCTTGTACTACATGTATTAGATTTACTGTTCAAACATTTCATATTTTTAAAGTTGATACATGTACATGTATTTGAGCTTTTTATGAAATTTATCACAATATAACCCATTCACTTTTATTGTGCAAGAATCTATGTAAATATCTTTTACCATATTTTAATTTGAGCCAAACTTTAAATCATGGATCATTGCTGCACACATCATGGCTAGTTCTGACAGTCCCACAGTATCATTCTTGTGTGGTGAATGATGTTATACTGGTACTACATTAAATTATTCTGTTTTAATTAATTTCTTTTTTATTTTCAAGAATGCAGAATATGTGTAGTTTATTTTCATATGATTTTATGATACATCACTAGGTTTCCATAAATTTGAAATAATTAGTAGCCAAATTTCCAAAATTTGTGAAAATATAGTCCTTTTTAAAGTATCTCTCCACAGATTTGCTAAAATAGGTTACTTTTTGAAAGAATTCCTCAGAAATTAGTAGCCAATGGCAATTTTGGCTACCAGGAATGGAAACATAGACATCATACATGTATTATCATTTCAGTTGATTTTCAGATTACCAATACCTATACAGTTTATTTTCAGATTATGCATTCATACAAGTTAATTTTTAGTTCATTTTATTTACAGATAACTTTTTTATATTTATTGACAGGTGAAATGCATATTTCAAATTTTATTTACAAATTTGCCAACATTGTATTTTCAGATTATTCATAGATAACATTTTTATTTGTAGATTGAATATTATTAATGCTATTGCTATGCTAAAAACAAGACAGAGACTACAGAATAAACAATGACTATGTTTGTTTGTTTTTTTATTGCAGATAACATTACATGGTCAACACACAGTACAATGTCAATAAAGATGTTTTGCTTGCATTTTAAAATTATCATTACTTTAAGGAAAAATAAATGCTAATTGACATAATAAATGCATAATTATTTTTGTGCATTACACTGGCACCTGTCCAATATAACATTTGAAATATTGGTAGGGGCATGGCCTCTTACTGTATAGGTTTGAATCTCATTCAGGACAGTTTTTGTGTGAGAAAGTTAGTCAGTTAGTTGTGGAATGTCGTTGGTTTTCTTTGGGCTCTAGTTTTCTCCTCATCTCTAAATATGTTTGATAGTGAAAGAATCTTGACTTTTACTCTACTCCTTACCCTAAAAGACATGAAGCATCCTCTGGACTGAAGGTAGATACATGAACTTGATCCATGTCATTTTGGAGACAGTCAGAATTAGATTAATATTGCATCTGTGCATTAGTACTTTAGCTGCAAAAAGTCTACCAGCAGCACTTGATCTGTGAAAAAATGAACCACAGATACTAAAGAATTAACTGTTACACCCGGTAAAACTGACCTGACCATCTTATAGAAAGAGATTTTAATTTCTAGTTATTAACTTGGGGTGTGGAAACAGTATTTCTTCCTGTTCCACTGTCATGGTGCTGCTGTTGAATTTTTATTTAAATACTGCATTCAAAATCAGCACATAGCAACTAGTTGTCATATGCTGATTTTAAATTCATTATTTTAATAAAAATTTAAAATCAGCACATGACACCACTGAAAAGAAAATTATATAACTTTCTCTTGTGTATCAAATTTGAAGAAATATTTCCCATGGAAAATAATTTTATTTGATTAAGATTAAAATGTTAAATGAAGCCAATTTTTTTTAGATTTATTTATTTTTTTATTTTTATTTATTATTTTTTTTAATTTCCCTACATTAAAACAAATATGAATCAATAAGACAGTAAAATCACTTTATTTTTATTCGCATACATGCGAGAGACAGTGTAAACAAGGGAGATAATCATCATACGAAAAACAAAACAAAACAGAAGCAACACCTGCTGATTTCTTAACTGACAGAATCGCATCCCGCATCGATTTCGTACATGTCTTTCATATGAATATGTTCAGAAATGAATATATTTTCAGAATTGAATTATTAGAACCCATCACTTGTCCTAATATTTAATAATTTGTGTCTGAAGCACGAATGTCGGCCGACAGATGTGAACCAAACCCCGCAAAAGGAGCCACACCTGCCGTTTTCTCAACTGACAGAATCGCATCCCACACCGATTTCGGACATGTCTTTCATATGGATGTGTTCAGAAATGAATAATTTTTTAGAAAATAATTATTAGAACCCATCACTCGCCCTAATATTTTCAAAAAATGTGTCTGAAGCGAGATCGTCGGCCGACAGCTGTGACACAACCTCCACTTTCAAGACGTATTACTCGTAATTTTCTGTATATAATTGGTTCTTTTTTACATAAATTGAAGGAAAAAATATTTATTGTTCAAAATATTTGATGATTTTAAGTAATAACGATCCCATTTAAAAGTATACTTAAATTTTCGAGACCTACTACCATTTCCGATTGCGTACCAAAATTTGAACTGAAAATCACGTGACTAAAGTGATTAAAAATCAGCCATATTGGAAGCTGGCCTTTCGACTGTAGGACAGACTAAGGATCAACATACACATGGTTCCCACTGGGCCATATTTGGGGTCGATATTGGGGCCCCATTTACAATTAAAAATATTACATATTTTTCAAAGATCAAACTCATTTTCAAACAAGTAAAAAACATTTAAAACAGTGAGTTTAAAAATGGTTAAAAATCGAAATTAAAAACAAATATGTTTAAAATATATATATAAATAAAACCAATATATATAAGTACATGTAATTAAAACATGTTTTAATTTGTCTTTTTTAGAGTTTTGCAACAATGACAGCATTTTTAATTTTTTAATTTTCACAATTTTTGCTATTTTGACATCTAATATTCACAAATATAAGGACCCTCACCCCATTCACAAAACATTCAGGGGATAACCCTAATACATGTACTGGTATACTAGGCAGGGGATCAACATAAACTCAAGGCTATTCTTCCTAAGATGGGTCTCATTCCCAATTGGCAATTTTTTTAGTTATTTTCCCAGGAATTTTCGGTACCTTACTTTTTAAAGTTTAGCTCACCTAAATACACTAATATAAATTTATATACACAGTATTTATTGATCTTTTAAATTACAAGTACATGTTTTTATTTACACTTTGGATCATATAAATTATGCATTTCTTTAAATGAAATACATGTAGCTTGATTTTTAATTTTGTCTTAAAGTCATGTCCCGGCCAATTTTTCAAAAAGTCCAAAACACCATACTGCATAACCATCATTCAATGTACTTGTAAATAAATAAACACTAAATTTGGACCTAAAATTGGACCTACATATGTTCCCAATGTCAAAAGCATGCACATTTATCTTCTTCCTTTTCTTTTTTTTTTTTTGTTTTTTTTTTTTGTTTTGGAAAGGTTTTTTGAAACTACATTGTAATTGTATGCCTTTGTATTTAAACCATATCTTGCCACACAAAACATTAGAATTAGTAGGTATAGCACCAATAACACATTCAATTTTTTTCTTCCACTCCTCAAAAAAAATAATAAAAATAGTCTTACCAAGACCATCCAGACTAGCTTCTTTCCCCATTGTGGACATACTACAGAATTGCTAGACAACGGTCTGGTCTTCACAGAAGGACGGTACTATGACTCGGTAACAGTCACAACTCCATATCATTCCAAATATGTTCAGTCTATCTGAAATAATAACAATTTATTATTAATTATATATCTAGATTGGTAGCTATACTCAATGTTTCCATTCCTTGTTACCAAAGTTGTCTTTGGCTACTAATTTTTGAGAAATTCTTTCAAAAACTAACCTATTTTAGCAAATTTGTAAAAAAAAAAAAATAAATTTAAAACAGACTATATTTTCAAAACTTTTGGAAATTTGGTATCTAGTTACTCTAAAATTGTGAAAACTTAAATAACAACTGTATATTTATGCTAACTAGGTTTCCACAAAAAATTTAAAATTACTAAAAGCAAAATTTCCTAAATTTTTTGAAAATATAGTTTTTTCACATATTTGCTAAAAAAAGGTTACTTTTTGAAAGAATTTCTAAGAAATTAGTAGCCAATGGGCAATTTAGCTACCAAGAAACATAGTCTACGCTATCAATCTTCAAAATGTGTGCCGATTGACCACAGTTTCCCACTTTGTTTACCTAGTGCAGTTTATAAAGGTATGGCATAGCAGTTTTGTACTTTTGTACTTATAAAATAGAGCTAACAATAGATACTAAACGTAAATGAAATCACACCAAGGAGCGACCATTGACATCTAATATGTCATCAATACAAGATACATGGCAACATGTGTTTGATATATTTACTATATTTTAATGTACCTTTCAGACTTGAAGGAGGCAGCAGTGGCCTAACAAATAAGACATCAGTCCACAAATCTAGGGTGTCTCACCACTGTAACTACTTGGACCACATGTGAGAAAGTGAATTTTCCTTGCAATTGGCATTTACTGGTTCACCCCCTGTCAGTATAATGTAACCGAGGAAGTGGTATGCTTGTCTGCGGCATACTGACTCAGTGAGCTATCATCTTAATGTCTCCCTGAGTGTGCGCTGATACAAGACAGACCATAAAACACACTCGCACTTCACATGCAAACACAAACTTGTTCATAGATTAATCCATAGAGATTAATTAAAGTAGTTCTCGTTTCTGATGCGACATTAAGCAAACATCTTTCAGACTTGAAGAAGAGTAGCGTGGAGTAATGGCAGCACTTTCAGTAAATTTAAAAGACTCCACTCAAAGTAAAAGACAAATTTCTTAAAAGTTGACAACAAGTCCAGTAATATTGTACATTGTACTGTATGTATTGCAAAACATATTCACAAACTGTTAACTTAGTGGAAGTACATATAGGCTACAAACTTATCAAACTCCGAACAAGTAGCAAACACTTTTGTCCCCTTATTGGCTTTAATGAAACCACTGAATAGTATCTTCCTTATATTGTGACAGTCAGTTCAGGGATGGATTGTTGGAGGAAACTGAGTACCTGGAGAAAAACATCAACCTTCAGCCAGCGAACTAACAATCTTCCTCACACTTGGATCTGCACAAGTGTGGGATTCAAACCTAGGCAATGTAAGGTGCTGTGATCCTAAGCATCCTCAGACCTAAGCATGCTCAGAAACGCATTGTCACTGAGGCCCTCTTCCAGACATGGATGAAAAATAATAAACCCAGAGAACGAAATAAACTTCACACACTAAGGTTGACTAAGCAAATATTACTGTAGTATACTCAAAGCTTGAGACAACAACAGAGAACCTTGTTGTGATTCAACCTCCCACCATTTTATCCCCAAGTGACTTGGCAATTATGGAATAAAAACAACAAAGAATGAATTCAAAGGAAAAAAATTTAGACAACCTTGCCAAGACATTTCATGATTATAGGCAACTCCACTATAATGACCTTTCTCAAGTTTTTGGTAATATTTGTGTTGGTTGTTAAAATCCCAACAGAGACAGGGGCCTTACATTATCAGGAACTCAAGATGTAAGAGTTTTCCAACACATTTTTGAGGTTTCCACAAATTTGAAATTACTAGGTTGATAGAGAATTTTTCAAAATTCTTGGGTTTTTACTAATTTGCAAAACAGATTACTGTACTTTTTGAAGGAATTTCTAAGACGTTGGTAGCCAATGACAATTTTGGCTACTTGGAATGGAAATATAGATTTCATTCAGCAAAATGTTATCAATTATTAGTATGTGTATTGATCAAGTGGTACACTGGTCTTTACCCCAATTGAATTTTTGCCGTAAAAAAAAATCCAGAGAAAAAATATAAATAACTACCGTAGTTTATAACTAGGGTAAGACATGGCATCAGTTTAAGTAAATCTAAATTCAACCCATTTATATTCAACTCATGTACATCAACCAAAAAACATACCAGTTTTTGGACTTTCTGGTGCCATTAGAGATTTAATACAAGCGTACTTGATTTCCGATCTGGCGCCTTGCTGAGATGTCTGATTATACATTAAATTAAAATTCATATACAATTTTAATCAGATTTGAAATTAAAAGTGAATTCCATGTTTTTGATTAAATATGAGCTTAATGCAACTGATCCTCGATTGTTATCGAGTTCATTGCCCAATGTTTGTTAAAGTATTAACAATTTAAAATTGACCTCTATTTTTCTAAATTTTTAATCTTATGGCCTTAAACTAGCATGGACAAAGAGTTGCCTATCCCAATAGGATCCCAATTAAACAAAAAACATGATTTAGAAATTTGTAAACAAGTATGTCACAGATCCCAGAACCAACAACAAGTGAAAATTAAATTGGGAGTCATTCAAGACTATAACACTGTACATGGTAGCCATGTTTCCATTCCAGAAAGCCCAAATCACCATTGGCTACTACGGTAATTTCTAAGAAATTCTTTCAATAGTTTTTTTTAGCAAAATCATGAAAAAAAATTTAATGTGTTATTCTTATTTCTAAGAAATATACTGTATTTTATTGATTTCACAAAACTGAACTTTTCAATTTTCCACAAGTAATTACTATAAATATGAAATCCAAGCACTAGTGTTCATCCTAGAAGGAGCAATGGTACCCCTGATCCCTTATTTAGAGCAAATGTTCATCATTGGGGGAACGGATCCAAGCTTAAGTCCCATCCCATTGTTCATTCTACAAGGGTTAATTGGTATCAATGATTTCTTATTTTGCCAAATGTAGATATTATGGTGTTTCAGAGCTTAGTTTTTGAAAATGGCCCCTTCTAAAATCCTTGATTGAACCCGACACCCTCTATGAACCCTGTATCTGTACTTTAGACAAAAACTCACAATTTTCTGGTTTTCCGATATTCTCCGGGTGTGGTAGAGCAATGTCAATCAAATGCCATAGATCCTGCTGGGGACTTTTTGAAACTTGTTGACAAACACGTAAAAACGGAACAATTAACAAAATACCTACATAGAAGTCAAGATGCCTTGGCAACAATCTCACCTAAGCACTGGAGGTCAGTAATTCCAAGCTAGGTGTGTGACTGTTCCTATCTCACCTAAGCACTGGAGGTCAGTAATTCCAAGCTAGGTGTTTAAGTGTTCCTATCTCACTTAAAGATTGGGGGTCAGTAATTCCAAGCTAGGTGTGTAAGTGTTCCTATCTCACCTAAGCACTGGAGGTCAGTAATTCCAAGCTAGGTGTTTAAGTGTTCCTATCTCACTTAAAGATTGGGGGTCAGTAATTCCAAGCTAGGTGTGTAAGTGTTCCTATCTCACCTAAGCACTGGAGGTCAGTAATTCCAAGCTAGGTGTGTGAGTGTTCCTATCTCACCTAAGCACTGGAGGTCAGTAATTCCAAGCTAGGTGTTTAAGTGTTCCTATCTCACTTAAAGATTGGGGGTCAGTAATTCCAAGCTAGGTGTGTAAGTGTTCCTATCTCACCTAAGCACTGGAGGTCAGTAATTCCAAGCTAGGTGTTTAAGTGTTCCTATCTCACTTAAAGATTGGGGGTCAGTAATTCCAAGCTAGGTGTGTAAGTGTTCCTATCTCACCTAAGCACTGGAGGTCAGTAATTCCAAGCTAGGTGTGTGAGTGTTCCTATCTCACCTAAACACTTGAGGTCAGTAATTCCAAGCTAGGTGTGTAAGTGTTCCTATCTCACCTAAAGACTGGGGGTCAGTAATTCCAAGCTAGGTGTGTGTGTGTTCCTATCTCACCTAAACACTGGAGGTCAGTAATTCCAAGCTAGGTGTGTGAGTGTTCCTATCTCATCTAGGCACTGAAAGTCAGTACTTCCAAGCTAGGTGTGTGAGTGTTCCTATCTCATCTAGGCACTGAAAGTCAGTACTTCCAAGCTAGGTGTGTGAGTGTTCCTATCTCATCTAGGCACTGAAAGTCAGTACTTCCAAGCTAGGTGTGTGAGTGTTCCTATCTCACCTACCGGTAACCACTAGAGGTCAGTAATTCCAGCTAGGTGTGTACCTATGTTTTTTAACTTTTTACTTTTGCAACAACATGATCTAGGTTTTTAAAAAAAAAAATTAATTATCAGTTCCAAATTTTCAAAATTTGTGAAGATATAGTCCTTTTTTACAGTAATTTTTCATTCTTTTGCTAAAATAGGGTATATTTTGAAAAAATAACTCAGAAATCAATATCCAATTGCCAATCCTAGTTACCAGTACTACTTTCATTTGTTAAAGCACTTTTCTTACCTAACAATAACACATTTCTCTTTCAGTGGATTCCTTTCTTTGTGTGAAAAAGGCTGCAAACCCTAATAAATAAGACATCAGTCTACAGATTCAAGGTTTCTCACCGTGGTGAGTTCAAGTCCCGCTCAGACCACATGTGGGAAAGTGAATTTTCCTTGCCATTGGCCTTTACTGGTTCACCCAATGTCAGTATAATGCGACTGGGGGAGTGGTACGCTTGTTTGTGGCATACTGATTCTGTGAACTAGCATTTTAGAATCACCCCGAGTGTGCGCTGGTACAAAGCAGACCATTAAACACACTCACACTTCACATGCATACAAAAACTTGTTCATAGATTAATCCATACAGATTAATAAAGTAGTTCTCGTTGCAAATAGCCTAAAAATTGTGAGTTAAGCAACATTCAACAACACTAAGATTGAAGAAAATAATAGAAGATGTCTATAAGTACTATTCAAAGAGAGATTCAAAGAGAGATGGTTAGAGGAATCTACAAACATGACCTTGACCTTAGGTAAGTTGTCTCCAGTGGAAAGGTAACCATGGAAATTTACAGCTTTCTAAACTTGGTGGAGTTTAATGTTCTGACAGTATTTAAATAAAATTTCAATTTTCTACAATCCCTTTGCATCATGACAAAAAAATATTAAAAAGTGTTTCCCTATTTTAGTGACCTTGAATGTGGGTCAAGGTCAGCAACTATAGCAAGCTTGGTAGACAATTATGTGTAAATGCTAAATATGAAGTTTCAAGTTTCTATGTTCTTTTGATTCATTAAAAATATGTTTAAAATCATTTTCACATTTCAGTGACCTTGAACATGGCAGCAAGTCAAGGTCAACCACCTAGGCAAACTTGGTAGACTGTTATGTGTTAATATGAAGTTTCAACTTTCTAGACCTTTTGGATATTTTGTCTTCAGTTCAATGTCAACCATCTTCACAAACTTTGTATAGTCTTATGCACAGATTTTAAGCATTTTATGCTTTCAAGACAAGAAGTTTAAATTTTTTCTATTTTAGGTCACTGTGACCTTGAATACTGAATGAAGGTCAACCACCTTCCCAACATTAATAGATGTGCTAATGCTATATGGTATATGAAGTTTCAAGCTTCTAAGCCCTTTGGTTCATGAAAAAATGTTTAAATGTTTTACCACTTTATGTCACTGTGACCTTGAATGATTATGTGTTGGTCAAGTTAAACCAGCTTCACAAATTTAGTTCAATTCATGCATTGATGCTACATATATATACACAGATATAAGAAGTTTTAAATATCTAGGACTTTCAGTGCATGATAAGAACATGATTTAAGATTTTACTATTTCAGGTCACTGTGACCTTTTAATGTACGTCAAGGTCAACAAACTTCACAAACTTGATAGAAATTCATTTCAAGTTCCCAGGACTTTTTTCATTCAGGAGAAGATGTTTTAGGGATTTACTATTTCAGGTTGCTGACTCAATATAACCTTGAATGTGGTTAAAGCTTGAATGTTGGTAGAGATTTAGGGACTACATACACATGTATGTAAGTTTCAAACTTAATGAAATCTTACGTTTTTCTGTGTTACGTCAGACCATTGTGACAAGGTCAACCATTTTTTGCAAACTTGATAGCACCTTAGGCACTGATGCTATATATATTACTTGCTTACCCTTCTAGTATACCTAGCACCATCTCCTTGTGGAAGGTTAATTTAATTTGCCAGTTTTCAAAGTTTTCATGTTACTTTTGGTTGGTTGGCTGGTTGAATGTTGCTTTACGTTGCATCACCAATTTTTAGGCTATTTATGACGAGAACTATTTTATTAATTTCAATGGATTAATCTATGAACAAGTTCGTGTATGCATGTGAAGTGCGAGTGTCTTATACTAGGGTGACTTTAAGGTGCTAGCTCACCCAGCAGACAAGCGTACCACTCCCCCAGTCACATTATACTGATACCAGGTGAATCAGTAAAAGCCAACAACAGGAAAATTCACTTTCCCACGTGGTCTGAGCAAGAATTGTGGTTTGGACATAACTGACCAGTATATTTGTGTTTGATTGTATTAATGATGCTACCTCTGCAAAGTACAACATCTATATATTAAAGGCCCAGATATTGTATGCTCACTAAATAGGATTTTTGAAGGGGTCCCTCAGACTCTCTAGAACTAGTTTCCCCATTTGGGGCCCCAAGCTCATGTTTGTTCATATTAAATACTACCCAGAACTTGTTCCACAGATGCTAAATGTAAAATATTTATGGTCTGAATATAAAATATCAACTTCTAAGGTCTAGAACTTTTATTTCTTATTGAAAATTCTGGCCACCACAACCACCCATGGGAAAAATAGTCAAATATTTCATTTTGATGTATAATTTTTTTGGTACACATGTTGCCAGTTGACAGAATTGCTTAAATAATTTTATTTCCTTGTTATTTGAGTTCTAATTACAATTAGTTGGCCATTACAATTTATTAATTATCTATCAAATTAACAAAGTCATACTATGACCAAAACTATCAAATTACCACTGTTAGAAATATGTTGAAACTGAGTAATGGTGTTTTAACATCCCAGTCAAGAATATTTCACTTTTATTAAGATGTTACCAGCTCTAGACATAGGTGCAGAAATTTTGGTTGTGTGTTGCACTGATGGCATTATACAGCAGGGTTGTTTGTAATTTCGTATGCTTAGTGCTTGGCAAAAGAACGGTCAACACACATTTGGGTTGGACCCTTTCAGGGTTCAAAACCAGGATCTCCCACTTACGGAGCGAGCACTCTACAAACTGTGCTACGGCAGTGGTTGAAAGTCCTTGTCTGATTATTTAAACTTTTGCTAATTGTGGTATACAGGAGACTAGTGAAAAATAACTAGTCCTTCCAAAAAGTTACCAGTCTTGAATAATAGGACTGGCTGTTACTTGGTATTTGAAACACTGTCTGATATCTTGTCTTTTTCAACCAGTCCTGGTCTAATAATGTCAACATTTTGTGGATGTTTGTATAAACTATTGGGAAAGTAACCATTACAGTCAACACTATCTAAAAAGGTCACCCAAAGGAACCAGTAAAATTGGCCTTAATAGGCAGGTGGCCCTTATACACAGGTTGAAAAATATGAATTGAGAGCAACTGTGATAAAATTTTACTGGCCTTTATAAGCAGGTGGACCAAATAAAGAGGCGACCTTTAGCACAGTTTTGACTGTACTTCCAAATGTAACCAGTCACAGACCATCAGACTGGCTGCTATGTCAAACACGAACATCACACTTGAACCTTAGATGTTGTCAGCATATCAAATGACGGATCGCTGGCCACACCCACAATGTTCCGACAAAGGGTTGGCATGCTTGATTTACATGCAAACAGAATGAAAACTTGACCTGAATTGTGCCGTTTGATGACGTCACTGACACTTAATTTCATCTAGAAATGTCATATGTTCAGTGTTTCTTTTTTTGTATTTTGTTTTTTTTGTTGAAAAAAAAAGAAAATAAATACAATGGACAACAACTTGGTTAACAATTATCATTACGCAAAAGACATATAAAAGACTTATGTAACAAAAAGTACAAAAAAATTAAGCCAGTTAAGTAAATGCTATAAATAAAGATGCTGTTGATGGTACGCTCGTCTCCCACTAAGGCACTGAAACTTTCCATGGATGAAGGATGAGTCAAACAGCATGATAAATCAATGTGTCGTTACATTGTTTAATAACATACACAAGGAAATTACTGTCTAAATTAGTAGGCCATAGACTGAAGATTCGGCTAGCATAATACAAGTTAAAACACAGTACCGAACCAGACAGGTGGAAAACAAAGTGCCCATATATGTGTGTGTATATATGTATATGTGTAAGTGGCATATACAATATATATATATATAATGTGTATACCATTTATTTAAGTTATTTTTGCTTACAAACCTGTTATTTTCATCCAAACAGGATTTATACCACTAACCGATGTGTATTACAATAACAAATACCTTGTTTCCTATAGTACAAATTACAAGGTCAATATTATACTAGACACATATAGTGTGCTGGTAAACAAATCGCTTCAACACACACAAACAGGGTGAAACAGTGCATGGATTCTGTCGGTCCATTCAACTTAACACAAGTTATATCCTTCAAAAATACACCCATCACGGGTTTATGTCCGCCTAAACAAGGCTTTCACTCACCTTTCTTAAAATCTGTAAACGATTTCTTCTATTTTATTCCAAACACACGGTTTGACGTGAGCAGCTTGTTGGGCCGGTCTCTCTGTGTCTATTGTGAACTCCAATTGACAGAGTGACACATATTCCAGACTAAATGTGACCTACTTCGTCGCCCACGAAATAAAGGATTTTGATTGGATAAAAATGTTCCATTGATTCCCGAAGTAATAGCATACATGCAAGTAATTTACGTATGTTTTACGACAAAATAAGACTATTTTTCGCAGTATGGTGTGTATGAAAATGGAATAAATGTGAATCTTTAAAAATTTTGGACTTAACTAACCCAAAACACTTGATAATTTTGACAATTTCATCAACCGGCTTCCTATGTAGGTTACTAAGTCTAGCCAATCAGAGACTTCGTTATATATCAATGGACTGACTTACTGAAGTATGTGAACCTAAATGCGAGAAGAAGTAAACACCTATAAATAGAACTGTGTCACGTAACAAACAAACCCCAAAACAGCTGACTGAAATCTCCGACCAAGTCATAAATTTAAAACAAGTATTAAAAAAGTTTAGAAATAAAAAGTAATTTTGATTTAAATTATTTCGGTAACGAATGGGGTTTGAGTTTCCGTGATGGATATACCATATTCGGTTAATTAATACAGGCAATGGATCGATACACCACACATGACCTTTATAGAGTGCAATGTCATTCCACCTTTGACGTCATATACCTCTGGTCATATAATCAAAACAATCAATGTTATATCCCAAATCTCACAAATTAGATCATAATTATATCCCCAAATTTTCACATTTAAATCATAAAATGACCCAGAAAATAATAATAAGAATTAGGCCAAATTATTAATATTATTAAGCTATTATATTATTATTATAATTATTATTAATCTGTTTTCCATATGAATATTTAAATTAGCAAATTCACGCATTTATCGTAGAATAATAATGTTTCAGAATTATGCATATATTGCAAATTGAAGCTGTACAATGACCTTTTTTACATTGTAACCCAGTCTCTTTACACCTATTTTACATATAATTTTATATACACCAAGTTACACTAACTTTGTGCACCTTTTTACACGTTATTTTACACATAACTATACACATATTTTACACTGTAATTCTGTACACCTATTTTCCAATTTTACATTGTACACATAATTACATATTGCACATCTACTAGTATTCTACACTGTAACACTACACCTTTTTACACCTTAAGGGTAATATAAGTAGGAAAATTCAAGTAAAAAGCATAAAAGAGGGGTATAATTATGAAATTAATAAAATCTTCACTCTTGTGTAGGTAATTTCTTAATTATATCCCTCTTTCACGCATTTCAACCAAACGGTTTTCATTTGAATTTTCCTACTTACATTACCCTTAACTCTATACACAATTTTACACTGTAACTCTGTACACCTATTTTACACTGTAACTCTGTACACCTATTTTACACTGTAACTCTGTACACCTATTGTACACTGGCTGTAATTCTGTACACCTATTTTACACTGTAACTCTATATACCTATTTTACACTGTAACTCTATATACCTATTTTACACTGTAACTCTATACACCTATTTTACACTGTAACTCTATACACCTATTTTACACTGTAACTCTATACACCATTTTACACTGTAACTCTGTACACCTATGTTACACTGTAACTCTGTACACCTATTTTACACTGTAACTCTATATACCTATTTTACACTGTAACTCTATACACCATTTTACACTGTAACTCTGTACACATATTTTACACTGTAACTCTGTACACATATTTTACACTGTAACTCTATATACTTATTTTACACTGTAACTCTATACACCATTTTACACTGTAACTCTGTGCACATATTTTACACTGTAACTCTGTACACATATTTTACACTGTAACTCTATATACCTATTTTACACTGTAACTCTATACACCATTTTACACTGTAACTCTATACACCTATTTTACACTGTTATTCTATACACCTATTTTACACTGTAACTCTGTACACATATTTTACACTGTAACTCTATATACCTATTTTACACTGTAACTCTATACACCATTTTACACTGTAACTCTATACACATATTCTACACTGTAACTCTGTACTACTTTTTTTACACTGTAACTCTGTACACCTATTTTACACTGTAACTCTGTACACATATTTTACACTGTAACTCTATATACCTATTTTACACTGTAACTCTATACACCATTTTACACTGTAACTCTATACACATATTCTACACTGTAACTCTGTACACCTTTTTTACACTGTAACTCTATATACCTATTTTACACTGTAACTCTGTACACATATTCTACACTGTAACTCTATACACATATTCTACACTGTAACTCTGTACACCTTTTTTACACTGTAACTCTATATACCTATTTTACACTGTAACTCTGTACACATATTCTACACTGTAACTCTATACACATATTCTACACTGTAACTCTGTACTACTTTTTTTACACTGTAACTCTATACACCTATTTTACACTGTAACTCTGTACACATATTTTACACTGTAACTCTATATACCTATTTTACACTGTAACTCTATACACCATTTTACACTGTAACTCTATACACATATTCTACACTGTAACTCTGTACACCTTTTTTACACTGTAACTCTGTACACCTTTTTTACACTGTAACTCTGTACTACTTTTTTTACACTGTAAATCTATGACCTATTTTACACTGTAACTCTATACACCATTTTACACTGTAACTCTATACACCTTTTTACACTGTAACTCTATACACCTATTTTACACTGTAACTCTGTACACCTATTTTACACTGTAACTCTATACAACTATTTTACACTATAATTCTGTACACTTATTTTACACTGTAACTCTATATACCTATTTTACACTGTAACTCTATACACATATTTTACACTATAACTCTGTACACCTATGTTACACTGTAATTCTGTACACCTATTTTACACTGTAACTCTATATACCTATTTTACACTGTAACTCTATACACCTATTTTACACTGTAACTCTGTACACCTATTGTACACTGGCTGTAATTCTGTACACCTATTTTACACTGTAACTCTATATTCCTATTTTACACTGTAACTCTATACACCTATTTTACACTGTAACTCTGTACACCTATTGTACACTGGCTGTAACTCTGTACACCTATTTTACACTGTCACTCTGTACACCTATTTTACGCTGTAACTATTTACACCTATTTTACACTGTAACTCTCTACACCTATTTTACACTATAACTCTGTACACCTATTGTACACTGTAATTCTGTACACCTATTTTACACTGTAACTCTATATACCTATTTTACACTGTAACTCTATACACCTATTTTACACTGTAACTCTATACACCTATTGTACACTGTAATTCTGTACACCTATTTTACACTGTAACTCTATATACCTATTTTACACTGTAACTCTATACACCTATTTTACACTGTAACTCTGTACACCTATTGTACACTGGCTGTAATTCTGTACACCTATTTTACACTGTAACTCTATATACCTATTCTACACTGTAACTCTATACATATATTTTACACTATAACTCTGTACACCTATTTTACACTGTACCTCTGTGCACCTATTTTACACAGTAACTCTCTACACCTATTTTACACTGTAACTCTATATAACTATTCTACACTGTAACTCTGTACACATATTTTACACTGTAACTCTGTACACCTATTTTACACTGTAACTCTATATACCTATTCTACACTGTAACTCTATACATATATTTTACACTATAACTCTGTACACCTATTTTACACTGTACCTCTGTGCACCTATTTTACACAGTAACTCTCTACACCTATTTTACACTATAACTCTGTACACCTATTTTACATTGTAACTCTGTACACCAATTTACACTATAACTCTGTACACCTATTTTACACTGTAACTCTATATTCCTATTTTACACTGTAACTCTGTACACCTATTTTACACTGTAACTCTGTACACCTATTTTACACTGTAACTCTGTACACATATTTTACACTGTAACTCTGTACACCTATTTTACACTGTAACTCTGTACACCTATTTTACACTGTAACTCTGTACACCTATTTTACACTGTAACTCTGTACACCTATTTTACACTGTAACTCTGTACACCTATTTTACACTGTAACTCTGTACACCTATTTTACACTGTAACTCTATATTCCTATTTTACACTGTAACTCTGTACACCTATTTTACACTGTAACTCTATACACCTATTTTACACTGTAACTCTATATTCCTATTTTACACTGTAACTCTGTACACATATTTTACACTGTAACTCTGTACACCTATTTTACACTGTAACTCTGTACACCTATTTTACACTGTAACTCTCTACACATATTTTACACTGTAACTCTATACACCTATTTTACACTGTAACTCTGTACACCTATTTTACACTGTAATACTATACACCTAATTTACACTGTAACTCTATACACCTATTTTACACTGTAACTCTATACATCTATTTTACACTGTTACTCTGTACACCTATTTTACACTGTAATTCTGTACACCTATTTTACACTGTAACTCTATACACCTATTTTACACTGTAACTCTATACACCTATTTTACACTGTAATTCTGTACACCTATTTTACACTGTAACTCTATACACCTATTTTACACTGTAATTCTGTACACCTATTTTACACTGTAATTCTGTACACCTATTTTCCACTGTAACTCTGTACACATATTTTACACTGTAACTCTGTACACCTATTTTACACTGCAACTCTGTACACCTATTTTACACTGTAACTCTATACGCCAATTTACACTATAACTCTGTACACCTATTTTCATTGTAACTCTATACACCTATTTTACATTGTAACTCTGTACACCTTTTTTACAATGCAACTCTGTACACCTATTTTACACTGTAACGCTGTACACCTATTTTACACTGTTACTCTGTACACCTATTTTACACTGTAACTCTATACGCCTATTTTACACTATAACTCTATACACCTATTTTACATTGTAACTCTGTACACCTTTTTTACAATGCAACTCTGTACACCTATTTTACACTGTAATTCTGTACACCTATTTTACACTGTAACGCTGTACACCTATTTTACACTGTTACTCTGTACACCTATTTTACACTGTAACTCTATACACCTATTATACACAGTAACTCCAAACACCTATTTTACACTGTAACTCTATACACCTATTTTACACTATAACTTTGTACACCTATTTTACACTGTAACACTATACACCTATTTTACACTGTAATTCTGTACACCTATTTTACACTGTAATTCTGTATACCTATTTTACACTATAACTCTGTACACCTATTTTACACTGTAACTCTATACACCTATTTTACACTGTAACTCTGTACACCTATGTTACACTGTAACTCTGTACACCTATTTTACAATGCAACTCTATACGCCTACTTTACACTGTAACTCTGTACACCTATTTTACACTGTAACTCTATACACCTATTTTACACTGTAATTCTGTATACCTATTTTACACTATAACTCTGTACACCTATTTTACACTATAACTCTGTATACCTATTTTACACTGTAATTCTGTACACCTATTTTACACTATAACTCTGTACACCTATTTTACACTATAACTCTGTACACCTATTTTACACTATAACTCTGTATACCTATTTTACACTGTAATTCTGTACACCTATTTTACACTATAACTCTGTACACCTATTTTACACTATAACTCTGTATACCTATTTTACACTGTAATTCTGTACACCTATTTTACACTATAACTCTGTACACCTATTTTACACTATAACTCTGTATACCTATTTTACACTGTAATTCTGTACACCTATTTTACACTGTAACTCTATACACCTATTTTACACTGTAATTCTGTATACCTATTTTACACTATAACTCTGTACACCTATTTTACACTATAACTCTGTATACCTATTTTACACTGTAATTCTGTACACCTATTTTACACTATAACTCTGTATACCTATTTTACACTATAACTCTGTATACCTATTTTACACTGTAACTCTGTATACCTATTTTACACTGTAACTCTATACACCTATTTTACAATGCAACTCTATACGCCTACTTTACACTGTAACTCTGTACACCTATTTTACACAAATTCTATACACTTGTTGCATACACATAGACCATTAAGTTATGGAGATCTCACTTTCAAATATTGCAAAACATGGACATTTTAATTTTTAGCGGAGTTGCAACAGAGTTGGTAGTTCGCGGGCGTGCGGTCGAGAGGAAAATCGACAACTTTGTGTGAGGTGTTTTGTCATAAATGTTCTCATCCCTTTATATCCCAACAACCTGTTATTGAAACGCCGTTACAGTTTTGTAATAACTTGGAATAGTTCTTATTGAAAGTGACACAGTTACACGAACTTGGCCCCGATTTCACAATCGTTCCTTAACTAAGATTTTCCTGAACTTAAATTCAGAAAACTTTGGTAATTTTTTTGGAACTACTAATCAATTTGTTTGACAAAACTACACTCTGGAAACGTTTTAGCTCTAAGTGATTATCAAAATGACACTTTAAATTCCTGAATATCTTAAAATTAAGATTATGAAGATTTGAAATTTTGCTCAGTTTAGTTACGGAAAGTCTAAGTTAAGGAACGATTGTGAAAATGGGACCTGGCCCCGGTTTCACAATCATTCCTTAGCTAAAATTTTCCTTAACTTCAATATAGCAAATTTTTGTAATCTCTTTTTGAAACTACTGGTGAATATTTTTATCAAAACTAAATGCAAATGTTTTAATCTAGAAATGATCTCAAAATGACACATTAAATTCCTCAATATCTTGAAAATTAACAAAATTATAAAGATTTGAAATTTTGCAAGATTTAAGTTAAGGAAAATCTTAGCTAAGGAATGATTGTGAAACCGGGGCCTGGTATTATTAAAACACATTGCTTAAGATTACCATCAACCTACAACAGAAACTAGGTCACAGTATTCTTCATGCATCAGCGATTTTGAAAGTAGGTCACTGACTTGCTGTTTATGCACCAGTGATTGTTTGATATTTGAAAGACATTTGACATGTATTGACGAATCATGGTACAATAGTATAATACTTTATATTTTAATAATATTTTACTTAAGCTGATGAAACTTGGTACAGTGGGATAAAATTGGATGACTTGTACCTATTACAGAGAGTAGGTCACTTTGATCTACTGTTTATACTTTGTATAACAGCGTATATTGTTTTTTAGATTTCAAAAAGGGCTTTTTACAGCATACACAAAAAGTATTTTGGAAAACAGCATTTGGAAAACATCACCACTGGAAAGTGTTTTTTTTCACAGCTTCATCTTTTAATTTAATCTGGTGTTGTTATCATGGACTGTTTGGCTCACTTCACTCTACAATATCCCGTGTACTCTCTACATCAGTTGTATAGTTTGTTATGGAAATCCTTACAGGGTCTGGATTGCCAGACAAGAATAAAGCATCATCACTGGAAGTGTACTCTTGTGTTGTTAACATTGGCTGTTTGGCTCACTTTATGCTACAATATCCCGTGTACTCTCTACATCAGTTATATAGTTTGTTATGGAAATCCTTACAGGGTCTGGATTGCCAGACAAGAATAAAGCATCATCACTGGAAGTGTACTCTTGTGTTGTTAACATTGGCTGTTTGGCTCACTTTATGCTACAATATCCCGTGTACTCTCTACTTCAGTTATCACTGGAAGTTTACTCTGGTGTTGTTAACATGGGCTGTTTGGCTCACTTTATTCTGCAATATCCCGTGTACGTTGTACTTCAGTGGTTTAGTTTGTTCTGGAAAGCCTTGCAGGGTCTGGATTGCCAGACAAGAATAAAGCATCATCACTGGAAGTGTACTCTTGTGTTGTTAACATTGGCTGTTTGGCTCACTTTATGCTACAATATCCCGTGTACTCTCTACATCAGTTATATAGTTTGTTATGGAAATCCTTACAGGGTCTGGATTGCCAGACAAGAATAAAGCATCATCACTGGAAGTGTACTCTTGTGTTGTTAACATTGGCTGTTTGGCTCACTTTATGCTACAATATCCCGTGTACTCTCTACTTCAGTTATCACTGGAAGTTTACTCTGGTGTTGTTAACATGGGTTATTTGGTTCACTTTATACTACAATATCCCGTGTACGCCGTACTTCAGTGATATAGGGTAGTTTGTTTTGGAAATCCTTACAGGGTCTTAATGCGTCATCGCTGAAAGTGTTTTCTTATCACAGGACGTGTCAGATTGAATTCATTAACATCTACACAGGGGTAGACAAAACTTGCAAACTGTCACGTATATTACTAGTCCATGTGGCTATTGCATGGACAAGTCTAGGTTGCCGAGTGGTCATTGCGGGTGCTAACAGATCACAGCGGGTTCGAATCCCGATCGGGTATAGCCTAGTCTCCAAAGTGTAGACCATGTCTGCGAACTGTCACGTATACTGAAAGATTAGTCCATGTGGCTATTGGACAGGTCTCGGTTGCCGAGTCACGGTGGTGTGGCTATTGGACAGGTCTCGGTTGCCGAGTCACGGTGGTGTGACTATTGGACAGGTCTCGGTTGCCGAGTCACGGTGGTGTGGTTATTGGACAGGTCTCGGTTGCCGAGTCACGGTGGTGTAGCTATTTGACAGGTCTCGGTTGCCGAATCACGGTGGTGTGGCTATTGGACAGGTCTCGGTTGCCGAGTC
The DNA here is from genome assembly GCA_021292105.1 of Anadara kagoshimensis. Classification (NCBI taxonomy): domain Eukaryota; kingdom Metazoa; phylum Mollusca; class Bivalvia; order Arcoida; family Arcidae; genus Anadara; species Anadara kagoshimensis. Next base: position 3,035,560 of record CM037870.1, read on the forward strand.
ACGGTGGTGTGGCTATTGGACAGGTCTCGGTTGCCGAGTCACGGTGGTGTGGCTATTGGACAGGTCTCGGTTGCCGAGTCACGGTGGTGTGGCTATTGGACAGGTCTCGGTTGTCGAGTCACGGTGGTGTGGCTATTGGACAGGTCTCGGTTGCCGAGTCACAGTGATGTGGTTATTGGACAGGTCTCGGTTGCCGAATCACGGTGGTGTGGCTATTGGACATGTCTCGGTTGCCGAGTCACGGTGGTGTGGCTATTGGACAGGTCTCGGTTGCCAAGTCACGGTGGTGTGGTTATTGGACAGGTCTCGGCTGCCGAGTCACGGTGGTGTGGCTATTGGACAGGTCTCGGTTGCCGAGTCACGGTGGTCTACGCCTCTCATCGCCTAGGTTCGAATTCCACTCGGGCACATTCTAGTCTTCAAAGGGGTAGACCAAGACAGCGTGTCTAATTATTCCGTGTGTACGAGTCTCGGTTGCCGAGTGGTTATTGTACGCGCATTCGGATCTCATCGTCTAGATTCGAATCCATTCGGGCAAATCGGTATACCAAGACTGCAAAATGTCACTATTTTATACCTCGTGGCTACAGGGGATCTTGAAAGCCCAGTGATCTAAAGCGCTTGCATATGGATCACAGTGCCCCTCGCCGCACTTAGGTTCAAATCTCACTCTCGAGATGCTAATGGTAAGTTTGCTAGTTCACTTGAATTGCCAAAGAGTCGACAATATTTTCGGGTACTCCGATTTCCTCCACAATTCAAAAACTGACCGTCTCGATAAAAGTGCAAAAATCTTGACTGTGGCCTGAAAGGTCATTATTCCAATCCTAACTCCTTGTGAGTATTGACTGTTGACTGGACGTATCCATAATATGTGTCAGGCATAGATGTTGATGACTTGTTAAAACTCTCCTGGGCAACAATTGTGAACACCTGCAGAGAAAAATATGTCTTGAAAATAAGACAAACAGATTCAACAACTGAGATAGTAATAAAAAATGTAACTGGAAAAACATGTACCATGTTTAAGGACTCAAAATGACTTTAATCTAGGAGCCAATGTGGCTTCTTAAATGCCAATCAAAATTTTTAGTAGCCACAATATGAAACTACAGTCAAACCTGTCTATATAGGCCACCCAAGGGAACCAGTAAAAGTGGGTTTTATAGGCAGGGGCCTTTATATACAGGTTCAAATAATACGAAAGAACAATTGGGATAAATTTCTACTGGCCTTTATAAGCCGGTGATTTAATTATAGAGGTGTTCTTTAAAGCAGGTTGGACTACAATGTATAAAGAAAATTTAATAATATAATAATAATAATAACAACTATTTTGACGAATGATTTCCTGGTCAGTCCTTAAACTGTTTTAAAAAGGTTCTGGTAATGCACTAAAAGGTTTAATCAGAAGCGGTTAAAATTGAAAGTTGATGACGAAAAGTTTGGTAGCCAAATTGGCGACTTATAGCAAAATCAATTGTCGCAAAATCCGAATTTAAGTTATGATGGCACCTATATTAGTGGCAACTTTGAGCCCTGAACAATTATACAATATCATAAATCATAATGCTAAGGTCCACCAAGGGGCTACCAAGAGACGTATGCATTATATATATTAAACAAGAACAATGAAAATGCAACAACTAAATGACAAACAACCTGGAGAAGGCAAAATCTCGAAATTACATAAAAAAGATCTAGAGGTTTTGCAACATCAGTAACAAGACAACCCTCCCCCCGGCTGGAGTCTGACCAAGACTTGAAATTAGGCCGTCAAGCACCTGACATTTAGAATTGAAACTCACGAGGGACTTCAGAAGAGACCTTGAAACCGATGCCCAGTGCAACGGCAGGCGGTGAACCGTTAACCCCCCACACACACATTGACTTGAGCACATTGCAAATTAAAAATTTCTGTCACCTCATTATACCCCCCCCCCCCCGCTTAAAAATGGGGGGGGGGGGGGGGAGTATATAGTGATAGGGGTGTCCGTCCATGTGTCCTTCCGTTACACCTTAGGGTACCTATCTCTTATCCGCAACTCCTCCTAAACCCTTCAATGGATTTTCATGAAAATGTCACACAATCTTTGTGATATAATGTAGATGTGTCCTCTTATTTAAAAATTTGATCCGATGTATTTTTTTATGTGGGGGCGGGGGGCGGGTATTTTTTGTGAGCTTGTGGCTCACAGTTTTTCTAGTCTATAACTGTTGACGTCTCGGTATAAGTGAAATATTCTTGATATGGGGGTAAACCCCAATCCAATCGACCAATCTCGGTTGCATTGTACTTTAACAAAGAGTAGGTGCACTTTTATTACTATTCCCTCATTTGACATTAACATCTTTCTCTTACTATTCCCTCATTTGACATTAACACCTTTCTCGTTTTGTAAATAACCCCTGTGTCTGCTTAAATCACAAGGTTTCATGTTTATATTATATGTGTGTTTTTTGTTTCGTGCTGTTGCACCAAAAAATCTTGTTATTGGTTTCAATTACACACTATTCTGAAAAAGGACAAATGTTTATTAAGAAATGACTGAAAATGAAGTCTCAACGTATTGCCTCAACGAGTTAAGTTTAGTAATGGTGTTTAACATCCCAGTGAAGAATATTTCACTTATATCGAGACGTCACCAGCTATAAGCGAAGTTGCAGAAATTGTTACCTTTGCGTTGCACTGATGGCATTATACAGCCGGGTTCTTTATCATGTCTTGACTCGGCCTGGGGATCGAACCCATAACCTCTTACTTACGGAGAGAGCATTCTACCATTTGAGCTACCGCAGTGGCATATTACCTCAATGATTAGAATGACATATTCAATGTGTTTAATATGACACATTGGCATATATCAAATAATTATTCTATTTCTGGTAGCCAAAATTCTCGACTACGAATACCTGAGAATTCTGTCAAAAAGTAACATATTTTAGCAAAGAGGAAAATAATTTAAAATGGCTATATTTTCCCAAAATGGCTACATAATATTCTAAATGTGGAAACCTGCTATACAGTCTCGATATAAGTGAAATATTCTTGACTGGGACGTAAAAGCCCATTTGATCAATCATATTGCGTACATGCAATATGAGAACGGAACCTATTGTATTAACGAGTATATTGGAATATTCAGTGTCAAAGATCGATTTATTGAATGAGGTTTTACGTCCCAGTCAAGAATATTTCACTTATATCGAGACGTCACCAACTATAGATGAAGTGGCAGACATTTTGAGCTTTGTAGTGCGATTACAGGACAATATGCAGGGAGGTTTCTTTAACTTTCCACGCCTGTCGTGACATAGAGCATAGGTTTTAAGGTCCCAAAGGTCCCCGTGACTTTCATTTCGTAATGCCGAGTGCTTAGCAAAAGAACAGTCACTACCCTATTTTCAAGTCTTGGTCAGACCGGGACGGGAACCCACGACCTCCCATTAAGATAGCACTTTACCAACTGACCTACCGTAGTGGTATATTGCATTAACGATAAGTAAAGTAAGTTGAGTTAAGTAATGGTGTTTAACGTTCCATTCGAGAATATTTCACATATATCGAGATGTCGCCAGCTTTAGGTGAAGATGCAGAAATTTTGCCTGTGCGTTGCACTGATGGCATTAAACAACAGGGTTCTTCATGCTGCCAAGCCTTCCGTGACACGGGACCTCGTTCATTTTAAGTTCCCATTCGAAAGAACCATAACTTTCATTTCGTAATGCCGAGTGCTTGACGAAAGAACAGTCACTACCCACCTTCAAGTCTTGGTCAGATCCCGACCAGGAACCCACTACCTTCCACATAGCTAGCACTTACCAACTGATCTACATAGTAGCACAGTCAAACCTGGCTAAAAAGGCCACCTAAGGGCCGGGGATCGAACCCACAACCTCTTACTTACCGTTACGGAGAGAGCATTCTACCATCTGAGCTACCGCATCTTATATCGAGATGTCGCCAGCTTTAGGCGAAGATGCAGAAATTTTGCCTGCGCGTTGCACTGATGTCATTATACAACAGATTTCTTCATGCTGCCAAGCCTTCCGTGACACAGGACCTCGTCCATTTTAAGTTCCCATCCATAAGAACCGTAACGCCGAGTGCTTGGCGAAAGAACAGTCACTACCCACCTTCAAGTCTTGGTCAGATCCCGACCAGGAACCCACTACCTTCCACATAGCTAGCACTTACCAACTGATCTACATAGTAGCACAGTCAAACCTGGCTAAAAAGGCCACCTAGGGAACCAGTAGAAGTGGCCTTTATGGGCAGGCGGTCTTTATATACAGGTTCAAATAATATGAATAAAAAACAACTGGGATACAATTCTACTGGCCCTTATAAGCAGGCGGTCCTTATATAGAGGTAGACTTTAAGGCAGGTTGAGTTGTATATAGTGCAGTAACGAGAAGAACGGAATGTACACTGTGTTCAATGTCAAAGATGACGTCCCAATGGTATATTTATCGGTTGTTTGTTTTAACACGTTCGAATGAATTGTCTCCATGCTGCTCTCGTCTATAGTACAACAATCATTGGTTTTGTAAATTTATAAGGACATTGGGGTTATACAAAGGACAAGGATACTATCAATATTAATAATAAACATTATCTTGGAAATATTACATTACTTTATTTAATAAAATGTTAATAACAGATAATTTCAATATATTTCCATCTTTGGTTATTAATTTTGTATAGAGTTTTGACCCCATTATGAATAATGATATTGAAATGATAAAATTTCCAGGTTATACGCACAGGTACTTGGGTTCAGGTTTTTTTAAGACCTAACAATGATATATTTTGCTATTTTATCATATCTGACAACGTTCTGAACTAAATGCATCAGAAATTTTATTGATGAAATAATAAATTAAAAAAAACCTGAACCCAAGTGCCTGTGGTTATAACTTTTTATTAAGCAGTACAAACTGTTTGTAATTATAATAAAAAGCCCACAACATATCAGTCAGTCTCCTTCCACAACCCGTTAAGGCTAAATTGAATCAGAGAACAATACACATGTCACAATATACATTTTGAATTTTCTGAATGAATTAATATGACAACAATTCATTCAGAAAATTCAAAAATGTGATACTAGTTAGTACATGTATATAGTAAGTGACTGTTGTAAGTAGTTTAATGTTCACACGATTGATAATATTGATGACAAAACGGAAACTGAGAAAGTTATTTTTTTGGGAAACCCGTCAGACATTTGAAAATAATGCATTAACGTGTGCATTTAAAAAGAGATAGTCAGTCACGTGTTTACCTACAGCAAGGTTAACACTGATCGTTTCGACCGCTGAGTGCCCGAGATATGGATAGCAGGTGGCCAAAATGCTACCAAGAGATCTATAGCAGCTGCCGAAAGCTCTCGGAAAATAGCCTGGTAACGAGAGGTCAAAAAGCTCTACCGATTCGCATTAATTCGACAACTTGGTGTTAAACTTTGGACAGGTCTGTACGGTATACACAAACAGGATATTGGGGAAATACTGGCGACATTGTTATTTACATGTTATGTGATTTAACTTTTATAAAACTTAGTTTTAATTGAGGAAACATTTAAAACATGTCAAATATTTAATTCACTAAAATGCCAAAAAGGATAACGAACCTTTATATCTTCTTATTCTCATCCGAGCCTCTGATGACATTATCAAAAACACAGGGGCCAAATTTAAAATTAAAAAAAGTTCATTCACGTGTTTAACAACGAACCAGGTTCTTCTTTTTACCGAGGGTGCACCGACAAAAATCACATTAACATAAATATCTACAATTCGAAGTAGTGAAATTGCTGGTATGTAGAATTTTTTCGGTGCACCAACAAGTGAAAAAAATGGCTGTTGTTCCTCGTTAATTCTTTTTATATTATCGTCGTTTTTAATGAATCTTATCCCTGTGGTCAAAGTCATTTTAAAATGGTCTCAAGTTGCTGCTATAAATCTTTCTTTTCTGGTCCGAAATTATACATTGTTTGGAAACCCTGATTCCAGTTTTACTATATGTAATTCTTTTCCAAGACCATCTAGATCACATGTAGTGTGTAAACGCAAAGAATTTCCGGTGTACACCAAACTTTAGTCATGGTCCTCGAAGCGAGAGATTTCTTGACACAGGGGGGGGGGGGGGGGGTAAAATTTTTGGCAGTCGTGACAAACAAGCTTCATATGAACAAAACAGGTTGCATAAATAAAAGCAGTAAACTTGACCTTATTAGCGCCACTACACATCAGGTAAAGTCCTCCTAATTCATTGCAAATCGTCGGCAACATACGGAAGTACAGACGCGCTTTTAGGACATGAAAAAACCCAAATTAAGTAATTTGTTTGTTTTTGATTATCTACCCGGGCGGAATAGCAATCTGCACGGGCAGAATAAAAGTCAGCCCGGGCGGTATAACAATCGATCATTAATATGTTTTATAATGCATAATTCAGATAATCGGTCACTATGATATGAAAAAACTACTTATCTTATGCGTGTAATGTGATACAAAATTCACCGTTTATGTTCCATAATTCTATATTTATGTTTCAATATGTTCTATGTATGTTCAATATTTTTCGATGTAACTATGTTCAATACACGCATGTATAATATGAAATATTGTATATAAATAAAAAATATTTATATCAATTAGAACATATAAACATAAATATGCAATACTGAATTTTTCAACGTACGCCATTAGGACGTTGACGCTATTTCATTTTTTGAGCATACGTTTTCAAAAATATATTTGCAAATATACACCCAATTTAATTAAGGCTTGAGCCAAAATGGCTTCGTTAACTGCAGTTTAAGGCAAATTGACCACCGGATAACAGTGTATGCATTTCAGCACCACAGTTCTTTCCCAGCTGCTGCATGAGAAACCTTTTGCACTAATATTTGTCAATGTTACCGTATTTTTTTTATAATATTTTTTTTCACCAGATAGAACTGGAAACGGTCATCAGAATGATAGATGACCGGGAAATCACCTCTTGTCCTAACTGATTTTGTTATTTAGGAAAACCGATTAGAAATACACGACAGACCTGTCGAAAGTTTAACAGCGGGCTAACGAAAAGGAGTCGAAGCTCGACAGTCGAGTAGCTGAGATGTGGACAGATACTGACCGAATAGGCTCCGGGAGATAGAAAGCAAATGCCGAAAAGCTGGCGTGATATAGGGGTGGACATGAGCTGCCGATTAAGCGCCAATTCGTTGACTTAATCCTCTGTATCCCTGGAGGGGCATAGGGCCTCGACAATAGCTCTCCATCTGTCCTGGTCATGTGAAGGTCGTTTGGCCTCTCCCCTCAACCTCAGATCGCCGTCTAATGTTCTTCGCCACGTTGTTACTGGGCGTCCTCTGTCTCTCTTTCCCTGTGGGTTCCATTCCAGAGCATGCTTCGTGATGTTTCCCTGTTCTCGTCTTAGGATGTGGCAAACAAATCCATCGCCATTTTCTTTTCTTTATTGTATCTGGTAATGGTTTTTGGTGTGTCTTTCTCCATAGGTCCCGGTTTGATATTTTCTTAGGCCATCTGATTTTTAAGAGCTGTCTGAGACATTTGTTATCAAAAACTTGGAGGCCAATTCGTTAGGTTAATGTTAAACTTTCGACAGATCTGTATTATATGTTGTCCAATGTCTCCTGTCATTTGTAATTGATGTGATGCATCTAAACGACAATTCCAATTGGTGAGTTAGGGATGTTTTAACTGGAAATGATTGGAAAGGGGAAATTATAATCAATTGTTTGTTTTTGCCCCAGTTTCACAATCATTTCTTAAGCAAGATATTTCTAAACTTAAATTGCCATTGGCCTTTACTTGTTCACCAGGTGTCAGTATGATGTGACTGGGGTAGTGGTACGCTTATCTGCGGCGTATTGACTCGGTGAGCTAGCACCTTAAAAAGTCGCCCTGAGTGCGATCTGGTACAAGGCAGTTCATACAACAAACTCGCACTTCACATGCATACACGAAATTGTTCATAGATTAATCCATAGAGATTAATAAAGTAGTTCTCGTCGCGAATAGCTGAAAAATTGCTGATGCGACGTTAAGCAACATTCAACCAACCAACCAACCTAAACTTAAATCGTGCAGTTTTAAAATCTGAATAATTTTATTAGTTTTTTTTAAGACAGTCATGAATTTAAGGTGCCATTTTGAATATCGCACAATGCTTCTTGCGCCTTTATTTAACTTTGTTGAAATTTTGCATTTGTAATTTAGTATAATTTAAATGAAGTGATGATTCTGAAACTAGGACCTAAAAAGCTAGTAGTTAAAGTAAAATTGAGAATACCAGGCAAGATAATGTACTAGTACCAAAACTGCACGAAATAACGGCGGTTTTCCCAATTCCAAGGCCCCCTGACCCAGAATCAAAAAGGGAGTTAGCGGTCCTGAGAGAAGACATACGGTTAAACATCGAGGGGGTATTTAAACTTTTCTTTAGTAGTAGTAGCCATGTCGGATTTGGCAAAATACATTTTAGCCCTTTTTCTCATTTCAACATCTTAAAAATATTTCGATTTGTACAATTTTGGTCAGGACAATACTTGTGAGGAATTATATTCCGGAATGGTCGCCTAGTGCTGCAAACTGAAAACAGGTTTAGTAATAAATGAAAACATAGCACTGTCGTGCTGTTGTACAGCGTACAGTAGTTGGGAAAATTGTGTTGTGGCAACGACAGAATATAACCGAAAATTCGGGGCGGGGGGGGGGGGGGGGGGGGTGGGGGGTTGGGTGGGGGTCGATAAATGCATAGTCTGACGGATGTTTTTTTTTTTTTTTTTTTTTGAAAAAGAAACAATGTACCAAACCAAGTATTGCTGAATTAAATGGTAGAAAATAATAATTTCATAAATATATGAAAAAGACAATCGGTAATTAAAATTTAAAAAAGTTGTACCCGATCGTTTTGTCATTTCGGATAGAGAGAAAGAGTTTTGCACATCCTACCGTCGCTATGAGGGGGTACATTCTATCGGTTGTATGTACTGGATCATTTGCTGTTAATCTGGGTTTTAATTAACTGCTGATTATCACTCACAATATTCCCGTTTCATGTTAATGGTGAAGTACAGTTGTTTTACCAGTTCCGAATTTTTACTACCGAATAATCTAAAATTTCAATCCCATTCAATTAAAGGAATCGCAAAATAACTTTCTAAATTTGCTTCTACTTGAATGTATGGGCATAATTGTTTAAATAATATAAACTTCAACCGCTTCCTAAATGTATGTGCAGGACAGGTCGACAGATTGTTGGTGACCTAGTTTAACGATGTAAACAAATCGTGATCACGGAAATGCTTTTTCAAGAAAACATACTACCACGTGTTTTTGAGGACAGGTGTCGATATTTTGGAATCAGTTAACATTTGTATTATTACACAACATAAATTTTATTTCCTCTGCTTGTGGACGACGTCTGCAGCAGCGCTTATATGAAACCCTGTTCGGAACTGGGAAAACGACTGTACACAAACTGTACGAATTATCTCCCTTTCACGAAAGTAAAATCTAATCGATAAACATTTTAAAATATGACACAATTGCCTCAACATCAAAATACGTTATCATAACCTTCAAAATAAATTTAAATTTCCGTAGATTTCGCGAAGAATTAATTAAACAACCTGCCGTTGCTGTTCATTTCATAAAAAGTTATGATTTTACATCGTAGGACACAAACTTCTCGAACTACTTTTTATTGTAAACATGAGATCAGTTCGCCAAATTGCAGAAATTATTAGGTGCATCCCGTCGCAATATTTTACTAGATTCCGAAATGTATTCCGAAAATTTATTCCAAATGTGCATATGTAACCAAATGCATTACCCGTCTCAGAATACATATCTCACGATAAAACAGATATACTTCTTTCACGCTCATTTACCAGGCGCACTATTTCCAGGTGTACTCATATCTTACAATTTCATAGCAAAGAAGCTCGATATCTTGGAAGAAAGTGACAACAATGTACGCGTTTTCACGCTGTACAAAAATGCATTAAAAGTAGTAAATGACAGCCATATGAACTATTTTTTAATATAAAACGTTGTTATTCGTCTACTAACCCAGTGACTTCTGTATGACCATGCTTTATGACTGTATCTTAAAGCGGTCAGCATCGATCGGTGTACCTTGACTTATACGTGTACTTTTAATCTATCTCGAGTAATCGGATTTCTAGCAGAAGTCTACAAGTCCAATTCTCTATATTTCCCTAGATGCATCTTTTAATAACCTTCAAGATGCGACACATAATTATAAGTCAGGTAATTTGATGTAGAGTTTTTCAGCATTGTGTATATATCAATTCTGCAAATTTAGAAAAAAAAACAACTAGAAACTTGTTTGAAAAACATAGCGACACCGAAAAGCAAAGCATCAAAGTGATGCAATAATGTATTCTCTAATTTTTTCGCTGAGAGAGGGAAAAAATAAAAGAACAATCGAGGTCTCCCAAAGTTTGTGCCCCAATAAGTCAAAAATTAAAATAGGGGCCGATTTAGTCCGACTAATCAGACAACTAAACCCCCCCCCCATTTTAATTTTTGACTTGTTGGAGACAAGTCAAGGTTTGTGCCTCCAACAAGTCAAAAATTAAAATCTGATTAGTCGGACTAGGGCCGATTAGTCGGACTAAAAGTTGTAATTCCACCAAAGCATAGCATAGCTTTTGCTTGGGAATTTTTAATCTTTTAGTAGGTAATGATTTAAAAAAAAAAAAATTAACAATGACGCCGTCCCCAATCTAGCACCGGGGTAGGTAAGTTTAAAGATTTGTGTAGACGGGGGTGAGAATTTTGAAGCGTGGAAAGTAGGTACTGCGGATTAAATCCTTATCCCGGTGTAAGGTTTGGGCGATGAATCGGAGTCTCTTAAACAAGAGGCCCATGGGCCTTAACGCTCACCTGTGACCTTGACCTTTAAATCCATGAGCTTCATTCAAATATCAAATGATAATTAGGCCCATATTCTAATTTTCATCCCTATACAAAAAGTTTATAGTTGTTGAGATAAATAATCATTTCAGTACTTGTTTGTATCTGTGATCTTGACATTTGAACCCATGTCCTTCATTCATATATCATAATGACCATTGTGTCATTAACAACAATATTCTAATATACACGCCTATACAAAAAGTTAATAGTTTTCACGATAATTAACAATTAAGGTATTTGTTCGCATCTGTGACCTTGACCATTGAAGTGTTCATTCATATATCAAAATGATAATTAGGATAACACCTAAATATTCTAATATACATGCCTATACGAAAAGTTTATAGTTTTTGAGATAAATCATTTCAGAACTTGTTCACATCTGTGACCTTGACCTTTTGAACCCATAACCTTTATTCATATATCAAAATGATTGTTAGGCTAATACCTACCGTAGGCAATATTCTAATATACATGCATATACAAAAAGTTAATAGTTTTCAAAATGACCGTTAGGATAATACTTAAAATATTCTGATATACATGCCTATACAAAAAGTTCATAGTTTTGAAGATAATTAACTGTTTTGGTATACTTGTACATCTGTGACCTTTGAACCCATGACCTTGATCGATATATCAAAATGATCGTCATGTCAATACCTACAATTAACCAAAAATCCTATGTCATTATCACCAGAAATGTTTAAAAATAGCATTTTTATCAAAGGTCAAAAACTGGGACATGACCTTGACATCAATTGGAAGAAAATCGCAAGACAAGATCAACAGTGAAAACTCCATACAATTATCTTCAGCCGTTATGAAGTTATAACAATAAATGTCTCATTTTAAAAATTACGTAATTTTACGCAAAAAAACGCGTAACCTATTAACCTATTTTTCGTTCAAGTTTCATGAAAAACACAATTTTAATGTTCCCAGGTATGCTGAATCCAAATATCCAATCAAAATTTGCCTGCACCTTTTGATTTCAGAGAAGAAGTTTTTTTTTGTCTTTTTGCTATTTTTAGTAACGGTGGCCATCTTGTTGGGCGTGGCCAAAGCCCGAACACAATTTTGAAAGGCTGTTACCCAGGCATGATAATCACCAAGTTTCATCAAATTTGGCCCAGTAGTTTTGGAGGAGAAGATTAAAATGTAAAATTTACACACGACGGACGGTGATAGATTGCAATAACTCATCTGAGCTAAAAAGTTCTAAACCCGCCAAAGCATAGTATAGATATTGCATGAAAATGTTTAACCTATTAAAATGACCTTGATTTTAGGTGTATGACCTATAATTCAATCAATATGGTATTACATCAAACCAAACTTGTATAGTTACTTATTTATAGTAACAATGACCTTGGCCTCTAAAATCTACAGGCTAAATACTCATGAGAGCCAAAATACCCGAGCCTTAAACAAGGTTTGACATTGACCTTTAACCTTCAAATCTGAAGGTTTACATTTGTATAAAGTTTGATCAAAATCTATAGATGTGGAGCCAACACGATTTTACACAGACAGACGGATGGACAAACACACATGGTGATTCCGATAGACTACCCTCAAATTAAACTTGTGAGTGTATACTTACTTATTCATCAAGTACATATCATTCAGGTACAACTTCGGATATTGTTCTATGACTAAAATATTCCAAAACAAATTGAAACAGTATAGAACCCCATATACAGATGTTTCTGTCTAATCATATTTGTTAAACGTGTTCTGTGAAATTATTTATGCGTGTCCAATTTACGTGGTTCTTCGAAAAATTTCATTCATGGTTTGTAGTTTCCGTTTAAGGCAAGTTTATAATACATGTATGTACTATTTCGTTAATCTGTAAATTCGCGGAACAGGGTATCCACGAAAACAGCGGAAATTTGAACACCGCGGAAATCAACGATTCCAAAGTACCGAGTTAACAGAACTAAATTTTAATGTTACATGCCGACATATTTCAGCTTAAGGGTTAGGTTGCTTGGTCAGGATACACAATTGTGTCATGGTCAATTTATTTCTCCTTACAATTTTTTTCGGATGGCTTTGACCCCCTTCCATGATTGAATTTTTCTTCATTTTATAACCCAACTATACTTATTAATATAGTTATCAGATCCGTGATGAAAACATTTGATATCTTGGAGTAAAATATGAAAATACGTGTAGTATTAGACGATTTCTGTCTCACATTAGTACAGCATGCACGGAATATTGCAGCATAAAGGGAGCTAAACAGCCCACATGTCCGTCTGGCCAATAATGTACCCATGGTAAGAATGATAGTATTGACAGGTGAAAAATCGTTAACGTTCTCAATCTTCCCAAGCTCCAAATCGTATGCCTGTGGAACAGTCTTCTATAGACTACAGCCAGCATTCTAGACCTTGATACTATTGTAAATACTAGTATAGGATTGAGTAACTCCTAATGCCTACTATGTTTTATATTGGCATTAAGTATTTGTAAGCGTTCATGAATATAGCTTCAAGTTACTAAGCCCAGGTTTTTAACTTATACATAGAATAGCCAAATATACTCATGGTTGTGAAATTGACTTGTACATCAAGTAGACAATCAACCTTACTATTCTATCACCATATAGTCCATCCAAAGAAAGGGGTTTTTGATGGGTCAAACGAAACAAATTAACAAATGTCCTACATGTGAACTATCATAATGTTGATGTATATGTTATATGTTTGAAGTACCTGTAATTCCTTAATGAAGTAGAATTATCTTGTCACTCAAAATGTATCGCCTATCCTTTTGATCACCAAGTCATTTCCATTATCATTAAGTGTTAAGCCAATTCATGAAAGAGGATATATATAGGAATTTTATATCAACTTGGAACAAGAGATTCAATGAAAGCAATATTCCCCTTGGAAAGTTGAGTTGAGTAATGGTGTTTAACATCCCAGTCACGAACATTTCACATATATCGATACGTCATCAGCTATAGGCGAAGGTGCAGAAATTTTGCCTGTGAGTTGCGCTGATGGCATTATACAGCGGGGTTCTTTATCGTGCCAAGGCTACCAAGGCATGGGTCATCGTTTATTTTAAGTTCCCATCCATAAGAACTGCGACTTTCATTTCGTAATGATGAGTGCTTGGCGAAAGAACAGTCACTACCCACTTTTAAGTCTTGGGATAAACCCGGCCGGGGTTCGAACCCACGACAGCCCACGTATAAAGCAAACACTATACCAGTTGAGTTACTGCAGTGGTTCCCCCGTGGAGAAGTACATGTATTTGTAACATAAATTTATAAAGAATTCAAAGGGTCATAACTCCTAGTAAAACAATTAATCCTGAATAAGAAACAAAATATGCACAACTTCTTCTCCTACTGATCCTTCCTGTCGGGGTTCACCAATATCCATTGGACGGTATTGGAAAAATGGAACTGGTGCAGACAAAAAGTAGCACAGAATCGGACAGTTAGACAGAATACATTACTTTATCCCATCGCCAAATTCTTGACGAGGACACTAGATACTCTTGAGCTTTGATAATCAAAACAGGCATTTTGTTTCAATATAGTTTTTGTATTGCAATTCCTCAATCTTAGTGAAAAGTTATGCATTCTTTGTAATTTTTGGCCCCATATCAAAATTGAATGAATTTTCTGCAGAATACAATGGGAGAAAATATCACCAAGTATTCTCCTATACTGTTGCTAAGCAACATACATGGAAACCGACCATATACAAATCTTAATTTTTGACAATTTGCATTATGATCTATCATAGCAAATTTAACAGCATTCTGAAGTTTTTGTGAAAACAATTCTATGTTTCAACATTTACAAATAGAAGTAAAAATGAAGATTGAGAACATAAAGTATAACATTATTTGTTACCATGATAACAATATTTTTGTTCATAGCAACAGATGGCTAAATAAAATAATATACATGTACATACAAAAATGGATGCAACATTACATAAATACAAGTTTACAAGTGGCTGAAGGTTGTGGCACTTTTCTGTAATACAAGTATAGGAGTTAAAATGTTCAAATGTACTATCTGTCCTAAGGTTTTGCAGTCTGCTTTTATTTTACCTTTCTGAAAACATATTACAAGTGGTTGATTTGCACACTTTTTCTGAATTAGGGTTTTATTAGTAACTAGGAGATGAGTCCTAGAGATTACCGTTGTCTTATGTAGAACAAATGATAAATGGAAATATTTACAATATGACTGTATCTTTCTTCGATGAAACATACAGAAGCAATTGTATTTCAATTCCTGTTGAAAGACAATAGGGGTCATGACCCTTGATGTGTATCAATTTTCCTGCAATATTACGTCATGTCCCGCACAGGGGGTCATGTGATCATGTGAGATAGGCCAATCTCGCATGGCTAAAAATCCTATATCACACAAGCAAGCGCCAAGGTACAAAATATTTGTTAAAAGAAAGAATTGTAAATACATGCATAAGAAATGACATTTCTGCTCATGGTATTTCAAGGGGTAATGAAAGATAGTGTGGCTTGTGCCAAATTCAAAACAAGAGGCCAATGGGCGTTAACGCTCACCTGTGACCTTGACCTTTGAACCCATGAGCTTCATTCAAATATCAAAATGATAATTAGGCCAATATTCTAACATACATGCCTATACAAAAAGTTAATAGTTTTCAAGATAATTAATCATTTAGGTATTCTTTCGCATCTGTGACCTTGACCTTTGAACCCATGACCTTCATTCATATATCAAAATGATCATTAGGATTATACCTAAATATTCTAATATACATGCCTATATAAAAAGTTAATAGTTTTCAAGATAATTAACCATTTAGGTATTCTTTCACATCTGTGACCTTGACCTTTGAACCTATGACCTTCATTCATATATCAAAATGATCATTAGTATAATACCTAAATATTCTAATATACATGCCTATATAAAAAGTTTATAGTTTTTGAGATAAATAATCATTTCAGAACTTGTTCACATCTGTGACTTTGACCTTTGAACCCATAACATTCATTCATGTTAGGCTAACTACAATATTCTAATATACATGCATATACAAAAGTTAAAAGTTTTCAAGATAATGAACCATTCAGGTATTCATTTGCATCTGTGACCTTGACCTTTGAACCCATGACCTTCATTCATATATCAAAATGATTGTTAGGATAATACCTAAAATATTCTTATATACATGCCTATACAAAAAGTTTATAGTTTTTGAGATAAATAATCATTTCAGTACTTTTTTACATCTGTGACTTTGACCTTTGAACTCATGACCTTTATTCATATATCAAAATGACCATTGGGCCATTACCTACAATATTCCAATATACATGTCTATACAAAAAGTCTATAGTTTTTGAGATAAATAATCATTTCAGTACTTGTTTACATCTGTGATCTTGACCTTTGAACTCATGACCTTTATATATCAAAATGACCATTGGGCCATTACCTACAATATTCTAATATACACGCATATACAAAAAGTTCATAGTTTTGCAGATAATTAACTATTTTGGTAAACTTGTACATCTGTGACCTTGACCTTTGAACCCATGACCTTAACTAATATATCAAAATGATCGTCATGTCAATACCTACAATTAACAAAAAATCCTACGTCATTATCACCAGAAATGTTTAAAAAATAGCATTTTTTATCAAAGGTCAAAAACTGGGACATGACCTTGACCTTTGACATCAATCGGAAGAAAATCGCAAGACAAGATCAACAGTGAAAACTCCATACAATCATCTTCAGCCATTATTAAGTTATAACAATAAATGTCTCATTTTAAAAATTACATAATTTTACGCAAAAAACGCGTAACCTATTTTTCGTCCAATTTTCATGAAAAACAAAATTTTAATGTACATGTATCTAGGTATCCTGAATCCAAAAATCTAATCAAAATTTGCCTGCACCTTTTGGTTTCAGAGAAGAAGATTTTTTTGTCTTTTGGCTATTTATAGTAACGGCAGCCATATTGTTGGGCGTGGTCAAACCCCGAACATAATTTTGAAAGCCTGTTACCCAGGCATAATAATCTCCAAGTTTCATCAAATTTGGCTCAATAATTTTGGAGGAGAAGATTAAAATGTAAAGTTTACGCACGACGCACGACACACGACGGACGGTGATAGATAGCAATAGCTCATCTGAGCCGAAAGGCTCAGGTGAGCTAATGAAGGGCTTTGCCCTTCATCGACTTTGGCACGTGCCACACTATCTTTCATTACCCCTTGAAATACCATGATCAGAATGTCATTTCTTAAATAATAATGGACACTAACATCTTCATTTCACTGTTCATCAGTCCTGATGAAGACCACCCTTGAGCAAAAAGCTTGAAAGACAACAAGCATTCCACTAATAAACAGTGAAATGAAGATGTTGGTGTCCATTAATATTTCCAGTTAACATTGTTACACATCAGATAACCAGAATCCCTCCATGCCACATATAAAGTCCTAGTGAAGGCCTACCCTTGGGGCAAAAACTTGACAGGTAGCTACCACCCCACTAATTAACATTGAAATGAAGATGTTGATGTCCATAATTATTTCCAGTTTATACATTTCTGAAGACAGAAATATATGGAGAAGACACAACTATGGAACATTTGTTTGAACCTAATTTCAACAAATTTTAACCAGTTTAAGGTTTAAATGAAAAACAAACATACTAATCCATGTCTGAATCAAAATCAAGAAGCAAAGTAAAAACTTTGGAACTGACAAGTTAGGTTAGACACATGAACTTTCACCAGAGAAGCAAGGTCGGGTGCTCTAGAAGGGTAAGAACATCCTGTTTAGCTAGCTACACCCACCATGTGTGTAATCAAAATTGTGTGAAAAGAAACTCCACCCCCTAAAAATAATTTTAAGATCATTTTTGCTAAACAAAACAACTTACATAACCAGCCACCAGTTTCACAAAGATTTCTTTACTACAGTTTTCCTCAACTTAAATCCTTTAGCAAATTTGATACATTACAGTTTTGCTTATTGTTCAGATATGGGGGAATTTAATGTGCCATGTTAAAGATTATATCAAGCTTATGGTATTTCTGTAAAATTTTGACAAAATTTTTATCCTCAGTTCCAAAAAGACCTTGCCAAATTTTGCTAACTTTAAGTTAAGGAAAATCTTAGTCACGGAATTATTGCGAACCCAGGGATTGAAACTGGCAAATTGAGTTAAACATGCAAATTTCAACCAGGTATACGAGACTGTTTGCTCTATCACATAAAACATTACTGTATATTTACAATATGACTGTACCTGTCTTCGATGAAACATACAGAAGCAATTGTATTTCAATTCCCAATGAAAGACAATGGGGGTCATGACCCTTGATGTGTATCAATTTTCCCGCAATATTACGTCATGTCCTACACAGGGGGTCACGTGGTCATGTGAGATACGCCGATCTCGCATGGTTAAAAACTCTATATCACACGCACAGATATGGAAAAAATAGCGCCAAGGTACAAAATATTTATTGTAAATATAAGAAATGACATTTCTGCTCATGGTATTTCAAGGGTAATGAAAGATAGTGTGGCGCGTGTCAAAATTCAAAATGAAGGGCTTTGCCCTTCATTGAATTTGGCACGCGCCACACTATCTTTCATTACCCCTTGAAATACCATGATCAGAATGTCATTTCTTAATGAAATAAAGAGGGTGGGTGGCAAGTTCAATGGTGTTTTATACCCATGTCGATTATTTAACTTTTAATCAAACCCTAATGCTGTAATTAGTTCTGGAATGGTGGAAGAAACTGGAGTACCTGAAAAACCAAAGAACTTTGGAATGAAAGACATTAAACATTTTTTCTCTAGGATCTACTAAAGTGGAATGAAGTAATGGCACTTAACGTCAAAGTCAGGATTTTTTCACTTGTATCAAGGCCTCAAGTGGGATTCAAATCTAGAATTGTGAAGCATAGTGACCCAGAAAACACCCAGCCACCAAGGCCCAGTGTAGTTCAGTAATGATGCTTGACACCCTAGCCAAGATTTTTTCACTTGTATCAAGGCCTCAAGCAGGAGTCAAGTTTAGTAGTAATACTGAAGTGAAGCATGACAACCAATACACCACTCAGTCACCAAGGCCAAGTGTAGTTAGGTAAATGATGCTTAACATCTTAGTCAAGATTTTTTTCACTTGTATCAAGGCCTCAAGTGGGATCCAAATCTAGAATTGTGAAGCATAGTGACCCATAAACCACCCAGTCACCAATGCCCAGTGTAGTTAGGTAAATTATGCTAGGCCATAAGTGGGATTCAAATCCAGAAGTAATAGTGAAGCAGTGACCCATAAACCACCCAATCACCAAAGCCCAGTGTAGTTAGGTAAATTATGCTAGGCCATAAGTGGGATTCAAATGCAGAAGTAATAGTGAAGCAGTGACCCATAAACCACCCAGTCACCAAAGCCCAGTGTAGTTAGGTAAATTATGCTAGGCCATAAGTGGGATTCAAATGCAGAAGTAATAGTGAAGCAGTGACCCATAAACCACCCAATCACCAAAGCCCAGTGTAGTTAGGTAAATTATGCTAGGCCTTAAGTGGGATTCAAATCCAGAAGTAATAGTGAAGCAGTGACCCATAAACCACCCAATCACCAAAGCCCAGTGTAGTTAGGTAAATTATGCTAGGCCTTAAGTGGGATTCAAATCCAGAAGTAATAGTGAAGCAGTGACCCATAAACCACCCAATCACCAAAGCCCATTGTAGTTAGGTAAATTATGCTAGGCCATAAGTGGGATTCAAATCCAGAAGTAATAGTGAAGCAGTGACCCATAAACCACCCAATCACCAAAGCCCAGTGTAGTTAGGTAAATTATGCTAGGCCTTAAGTGGGATTCAAATCCAGAAGTAATAGTGAAGCAGTGACCCATAAACCACCCAGTCACCAAGGCCCAGTGTAGTTAGGTAAATTATGCTAGGCCTTAAGTGGGATTCAAATGCAGAAGTAATAGTGAAGCAATGGCCCATAAACCACCCAATCACCAAGGCCCATTGTAGTTAGGTAAATTATGCTAGGCCTTAAGTGGGATTCAAATGCAGAAGTAATAGTGAAGCAGTGACCCATAAAGCACCCAGTCACCAAGGCCCAGTGTAGTTAGGTAAATTATGCTAGGCCTTAAGTGGGATTCAAATCCAGAAGTAATAGTGAAGAAGTGACCCATAAACCACCCAGTCACCAAAGCCCATTGTAGTTAGGTAAATTATGCTAGGCCTTAAGTGGGATTCAAATCAAGAAGTAATAGTGAAGCAGTGACCCATAAACCACCCAATAACCAAGGCCCAGTGTAGTTAGGTAAATTATGCTAGGCCTTAAGTGGGATTCAAATCCAGAAGTAATAGTGAAGAAGTGACCCATAAACCACCCAATCACCAAGGCCCATTGTAGTTAGGTAAATTATGCTAGGCCTTAAGTGGGATTCAAATCAAGAAGTAATAGTGAAGCAGTGACCCATAAACCACCCAATAACCAAGGCCCAGTGTAGTTAGGTAAATTATGCTAGGCCTTAAGTGGGATTCAAATCCAGAAGTAATAGTGAAGCAATGGCCCATAAACCACCCAGTCACCAAGGCCCATTGTAGTTAGGTAAATTATGCTAGGCCTTAAGTGGGATTCAAATGCAGAAGTAATAGTGAAGCAGTGACCCATAAACCACCCAATCACCAAGGCCCATTGTAGTTAGGTAAATTATGCTAGGCCTTAAGTGGGATTCAAATCCAGAAGTAATAGTGAAGCAGTGACCCATAAACCACCCAATCACCAAGGCCCATTGTAGTTAGGTAAATTATGCTAGGCCTTAAGTGGGATTCAAATGCAGAAGTAATAGTAAAGCAGTGACCCATAAAGCACCCAGTCACCAAGGCCCAGTGTAGTTAGGTAAATTATGCTAGGCCTAAAGTGAGATTCAAATCCAGAAGTAATAGTGAAGAAGTGACCCATAAACCACCCAGTCACCAAAGCCCATTGTAGTAAGGTAAATTATGCTAGGCCTTAAGTGGGATTCAAATCAAGAAGTAATAGTGAAGCAGTGACCCATAAACCACCCAATAACCAAGGCCCAGTGTAGTTAGGTAAATTATGCTAGGCCTTAAGTGGGATTCAAATCAAGAAGTAATAGTGAAGCAGTGACCCATAAAGCACCCAGTCACCAAAGCCCAGTGTCATTAGGATTTCTATCTTTGTATGTACCACTATGATGAAGAATTAGTGTGCTGTTTAATGTTTAGTTCCCTACTAAAGTAGAGTGATGCTGTTTTTATGTCCAAGTCAAGATTGTCACTGATTTTGAGGCAGTCAGTTTTGGAATGGTGGAGGAAACTCAAGTACCTAGAGAAAATTGCATACCTTAAACAAGTTTATGATATGTGATATGTTTAAGTGTCCAGAATATTGATATTTGTGTAGGGAAAACATTGATATTGCAAGCCTCGGCTTCAGTTTCTGAATCATTCTTTAACCAAGACTTTCCTTCACCTAAATTTGGCAAATTTAAAAATTATGATAATTTTGTGAATTGATAAGCTATTTTGGAATTGAATGTGTCACTTTGAAGATCACTTCAACCTCATAACATCTGCATTTACTGTGTATCCATAAATTGAGAGCACATGGTCTTTACTATACCTTTCTTTCCTATTAGGTCAGCAGATTTTGTATCAAGTTTTGACATTTTTTTGTGAGTTTGTTGAAAAGTACGACTTTATAATTGCATTTTCCATGTGCACTCAATTTGTGAATATACAGCAGTTTTGTCAAAAATTTACATCCATAGTTCCAACAGAAATTGCAAAAATTTGCAAACATAGCACTGCTGTGCTGTTGTACAGCGTAGTTGGGAAAATGGTGTTGTGGCAAGACAGAATATAACCAAAAATTTGGGGTGGGTGGGTGGGTGGGTTGATCTATGCATAGTCCGACAGATGTTGTTTTTTTTTTTTTTGGAAAAAGAAACAATGTACCAAACCATGTATTGCTGAATTAAATGGTACAAAATAATAATTTCATAAATATATGAAAAAGACAATCGGTAATTAAAATTTAAAAAAGTTGTACCCGATCGTTTTGTCATTTCGGATAGAGAGAAAGTAGAGTTTTGCAGATCCTACCGTTGCTATGAGGGGGTACATTCTATCGGTTTTGTATGTAACTGGATCATTTGCTATTAATCTGGGTTTTAATTAACTGCTGATTATCACTCACAATATTCCCGTTTCACGTTAATGGTGAAGTATTTAAAATCCACATGTGGTACTCTACGAATTATCTCTTTTTCACGAAAGTGAAATCTAATCAATAAACAGTTTTAAAATATGACACAATTGCCTCAACATCAAAATACGTTATCATAACCTTCAAAATAAATTTAAATTTCCGTAGATTTCACGAAGAATTAATTAAATCAACCTGCCGTTGCTGTTCATTTCATAAAAAGTTATGATTTTACATCGTAGGACGCAAACTTCTCGGACTACTTTTTATTGTAAACATGAGATCAGTTCGCCAAATTGCAGAAATTATTAGATGCATCCCGTCGCAATATTTTACTAGATTCCGAAATGTATTCCGAAAATTTATTCCAAATGTGCATATGTTACCAAATGCATTACCCGTCTCAGAATACATATCTCACGATAAAACAGATATACTTCTTTCACGCTCATTTACCAGGCGCACTATTTCCATGTGTACTCATATCTTATAATTTCATAGCAAAGAAGCTCGATATCTTGAAAGAAAGCGATAGCAAAGTACGCGTTCACTATCGTGAAACGCTGTACAAAAACGTAAGTTAAGGAAAATCTTAGTTAAGGAATGGTTGAAAACTGAAGCAATATCATATAGGAATCGAGTTATGGCTGAAAAAGGATGCCATTTCAAAAGTGTCCTTTAAATGAACCCAAAATTGGAAATTCCAAACCATGTGGATGATCTAATGGCACATCTTCTCTACCCAAACATTGTTCCTGTGAAGTTTTATAAAAACCTGTTAAACAGTTTTCCAGAAAAAATGTGGAAAAAATGCGGGCAGAAGAATGGAAAAAACACTATATGTTGCCCATCTTTTAGGAGAAATAATTGTTCCACAGGTTGTGGGGTATCAGATGGTATTCTGATGAATCCCATTGGACATTTAGCATCGTATTACTGGTATTATTAACCAGCAAATAACTTTTCTTTATAAAATTTATTAACGTAAAAAATATTTCTATCATAAATATATCATCATTTTTTCTTCTTTTTATGTGATTTGGAAGATTTTTCTAGTTCATCAAGCCATTCCATGTCGGACTGACTAAGAGTGTAAGGTCCTTCGCTCATTACTAAATCTTGTGATTTATCATCATACTCGGGTCCAACGGTCCACAAAGTTTCCAAGTCATACCTTTCCCTAGTTTCTGGCAAGAAAATGTGAAGTACTATGTTACCTACAAGATAAATACACTAGATATTAGTTGACTGGCAAGAAAATGTGAAGTACTATGTTACCTACAAGATAAATACACTAGATATTAGTTGACTGGCAAGAAAATGTGAAGTACTGTGTTACCTACAAGATAAATACACTAGATATTAGTTGACTGGCAAGAAAATGTGAAGTACTGTGTTACCTACAAGATAAATACACTAGATATTAGTTGACTGGCAAGAAAATGTGAAGTACTGTGTTACCTACAAGATAAATACACTAGATATTAGTTGACTGGCAAGAAAATGTGAAGTACTATGTTACCTACAAGATAAATACACTAGATATTAGTTGACCAAATTCAAGAAAATGTGAAGTACTATGTTACCTACAAGATAAATACACTAGATATTAGTTGATCAAATTCAAGAAAATGTGAAGTACTATGTTACCTACAAGATAAATACACTAGATATTAGTTAACTGGCAAGAAAATGTGAAGTACTATGTTACCTACAAGATAAATACACTAGATATTAGTTGACTGGCAAGAAAATGTGAAGTACTATGTTACCTACAAGATAAATACACTAGATATTAGTTGATCAAATTCAAGAAAATGTGAAGTACTATGTTACCTACAAGATAAATACACTAGATATTAGTTGACCAAATTCAAGAAAATGTGAAGTACTATGTTACCTACAAGATAAATACACTAGATATTAGTTGACTGGCAAAAAAATGTGAAGTACTATGTTACCTACAAGATAAATACACTAGATATTAGTTGACTGGCAAGAAAATGTGAAGTACTATGTTACCTACAAGATAAATACACTAGATATTAGTTGACTGGCAAGAAAATGTGAAGTACTATGTTACCTACAAGATAAATACACTAGATATTAGTTGACTGGCAAGAAAATGTGAAGTACTGTGTTACCTACAAGATAAATACACTAGATATTAGTTGACCAAATTCAAGAAAATGAACAAGCAAATCAGTGAATTAGGATTCCCTTTCAACAGGTTCTTTTTTGTGATTTGCTCTTATGTTCAAAGGGCTATAACTCCCAAGAAAATATGCAAACTTACTTGGAACAACGATTTGGGAATTTCTTATCAATGTTGATACTTTGGACCAAGTTTCATGAAATATTGCTTCATAGTTTTGGAGAATTAGCGCAGAAAAAGAATTTCAGACAGACAGAAGGGAGGCCGGACGAAAACTCAAATTTTAATTTCACCCTTTTTCTATGAAAAGAGGTGATAAATGACCTACAAGGTTAACACCAAAGAAAGGCAAAGTATAACATCAGGTCTTGAATACAGTCATGTGTTTCAGACTTGATTTTTTTCAGCCAAAGGGGCATAACTTCTAATGAAATAGGCCTTATTATTATGATCCATGTTGGAACTTCTGTGAGATCTTTAAATAAAAAATAAAAAAATAAATGAATAAATAAATCCAAGATCACAGTCTATAGCATCCGAAATATAACTCTCCTCTCTGGATGGACAAACCATCTACATCATAATACAACAATTTTTTTGTAAACAAGAGAATAAAAACTTGTTGGGAAGTTTGGAAAGTATCAAAAGTGTTCATATATTTACAATATGACTGTATCTCTCTTCGATGAAACATGCAGAAGCAATGTGTATTGCAATTCCCGTTGAAATCCAATTGGGGTCATGACCCTTGATGCGTATAAATTTTGTCGCAAGATGATGTCATGTGCCACACAGGTTGACGTTATGCGATTGTCTTTTGATCCTGGTCATGTGAGATGCACCAATCTCGCATGGAAATTTTTTTTGAAAATACCCATTTCACATGAGCGAGTATGGAAGAAATAGTGTTATCAAGAGTTGAAACAACTAAAACTGTTTTTTTGAGAGAGCCCCGCCCAACTCCTCCCCCCCCCCCGCATATGACCTTGTCCTTTAATATATTACCTTGGTTCAGGGTCATGACCAACCTTTGGACCATGAAGATTATTCATGTGAAGTTGTATGAAAGTCGTTTATTGAATTGTATTTTATGACCTAGTCAAAAATATTTCGCTTATATCAAGATGTCATCAGCTATAGGTGAAGTGCCAATTTTTTTTTTTTACCTTTCTTGATAAACTCCGGGCAATGTGCAGGGAAGGTTCTTTAACATGCCACATCTGCTGTGACACAGGACATTAGTTTTTTAGGTCTCTTCTGAAGGACCATGTGACTTTCATTTCTAAATGCAGAGTGCTTTGCAAAAGAACAGCCACTACCTATTGTCTAGTCTAAAATGAGTATTATGTCGATGACAAAAATATTTCACTTATATCAAGACATTACCAGCTATAGGTGAAGTGGCAGTAATTTTGACCTTTGCAATGTGCTAAATGCAATATGCAGGCTGGGTCCTTTAATGTGCCACACCTGCTATGACACAGTACATCAGTTTTTAAGGTCTCTTAAAAAGAACTCTGTGACTCTCATTTCAAAATGTTAAGCGCTTGGCAAAAGAACACTCACTACCTATTTTCCAGTCTTGGTCAGACCCAGGCCTGGGTTTCAACCCAGGAACTCCCACATCCAAAGCAAGCACTCTACCAAGTGAGCTACCCTGAGTGGTGAGATGTCCTAACAACACTCTACCAAGTGAGCTACCCTGAGTGGTGAGATGCCCTAACAAATCAGACAACATGGTGTCATCTGTATTTATCTGTTTATGTCCAATAACAGTTGTATCTATATTTTCTTACCCAAATGAACTGCAGCCCAATCGTTCAGTTCTTTTACTGTCATGTTCAGATAGGATTCTCTCTGTGTTTTTCTCTGTTTATACTGAAAAGACAAGATATAAGATATAGTGTACAAAATTTATGCAAATTAACTACTGTATTATATTATTACAGATGTAGTATACATGTATATGTATTTGCCTAAATGTCCCCACCTATATTGAAAAGTTTGAGCTTCTAGGCCATAAATCTTACACTAACCCTAACCCCAACCCTAACTAGTTACAAAGTTGCAATTTTTGCAGATACGGTAAAGGATATCGGAAAATTCTCTGTGGAAATCAACATATTGCACCTCTGGAAATCTTTATTGAAAAGTTTGAGCTTCTAGGCCATAAATCTTAAGCTTACACTAACCCTAACCCCAACCCTTACCCGTTACAAATTTGTGATTTTTGCGGATACCGTACTGTAAAGGATATCTGAAAAATCCAAAACCATGTACATGATCAAAATACAAATAACCAATAGCACATTTACTCCAACCAAACATTGTTCCTGTGAAGTTTCATAAAAATCCATTAAATAGTTTTCAAAGAAAAGTGGCAGACAAAATGTTGGTGTTAGAAACGAATCAAACACTTAATGTTCCCCCATTTTGGGGGGATTATTGGCCCTTTTAGTCTAATACTACTTGTGCAGTAGTTGGGAACATTCTAACATGTGTCTAAGGACAATGGGGTTCACTGTTGTATCACATGATACCCTCTAATGTTTGTGTGGAATACTTATTTCCAAAGGATATGGAATTACATAAGACGACGTTTTCCGTAAAAATGGCGTTATTCCGGGACTTTGCAACGTTAAAGTTTTCCAAAACGTTCTACACAAATGCAAAAGGTATGAATCGCGTTGTACAGAGGCGAATCCTATTTAACAATGATGGCAAAATATTAGATTCTCTGTTAACATCAGTATAAACAGATTTTATTAAAGTGTTTTACGACAGTCTGCACTGGGTAAGATCAAAGACATGGAGATGTTTCAAACTAGACAAGTCTCTTGCGAGATGATTACCCAACCCCCTTCACCATTGCCTAGTTCGTATTTTTAAGACTTATCCTTGTGACCTTCACCTGGTCGGTTCGATCCCCGGCCGGATCTGACCAAAGACTTGAAAGTGGGTAGTGACTGTTCTTTTGCCAAGCACTCGGCATTACGAATTAAAAGTCATGGTTCTTTTGGATGGGAACTTAAAAATAAATGAGGTCGCGTGTCACGGTGGGTTTGGCACGCTAGAGAACCCTGCTGTATAATGCCATCTGTGCAATGCACAATAAAAAATCCTGAATCTTCACCTATAGCTGGTGACGTCTCGATGTAAGTGAAATATTCTTGACTGGGACGTTAAACACCATTACTCAATTGTCAATACCAGAAATCACTGAACTTTGAAATAAAAAATACTTAATTTCCACCAAATTGATGTAATAAGATGATTTTAGAAATTTCAATATCATTTCTTTAGTGTCGTTAACGCCGTACAAAAACAGGAAAATAAGAAAACTGATATAGACAGTATTTTTTTCTGGAAACCCTGGGGCACATAAATGAAAAACATTAGGGTTGGGTGGAATTTTTAGGGAGAGTCCTGCTACCCGAACACACAATTTTTTCAGGCCCAAGCTCAAGATAGTGTTAATATAAAATTTACTGACCATCCAATTCACTGTGTGGAACATCGCCCTGACATGCCGAGTTGACATGGCGCTGACAATGACCATATGTTCTGCTAAACGTGTGTTTTTTGGCATTTTAATCACACATATATCTACAGCTCTCTCAGACTTCAGCAAATCCACTAACTCATCTAAATCAAAAACACCTTTCTCCCCATCTAAAAATACATAATCAATCCAACACTGAAACACTTAAAAATGGACATACATGTTATCTCATCGACGGTGGCTCAGTTGGTATAGTGCTCACATCATATATGGGAGATCAGGTTCAAACCCGGCCTAGTCTGATTAAGACTTAAAAATAGTTAGTGAATTCTTTCACAAAGCACTTGTCAATTAGAAATGTCACAGGGTCCACTGGAAAAGACCTTAGCATGGTACAGCCCTCAATTTTGTCTACTAAAATGGTTGCCAAATCAACCTGGAATTGTGTCTGGCGACCTAAAAATTGTAAATTGTGGCCAGCTTGTCCACTTCAAATTTGAACTTTTGTGACCAGAGAACAGATATTATTTCTGTGTAACAGAATTGTCATGATACCATTGACATTTCAGGCAATATAATGAACACTTTACATCATCATTATTGTTTTTAATAACACTGATGTATGTAATTGATTTAAAAATGTGCATTTTTGTTCTCCATACTTAAAAGATGCCTTAATTTTCCTTCATTTGGAAGAAAAGGTTGCCTGGCCACTTGCAATTTCCACTGGCCACCTGAAAAATTAAATTGGGTGTTCAGCTGGCCATTTAGTTTTGAAACCCACTTTGAGACCTGTGGTATGCCCTGACGCAATGTTAAGGTAACAATTTCTGACACTTCCCATATAGCTAGTGACATCCCAATATCAGTGACATATTCTTGACTGGGATGTAAAATCATGAATGGCTACAGTTTTAGTAATAGTGACGATCTCCTGCTAAATCCACCTACATTGAACAAACATTTATGGGTTCATTGAGGTCCAGAACCTTTAAATTTTAATCTGGACCCTTAAAAAACTGTCATTTTTAATTATGAGGGCCCCGATTTTCAGATTATTCTCTGATAACATCAACATGTCACAAATGCACTGTCAACAAATCAACAATTTATTTAAACAACAATACAGCCATTGACAAGAAAACAGTAACATTGCTATAGTGCAAGATAGGAATTCAAAGTCTGTCATCACTGAGAGGCAATCTTTTCATGTACAAACAATAGAAAAGATCTGACCAATCAAAATCCTTGAAAAAAAGGACAACTGAATTATTTCTCCCTCACTTAAAGACAATAAATTTTAGTGATTGAAATCAGTTGAGTTTTGGTAATCCATGATCAGAACTGCTAAAGTAATTAATGATTGGAAACAATGGGGTTCGCTGCCGTAACACGTGATCAATACCTCTTAACGTTTATGCAGAACATTTTGGAAAACGTCAACGTTACAAATTCCCGGAATAACATCGTTTTTACGTGAAAGCTTCATATTGTGCGATTCCATGTCTATTGGAAACAAGCATTTCACAGACACGTTAGAAGGTGTCACGTGGTACAGCGGCGAACCCCATTGATTATGCAACAAATGAACAAAATGGAATTTATTTTCAATTTGATTTATCTACCGGTATAAATTTGTATTTTCTGCCATGTATACATTTTGGAAAAAAATAAAATTAAAGTCATACCATATATCTATTCCTAGATCCAGGGTACTGGAATAATTCACCACAGAGAAGAGCAAAGGCGATAATTTATTGGTATTAGTTGTTTTCGGCCTGTAGTTTTTTACAACAGGGCCAGACACACTCACCTGATGAATGGCTAGCTGAATTATTTTAAAAACAAAACAAGAGGCCAAATATGGCCTGTATCACTCACTGGTCACATTAGCTTTATTGTCATGAAGGTCAAGGTAAAATTTTTTTCACAAATACAATACTGATTCTAATTAGGTGACTAATGACTATGAAAGGTGACCAACACCATCACTCAACAAGAGGCCCATGGGCCTGATACGCTCACCTGATAACTAATGGCTAGCTGATAGATTTAAAGAAATCATAAATACTAAACCCCAATGACTTTTTTCTTTACATCATGATAACCATTGTATCAATACCTACAACATTCTAATATACATGACTATACAAAAAGTTAATAGTTTTCAAGATAATGAACCATTTCAGTATTGTTTCACATCTGTGACCTTGACCTTTGAACCCATGACCTTTTTCTATACATCAAAATGATCGTTGTATCGATACCTACAACATTCTAATATACATGCCCATACAAAAAGTTTATAGTTTTCGAGATAATACAACATTTCGGTATTGTTTCGCGTGTGACCTTGACCTTTGAACCCATGACCTTTCTCTATACATCAAAATGATCGTTGTAGCAATACCTACAACATTCTAATATACATGCCTATACAAAAAGTTTATAGATTTCGAGATAATTAACCATTTCAGTATTGTTTCACATCTGTGACCTTGACCTTTGAACCCATGACCTTTTTCTATACATCAAAATGATCGTTGTATCAATACCTACAACATTCTAATATACATGCCTATACAAAATGTTAATAGTTTTCGAAATAATTAACCATTTCGGTATTGTTTCGCATATGTGACCTTGACCTTTGAACCCATGACCTTTCTCTATACATCAAAATGATCGTTGTATCGATACCTACAACATTCTAATATACATGCCTATACAAGTTTATAGTTTTCGAGATAATAATTATAATCAGAGGTAAAAAAAATTAGGTCACGACCTTCACAATTGACATTGACCTCATTTTGAAGATACTAACAAGAAGATGTCAAAACTGAAAACCCCATGTCATTATCTGGTCAAATAGTCAAGTTATAACAATTTGAAGCTATTTTACGATTTTTTTTAAATTAAACGCAAAAACGCGTAACCTATTTTTTATCCGAATTTCACAAAATGAACAAACTATAGACTTAAGACCCTAGAGAAGCCAAATATCACATCAGATTTTTTCTCCAATCAGTACTGTCGGAGAAGATTTTTTAAGATTTTTTAACCCCTAAGTCACCTTGACCTAGTTATGGTAGCCATAGCAACGCCACGAACAAATCTGAATTGCACCGGCCCATATATACTTCTGACAAAGTTTCATTAAAAACTGTCCACTAGTTTCAGAGGAGAAGTCGAAAATAGGTGTTAACGACGCACACACGCACGCACGCACGCACATACACACGCTGCACTATGCCATAAGCTCACATGACCTTCGGTCAGGTGAGCTAAAAACTAGACACCTTCCAAACCAGATGTCTCCGCAGGATCCTAAAAATATTCTGGCCAAATAAGATCAGCAATGAAGAGCTGTATGGAAGAACCCAAACAGTTGCCATATCTGACCAGATTAAAGAGAAACGCTGGAGGTTGATGGACCATGTCCTTAGAATGGAAATATCAGATATACCAAGGGTAGCCTTAAGATGGACTCCACCAGGAAAGAGAAACAGAGGAAGACCCAAGGAGACATGGCGGAGAACAGTTGAGAAAGAGATAAAGGAGCAGGGATGGACTTGGGGCATAGTACAGCAGATGGCACCTGACAGACAGAGATGGAGGTCCTCGGTAAAGGCCTTATGTGCCCCAGGCACAAAGAGGACTAAGTAAGTAAGTAATACTGATTCTATATATAAAGTTTGATGTCTATAGGCTTTTTGGTTCATGAGATGAAGTCATTTTAAGCATTCATCTTTACATAAAAAGTCATGGCGACCTTGAAAAAGGTCAAGGTCATATCTATTTGCAAATTTTGTAGAACTCAAAATACTGATTCTATATATGATGGTTGATGTCAATAGGCATTTTGGTTCATGAGAAGTAGTCATTTTTAGCATTTTTACATACAAGGTCCTTGAACTAAGATCAAGGTCAAATCTATTCACAAACTTTGTAGAACTTCTCATGCTGATTATGTATATTCAGTTTAGGGATCTTAGGGCCTTTAGTTCATCAGAATAAGTCATTTTTTGTGATTTTACAAATATGGTCACATTTTCAGCCATTGTGACCTTGAACAAAGGTCAAGGTCAACAATTTTCGCAAACTTTAAGTGAATTTCTCGTGGATGATTCCAATCAAGTTTCATCAAATTTGTTAAGTGGTTCAGGAGAAGAAGTTGTTTAAGTGAAGTTTATGGGCGCATGCACATGCACTGACATACATATACATGTACTGCATCATACCATAAGCTATATAAATGCCTATACAAAATGTTTTGTTTTCCAGATAGTTAACCTTTTCAGTATTCCTTGGCATCTGTTACCTTGGCTTTTGAAACCATGACTTTCATCTATATATCAAAATGATATCTGTGTCAAAAACAGCTTCCTGATAATAATATAATCAGAAAGGTAAAAAGTTAGGTCATGACACTTACAATTGACCTTGACCCTATTTTGAAGGTAATTACAAGAATATGTCAAAACAAAAATCACCCTGTCATTATCAGATCAAACAGTTATACCAATTTAAAGCTAATTTTTAAAAATTAAACATAAAAACTTGTGACCTGAATTTCATGAAATGAACAAACTATAGGCTCAAGACCCTACCAGAGAAGACAAATATTACATCAGATTTTTTCTCAAATCATTGGTTTCGGAGAAGATTTTTCAAATTTTTGCACAACTAGGTCACCTTTACCTAGTTATGGTAGCCATGGAATTGCCAAGAAACAAATCTGAATTGCGCCGGCCCATATATACTTCTGGCCAAGTTTTATTGAAATCTGGTAATTTCAGAGAAGTCGAAAATTATTAATAGGTGTTAATGATGCCCAAACAAACACACACTTCCCTATGCGAGAAGCTCACTTGACCTTTAGTCAGGTGAGATGAAAAAGGAAGCAGATCAACAATACTAGTACTTTAATCGAGCAATTAGAAAGCTCGTCATGATTAATTATCAATTATAATTATAATCAGCACATCACTAATAAATGCATATGCATATTATCTGGCAGGAATTGAAAACTGATCAATACATACGTGTTAAAG
Organism: Anadara kagoshimensis; assembly: GCA_021292105.1. Taxonomy (NCBI): domain Eukaryota; kingdom Metazoa; phylum Mollusca; class Bivalvia; order Arcoida; family Arcidae; genus Anadara; species Anadara kagoshimensis. Next base: position 3,068,518 of record CM037870.1, read on the forward strand.
GCAATGGTGGTTCCCATGTTTTTATTATCTCTCCGTCTTCTTCTATGTCTGAAAAGTCAGACTCGTCTTCTTCCAACACTTCTGATGACTTTTCCACTTTATCTCCTACATCTTCAATGTTAGAAAAGACAGACTCATCTCCTTCTAACACTTTTGACGACAGTTTTACTGTACTGCTGGCATCTTTAATGTCAGAAAAGACAGACTCATCTCCTTCCATCACTTTTGACGACAGTTTTACTGTACTGCTGGCATCTTTAATGTGAGAAAAGACAGACTCATCTCCTTCCAACACTTTTGATGAGAGTTCTATTTTACTGCTGACATCTTCAATGTCAGAAAAGACAGACTCATCTCCTTCCAACACTTTTGATGAGAGTTCTACTTTACTGCTGACATCTTCAATGTCAGAAAAGCCAGACTCATCTCCTTCCAAAACTTCTGATGAAGGTCTTACTTTATCTTTGTCACAAAAAGTGGACATATCTTCTGAAGACAATTTAACATAATTCTTCTCTCCCCCATTTCTATCACAACACAAAATGAAGGAATTTCTTGTAAACATGTATATACTATAAGTTTCTGAATGTCCTTGTCTTAAATTACACAAAAAACCAAACAATATTTCGTGAGTTTTCACTAAGATATCTTTCAATTTTAATAGAGATCTATTCCAAGATTCTGTATATTTCGATGACGTCCTAGTTCTGTGTTTTTCAAGAGAATTCAAAATATTGTTAATAATATCTGAAACACCAAGTACATTGTTCTTCTGTCTTTCTACAAACAACTTAGTTTTCCCAGTTACTATATGGCCTCTATTATTGTCTTTATCAGCATCCACCTTACAAAACCTTACTTCTGAAATAATAGCTTTCTCTGTATCAGTCTTTTGCTCTGTAGCATTTTCTTTACTCATCACTTCCCCTACATCCGTCTTTTGCTCTGTAACATTTACTTCACATATCACTTCCTCTACATCAGTCTTTTCCTCTGTAACATTGTCTTCATTCATCATTTTCCCTTCATCAGTCTTTTGCTCTGTAGCATTTTCCTTATTCATCAGTTTTATTTCATCAGTCTTTTCCTCTGTAACATTTTCTTCACATATCACTTTCCCTACATCAGTCTTTTGCTCTGTAACATTTTCTTTACTCATCATTTCCCCTACATCCGTCTTTTCCTCTGTAACATTTTCTTTATTCATCACTTTCCCTACGTCAGTCTTTTCCTCTGTAACATTTTCTTTATTCATCACTTTCCCTACGTCAGTCTTTTCCTCTGTAACATTTTCTTTATTCATCACTTTCCCTACGTCAGTCTTTTCCTCTGTAACATTTTCTTTATTCATCACTTTCCCTACATCAGTCTTTTCCTCTGTAACATTTTCTTCACATATCACTTTCCCTACATCAGTCTTTTGCTCTGTAACATTTTCTTTACTCATCATTTCCCCTACATCAGTCTTTTGCTCTGTAACATTTTCTTTATTCATCACTTTCCCTACATCCGTCTTTTCCTCTGTAACATTTTCTTTATTCATCACTTTCCCTACGTCAGTCTTTTCCTCTGTAACATTTTCTTTATTCATCACTTTCCCTACGTCAGTCTTTTCCTTTGTAACATTTTCTTTATTCATCACTTTCCCTACGTCAGTCTTTTCCTCTGTAACATTTTCTTTATTCATCACTTTCCCTACGTCAGTCTTTTCCTCTGTAACATTTTCTTTATTCATCATTTTCCCTACATCAGTCTTTTCCTCTGTAACATTTACTTTACTCATCACTTTCTCTACATCAGTCTTTTGCTCTGTAACATTTACTTTACTCATCACTTCCTCTACATCAGTCTTTTGCTCTGTAACATTTTCTTTACTCATCACTTCCCCTACATCCGTCTTTTGCTCTGTAACATTTACTTCACATATCACTTCCTCTACATCAGTCTTTTCCTCTGTAACATTGTCTTCATTCATCATTTTCCCTTCATCAGTCTTTTGCTCTGTAACATTGTCTTCATTCATCATTTTCCCTTCATCAGTCTTTTGCTCTGTAACATTTTCTTTATTCATCACTTTCCCTACATCAGTCTTTTGCTCTGTAACATTTTCTTTACTCATCATTTCCCCTACATCAGTCTTTTGCTCTGTAACATTTACTTTATTCATCACATTCCCTACATCAGTCTTTTCCTCTGTTACATTTTCTTTATTCATCACATTCCCTACATCAGTCTTTTCCTCTGTAACATTTTCTTTATTCATCACTTTCCATTTGCCAATAAATGTGTTGGGCCCCAGTTTTGGTCTTTTTGCTACTTCAGAGCCAAGCTCTTTAATGTTGTAAACCATTTTGAGTAACTGATGTTTTTCTTTTCTGGGCCCATAATTATTCTGTAAAGATTGTTGTGTGACATAATCTTCATTCATCACTTTCCCTACATCAGTTTTTTGCTCTGTATAATTTTCTTTATTCATCACTTTCCATTTGCCAATCTTTTTCTCTGCTAAATGTTCTTTCGTAGTATTTGCATTTTGTTTTATCCAATTCCGATTAGTAGTAGTAAAATAGGGGTTGATTTTATTTTTGATAAATGTGTTGGGCGCTGTTTTGGGTTTTATTGCTACTTCAAAACCAAGCTCTCTAATTTTGTCATACACTTTCAGTAACTGAAGTCCTTCTTCAATGTGCCAATGTTTATTATCTAAACATTGTTGTGTAATATTTTCTTCACTCATCACCTTGTTTACATCAGTTTTTTGCTCTGTAACATTTTTTTCACTTGTCACTTTCCCTACATCAGTCTTTTGCTTGGTAACATTGTCTTCATATATCATTTTCTCTATGTCAGTCTTTTGCTCTGTAACATTTTCTTCACTCATCACCTTGTTTACATCAGTCTTTTGCTCTGTAACATGTTCTTCACATATCACTTTCTCTACATCATTATTTTGCTTGGTAACATTGTCTTCATATATCATTTTCTCTATGTCAGTCTTTTGCTCTGTAACATTTTCTTCACTCATCACCTTGTTTACATCAGTCTTTTGCTCTGTAACATGTTCTTCACATATCACTTTCTCTACATCATTATTTTGCTTGGTAACATTGTCTTCATATATCATTTTCTCTATGTCAGTCTTTTGCTCTGTAACATTTTCTTCACTCATAACCTTGACTACACCAGTCTTTTGCTCTGTAACATTTTCTTTATTCATCACTTTCCCTACATCAGTCTTTTGCTCTGTAACATTTTCTTCATTCATCATTTTCCCTTCATCAGTCTTTTGCTCTATAACATTTTCTTCATTCATCATTTTCCCTTCATCAGTCTTTTGCTCTATAACATTTTCTTCATTCATCACTTTCCCTACATCAGTATTTTGCTCTATAACATTTTCTTCATTCATCACTTTCCCTACATCAGTCTTTTGCTCTATAACATTTTCTTTATTCATCATTTGTCCTACATCAGTCTTTTGCTCTGTAACATTTTCTTTATTCATCACTTTCCATTTGCCAATCTTTTTCTCTGCTAAATGTTCTTTCGTAGTATTTGCATTTTGTTTTATCCAATTCAGATTAGTAATAGTAAAATAGGGTTGATTTTATTTTTGATAAATGTGTTGGGCGCTGTTTTGGGTTTTATTGGTACTTTAAAGCCAAGCTCTCTAATTTTGTCATACACTTTCAGTAACTGAAGTCCTTCTTCAATGTGCCAATGTTTATTATCTAAACGTTGTTGTGTAATATATTCTTCACTCATCACCTTGTTTACATCAGTCTTTTGCTCTGTAATATTTTTTTCACTTGTCACTTTCCCTATAGCAGTCATTTGCTCTGTAACATTTTCTTTATTCATCACCTGTCCTACATCAGTATTTTGCTTGGTAACATTGTCTTCATATATCATTTTCTCTATGTCAGTCTTTTCCTCTGTAACATTTTCTTTATACATCACTTTCCCTACATCAGTCTTTTGCTTGGTAACATTGTCTTCATATATCATTTTCTCTATGTCAGTCTTTTGCTCTGTAACATTTTCTTCACTCATCACCTTGTCTACAACAGTGTTTTGATCTGTAACATTTACTTCACATATCACATTCCCTACATCAGTCTTTTCCTCTGTAACATTTTCTTTATTCATCACTTTTCCTACATCCATCTTTTGCTCTGTAACAGATTCTTCATTCATCACTTTTCTTACATCGGTATTTTGCTTGGTAACATTTTCTTTATTCATCACTTTTCCTTCATCAGTCTTTTGCTCTGTAATATTTTCTTTATTTATCACTTTCCATTTGCCAATCTTTTTCTCTGCTAAATGTTCTTTCGTAGTATTTGCATTTTGTTTTATCCAATTCAGATTAGTAGTAGTAAAATAGGGATGGATTTTATTTTTGATAAATGTGTTGGGCGCTGTTTTGGGTTTTATTGCTACTTCAAAGCCAAGCTCTTTAATTTTGTCATACACTTTCAGTAACTGAAGTCCTTCTTCAATGTGCCAATGTTTATTATCTAAAGATTGTTGTGTAATATTTTCTTCACTCATCACCTTGTTTACATCAGTCTTTTGCTCTGTAACATTTTTTTCACTTGTCACTTTCCCTACATCAGTCTTTTGCTCTGTAACATTTACTTCACATATCACTTTCCCTACATCAGTCTTTTGCTCTGTAACATTTACTTCACATATCACTTTCCCTACATCAGTCTTTTGCTCTGTAACATTTTCCTTATTCATCAGTTTTTTTCATCAGTCTTTTGCTCTGTAACATTTTCTTTACTCATCATTTGTCCTACATCAGTCTTTTGCTCTGTACCATTTTCTTTATTCATCACTTTTCCTTCATCCATCTTTTGCTCTGTAACAGTTTCTTCATTCATCACTTTTCCTACATCCATCTTTTGCTCTGTAACAGTTTCTTCATTCATCACTTTTCCTACATCAGTATTTTGCTTGGTAACATTTTCTTTATTTATCACTTTTCTTTCATCAGTCTTTTGCTCTGTAATATTTTCTTTATTCATCACTTTCCATTTGCCAATCTTTTTCTCTGCTAAATGTTCTTTCGTAGTATTTGCATTTTGTTTTATCCAATTCAGATTAGAAGTAATAAAATAGGGATGGATTTTATTTTTGATAAATGTGTTGGGCGCTGTTTTGGGTTTTATTGCTACTTCAAAGCCAAGCTCTTTAATTTTGTCATACACTTTCAGTAACTGAAATCCTTCTTCAATGTGCCAATGTTTATTATCTAAAGATTGTTGTGTAATATTTTCTTCACTCATCACCTTGTTTACATCAGTCTTTTGCTCTGTAACATTTTTTTCACTTGTCACTTTCCCTACATCAGTCTTTTGCTTGGTAACATTGTCTTCATATATCATTTTCTCTATGTCAGTCTTTTGCTCTGTAACATTTTCTTCACTCATCACTTTCCCTACATCAGTTTTTTGCTCTGTAACATTTTTTTTATTCATCACTTTCCCTACATCAGTCTTTTCCTCTGTAACATTTTCTTCACATATCACTTTTCCTACATCAGTCTTTTGCTCTGTAACATTTTCTTTATTCATCACCTGTCCTACATCAGTCTTTTGCTTGGTAACATTGTCTTCATATATCATTTTCTCTATGTCAGTCTTTTGCTCTGTAACATTTTCTTCACTCATGACCTTGACTACATCAGTCTTTTGCTCTGTAACATTTTCTTTATTCATCACTTTCTCTACATCATTATTTTGCTTGGTAACATTGTCTTCATATATCATTTTCTCTATGTCAGTCTTTTGCTCTGTAACATTTTCTTCACTCATCACCTTGTTTACATCAGTCTTTTGCTCTGTAACATGTTCTTCACATATCACTTTCTCTACATCATTATTTTGCTTGGTAACATTGTCTTCATATATCATTTTCTCTATGTCAGTCTTTTGCTCTGTAACATTTTCTTCACTCATCACCTTGACTACAGCAGTGTTTTGTTCTGTAACATTTACTTCACATATCACTTTCCCTACATCAGTCTTTGCTCTGTTAAATGTTCATTCTTTGTACTTGGTTTTTGTTTATCCAACTCCACTATTTTAAAATAGGGATTTACTTCATTTTTGGACACCGTGTCTGCTTTTATTTCTACTTTAAAGCCAAGCTCTTTAATTTTGTAATAAATTTCCTGTAACCGATGTCCTTCATCAATGTGCCAATGCTTATTTTCTAAAGATTGTTGTTGTTCTCCTCCTACCTTAGACTCTAAAAGTTTAACACGCCCTTTGGTTAATTTTTTTCCACTGACTTCGGCTAACCATTTATTAGTTGTATAAAATACTTTGATCATGTGATGTGTTTTGTTAGAGGGTTGAAAATGCAAAAATCTACCAAACCCAAAACATCTCATCGTGCTTGTAGAAAAAGCACTAATCTTGAATATTGAAGGTTTAATACAAACATCAACTGGTCAACACGAACAGAGCTGCAGCTCAATTGATGATCATGTTGTATTTTGCAGAGTTAGAACAGATGTAACACAACTAATTCTTCTTGTGGTAGCACTCAAAATAACAAGAAGTAAGTGAACAGTGAACATTAAAGTTTTTTTAACTGATTTCTAAAAAGACTGTTCTGACACATCTTAGAAAATGATTAGAGAACTGATTATCCCAATGTAATGTTGAAGTGTGAATCTATTCATAATGAATTATGTAAAATGTGGTTTGGTTTCAGCAGCTGCAGTAATAATTATTGAAGTTGATAATCATATTGTGCTGCAAGTAGGAATCTGTGAAAAATAATCTTCATCTTAACTGCAGAGGGTATCAGATGGTGATGGTAGAACACAGTCATATTCCAATAAAAACTGCTTTGCCCGTCAACAAATCAATCATCTATACAAAAAAAAAGTTCATTTTATTATTTTTTTTTTCAATGATTTTTTTCACACACACATCAATGTGGTGAGTTAAAAAATGGAGAAAAAAGTGCCTGGAGAAAACCACAGACCTTCCGTAAGTGAACTGACAAACTTTCTCACACTAGGATCTGTCCAGAGTTGGATTAAAATCTAAGCAATGAATAGCAAGCACTGTGATTTATAAGCACATGCTTTAGACCATTCTATCACCAAAATCTCCAAACGTTGATTGTCATATGTGTGGTATATAGGCCTTATGATCCTCATACACTCACCCGAAATATAATAGCTAGCAGGGATCTCTCAGCATGTGGGAGGACGTGGGTTCCAACCCAAGCCTGGTCTTACCACGACTTACCAAAAGGTAGTGACTGTTCTTTTGCAAAGCACTCGACATATAGAAATGAAAATCATGGGGTGCTCTGGAAGAGACCTTAAAAACCAATGCTCCTTTGTCACGGCAGGTGTGGCATGTTAAAGAACCCTTACTACACATTACCCCGAGCACAATCGAAAGGTAAACATTTCTGCCACTTCACCTATAGCTTGCCTGGATACAGTGAAATATTCTTGACTGGAACATAAAACTCAATCAATCAATCAATCAATCAATCAATTTCCCTCTCATCTTTTTGTGAATGGGACTAGGGTCCATGCAATTGTGAAAATACAAATGTCAAAATGGCCAAAATTGAGTGAAAGAAAATTGTCAATTAAGTGATAGAAAACTCTTAAAATACTGAAATTTCTAAAATTGTAAAATTGGCAAAGTGATTGTGTAAAAAACACTACAAGATTTTGAATTGTGAAAGGGGCAGAACATTGACCCCAAAAATGACCTAGTGACAATTTTTGAATTTGTTTTACATTGCATAAAACCAAATTCATAAAATAATGAAATTTTGTAGCAATTTATTTTTTATTAAAAACCTTATTTGGTAAGAAACAAAAAAGAAACAAGTGGCCTATTTGGCCAATACCTGATGAATAATGGCTAGCTGATGTTTCAGAGGAAAAGTCGAAAATAGGTGTTAACGATGCACTGACATACACATGCTGCTCTATGTCATAAGCTCACATGACCTTTGGTCAGATGAGCGTGAAATGCAGTGGCCAAACCAGAACTCAAACTCGGGTCCGCCATATTCCTCCTTTTTTTTAAGATTCAACCACAAGGTTCCACCCTGGAACTAACTTATTAGTACCCAGGATCAGACAAACCCCAAATATAACAAGAAACAAGAGCAAGATCCCTCGCCATTAGGTGTTTTTAAGATGAACGACAGTGCCACACCTGACATTCTTATCCGAAAAGTAAGAATGCAAAGTGTTGGCTATTTTCTTCCTGTCCATCCAATGTGTGTATCAGACTCTGCCTATTTATGAAGTGTGAACAAGTCAAGTACTTAAGAGATAAATAACTGGATTTTTTTAAATGATGTTTTATTAGGGTATTAATATGTGCCAATGTAGCTATTGTTTTGTTGATTACCCATTGGTGTACTATGTACTATATATGTTAGAAGTTTGAACATTAACTATCAGACGAAAATTTTTTAAAAAGGGCCATGAATCCTAAAAAAGTTAATGGACCAGAACTGGTTTACAATATGCACAACTATGCTTCAAACTGACCATTGCTGCGGACAAACTCTGTAACAGACGGCAATAAACTACAAAATCAATAAATCGGAACTGGTTCAAAATATGCACAACTACACTTCCCATTGATCATTACTGTAAAGTTTCATGAATATCAGATGGATGGTTAAGGAGAACTAGCGCGGACAAACTTTGTGACACAAAGGGCCACAACTCTTGGAAAAATCAATGAACTGAAATTGGTTCAAGATATGCACAACAACACTTCCCACTGATCATTACTGTAAAGTTTCATGAATAACGGATGAATGGTTTAGGAGAACTAGGACAGACAAACTTTGTAACACAAAGGGCCATAACTCCTGGAAAAATCAATGAATCAGAACTGGTTCAAGACATGCACAACTACACTTCACACTGATCATTACTTTAATGTTTCATATATATATTCTAGCTACAATACATTATTTATAAACAGCTAAAAAAGTAAACAAAAGTATGAAACTATAATCTTCATCTATATATCAAAATGATTGTTAGGCCATTACCTACAATATTTGAATATACATGCCTATACAAAAAGTTAATAGTTTTCGAGATAATTAACCATTTCAGTATCCTTTCCCATCTGTGACCTTGACCTTTGAATCCATGACCTTAATCTATATATCAAAACGATCGCTAAATCAATTCCTACAACATTGTATTATACAAGTCTATACAAAAAGCTTATAGGTTTTAAGATAATTAACCATTTCAGTATTCTTTCGCATCTGTGACCTTGACCTTTGAACATATGACATTAATCTATATATCAAAATGATCGTTAAATCAAAACCTACAATATTCTAATATACATGTTTATACAAAAAGTTTATAGTTTTTGAGATAATTAACCATTTCAGTATTCTTTCGCATTTGTGACCTTGACATTTGAACCCATGACATTAAACTATATATCAAAATGATCGTTAAATCAAAACTTACAATATTCAAATATACATGTCTATACAAAAAGTTAATAGTTTTCGAGATAATTAAACATTTTGATACACTTTCGCATCTGTGACCTTGACCTTTGAACCCATGACCTTAATCTATATATCAAAATGATCGTTAAATCAATTCCTACAATATTGTAATATACATGTAAATGATGTGTTTAGCAAAGTGGGAGAAGTGTTTGTGGTACAAGAGTAACAAAACCTGAGTTTAAATGTCGATTTTCTTCATTATAATTGCAAAATACTCATATTTTTAATCATCTAAATGTTTTCAATATTTTAATGTTGTGAGTCCGCTCGTACAAACTGGGACATGGGGAACAATACTAAAAGTATTGTTGCCTATTGTATATAACAATGTAACCTGTTGTATCAACACATGTACTGATTTATAGTCTATATCATTTATGTGTAGCTACACTTTGTTGTCCAAAATAATGGTATTTAAATACAGACTACAGGGATTTTTTTGGGTATCCACAGGGTCCGGTAAAGGGACCCATTCCGAATGCAAAAAACATACATTTTTCCCAATTCTGTAGTAAAAAATTCCCAATTAGCTATGTTTATCAATTTTTTGAGAAAAAAAGGTTCACAAGATCATCAACATCATATTCGGAGGATATCTTGTTCTGATAACAATTTCAATCTATATTAACCCATATTTTGCTGGATGATTTATATAGAGACAAAAAAGACAGCGCTATTTTGCTGTGAACACCAATATAATTTGTTCAATTACCAGTATTCTAGTGGTCTAGAATTTCTAATATGTTGTTGTGATTTTTTCCCAAAATTACATTTTTGTTGAGCATTTTCCCAATTTCATCCCAAGGTCCTTTTCCCAAAAAGGTCAGAAAAATCCCTGAACTATAGAGGAACTATTTTCAAGGACATGTTTGTCAGATATTCCATTTAGTGGGATTTCTCCCTTGTTATTACCGCATATTTTTAAATACGCATGCATGCGACTTCATATAATGATTGATTAGGATTAAATAGCCAAATATAAATTTAATCCATTTTTTGTGATTTTATTTTCTGGGATTTGTAAAAATAAGTCTTCCAAACAAGAGGCCCATGGGCCTTAGCGCTCACCTGTGACCTTTGAAGCCATGAGCTTCATTCAAATATCAAAATGATAATTCGGCCAACATTCTAATATACATCCCTATACAAAAAGTTTATAGTTTTTAAGATAAATAACCATTTAAGTACTTGTTTGTATCCGTGATCTTGACATTTGAACCCATGCTCTTCATTCATAAATCAAAATGACCACTGTGCCAGTACAAACAATATTCTAATATACATGCCAATACAAAAAGTTCATAATTTTCAAGATAATTACCCATTAAGGTATTCATTCGCATCTGTAACCTTGACCTTTGAACCCATGACCTTCATTCATATATCAAAATGATCATTAGGATAATACCTAAATATTCTAATATACATGCCTATACAAAAGGTTTATAGTTTTTGAGATAAATAATCATTTCAGACCTTGTTCACATCTGTGAACTTGACCTTTGAACCCATAACCTTCATTTATATATCAAAATGGTTGTTAGGCTAATACCTACAATATTCTAATATACATGCATATACAAAAAGTTAAGTTTTCAAGATAATTTACCATTCAGGCATTCATTCACATCTGTGACCTTGACCTTTGAACCCATGACCTTCATTCATATATCAAAATGATCGTTAGGATAATACCTAAAATATTCTAATATACATGCCTATACAAAAAGTTCATAGTTTTTGAGATAAATAATCATTTCAGTACTTGTTTACATCTGTGACCTTGACCTTTGAACTCATGACCTTTATTCATATATCAAAATGACCATTGGGCCATTACCTACAATATTCTCATATACATGCCTATACAAAAAGTCTATAGTTTTAGAGATAAATAATCATTTCAGTACTTGTTTACATCTGTGATCTTGACCTTTGAACTCATGACCTTTAATTATATATCAAAATGACCATTGGGCCATTACCTACAATATTCTAATATACATGCCTATACAAAAAGTTCATAGTTTTGCAGATAATTAACTATTTTGGTAAACTTGTACATCTGTGACCTTGACCTTTGAACCCATGAACTTAATCAATATATCAAAATGATCGTCATGTCAATACCTACAATTAACCAAAAGTCCTACATCATTATCACCAGAAATGTTTAACAAGAGGCCCAATAGGGCCTGTACCGCTCACCTGGGCCGTTAACAGCACAAAATCACAATAAATACTACATTTAAGGAGCAATAACTCTGATGTGGATATTTAGATATTTATGAAACTTGCTACTCGCATCTGTGACCTTGATCTTCGAACCAATGACCATAATCTATATATCAAAATGATGATTGCATCAATACCAACAATATTCTAATATACATGCCTATACAAAAAGTTCATAGTTTTCGAGATAATGAATCTTTTTGGTATTGTTTTGCAACCGTGACCTTGACCTTTGGACCCATGACCTTTTTCTATACATCAAAAAGATTGTTGTATTAATACCTGCAATATTCTAATATAATTGTCTATATAAAAAGTTTATAGTTTACAAGATAATTAACGATTTTGGTATTGTTTTGCTACTGTGATCTTGACCTTTGGACCCATGACCTTGTTCTATACATCAAAATGGTCGTAGTATCAATACCTACAACATTCTAATATACATGCCTATACAAAAAGTGAATAGTTTTCAAGATAATGAACCATTTCAGTATTCTTTCGCATCTGTGACCTTGACCTTTAAACCAATGACCTAAATCTATATATCAAAATGATTGTTACATCAAAACCAACAACATTCCAATATACATGCCTATACAAAAAGTTTATAGTTTTCAAGATAATTAATGATTTTGGTATTGTTTTGCTACTGTGACCTTAACCTTTGGACCCATGACCTTTTTCTATACATCAAAATGATCATTGTATCAATATCTACAACATTCTAATATACATGCCTATACAAAAAGTTAATAGTTTTCAAGATAATGAACCATTTCAGTATTCTTACGCATCTGTGACCTTGACCTTTGAACTAATGACCTTAATCTATATATCAAAATGATCGTTACATCAATACCAACAAAATTCCAATATACATGCCTATACAAAAAGTTTATAGTTTTCAAGATAATTAACGATTTTGGTATTGTTTTGCTACTGTGACCTTGACCTTTAAACCTAGACCTTTTCCTATACTTCAAAATGGTCGTTGTATCAATATCTACAACATTCTAATATACATGCCTATACAAAAAGTTAATAGTTTTCAAGATAATGAACCATTTCAGTATTCTTTTGCATCTGTGACCTTGACCTTTGAACTAATTACCTTAATCTATACATTAAAATGATCGTTACATCAATACCAACAAAATTCCAATATACATGTCTATAGAAAAAGTTTATAGTTTTCAAGATAATTAAAGATTTTGGTATTGTTTTGCTACTGTGACCTTGACCTTTGGACCCATGACCTTTTCCTATACATCAAAATGATCGTTGTATCAATATCTACAACATTCTAATATACATGCTTATACAAAAAGTTCATAGTTTACAAGATAATGAACCATTTCAGTATTCTTACGCATCTGTGACCTTGACCTTTGAACCAATGACCTAAATCTATATATCAAAATGATCGTTACATCAATACCAACAAAATTCCAATATACATGTCTATAGAAAAAGTTTATAGTTTTCAAGATAATTAAAGATTTTGGTATTATTTTGCTACTGTGACCTTGACCTTTGGACCCATGACCTTTTCCTATACATCAAAATAATCGTTGTATCAATATCTACAACATTCTAATATACATGCTTATACAAAAAGGTCATAGTTTACAAGATAATGAACCATTTCAGTATTCTTACGCATCTGTGACCTTGACCTTTGAACCAATGACCTTAATCTATATATCAAAATGATCGTTATATCAAAACCAACAACATTCCAATATACATGCCTATACAAAAAGTTTATAGTTTTCAAGATAATTAACGATTTTGGTATTGTTTTGCTACTGTGACCTTGACCTTTGGACCCATGACCTTTTTCTATACATCAAAATGATCGCTGTATCTATACCTACAACATTCTAATATACATGCCTATACAAAAAGTTAATAGTTTTCAAGATAATGAACCATTACAGTATTCTTTCACATCTGTGACCTTGACCTTTGCACCAATGACCTAAATCTATATATCAAAATAATCATTACATCAATACCAACAATATTCTAATATACATGCCTATATAAAAAGTTTATAGTTTTCGAGATAATAAATAATATTAGAAAGGTAAAAAATTAGGTCATGACCTTCATAATTGACCTTGACACCATTTTGAAGGTAATTACAAGAATATGTCAAAACTGAAAACCCCATGTCATTATCTGGTCATATAGTCAAGTTATAACAATTTAAAAATATTTTACGATTTTTGCAAATTTAAACGCAAAAACGCGTAACCTATTTTTAAACTAAATTTCATGAAATGAACAAACTTAAAGGTTAAGACTATGTAGAATCCAAATATCACATCAGTTTTTGCCTCCAATGAGTGGTTCAAGAGAAGAAGATTTTTTTAGGTTTTGTCTATTTTTAGTAACAGCGGCCATCTTGGATATTCGATCGTCATGATTTGAACAAACTAGAGTAAGACTCTGTCAAGGACCTTCCATGGCAAATTTGGTTTCATTTGGCCCAGCAGTTTCGGAGGAGAAGATTAAAGTTTACTGACGCACGCACGCACGGACGCACGCCTCGCCATGCCATAAGCTCACATGGCCTTTGGCCAGGTGAGCTAAAAAATAGCATTTTTTATCAAAGTCAAAAACTGGGACATGACCTTGACCTTTGACCTTGACATCAATCGGAAGAAAATCGCAAGACAAGATCAACAGTGAAAACGCCATACAATTATCTTCAGCCATTATGAAGTTATAACAATAAATGTCTCATTTTAAAAATTACATAATTTTACGCAAAAAACGCGTAACCTATTTTTCGTCCAATTTTCATGAAAAACACAATTTTAGTGTATCTAGGTATCCTGAATCCAAATATCCAATCAAAATTTGCCTGCACCTTTTGGTTTCAGAGAAGAAGATTTTTTTGTCTTTTGGCTATTTATAGTAACGGCAGCCATATTGTTGGGCGTGGTCAAACCCCGAACACAATTTTAAAAGCCTGTTACCCAGGCATAATAATCACCAAGTTTTATCAAATTTGGCTCAGTAGTTTTGGAGGAGAAGATTAAAATGTAAAGTTTACGCACGACGGACGACGAACGACGGACGGTGATAGATAGCAATAGCTCATCTGAGCCTTTCGGCTCAGGTGAGCTAAAAATTGCTCTCTTTGTAGCGAAGGACCTCTTAGGACTAGTATATGTGAACAATTAATTGTTACCAATGAACTACATTACTCAGTAAAATTCTGATGTAATAACTGTATAGTGTATATTTAA
The DNA here is from genome assembly GCA_021292105.1 of Anadara kagoshimensis. Lineage (NCBI taxonomy): Eukaryota > Metazoa > Mollusca > Bivalvia > Arcoida > Arcidae > Anadara > Anadara kagoshimensis. Next base: position 3,083,568 of record CM037870.1, read on the forward strand.
CATTTAAACTGGTTTCAAATGGAGTTCATAGTCAATATAAATGCTAAACCTTTGCACGACAAACTGAATAATGCGAGATAGTTCATTATGATCGGTTTGTCATGCAAAGGTCTGGCATTCATATTGACTATAAATGCCATTTCAAAACAGTTTAATTGTTATATGTTCATTAAAAATATTTTTTATAAAAATTCTGGAATTCATTTTTGATGGTGTTAATTTGCATTCAATTTTGGGATTATATTTTTTGAGCGTTTCCACGACGAAACTGAACGTGCAAGAGTCACAGGAAAAAAAATGCTACAAACATTAAAGGAACTATCTAATTTGGTGATGGATTTTTTTAATTTACATACGAAAAATTCCAATAGACTTTGTGAAGTTGAATAATGAATTGATCATCAACACAAATGCATTTATTACCCCAAGAAGTAAACTATCTGAGAACATGAGGGCGGTCATTTTGTTTACCAGGTTATAGTTCCCCGGGAATGTGTATTGCCGATATTAATATTTAAATGCAGCGATGCGGTTGTTTGGCATTTATAGTCCTATGAACTAAAAGTCTAAAACTGAGGCTAATGAAAATATAGCTGTAATTATTGTGACTGACCTTAATTTATGATGCTTCCAACTGACTGGGCAAATAGGATATTCAGATGATGGAATATATAGAGGATGGACAGAAGAAAAGGTAGAATGGACTGACAATGTACTCGATGAATTATGGCCAAAAGAAATATCACAGACAACAACTTTCATTTCTTCGAAAAGATCTAAGTTGTTATCATACATACTAATGCATGTTTATTGTACAGGCCTTGTATATAGTATATATTTCCGTCAAGCCAGATTAAATTTTAACTAAAGACTAAAAGATGGAAACAAGATGTGAATCTTTTAGGTTATAGCAGCTCCTGACAGCAGAGGTGTGTATCGAATGATAATACACATCACCACATCACAGTGTAGGGCTAATTATATTCAGAACTAGCTGATCATGTGGCTGGTCAGCTGGAGAAGGGGTATATAAGGATGGCTGAGAGCTGCAGTTTTCTCATTTGATGCTCATATTTAATACCATCAATATCTCTCTGAATAAGATGTTGGTTGTCGGTAAAGGTGAATAACCTTGGTTACTTTACAGGTTTACAGACTGTGGACAGTAGCTTTTCTGTGTGGTCCAGACAGAGAAGTGTACAAACCACTGAAATTGGCCATGGTAATTCACATGAATTGTGGTTTAATTGGTTGTGCCATGCATAAAAGAGTGTTACTTGGCACTGTGTAGTGCAAGTAGGAATACACACAGCAGCCCAGGCGAAGTGGCTTTGGTACTGGGCAGTGGAGTGCACCAGTTACTGACCAATGGTGTGTCCAAGGTACATTAGTTTTGGTACTTGGCAGTGGCATGTGTCAGGTCCTGGGAAAGGCCATGGGCTGTTGGTGGAATAAACCAGCTGTGGAGACTTTGACAATTGTGCCAGGTACATGTGAGGAGTATGGTCTACTTTGACATGTGTTCTGTGGTCAATTGGAAGTAGCACAGTAGGTGCGAGAATTTATTGGTGCCCTATCAATTCTGTTTATTCAAGTGAAAAGTACATATCCAATCAACCAAATCATATGCCATGCAGGCATACAATACTTATTAGACATTTATAAAATAACTACTATGTCAAAAGCACAGGTTCCACCTGCTTTTGTACTTTGGTTTTATCGAGACTATGTCCACAGCACAGTTTCTGCAGAGTTTGGTCGGACCCAGATCATCCCGGCGGCATTAATCTTGTATTTAAGCTATGACCTAGCGCCTTAACTGCAAAAGATAACAACTGGTGACGTGAGGCATGTACAGTCTGAAGCAAGATTAGGCGGCAAGTGATATCCCCCCCCCTCCCTTATGTTATCTTAAATGATAGCCTTATCTATCTTGGATCCTGTTGAACTGTAAAAACAATTCGGTCGTATGGTGAAAACAAAATGGCGGATCTAAAATCGTATTATATTTTTTATCCAGATGATGTATGGAGGTGTAAGGTAAATTCGATCACTTAATGGATTTGGAATAATTAATTAGGTAGCCAACTAATAGTGATTAAAATGTGCACCAACATGGTTAGCACTAATAAATATGGATGTTTTTATACTGATAAAATCTTAATCAAAGCATTAAAACAGCATGTATTATCTTAAATCGCTCCCGATCCCACTTCTATGTAAACTAAAGTTGCTTAAGGTGATTTAGATCACATGATGTATCGACGTATTGCACAAGGAAACAGAAGTGATTGAGGCTCAAAACGGGCAAATGTTAATATGAATCGCAAACATTATATCTTGCTTCAAGTAAAGTAAATCCAAAGTTTGTTAATATTTCAACACTCAAACACCCATCTCGAAGTAAGTTGAATATTATTTAACATAAGGCAACTACGATTCAAAACAGGAAATAGTAACATCAACAGGTGTATAATAAAATGAGCATTTTTATAAAAGGGTATACATGCATGGCCACAGGAATTCATGGTGCCTCCTAATCGACAATATTTTGCTGCTGAATTGCAAATGAGTCCAATGATGGCATTTATCACACTGGCACCACTTGTCAATAATAAGGGGTTGTTCCCTATATATATGCAAATGTGGTATAACCCAGGGTGCACCTTTGGAGATTCGGTTTTCTTGAACCAGACTATAACTGGTGACGTCATGTGAAGTGACATTTGTCAAAGCAATCAGAAAATAAACAAACGACACTGGATTGTATGGAAATGGTTAGATCAAAAGGAATAGGATATTTTATGGTAGATGAAAAACGGGAATAACAAAAATGGTGATTTTTATCAACATGGACAAAATGTGAATAATTGTACCTTTTTAAAATGCATCTCCAGGTGATTTTTTACACTCAAAGAAAAACGATGCTCCTGATGTTTAAAATAGATTGTACTGCCCCGAAAATTTGATTGCGCATTCTCGTTATTTGGAATTTGTATAAGTGATCGAACACACCTTGTGATCGAAAAAAAACACCTGACGGACCCATATTACTTGAGCAAATCAAACATTTTTCTTAATATATATAAAATACATAATAAAAAAATATGTGGTAATAAGACATTTGTTATTGCCAAAAACCATTCTGGTTTTTTTTTTAATTTTTGGTTGGAGTTTATATCATTTTTTTAAGGATTGGAGTAAATATAGACAGGTCTTATTGAATAGCTGTGGCAAATTAACTTGTCTGAAGATTTAATGATATCTCCTACAACTAACTAGACCAGTAATTGACATTTGATAATAGGCCAGGTAGCTCATTCGATAGAGCATGATGCTAGAATTAGGAAGGTCCAATTAAGGTCTTGCATTTTATCCGATTTGGAAACCCGTCCAACTCAGAGAACTAGACCCGAAATTCATGGCTCCGACCGAATGGCTTTTTTATAATACTGATGTTGCATTTTCGAAACGGCAACATCAGCATCATAAAAAATCCTGTTCAGTTTGAACCATGAATTTCAGGTCTACCCAGAGAACTAGAAGTGGATGGTTTCCAATCAAGGTAGTTGAATCAGAAAAAGGGAAGAATATGACGGACTGGTCTCGATAGGTTGCCAAGTAGCACAGTTTATATAGTATCCCTCTAGCATGGGGAAGATCCCGGGTTCGAATCCTGGTTAGCCACTTTGTCACTGTTCCTGTTGACACAAAATAAAAATGGTCAGGTTGACCTGTTTAACAGACCGTGGTGGCGTAGAAAGATGATCAACTGTTAATTCGTTAGTGACAACTGTTTACAATATTGAACATACTTACATCTTCATAAGTTTGACATCTGCAACTTAGTTTGACAGTGAACATAGTAAACACGTGCTCTTTTCAAGCATAGAGTACAGGAACCCCATCTAGGACAGGGGAGACAATCGTATCGATAATCCGGAAGTAGCTGTCTGCATGATGTTTGGTCACAAGTTGGTGGTCATAGTTCAGATGTTACAATATTATCAAGTGATGACATTCAGCGTTATATGATGATATAATTTTGTTCCTTTGTTACTTTAATATTTTCACATCTACTTTTTTCAGCATCTGCGCCCGTAACCAATTGGCTATTTCATTCTCATTATGGCCTCAATATTATGGGTACCAGTGATATTTATGTTGGCATCAAGCTACTTATATTATCTTTCAACAAATTTACCTGAATATTCAAGAAACAGTAGCAATACGTAAGTATGAAATAGGCCGAATTGTCTGTATTTTTTACATATTGCTACCAAATGTCTTGCCATCATTTATGCAGATAACCCAGCCTTGTACATGTATCACCAGCTGATCACTATGAATAATGGTAAAGTTTTACATCTGAAGCCTGTCTGACAAATCTTTTTTTTGTTTTTTTTTTTTTTTTTTTTCGTCTTGACTGGGGTTTAAAAAATACCTAGGTTTGAGGTCCGAGACATTGATATTCCCTTGGGACCTTTGGTATTTAAACTGTAAAAGTCTGATGGACCTGTCATTTTTACCAGGATATACTAACTTTTCTATATGATAACATAATTGTTGTTCGAATGATGACATTGGACTTTCAAAACTTAATGTGGGATCTGCAAAAAATAAAGGGAAAAGGCCATGGACCTTCCTTTACAAATCATAATTTTGAATCCCTGTCATGTTGGGATTTGTGAACCCCCAACAAGACAAAAATGTAAATAGTAGTTTTATGGGTTGATTAGTCAATAAGCTGTAACAGAAAAGAGAAAAAATACCGGGTCAGACTTGGGATTGAACCTGGGATCGATTGCACTATAGACAAGTACTCTACCAACTGAGCTACAAAAAATGCAAGTCTGACTGGAGATTGAACTTATGATTTCTCACACTATGGACAAGTACTCTATCAATTGAGCTACAGAAAGACCCACCAAAGTGCTCCCACTGAAAAGATCCTACAATAAATAGCCATTTTTTAACAATTCATTCTACAGAAAGACTTCCATTTTTATTATGCAATAAAATTTCAATTTTGCTCGGAAAAGCCTATAGATGACAAGAGTCAAGCTATTTTGAATATTTGTATGTAATATAATTTAAAAAAAAATTAGAATTTAATGCATCAACCTGAGCCACCCAGACTGCTATATTTTTCTCCTGTTACTCTTGAATTTCACATAGATTCACAAGTGGAAAATTACCTAAAATGGAGTTTATATGGCCTAAAATAACCAGTCCAGAGCACAGGCCTTACTAAATACAATAATATACAATGTGGACACCTACATCTAATGTAACCATCTACCAGACTCCATAAAAACTCAGTAGAGGCAATCTATCACATAGATCATTCTGAAAAAAAGGCATTGCTAACACATTCACTCACTCACTGACTCACTTACTCACTCACTGACACTCACTTGCTCACTCGCTTACTCCCTCATGCTCTTACTGGTTCACTCACTCACTTTCTTATGCTATCACTAACTTATTTGCTCACTCACTAACTCGTTCACACACTCATACTTTCACCCACTCATTCACTTTCTCATGCTTTTACTCACTCATTCCCTCGTGCACTCGCTCGCTCACTCACTCACTTGCTTCCTCACTCACTTGTTTCCCCACTCGCTCCCTCCCTCACTTGCTTGCTCACTCACTCACTTGCTCACTCACTTACTTACTCACTCACTCACTCACTCACTCACTCACTCACTCACTCACTCACTCACTCACTCACTGACTGACTGACTCACTCACTCACTCACTCACTCACTCGCTCACTCACTCACTCACTCACTCACTCACACACTCGCTTGCTTGCTCACTCACTTGCTCACTCACTTACTTACTCACTCACTCACTCACTCACTCACTCACTTGCTCACTCACTTACTTACTTACTCACTCACTCACTCACTCACTCACTTGCTCACTCACTTACTTACTCACTCACTCACTCACTCACTCACTCACTCACTCACTCACTCACTCACTTGCTCACTCACTTACTTACTTACTCACTCACTCACTCACTCACACACTCGCTTGCTCACTCACTCACTTGCTCACTCACTTACTTACTCACTCACTCACTCACTCACTCACTCACTCACTCACTCACTCACTCACTCACTCACTCACTCACTGACTGACTCACTCACTCACTCACTCGCTCACTCACTCACTCACTCACTCACACACTCGCTTGCTCGCTCACTCATTCACTCCCTCACACTCACTCATTCACTCACTTTCTTATGGTTTCACTCACTCACGCACACACACTCACTCGCTTGCTTGCTTGTTTACTCATGAATATGTATTTTATTTTTTTCAGTTCCTATATAAAGTTTCCAACAAGTTTAGAAGATTTAACCACCATGACAGATTTTCTTCAGCAGTATCAAACAGAACACTATACATATGTTCTACTACTGTTCTGTAGTGCCTATCTGTATAAACAGACTTTTGCCATTCCAGGATCAGTTTTTATGGTAATGATTTGAATACAATAGAGTACATGTATAGTCAGACAACATCAAACTGTCCGTTTGACATTTAATTTTAATCTTTATCTGGGACCAGTATATAAGAAACACGTGTTTATTTTGTCTATCTACATCATGGGAAAAATGTATTGTTTAGCGTCTTACCTGTGAATCTTAACACTACCCATGCATTGGGTGGATCCTCCTATATGAATATTCCTAATGCAAGATCAAGTGGAAGAGTCTATGTTGTTTAACTGTACAAATGTATAAGCAAAAAGGGCCTTAATCGTAATACAGAAAAGATATTTTGAATGCAACAAATATAGTCAGTTACAAATACATGACTGTTTTTTGACAATATTTCCATAGATATTGGGGTGATTCAACTTTTTTGTGAGTTTTTTTTTTGGACAATTTTTCAACAGATACGGGGGTGATTCCACTGTTTATTACTACCTTTGTATAACCCAATGTTGGTGCTTCAAAAAAAAAAAAAAAAAGCAAAAAGTGAAAATCTCAGTGTTTTCCAAAGGGTCTTTTTGCATATGAATGGTGATATGTTGTACACATGGTACCTTCAGCATCATCAGTGTCCATTGTCCAAGAGACCACCACGGTAGCTCAGTTGGTAGAGTGCTGGCTTAATAAGTGAGAGGTCTTGGGTTTGATCCCTGGTCGGGTCTGACCCAAGACTTGAAATAGGTAGGGACTGTTCTTTCACCAAGCACTTGGCATTACGAAATGAAAGTCATAGTTTTGGATGGGAACTTTAAATAAATGAGGTCCCATGTCATGGTAGGCTTGGCACACTAAAGAATCCTGCTGTATAATGCCATCAGTGCAATGCACAGGCAAAATTTCTGCACCTTTGACTATAGCGATTTTCATGATGATACAGAAGCACTAATTGCTTCCAAATAAATTGTTGACTTGGGAATATTGCAAGCCAAGGCTTATCAAGGGCCTCAAAAAGTTTTATGACCGCCATCACAGTATCGTTGATAAGTTTGATGTCTTGGTGTCCAGGATTGCCCTGGATTTGTTTGACGTCCAATAGTTCCATGTTCCTTTCACACAATTTTGATTACACACATGGCGGGTGTAGCTAGCTAAACAGGAGGTGCTTACCCTTCCAGAGCACCCGGCCTCACCTCCCTGGTTGAAGTTCATATGTCTTACCTGACTTGTCAGTTCCAAAGTATTTACTTTGCTTCTGGATTGTGATTGGAACATGGATTAGTATGTTTGTTTTCTTTTAAATCCACCCCAAATTAAATATGATCCTAGTGCATTAGGTGATACAAGAGCTTAAAAATATTAATTCAAGTTCCTGTGTACTAACCCAAGTTCTTGCATAAAATGATGATGATGGCATCAGTTTAGTTATTATTATACCAAGTAAAGGATTAAGGTAATAGATGGAAAAAGTGATCCCACCCTCAGTGGTACCTGGTCTCATTAAAGCCAGCAAGGGGACAAAAATTGTCTGCTATTGGATTGGTTTTGGATTGATTTTGTCACCTACTTCCACTAAGTTTTATACCACTGTGGTAGCTCAGTTGGTAGAGTACTCACTCCATTAGTGGGAGGCCGTGGGTTCGAACCCCAACCGGATCTGACCCAAGACTTGAAAGTGGGTAGTGACTATTCTTAATAAATTCTTATTAAAGAACACAACACAAATAAACCAAAGAAATAAAAAAAACCATTCTGGGTTGGGCCAACACAGAAGGACAGGTGGCGATCTAGAAATTAATTTTATATGGCCTTACCGGTAATCATTTATTGTATTTCTGCAAAACTTTGTTTAGTTTACCAGTATACAAGTTTATTTTTTAAACCCCCCACAGACTAGTTGAGTCGGGCATATATGTATCATCATGTCTGTGTCTGTCTGTCCATCTGTCTGTGTAAAATCCTGTCCGGGCCATATCTTATCAATTCTTTGGAGGACTCTCATGAAACTTCACATGAATAATCTTCATGGTCCAAAGGTGAGGAAAGGTCAAGGTCGCAGGAAAACTTTATATGTTGGGGCAGGGGTATTTGGCTCTCAAGAGACAGTTCTAGTTTTTTTGTTTACTCAGGGTTTTCTTTATTACAAGTTACACTGTAAATCACTTGATAATAATTTGTTATTTTTCAGAATTTATTAGCTGGTGCATTATTTGGGGTGTGGCGAGGTTTTCTTTTAGTCTGTGTATTAACAGCCTCCGGGGCAACATTCTGTTACCTTATTTCCAGATTTTGTGGCAGATATTACATCATGAAGTTTTTCCCTGAGAAAGTGAGATTTATGCAGGAAAAGGTATAAGATTTGGTTATATAATTAAAAAATACACTTAGGTTTTCACAAATTTAAATTCATTAGTAGCCAAATTTCCAAATTTGTGAAAAAAAAACTATTTTAAGTATTGGTATCCCCCCCCCCAAATTTATAAAACAGAAAGTATTCCTCAGAGATTACCATAGTAACCAATGGCGATTTTGGCTACGAGGAATGAAAACATAACTACTTGAAGTATACAAAGTATCATCAAATAATACATGATCAGGTTTAACATGTTGAAGTATACCGGTATATCACCAAATGGCAAAACAGGTGGAATAGCCATGAATATAGTGATTGTTTTACAACAGTTGGTTGCAGGTCATGTTAGAATTTCCAATGTACTACTGGTGTTAGGGACAAGCTTGTTTTTGACAAATATCAATTTAAGAATTGTTATGTTACAGTAGAGCCCTCTTTATGGTCATTCTTTTCCTTTTAGTTGGTAGCTTGGTGGTCTAAAGAGTGAGTTGAGTAATGGTGTTTAACGTCCCAGTTAAGAATATTTCACTTAGATCGAGACGTCGCCAGCTATAGGCGAAGTTGCAGAAATTTTGCCTGTGGGTTGCACTGATGGCATACAGCAGGGTTCTTTAGTGTGCCAAGCCCACCGTGACATGGGACCTCGTTTATTTTAAGTTCCCATCCGAAAGAACCGTGTCTTTCATTTCGTAATGCCGAGTGCTTGGCGAAAGAACAGTCACTATCCACTTTCAAGTCTTGGGTCCGACCCGGTCGGGGATCGAACCCACGACCTCCCACTTACCGAGCGAGCACTCTACCAATTGAGCTACCGCAGGTGGTCTAAAGAGATGTCTTACAAATCACAGCGCTTCTCACTGCCTGTTTGAATTCGAATAAGGACTGTGAGAAAGTTTGTCAGTTCACTTGCCAAAGGTTTGTTGTTTTACTCAGGTTTCCTCTGGGCACTTCGAATTCCTCCAACATTCTAGAACTGACCCCCAGGATATAAGTGAAAGAATCTTGGAGAAGTGAAGAAGTAAAACACTGTTTATTCAATTCAATCCAATCTCTCTTAAGGATTTTGTGTTTTTGCAATAAGAAACATATTTTAATCTTCAAATATTTTTTTATTGTTAACTTACAGGTAGAAAACAACATGGACAGTCTGTTTTTCTTCCTCTTATTTTTACGTTTTTTCCCAATGTCACCTAATTGGTTTCTGAACATGGCATCACCGATACTGAATGTTCCTGTTTATTTATTCTTTCCTTCAGTTCTTATAGGTAAGTCGGTTTTAGCTTAGCTCAACTGTCTATAGCTAGTAGCTGAGCTTATTGCATGGTGAAACATGTATTCATACATTCATATTTGCATTAACTGTGATCTTCTTCTCTGAAACCACAGGGCCAGTAGGAATCAAGTTTCCTCTTTAGTGTGAAAGGTCCTCAGTTGGACTGTGTGACCATGTTACCATACTTTCAATTTTATTGCATGTACTTAGGTCTTATGGACAACTTATTTGTTGGCCTGATTTAACTTTCTCGCTGTTTCATTCTCAATTTTGATTATCCGTACACAGGTGACTGGTGTACTAGCTAAACTTGAGGTGCTTACCCTTCCTAAGCACCTGGTGTCACTTCCTGATTGGAGTTAATTGCAAGTTTTCACATTGCTTTTGGATCGTGATTTAGACATAGACTGATATGTTTGTTGTTATTGAAATATCAAAAACTGCCAGTTGAGTGATACAGGCCCTATTTTAACTATATTTACACATTAAGCTCACCAAGTTAATTTAAAAACTTTGATTTTGAACATGAACATGGCGTAATATAAAATGTAGAAACAGTGTTGTGGCTACATGTATTAGTTTAAGCTGCATAATTAAAATCACTGTGTTTATAACAATGAACTATGAGTTAATTATATTATGTCCAAATGGATTTGATTTATTGAAGGGGATTTTGTGTCCCAGTTGAGAATATTTGAGAATATTTCACTTCTATCGGGATGTCAAAAGCTATTGGTAAATTGCTAGAAATTTTCACCAGGAGAGGGTTTCTTTAGCCATGTCTACCATAAAAGGGTCATCTGTATTTAAAGTCTATTGCATGAATGCATGAATGAATGAAATTAGGAAAAAAAAAATCAAACCTGATAAAAGATTACTAAGTTCTACTTTATTATTATTATTATTATTATTATTATTATTATTATATTTTTATTATTATATTTTTTTGTTATTTCAGGTTTGATGCCATATAATTTTATATGTGTTCAAACAGGGTGTATGCTCTCTGAATTGACTTCAATGGACAATATATTCTCAACATGGACTTTACTCAAGCTCTGTGCAATAGCGTTAACTGCCCTTCTACCTGGTGTAATAGTTCAGAGAATAAAGCAAGGAAGACTCAAGACAGATTAAAACATTAATTTTATTTATGTAATAGCCCAAAAAAGATCATGTAATGAATTCCTTAATTTTATTTTGAGTTACAGTCAAACCTGTCTATAAAGACTGCCCAAGAAAACCAGGAAAACTAGTTTTATAGACAGGTGGTCTTTATATAGAGGTTCAAATTAAATGAACAAAGAGCAATTAGAATAAAATTCAACTGGCCTTTTTAAAGCAGGTAGCCCTTATATGGAGGTGGCATTTAAGGCAGGTTTGACTGTAGAGTAAGATAAAAATAATCATACACTGTACTGAAATTCAGATGAATGAGGCCAATAGGTATGAACGTTGATTTTTGTAAGAAAATGTCTAAATTAGTTATCATACATGCAATTTTTTACATACCAACTTGTTTCTTTTTTAAAAATCAGTTAGTTTTTGTAGAAAGATTTGTGAAAATCTTAAATTTTTGAAAAAAAATAATTTCAGTGGCGAATAAGAAATTTGGATTGAGTAACTAGAGAAATTTTCCTACAAAAATAAGCCATCAGATCTTTGTCCAACTTCATCAGAATTTAAGTGCATGATCTCTTGAACTAAATAGGGTTCACTGGTGTACCACTTTATATGGCATAATGCTTGTGTAGAATAACGATTTCTCCTCTATCAGACAAGAAAAATTCTTCAGTTTACTTGAGTAAAATTTTCCTGTCTTACCCTAGCATAAAGACAAGCTACACATGCTAAGACGTCAAAATATCATTTTGATTGTGAGATCATCCATTTAGATTTTGACATCGTTGATTCAAAATGTACCTAAAGTATTGTACTTTTTCATAGTTTTGTGCTATTTTTATGATAAAAAAAAACCTTTACAAAACTGGAATTAATTGGATATGGGAGAAAAAGGTATCAACCATGGTTTTGAAGTGGAGACATAGGAATCTTAACTTTAGGGATGAGATTATTTATTTTCTAGACAGAGACTTATCTCGATAGATTACATTGGATTCAGAATCACACAAGTTCTGGTAAAAAAGGGCATTATTCTGAAAATTTACAATGGATAGTGTTATGCACAAACATTATAGGATCAATTGGTACGCTGTTGAATCCCATTCATATTTATTGAATGTTGATACTCAAAATTTTAACATTGTTTAACAATCAGTGCCACATGATTTTTTCCAGCCATTTCTTGGAATTTTTATAGCCATTTTTTTGTATTTCAGTAAATTAAAATTGTATACAAATCAGTCCTGATGACGGCAGCCTAGCTGTCTAAACATGTCGACAAAATAAATCAATACCATAACTTATTCTAAATGTTTAGTACCATATTTTATTTATTTATGAAATTTTAACAGGTGATCAAAGTGCAGGTAATTGTTGTTTCTTTATACATGTGTAGATGTATTTATATAAATATAATTTTTTAGTAAAGTTGTCATAATATGCACAATAAAATCATATTGCCATCTATTGGTACTGCATAGTTGCTTTTATTCACTGGGGATTTAATTTTGCTATATTTGTGGTTTGACTTTATAGCACAAAATGAATACCAACTAAATATTTTCATGTAGCATTCATTTAACATAGACTGAGATAATCCAGACAAAAAATTGTTTACACTGGGGACATCTCGATATAAGTGAAATATTCTTAACTGGGACATTAAACACCATTACTGAACTCAACCCACACTGGTACACTGAATGTATTAAAACAAGGCATAATATAAAATTAAGAAGCAGATGTTATTAGTTAAATATCCATTATTAAAACCCTTTTGTGCTTATAACAGTGATCTGATAAGTTTCACCCAAATGAATTTGATTGATTGAATGGGATTTTGTGTCCCAGTTGAGAATATTTCACTTTTACCGGGATGTCAACACTGTTTACACTGTCCACTGCACCACAAAATTTTATACCCATGAATAAGTTCCGGAGTCTGAACCACGAAATTTAATCTCTGCAAAATTAAAGAACCATAAAGTAGTTCAGATACAGTAAAACCTTATTGTAATGTCCTTTTGATGACTAAGACACCTCACGTATTGTCATTCGTTTTTAAAGTCCCAAAATCTATTTGTTCTTTGATTTTTTTTTTGAATTAATGTCAGTTTATTTGAAAACTCCTTTATAATGCTTAATTTTGACAGAACAAATAAATTGAGATTTTATGTCTGTACGTGGACCATGTTTATGTATATATGGTTTACTGGTATATTCTTACATGTATACAGTCAAGCCTGTCTACAAAAGCCACCTAAGGAAACCTTTAAAAGTGGCCTTTATGCATGGGCAGTACATACTAATACATGTTTATGTATACGGTACATGGTTTACTGGTATATACCTAAATGAATACAGTCAAACCTGTCTACAAAGGCCACCTAAGGAAGTGACCTTTATGCATGGGCAGCTGGCAGACAGGTTCAAATAAATTGAATAAAGAACAATTTGGGATAAAATTTTACTGGCTTTTAAAAGCAGGTGACCCTTATATAGAGGTGGCCTTAAGACAGGTATTCTGGTTTATTGTGGTAGTCCTAAGTTTTAGTGGTACATTTTTATACATATTTTTAACATTTGTTTTATAACTTGATCCCACATTGTAATAATTATATAAATATGTTGTCCATTTTATATACATGGTTAAATTGTTGATTGATATTTTTTGTTAAACATTCCTTTTTGTTCACAGTAAATTACTTTCCTTCAGCTCATCTGGAATTTCCAATAAACAACCTCTGAGTTATCATTTTAAAGTCATTCCATTTCCATGGAAACATTCCTCAATTACAATCTATATCAATTTTAGTTCAGAGACCTTTTTTGTTGACCATTTTTGAACATGAAAAGAAAAAGCTGTATTAAATAAGTGGTCGTTGAGTTATTTTACTGTAAGGTACAAAATGATGTAAAATGGAAAATCCAGGCCACTTTAATAGTCACTGTGTAATTCAGTAAACCTAAATTAAGTTTGATAATATTCACAAACATGAGCCTAGTCATTACTGAATATCTTAGTGCATCAGCAATTGACGGATCTCTGGCCACGCCCACAATGTTCTGACAAAGGCCAGGCATGCTTGAATTACACACAAAAAGAATAAAAGCTCGGCCTGAATTATTGCGCTATTCAATGACATCACTGACACAAGTACCTCATTAGTTGCTGTGAGGCTGCTTTGGTACTGTGATGGCAGCCACTGTTGGAAAAAAAGGTATGGCAGGCGATACGTCAATTACCATAAATTACACATATTTCTTAATTAGGAATATAATACATGTATTTGTTTTATGCATTTTTTTGGGGAAAAACCTAAACAGGGAATACATTCGGAAAATTCACCAAAATGAGAAAAATAGCGTTTGAAATTTAAGAATGAGATTCCTTTTCCAGCACGAAATTCAGCATTTTGACAGTAGATTTGATGAATTTTGCTCAGATCAGATATAATATAACTTTCTAAGGTGTACCCGTGCTGAAAATATACAGACCAGTGGCAGACCATTTATTTCTGTCCATGATAAGTGTATGTCACCTGCTCAGATTGCAGACAATTACTGGATTTGACACTGCATTTCAAAAATTTTATGGTCTGATGCCCCCAAAACCCCTAGCTTTTGCATCTCCCCCCCCCCCCCCCCCCCCTGTAAAAAATTCCTCTGTCCGCCACTGCAGACTGTACATTTTCTAATACTTCAATGTTGTAATTGTAACTAGTTTTAATGAATACATATTGTATATTTTATACCCGTATAAAATATTTATATTTCTTGTTGTAATTATTGTTACAGATCAATAATTGTCCTTTTTTTTGATGTGTTAAGTCATCCTTGTTAACAAGCCAAAATTGATCAAATTACTGATAGTATTAAACTGTTATCTAAAATGTTTTAATTTGAATTATTTGTTGATGCTGCAATTTGTCAGATCTGTTATTGTGGTAAGTGGTCAAAAAGGACTACTTGCGGGTCCCAATCGCTCTCACAATTTGGGTTTGAATCCCATTTGAACAGATCCTAGTGTAATACTACTTTCTGTAAAGTAAAATCACTAAAAATAAGTATGTGCTAATATAAATTGGTTAACAGTATACAGAAGATCGATTGATTGGGGTCTTTTACTTCCTGGTCAAGTATATATCTTACTCATCTAGAGACATTATCAGTTATAGGTGAAACACCTTTGCAGTGCACTCTGAGCAAAATGCAGGGAGGGTTCTTTAGCATGAAATGCCGACCATGAAATGGGGTTTAAGGTCTCTTCCGTAGGACCCTGTTACTTTCATTTCTAAATCCTGTTTCCAAGTTTTGGTCAGACTTGACCAGGGTTCAAACCTGGACCTACACCACCAAGAAAAGTAGCTTCCTATTTTTAAGTCTTGGACAGATCCGGTCAGGGTTCAAACCTGACCTCCTGTATACTGAGCAAGCCCTTGCACAACTGAGCTACAGTGTACAGAAGAGGAAGCACCTTATAGTGTTTGGCCAACTACTAGTATTTTCAAGTTCATTTTGATCAGACCCAGCCAGGGTTTGAAACCCTGACCATCCATATATAGGGCATTGGGTATAAAGGTCTCTTTTGAAGGACCTACATATTTAAATGTTGAGTGCTTGGCGAAAGAACAGTCACTACCTATGTTCAAGTATTGGTCAGACCCAGTCAGGGTTTGAACCAGACCTCCCAAATACAGAGGGAGCACTCCACCAACTGAGCTATAGTATACAAAAGTTTGAGTGTGGTATAACATCCCAGTCAAGAATATTTACTCATATCAAGACATCACCAGCTATAATTGTAATGGCAGAAATTTTTACCTTTTGAGTGTGCTCAGAGCTATGTGCAGGGAGGGTTCTTTAACGTGTCATGCCTGTCATGACAGAACATCAGTTTACGTAATAGAGAAACATGACAAATTGAGCATAGTAAGTATAAAATACTACAAATCCAATTTGTATATGTAAAGCTTTTTATATAAAAACTAGAATATTTTAGTATACAACAGAAATAATTATATAATAATGATCATCCTAACATGCCTAAAGATTTAAATATTTATTATCAATAGGCTTAATTAAATAAATAAATAATTTTGCGTCCACTTCTAAATCTCAATTTAAAAATTTTCTTTCATGAATTTAATAGTATAATTTCATATTATTTAGCAATTATATAAGTAAGATTTCATGAATTTGATCATAATTCGTTAAGTTAGCAGTTCTTGTTTCAGCAGCCATTTTTAAAAGCAATAAAAATTCTAAAAATGAAACATTTCCTTTTTGGTAATACAAATGTACAAACATTTCCAGTATGAGATGATTTGCACAAATATTTTCATTATGAGTAAATGTACTGTAAACTAGAAAATTTTTCGTCAGTTAATTTTCACAAGAACCAGGCTGACCAATCAACTCTATTAATTTATCTGGAATGGTACATTTTTAACAAGCAAAGCCATAATTTTGGTACATTTTTAATGTGCGATGTTATAATGTTAGTACATTTTTCATTCGGTTTTGCGGTACATATCTGTCGAAAATGGACAAATCCATCGAATTGGTCAGCCTAAAAAACCATTTGAAAATATTTGCATTTGATACATGTACTTTATTTACGGCAATTTTAGTGTCTTCACAGGATGGTAAGTGAATTTTATATAAATGAAATGTTCATGAATGTTTTATTTTCATGACTTGTTTATCTTGAAAAATTGTGAAAAATGTTAAAACAAGACTAACACAATTTTTTTTTCCGATTAACAGTAATATTGTCTGTATACACTGTAGTTATATATTTTTATCTGGGTTGACTTAACTTTAATTTTGTAAAATATGAAAAAATTAAAAAAAGATAAAAATAAATTACCTGTGATTTTGGCCAATCAGGTAAAACATCAAACATACATGTATAACTATATTATTATACTAGTAATCCCCTCACCAATGACAAAAATCAAGTCAAAATGACATCTGAATACAAGTACATGACCAGCATGAATTCATGGATTCTAGTACAAAAGTAATGGGTAGAATTATGAGTATAAAAAATTTAATGGAATACATCATAATTTCGGACACTATGATTTTTTTTAGTAAAATTTTTAAACTTGAATGCTTAGCTTGAAATCCCACTTGGAGTCAGTTCTTGGATGGTGGAGAAAACCTGAGTACCAAGAGAAAAACAAGATTCAAACCTAGGCAGTGTGAGGCGTTGTGATCCATAAGCATGCCTTACACCACTCTATCACCAAGACCAAAATTTCAACCCGAGACAGATCTTTGATATGTAAAAGTTTTTGCTTGTAAATACCATGGTTTTTTTTAGATACTCTGGTGTCCTCCACCATTACCCAAAAATGATCATTTAAGTAAAATAATTTTTAATGAAATGTAAAATATCATCCCAACCAACCAAACTACCGGTACTCCCCCACCCCACCCCGCAAACCTCAACCACCCCTTCCCCCAGTTCCCCTTCATCACAAATTATAAATGTGACATAAAGCTCTAAGTTATTCAGTAGGTATCTGTATACAATAACAACATAAAATATTGGCATTTTATAAAAGTAGTAAACATAAGTAAAAATTAATACAAAATAAATGAAAAAAACAAAACAAAAAAAGGACAACAACACTATAATGACTTTGTGTCTTGAAAACTATGTAGCTCTAATACTGAACAATCATTTAAAAAATATAAAAAATTAATGACTGTTCTATCACATGTGTTTGTTGGTAAGTGTTTTACTAAATTGTGGGTTAAATATCAAAATAAATAAATAAATAGAAAAAAACTACAAACATCTCTTCTTTCTCTATGGCTTTGAAATAATAAATTAGTGGTAATAATTTAAAATAAAAAATTATAAAAGGCAAACAAAGTTGAATAATTTTATTTTAAATTTTAATCTATTTGTTATGTTGAGGGTATATATTATAATATTAGTTACAAAACCATAATAGTGAGTGTTTTATTCTCAGTTTCATGCATATTTTTTTTCAAATTCACATACTTTTAAAATTTACAATAAAAACTGGTGAAAAATATTTAACTAGTGAAAGCCTAATCTGCATATATTTTTGCATATTCAGATTTTTCCTAATTTGCTGGGCCCATTTGCACAAAGCTCAAATAGACAGAGTTAATCATCGCAACATGAAACAAATTTGTTTTAATAATGATGCAATTCGGTCCCTAGAAAATAAGCCCAGGGAACAAAATAAGCCCAGGGAAGTTTCTTGCACCCAGGAATTTATAAGACATTGTGGAGATGAGAAATTCACATATTTATTATATATCATGTCATATTTTATCATGTTAAAAAATGCATACCCGATGCAATATATGCAACTGGGCCCTGAAGATAATTTTTTTTAATTTTTTAAAAACCAATTAATCAGAAATTTATTTCTTCATTTCCTTCTTTTCCCTTTATTTGGTGTTACTCACTGCAATGGGTGCAATTTAAAAAATGTCTATTTATCAGGCAGACTGCATTTCAATTATGTACAATCTTTAAATACAAAAACAAACCAAAAAACTTAAGTAAAAAAGTCCTTGTGTTGTAGCTGTAAAAAGAGTTATCTCCCTTATTACACTAGCTATGCACTTGTGAGTAAGCAGAGAGATAAAGGCAGTAACAATAGCACCAACAACCAAATTCTTTGATAGACAGCAGAATGCTACATTAAGACCCGTTAATTATTGCTACTGCATAATGTTACAATACAAATGAAACATTTTTATTTAAGAAATAGCTATTATAAGTGAAAATGAATTTCAAGCTATGAAATTAAATCTTTTACACACAATTCAGAATATATAACATAACAATAAATATAATTACAATGCTCTGAGATTCTAATACTTCTGTGTAATATGCTTTTTTACTGTATAGTTGCTATTATTCATTGGGAATTTAAGTTCGCTATATTCCTGGTCTGACTTAATAGCGTGAAATTAAATACCACATGGATATTTTCATGTAGCATTCATTAAACATAGACTGAGATAATCCATACAGAAAATTGTTAACACCGGCCACTGCACCGCAAAATTTTATACCCGTGAATAAGTTCCAGTGTCTGAACAGCGAAATTTTATCCTGGCAGAATTAAACAACTAAACAGTTCTTGTTTTATAATTAAATAATATATACTTAACAGATCATAATAAATATGTCAACATCAGATAAAAGGAATATTGGACACATTTATATCTGTTACAACGGTTTTTTTTTTAGTTCAAACAACATTTAGTTTCTATTTTTTCTCCCAAAAAATTTCAAATTTTGACAAAATGTCTTATAACCTGATAGGTGTTGGCAAGTCTTAGTTGATTTTTTTGTCATTTTTATGGGGCTTATTTTTTTCAATATGGTCCTTACATATAAAAACTGGTGTACTTAATACAGTAAAACCTGCTATATAAAGACCACCTGTCTATTAGGACCAGTGTTTGATGGCCAATTGCTTCAAATTCAACCAAAAAACCTTCTATATAAAAACCAACTGTCTATGAAGACCAGTGTTTTATAGCCAACTGGTTCAGATTTCAACCTTTATATAAAGGCCACCTGTCTATAGTCTCCACATTTCTTAGATCCCATGAATGGCCTTTATATACAGGTTTTACTTTACACGTAATGAGTACACAAGAACAGAAGGATGAACATATGTCAATACAATTTACCGGTAATGGCAGTGACAAAATCTAAAACTACCCAAAAATTAAAATCGGAGTCTTTGGTGATATATTTTCATGGTTTTCAGTTTTATGCTCAACTGTTCGTAACCAACAATATGGAAAACTCTTATCAGATCTTCTGCAGTTGCCATGGCACCTTTTAACGATTTCCATAGCAACATTGCATGATATACTCTGTCTTGAAGTTTGTCTCTGCCGTGATACGTCTGCTCCAATTCCTGTATTTTGTCATCAGGAAAGCGGAATTTTTTCATCAGGTATTTCAACTCATTCTTACTTAAAGATACTTTTATCACTTCAAACATCTTTTCCATCAACATTTCTAAAAAAAAAAATTAAAATATATAATATATTGTTAATATACATAGTTTAAAATGGTCAATCTAGAAATGTACCAGTAGTTGGCAGGGTCATCCTCATATACCTACTTCACTTGTCTTAGTTGGTGGTTTTCTCTGGCACTCTGGTTTCCTCCATCATCTCAAAACTGACCATCTCCATATAATACTTATTCCACTCCACACAACTATGGCATCAATTTCAATGTCGATCTTAAGGACCCCATGCATTTATTTTAAATGCAAAGTTATTGGCAAAATTTGTATGCATTATATGTATTAATTTCAGCATGTGTAATTATATTTATATCTAATTTTACTATTTAATTTTCTCTTAACAATCGTTTTTTGTGAAGTGTTTAGAAATTTGTTCTCTAAGCACTCACTTTAATATTTAAGGTCCATAGATCTGCTTTAGAATGAGATTAATTACCAAATACATGTATATTGAGTTCTGGAATTTTTTACTGAATTTTTAACCATTTTACATTGTTTCCTCAAATTATAATAACCTAATAATGGTGTTTGCCCCTGTACCACATGATAACCCCAAATGTTTATGCAGAACAATTATTTCCAAATGTATATGCAATCAAATCAGCTCCAGTAAAAATGACGTTCACTAAATTTCTGATGTAAATGTTTTTCAAAACGTCCTGCACAAATGTCAAGGAATGTTGAACATGTGGTATAGTTGCAAACCCTAATTTATTTTTCATTAAAAATTTTACCTTCTCTTTCCAAAGCTCTTCTTATAAACCTTCCAATTGGTTGAAGCACTCCACTTACACAAACATCCATTGGTGGAATTTTTAATGGGTTGCTATGGAGACGAAGATCTTTGAGGTTGGTCAATTTGTCCAATTCTTGTGGAAGTGAAGTGAGATGGTTGTGGTCAAGGTGTAATACTTGAAGTTTCTGCAAATCACAGAATGTTGGCGGAAGGCTGTTTAGAATGTTGTGATCAGCTACTAGTGAAATGAGGTTTTTCATTCCTCCTATCGTGTTTGGCAATGATGACATCCTGTTATTCGACACAATCAGGGAAGATAAGTTAGAAAATTCTATTTCATCTGGAAGTGTGTGTATTGGCTGACCATCTAACTGGTCAAACTTCAGACATTCTAGGTTTGGTATAGCAAAAACAACTTTTGGAAACTCAAAAAACTGGTTATGAGACAGATCCAGCTCCTTGAGACCTGACATTTTGGAAATATCTTCCGGGATTCCAATATCTTTTATCAAATTATGTGACAAATCAACAATCTGCAAATTTTCTGTAAGGTTGCATAAATCAATTGAAAAATCATCAATCTGGTTTTTACTCAAGTTTAACAGCTTAAGTTCACCAAGCTCTGCAATTTCCTCTGGTATACAAGTGATCTGGTTGCTTCGTAAGTCCAGAAGTTCTAGCTTTTTCAAATGACATATTGGTAAGGGAATTTCTGTGAATTTGTTGAAGCTCAGACTTAAATGCCTTATTCTTGCTAAATCGCTGAACTCTTCCAATATATGGGTCAACTCATTCCCATCTACAGAGAAAATTTCAAGACTATGGAGAGAAGCAATGGAGACTGGCATGGTCTGAAAACAGTTTTCCGACAAACTAAGAGTGTGGAGTAGTCTCAAATTTTCCATTTCAATGGGTAGATCAGATATTTTGTTTTGGAACAGACTCAATATTTCCAAATTTGAACACCAGCAAAGATTTTCAGGAATTTCACTGATACAGTTTTTACCAAGATACAATTCTCTCAACTCATATAAATTCCCAATGTTATCAGGAATTGATGCTATTTTATTGTTTTCAAATCCCAAAACTTCCAGATTTCGTAATTCACATATCTCCTCTGGAAAACAGTCCAACTGATTATTGTTCATTCCCAGTACAACAAGTCCGGTTAAATTTGCAATTTCAGGTTGAATTTTGTCTAATTTGTTCCCTGACATTGTAAGTTCCTGTAGTGTGGTCATGCATAAAACCTGAATGGGGATGAACTCAAAGTCATTGTCATCCAGTAGCAGCTGTTCTAAGCACTCAAAATTTTCCATTTCTCTTGGAAGATTTGTTATTTGGTTTCCAGATAGACCAAGCTTTTTCAATCCTTCAATTTTGCAAACTTCTGGATTTAGAAACTGGAGACAATTGCCTTCAAGTCCTAGTACCTCAATGTTTGTAAGTTGTCCAATAGAATTTGGGAGGTCTTTCAATTTGTTCTCACTCAAAACTAGTTCCCTCATTTCCTTGAGATGACCAATGCCGGGTGGTATCTCCGCTATCCTGTTTTCTGAGGCAATTAATTTTCTGAGGTATTGAAGACTTGATATATCGGGTAAAATATGAGATACCTCATTGAAGGAAAAATCTAAAACTTCTAATTTATAAAGCAGATAAATTCCTCTAGTCAACGACTTTAGTTTATTGTTTGCAAGAATTAGCACTTTAATGTTCTCAAGTTCAGTAAAGTCATCTGGCAGCTCTGTGAGGTTGTTGTCAGCCAGGTACATATGTGTCAAGTTTTTGTAAGATGTGGTTTCTGGTGGCACTGTATTGAGCCACCTGCCATTCAAATCTAATACCAAACTGCTTCCTTCAGAATGCATACAGTCTACTATATCTAGTGGTTGTTCTTCAGGTTCTTCAGGCTTGATATCCATGTCTTCTTCATTTACCACATCCTCACCCTCCTGTTTATTAGACTCCGTGTCTGGGGGAGGTGATGTTGGGTCTGTGACCCCCTCCATCTCTGCTGTATCTACAAGTACACAAAATAACATATAAATCTTAAGCACATCAATTACTAGAGCTGTAAAAAGCTCATTACTGAGTAGTCTTTTGGCTGAGACTCAAAACCAAGGTCTAGTGTCTCAGTGCACGATAAAGACTCCTCTGTAGATTTGGAAAAAAAATGATTTAAAGCGTTTGTAACAGACTGACCAACATAAACCAATTACTGGTGAATTTAATTCTAAGGAAATTATTTTATCTTTAACCTTTGTATTTTAATTTTTCTTCAAAGTGTTTGTAAGCACTGCATGCTTCTTTGATTCATTTGTTTGGTTTTTTCTATTTTCTCTACTAGTATCACTTCCAGTCTTAAGTCTAACACCATTTGACTATGTGGCGGGCCGAACTGGATAGATGGCCAGGTAGCTCAGTGGATAGAGCGTCCGATCAGTATTGGAAAGGTCTCAGGTTCGAGTACGTCCTGGTTTGGCTGATGTATTTCTTCCCTTTCCTGTTACATCTTTGGGGCTTGTCGGACCCTAGAAAGTGGCTGACCAACAGGTTGGTCCCAGGATGGAACCTGGTGATTTCAATTCAAGGGAGCTGAATCGAAAAAAAGGAAGGGAGAAAAGTGGTGGGTCAGACTTGATAGGTGGCTGGGAAGCTTAGTGGGTAGAGCTGTCCGCTAGTATTCGAAAGATCTGGGGTACTAGTCCTGGTTTAGCTGCTACATTTTCCCCCTTCCTGTTACAACTACAATGCATATGTGTACTAGGTCTGTTCAACCCATGGCTGTATCTGTTATACAGCATCCAACTCTAGTGCACTTATTCAACCCTTAATTAAAGCTGACTTATGTGTCATATAATTTTGACTGCTGAATACAAAATTGGAGGGTTACAGGTGTGTATCTGTATCTGCATCTTTTCATCTTTAGAAACCGAATACTGGTATGATTTCAGATGGGTGTGCATGTTTCTGGTTAGCTCAGTTGTTTTAACATGTGTCTATCATTTCAAAAATATCAAAAATAATCACAAAGTTATTTTGTATCATGAAGTAACAAATCTACAGTAGTGGCATTTAAATTTTAAAAAACATGTTAAAAATAATATCATATGGAATTTCTCTTTCCTTAAAAACACTTGAGACTTTTCTCGCATTGTTTTCAATATCAATTAAGATTTCTAATTTTCTTTTCTTGCCATTGCAGTCGACATATGTGCATAAAAATATACATACGTTTTTCAATCATGCAAGAGATGCCCTATTCAGTGAAATTGAAGTTAAAAGTACTGTCACTTAGGACGCCTTTGTAGTTGCCAAGCAGGTACTTCTCGCAAAACGCGTTAGCATAGACGAGAAGTGGGAGTAAATTCGCGCATGACCGGAAGTTAATGCTTGTCAATATGTCAGCCACCAGGCAGAATTTGTTATTTCCTATTTGACAGTGGGCGTATTTTTTCGCCTGCAGATTAACAAAATACAGCACATATTTACAAAATACTGGTGATAGAAGTAGGTTAAAATTTCATGAAAATATTTATGATGACTACTGTTATTTTGCAAATTGTCAACACAAACCCGTTTCTGTGTGCCTGGGTTTCAGAATCTTATCAACTGATCAAGACATCATCTCATATATCCGGATCTTTAACCAACCCTTTTTCTACCATAAGCTTTCTAAGTGGATGCAATTACTTTTTGAATGCCAACTGTATTTAGTACATGCTATTTTCTGTTTTGTAACTGTTCCAGACTAGTGTAACTGTGTTCGTTAAAATTTTATTGGAATATGGAGTTTGTCAGATTCCCAATATTCCTGTTTCTGTATGTACATCACAGAAACCAGTGTTGGCACATGTGCAATAATACCATTGATGGCACATGTACAATGAAAAGGAGAGTTAGGGAAAGACAGAGCTCCAGTTAAGCTGCGTATCTGCATATTTTACGCATAGATTTTATTTAAATACGCCAAATATTTCAATAAGAGGCGTACTACTTACGCATGGTTATGGACACTTATGCATAATCAGTTAAACCCCTGCATATCGATGTTAACAACTTGAAAGTGAAAAACGAAAGTAGAAACTCCCAGTCTACAGCCAAGTCATGTAGACGCTTGATAATAACAATTACATGACCTGGATTCGAAATCGCTTTTGTGACAATGATGAACCTCGTGGTATGACAGATGCCGTGGAATATGGCCAAGTCAAAACAAACATTTTTGACAACAAAATCGTCAGGTCCCGAATTATTTGTCAAACAAATTATTGAAGATTTAATTACTGGTTGTATCAACGAGTCTAAGAAAAAACATGATGGACAAATGTAAAAAAGAAACAATATTACAGTGGCAGGCACAATACCTGTGGTTGGTTGTTGAATCGTTGGGAAACACCATGCATTTCCTTATTCAGCTACACTGCTTTGAACAAAATTCAGCAGGACAGATAAATGTAAAATAAAAAGAAACACAATCATATTCACTAGTTTCAACTTTTAATTTAAAATATTTTAAGTTACATTTACTTTTTAATCAAAATTTGTCGATAAAATTGGTTTTACTCCTCATTGTTAAATTTGATGAGTACTTTTACTCATCACTAAATTGCTTTTACTCATAAAATTAAAATTTGATGAGTGAATACCCATGACACCTAAAAATTATCTGGAGCTCTGGAAAGAAGACAAAAATGCTTTCACTTAGGGGTATCCTGAAACCTTTGGTGTTGTCTGTTTCAGTGTGTGTGCTACACTCAAGGATCCTTGAGTTGGTTCTAACTGAATGTTTTGCTTGACCAATTAGTTGCTTGAACAGCGAAACATCCAGAGTTGTATCCAGATTGCCTGTCATATTCAATTGGTCATAGTTCCTGAATTTGTTTCTCTTGGTAGTCTTTCAGATTTAATTTTTCTTAAGTAATCCTCTGGTCTTATAACAGACACCAACCCCTCTAAAAGAAAGGTCTTGAAATATTCTGAATGACACTGGGTATATGCGTTTATGTCTCTTTGAGTTTAGAGACATAAAGAGGTACCCAGTGTTGTTCAGAATGTTTTCAGACTTGATTTATTTTAATGCATCATGTACTCAAAGCAGTTTACATAAACATTAGAACCTGTCTTTGAATAGCTGAAAGCTGCTGATTTTTGCTTCTTGAAAATTACACACATTGCAATGACAATTTTTATATTTAATTTTAATATTATTTCTGAAGATCTTTACCATGAAAATTTGAAACATTACAGAATATTTTGTCAACTATAGAATTCTGCAAGCTAACTGTTACAATGAAACCAGAAATGACGGAAAAAGATGTACGAAACCTTTGTTCATCTGAGTCTCTGAGAAACATAATTGATGAAATGAAATTCAAACTAAAATATGAATAAAAATGAAATAAGAGCAACTCAAATGAGTCATAACTTTATCTTGAGATTGATATATGTTGGGATTTCCCAACTACTTTTACTTTCACTTTTGCTAGCACTGCAGTATCTTAATAAATATGATTTGATTTTGTTTTATTTGAAAGCCTTAATCCAATTTTAACATTTCTTTGAGTATGGTGCAGTCAGTTATCAGAAAAAATAAAAAATCCAG
Source organism: Anadara kagoshimensis (assembly GCA_021292105.1). Taxonomy (NCBI): domain Eukaryota; kingdom Metazoa; phylum Mollusca; class Bivalvia; order Arcoida; family Arcidae; genus Anadara; species Anadara kagoshimensis. The sequence goes on from CM037870.1 coordinate 3,110,159, forward strand.
TGTCCTAGTTTTAATGCTAATTTAGGGGTTTGGGGTTTTATTTGAAAAAGACCTTATGGTTGCAACCAAAGCAAAACCAAAACCCAGAACTTTTTATTGCCCTTGAGGAGTGGGTTGGTGAATAACCATAGCTCTGCTTTCTTATGTCCCTCAAACAAACTGGTGGAACATATAGTATTTACTTCATCTCTTTTACGGACATTTTGTCTGCCACTTTTCCGGAAAACTATTTAACAGATCTTTATGATCTCCAAATCAAATGATCAATCTTTGGGTAGAGTAATTATGTCTTTTGCTATTCATATGTTGGTATGCATAAAGTTGGGGAAAATATAGATTTCCCAGTAAAGGTTTTTAGGAGACACTTTTGAAATGGCATTCAGTTTCAGTTATACTTGCTATACCCCCCAGAAACGAAGTTTAGGGTGGTATATAGGAATCACCATGTCTGTCTGTCTGTCTGTCACTTGGTTTGTCCATCCTAATATCATGTCAGCTGCATATCATCCATCTCTATGGATGGATTTTGATCAAACTTTGCACAAAATGTAAACCAACATGAAACAATGTGCCACATACCAAATTTATGTGCATAAGTTAAAGGTCAAGGTCAGGAGGTCAATGTTGGGGCGGTTGGGGGTGGGATTTGGCTCTCAAGAGACAGTTCTAGTTTAATTATAATTTTTTGCTATTATATAACTGTACAAGTCATGGTGAATTATTATATTTATCTTGTTCAGTGAATGAAATGACAGCAATTAACATGGATAAAATAAAGATATAACATTATGCAATGAATTGATAACATTCAGAATTGCTTTTCAGTATACATTTGTATGTGATAGGTTATTGTAGTGTCCAGGTGTAACATGTTTGATGTTTTAATGGTAGTTGACTACTAGGTTGTTTCCTTTTAGTTCTTATTTTGATTTATTTACAGAGTCAAGATGAGTTCCATGAAGGATAACAAGGACGTCGCTTGTTATTTCATCACAAAACATTCATGGAAGGGAAAGTAAGTCATTAGATTTTGTTACTTTTTTAAAACTTACCCGTTTAAAATGCTATAAGTATTTGATAGATAGGATAAGAAATAAATTTAATAGATTATTATTCATACTGATGTAGGTGGCAGAGTAGTCAAAAGCAAACATTTACAGATCACAGGTTCTTTTGCTGTCTAGATTTTAATAAATAATGAACATTTCATCAGCTGGGGGCTTTGCAGGCTGAATGGCCTAAAGTGCTGCCTTGGGGTAGATGCGGCCTCTCATCATCTAGGTTTGTAACCCACTCAGGTCAGATGCTGGTGTGAGAAAGTGTGGAAGGTTGGTAGTTTTTTTGCAGACACTCCGATTTCCTCCACCATCTATGAGCCTTGATATAAGTAAAAGAATCTTGAAACTGGCATAAACATAAAACTCCATTACTCTACTCTACTCAAGCTGATACAATGAGTCTGCTGATATACAGTGAGTCTGCTGATATACAGTGAGTCTGCTGATACAGTGAGTCTTAATAGTCTGTTTGGAATCTTTATTAACTAAAGAGACCAAAATTTCTATTCTGGTTTATTTACATCATGTAACAGAGACGTAACATGGTTAAACTCTTTATCATGTACATACATGTAGTATAGATTATGTCCCTTTAATTAGAAGTGATAGTGAGTTTAATCTCATTACATACCTCTGATGTAAATGCTGTTGTTGAATGTCTTTGGAACCCAATATTAGATGTGAATATGTTTATGACTGGAAGCTGATGTTCGAAGGTGCAAATAGTAAAATGAAAACAAACATTATTGTATATTACAGATACAAAAGGATATTTTCTGTTGGAACTCTTGGTATCACAACATACAATCCATCAACACTAGAAGTCACAAATCAGGTATGATAATAAGGACATTATGAAATTCAAAATTATTTTTACTATAGAGTGGTGTACAAAATCATTATGGGTAGATACTGTTTGTTAATTGTTTCAGAGGAATATTAAATTGAAATGTCTTATGATATTATTTTTACATTTCAAAATTTCATACGTTGATAATTTTTCTTTAATTTCATATACAATGTAGCATTTTATAGATGTACTTGCAAATTAATTCTTCAGTGTTCCATAAATACATTTTCATGACATCAATATTTGTAGTATAAGATAACTAGCATAAAATGAATAACCTGAATTTTTTGTGTCAATTATTGTCTTATTATTATTTTTTAGTGGCCATACAATGAATTTGTTGGAATAGCACCCAATATAAAAGCACCTACAAACAATGAATTCATCATTAGTATGAGGAAAGGCCCCAAGAAAGTTGAAACAATGAAGTTTTCTACTGATCACAGAGCCGATTTATTAACAGAAGCTTTAGTAAGTCATATTTACCTAGCATCTCTGGTCGAGATGTAATCATTATGATGATAAGTCTGAAGAAAAACCTTTTTACCCTTTAGCTCCGGTCGATATGTAAGCAATGTTATAGTCAGTCTGAAAACAAATCTTGGCTTGATAAACTATATTTGCATAAATTCCTCTTTATGTTAAGGTTTACAATTTATATATTGTCCTAGGTGGTTTTGCAAGCTAAAATTTTCTACGGAATATAGGTAGTTGAATGACTAAAACTTCCTGATTTGACAACTATAATTCCTAAATCAATACTGTAAACCAACTTTTATTTGTGTTTGATTAACTGTGAGGACAAAATAATCCCGAAAGTTAAACACCGTAAACTTTTTTTTTCCGAAAATGGATATATTAATACCAAATATTCAGCTTAAGTCCATAACACGAAAGTTTATAGTTGCAAATTAAGCCAATCTCTAAGGATTAATTGAAAAATAGTCTTTGTGTATGCCCAAGATGTTCGAATATGCTCTTGGGGTAACCTTAAGGTGATAGAGAAACCATATGTGTAATAAATTAAAAATTTCCTCAGTGCTTAGTGCCATCAATTTATTAATTATGATTTTATTTACTTTTTACAGAGATTTAGAAACAAATTTGCAGAAGTAAACAACACTGTCAAGGTTAGTTAAAATTTGTATGAAAGTTATCTTAGTTGATTTAATATCTAAGGCCATGGGTGTTTTTAGCTTGGTAAATCAATACTTATTTTCCTTATGTACATGGACGTTTTCCACAGAATTTTTGTTGTTTTTGGACTTGGAATATTTGATACATAAAGACTAATATTGTGTGAGCAACACAAATTTGTTGTGGTTGTTTATTACCATAAGAAGATAATCACCTCCTATTGTCAAAAATATACTACTGTATAACAAGAAACATAAGCGGAAGAAAACTTTCGCAGTTTCGATCTTCTTAATTATTTCACGGCAAGAAATTTTCATGGTTCCCTGGAAAGATGCATTCGCAGTACAAGAGCCACCAGGAAAATTGCTAATATTCTTCACCAAGAATGTTTCTTATACAGTATGTAATTAATAATCTACAGTTTAAAAAAATTAACTAAATTACCTAGCAGCAGGGAATATAGTCACATTTATAACATACTTGTTATCATCATTATTATTATTATTACAGAGATTTAATTGTGTGAAGCACCACTGGTCAGATAACAGGGTACCTGTCTTACTAGAGGTCAACCAGGGGTCATTAGACCAGATAGATCCAGCTACAAATAAAGTGTTGTGTTCCTATGATTATAAAGATATGGAAGGTTTATCACAGGTAGGAAAACATGAAAGGTCATGAGATGAAACCTGTCTTAGAGACTGACCACCTCTATGGTTATAAAGGATGAGTTACACAGGGTACCTGTCTTACTAGAGGTCAATCAGGGGTCACTAGACCAGATAGACCCAGCTACAAATAAAGTGTTGTGTTCCTATGATTATAAAGATATGGAAGGTTTATCACAGGTAGGAAAACATACAGTAAAACCTGTCTTAGAGGCTGGTCATCTCTGTAATTATAAGGAATGAAGTGCACAGAAACGACAAGAAGGTTTATCCCATTACCTCTTACTACATGTATGTCTTGTCATTGGCCTTTACTGATTCACCTGGTATCAGTATAATGGACTGGGGGAGTGGTATGCTCGTCTGCAGCGTACTGACTCTGTGAGCTAGCACGGTAAATTAGCCCTGAGTGCATGCTAGTACGAGACAGACCATACAACACACTCCCACTTCACATGCATCCACAAAATTGTTCATAGATTAATCCATAGAGATTAATTAAATAGTTCTCGTCGCGAATAGCTGAAAAATTGCTGATGCGACGTTAAGCAACATTCAACCAACCAACCAATCTTACTATGTGTATATAAGAACCTGCTCACAACAACCACTTTTACAATTTCACCTTTATAAATACAAAATCATTTTTAAAATAGGTTTTGTAGAAAAAACATAATAAACTTTCATTGTTGATGATTAAAAAATTTTAAAAAAATGTTAACATGAATTTTGGTTGTTTGAATTATTAAGCAAAATTTTGGTATTGTGAATCAGATGAGGCATCTGAAAGGATTTTTAACTGTTCCTAAAGGTTTTCTGCTGAGTTACATGCTATTTAATTTTTGCTCTAGATTAGCAAATATTTACAAATCACCATCAACCTGTACAATTGTTTCAATTGCTTGAACTATTAAGTGATTAACATAATTGACAGATTGCCTGACACGCGTACGCCCACAATGTTCAGACACGCCCACAATGTTCAGACAAAGGCTTGGGATGCTTTAATTACATAAAAAAGAATGAAAACTCTGCCTGAATTGTGTTCTTAAATGACGTCACTGACACTAGTACGTCATTAGTTGCCACGGCGCTGCTTTGGTACCACGATGGTGGCCAGTGTCGGAACATAAAAGGCATGGCTGTCGATACATCAATTGAAATATGAAACAATTAACTAATCAAATATATATTATTTACTTATAGGTCTCAGATTATCCAGGTGGTGTGTTGGTAATACATGGAGGATTTTCACGATTAGTAAGTTATGTCTGTTGTGAAACGACATCACATGATTTGATGAAAGAATTGAATGTTCTATTTGGGTTGACTTATGTTGAAGAAAATTATGACTTGCAGGCAATTTGTCCTTCAGTGTTTTAAACATAGTTCTGAATACATTCGTAATTATAATTTACAGATTAGTAATACATTTTATCTTATTAAATGTGGAGTACAGTCCAACCTGCCCTAAAGGCCATCTTTGTATAAGGGGCACCTGCTTATAAAGGCCAGAATAATTGTATCCTTATTGTTCTTTATTCATGTTATTTGAAGCTGTATATAAAGGCCACCTGCCCATTAAGGCCACTTTTACTAGTTCCTTTGGGTGGCCTTTATAGACAGGTTTGACGGTACTCGCAGTGTGTATGTCCAAATCAGGACTATTTCTTGTAACTGTAAAAATAGTTGCTATTTACGTGTAGGAAATCAATTAGAAAATTTCAATGATATTATATTTGGATGTCATCAGCTATAAGTGAAAAGCCAGAAATTTGGATTGCACTTCTGATAGCATATTGGGCTGGGAGGGTTCTTTATTGTGTTAAACTTTAAATAGTATGAGGCATTAGTATCAAAGGCCTTTTCTGAGAACCCAATATATTTGGAGTAAAGCTTGTCATCATGTTGTATTTACATTAATTTTTGTGATGTCCTAGTTTTTGTTGTTTTGTGGATATTCTTACCTATAAATTTACATCACAACGAAAAAGTATATGTTGCACACCTTAAACCGCATACCTTGAATTTACAACCTCCCAAAAAATGATATTTCTAAGAACTGTAGAAATTATACACTCTGAAAATTAATCATTTCACAGTATAACTTACTTTCTTACAGCATTTGTTTGCTCTTGAACAAAAAGAACAGTTAATAAAAAGTATAATGGAGGCAGCAGCAACGTTCGTAGGAATAGCCATAAAACAACGTAAAGAACCAATATCATTTGACCAGTTCCAGTTTCACAGAATGGGAAAATACAGGTAACTACACCATGACCAAAAGGGAAAACAGAGATAGGTTCCGTCTTCTGAAGATCTGGGCAGTTAAGAAAATTGATCATGTCGATATATTTGTTACTGCAATTGCTCTACATTTATCAATCAATGCATCTGTCTGTGCTCTACTGCATGGTTGTTGCTATGACTGAATTTGACATGGCTGATGTCAGCGATCTTTATTTTGGAAAATAAAAAGTTTGTAGCCCAAAACTAATTCAAGGATCTGTACAATACTTAGTGAATTTGATAAAAATCTGACATATATTATTATAATTGTGCATGCCACATTTTAACTTTATATTTTCAAAAAAGAAAATTTGTATCAAATCTTCTATACCACATAAGGACCAGTCACTGACAGTTATAGATGACACAATACTTTACAAAATTAACATCCATTACCAAACTCATATTTTACTGTATTATCTGTTGAATTTCTTAATTCTACTTTTACAGCACAGATGAAGCTCTCACATCATATACAGAATTTGTAGTCCAGAAGATCTCACCCAGACATTCAGATAGCGTACGGCGGACATTATGTCTCTCAGAAACATGTCTAGTAGAACGAGACCCAGCAACATATAATGTAGTGACATGTAAACCACTCTGTGATGTAAGTATTAATGAAGGGTTCACATAGAACAAGGCCCAGCAACATATAATGTAGTGACATGTAAACCACTTTGTGATGTAAGTAATAATGAAGGGTTCACATAGAACAAGGCCCAGCAACATATAATGTAGTGACATGTAAACCACTTTGTGATGTAAGTAATAATGAAGGGTTCACATAGAACAAGGCCCAGCAACATATAATGTAGTGACATGTAAACCACTTTGTGATGTAAGTAATAATGAAGGGTTCACATAGAACAAGGCCCAGCAACATATAATGTAGTGACATGTAAACCACTTGTGATGTAAGTAATAATGAAGGGTTCACATAGAACAAGGCCCAGCAACATATAATGTAGTGACATGTAAACCACTTTGTGATGTAAGTAATAATGAAGGGTTCACATAGAACAAGGCCCAGCAACATATAATGTAGTGACATGTAAACCACTCTGTGATGTAAGTATTAATGAAGGGTTCACATAGAACAAGGCCCAGCAACATATAATGTAGTGACATGTAAACCACTCTGTGATGTAAGTAATAATGAAGGGTTCACATAGAACAAGGCCCAGCAACATATATTGTAGTGACATGTAAACCACTTTGTGATGTAAGTAATAATGAAGGGTTCACATAGAACAAGGCCCAGCAACATATAATGTAGTGACATGTAAACCACTCTGTGATGTAAGTAATAATGAAGGGTTCACATAGAACAAGGCCCAGCAACATATAATGTAGTGACATGTAAACCACTCTGTGATGTAAGTAATAATGAAGGGTTCACATAGAACAAGGCCCAGCAACATATATTGTAGTGACATGTAAACCACTTGTGATGTAAGTAATAATGAAGGGTTCACATAGAACAAGGCCCAGCAACATATAATGTAGTGACATGTAAACCACTCTGTGATGTAAGTAATAATGAAGGGTTCACATAGAACAAGGCCCAGCAACATATAATGTAGTGACATGTAAACCACTTTGTGATGTAAGAATAATGAAGGGTTCACATAGAACAAGGCCCAGCAACATATAATGTAGTGACATGTAAACCACTCTGTGATGTAAGTAATAATGAAGGGTTCACATAGAACAAGGCCCAGCAACATATAATGTAGTGACATGTAGACCACTTTGTGATGTAAGTAATAATGAAAGGTTCACATAGAACAAGGCCCAGCAACATATAATGTAGTGACATGTAAACCACTTTGTGATGTAAGTATTAATGAAAGGTTCACATAGAACAAGGCCCAGCAACATATAATGTAGTGACATGTAAACCACTTTGTGATGTAAGTAATAATGTTGATTTCACTTTAAGCTTGTCATTACAGAGTACATATACAGGAGTTTTATGGAATTTTTCTTTGAAATTTTTGGGAAAAAATATAAAAATGTGGGGAAAATATTTTCAAAATAAAAACACTTTTTTAACTCAAAAAACACTCAGCTTTTCTAGAACAATTTTTTCAACAATGTAATTTTGTGGAGTTTTTCAGTCTACAATGATATGACCAGTTTTAAACATAATAAGAATTCAAGGATAGTAGTGTGTGTTCTATTTGTAATACTTAAATATAGTAAATATTGGATGATTTTTTTCCAGATATTTGCGTTAGTAAGAGATCAAGAAAATCCCCAGAAGTTCAGTGTAGAGTATGTTAAAGGTGCTATCAGACGTATCTCTCTACTGATAGGTATGTAGTAGCTTTGGTAAACAGTACCGGGGGTATGCTGTAAAACCTGTATATAAAGATCATAGACAGATGGTCATTTAATGGGGCTAATTTTGGCTGAAATATGTGGTAAGGGGACTTAAAAACACTGGTATTAATACTGGAATTCTATTTCGCTAAAATATGAAGGAAGGAGAACTTGAAATACAGGTGGTCTTTATATAGAGATGTTCACCGTAACAGATCCTAATAGCCTCAGTCATGTTGCCAATGTTTGTTAAAATAGATGTCTTCAGAAAAAACTTCAAACATCTCTTAATTAAATATAGATAGTTTCATATCACTTGTATGTACATTCTGTATTGCATCCAAATTATTTTTTAACATAAGTTTTAAAAATTGTATTCTTAACTTCATAATATTTTATCTAATTAATTGATGATTTATTTCAGGGATGCCTTGATAGCATCAGTATTAGATGGTGTGAGAGCATCTGGTAACAGAGACATATGTGTCAAAATGGAATTTACCTCTAGGGGACATCGGCTTGGTAAAATATACTCATCATATACATATGTTCATACCCTGTGCATTAAAAGAAACAAATAAATTAATTGCATCAGTGAAAAGAATCATCAATTATGTGAGAAACTAAACAGTTTACTGATATTATAATGATAGTCGATAGTAGACTTACACCCCGAGTCAATATTTTTCCACTTCTGTTGAGGAGATCAGTTCTAGGATAGTTGCTAAAGGATGATCCAACATGTCTACCCAGAGAGAATTGACGTATCGCCGGCCACGCCCACAATGTTCCGTCAAATGGCCGGATGCTTGATTAACACGCAAAAAGAATGAAAACTCGGCCTGAATAACGCCATTTAATGACATCACTGACACTAGTATGTCATTAGTTGCCGTGACGCTGCTTTGGTACTGTGATGGCGGCCAGTGTCGGAACATTGTGGGTGTGGTCGGCGAAACGTCAATTTCTGACCTTCAGCAAGTGAATTGAATACTGTCCCACACTTCCCGAGTGTCCCAGAGTGGGATTATGTCCTTGAGTTGGATTAATCTAGGTGGTGAGAGGTTCTGTTAAAACCAGTGCTTTAGACCACTTGGCCACAGAGGAAATCAAGGCCCCTATCTTAGATAGTGTTTATGTTTTATACAGTATACATGTGTTTTTAAAACTTTTATTTTATTTTAATAGGACCATTTACTGTGCCAGTTGATGAAGAAGTTGAAAGTCAACATCTCAAGTTTATACAGACAACTCCAAGTATGTACTATCTAATTAAATTGAATCCTTTTTATACAATTCAAATCAATTTCCCCATAATAAGCAATTTAATTTCAAATAACACAAAGACCCAGTGCATCAAGCAAGGCCTTTTATTTTCTGATGCCATGAGTTGTTTGTCCGTTTCATTTTGTCTTGAATAACAGTTTGGCAGAGCTAATTTACCAGTAGGATCCATTTTTAACCAGTTTGTTAATTATGAAATTCAACACCGATTTCAATCATTTAAAGTTGTAAGTAACAGATTATAATATATTTACATTAAACTTTGTAATGGATGTATGATTTAAATTGGGTCTGGCACTAATTGAAATAAATAGCAAAAATTTGTCTGAACACAGAGTCACATGATTATCATATCCTAATAATTACCACAGCCTCCATTTTACACCTCAGTCAAGATCTTTCAACTTGTATCAAGGCTGTCGGTGAAGGGATGGCTAAGGAATCTGGAATACACAGAAAAAAACCACAAACTGACAAACTTCTAGCACTAGGATCTGTGTCGAGGGATTCAAATCTAGGCGGTGAGTGCTGTGCCATGTCCATGCTTTAGACCACTTGGCCACAGAGGCCCCAGATAAACAGAAGCCATAAACTGCAAACTTAAAAATATATGTATAATCATTCCACCAGAGATGCCCTTAAATACATGTAAATGATGAGAACATTTGTCCATTTACTAAAGAAGTTTTAAAATTGAATAAAGATCTGTTGAATTATGTTATTGTTTGTGATGTTTGTGTTACAGTTGGTATGACATTTGAAGAGGCAGTATCTAGATTTAACAGTAATATATCATACAGTGGACTGTTACATGCTGTTACACAAGATGTAAGTAATAACATTATATAAATAAACTTTATATCATCATACATGTTCAACTTGTTTTGAATTAAAGACTTGATAGCTGAATGGTGATCATTGTTCAATTTAGAATTTTTTAGAGTTTGGTATTTTAAAAAACTTTCCTCTAGAAGACCAATGTTAAAATATTACCCACTATAGCTGTATCAAAAGGATCATTATAGTCAGGTATATTCTCAGAGCATGGTATAAATCCTGCACACTGTCAACATAGTTTTTCAATCATTGATACATGTTGAAGATTGTGTGTACATTTTGTGTATAATCTTCATAAAAAATGAATATACTTTGATGAGAAACAAATAATTTAAAATTGGTTAAATGGCCCTTATGTATAGTTATTGCTTGACCTGTTTTGGAGGTTTTAATGTATTGTAATTATGTATCAGTACTTTAGAATTAAATTCTCTTTTATTTAGTTCATTTGCTAATATTGTTCATGTCCTTTAATATTTAGGGTCTTTTTGCTGAAAATAAAGAAAAGTTAATTAATGGTGCTTTGAACAGCCTACTGGAAAAAGAAGGGGATCAGAATGTTATAAATGCTGAATCATTGGAAGCCCAGTTCCATGCTTTACGACGGCTTGTAGCATCTAAAGCAGGATACCAGGCCTTTACAACACTTCCAAGGTATGACCATTATTATTTTATTGAGATTGGTGTTTGCAGTCATAGGAACAAATGTTGATGTCATATTCAGACAGACAGTCATACGTCATTCTATTTTTTTACAAATTTAAAATTATTAGTAGCCAGTTTTTTTAATTTGTGAAGATATTCCTTTTTAAAATCTCTTAGAAATAAGTAGCCAATAGTGATTTTGGCTACCAAGAATGGAAACATAGCATCCTTGACGAAGTGTATTCTGTGATGTGTTCATCTTGTTCTGTTTGTTCCCTATAACTTAGAAATACGTAACTTAAAATATTCAGTAAAAACAAACCCCATTTAATTGTTACATGGTATAAAAGTGTAAAAAAAATGTTTGTCATGGTCAAATGGGAGATAACTCAAATAATAGTTGACTTCACACATTGTTTAATTTTAAGTAATCTATAGTTTCTTATCTCCAGTAGTGACTTCCATTGCTTTAAATGTGTGTATTTATTTTTAGAATGAGAGAGAAAGTTGGTGTCAAAGTGGTCAAGGCTTTAAAAAGAAAAGATGATGGAGTCTCCCATGCTGCTGTAGACATGCTGTGTGCTCTTATGCAGGTAGGTACAACATGTATTTTTTCCTTCATGGAGTTTGATGTTATAGTGTATTTTTTTTTTTTTTTAAAAAAAGAACATTATCTTGAAGGTGATTAGATATGGATTTATAACACATTTTCTTTTCATTATATTTCAGCCAATGCATGATGACTATGATCTCAGACAAGAACAGCTGAACAAATTCTCATTATTGTCTTCCAAAAAATTCTTAGAAACTTTATTAGAACTGTTTAACAGCAATGTAGTAAGTATGATTAACATTTTCATTTATCTGTGTATGGTGTGTTATCCCTTGCAAGACTTGCTGAGTTTTAGACCAAATATATTAGAATTTGGGTTTAGATTTCCCTATCTGGCACCTCAAGTAATAATTAAAGATCATTAAAGATTTTATTTCTTGCACCACAAAATACATTATTTCAATTAAAAATCCATTTGTTCATGTTTTCAATACAATATCAATACACTTAAATCTTTGCAGCAAACAGGGTGTGTAGGCTACCGGTATTTTGCAGTAGGGGGGGGGGGGTGTTTCAAGATAAAGATATTTTTCACTGATCTTTTTATGGATTTTATAAACTTGGGTGCCTAAATATAATTTCTATAGATTGCTTGCTTTAAGGAAAATTTAATCTTTAATGGTCTAGGTTGGCTAAGGTTATTTCGTCACAGGTTTGGTGAGTGAGTAGTATTAAGCATGCACTTAAATACTGTGAATGTATTTAATTTCGTGTGTATTTATTTTCGCGGTATAGGATATTTAGACATATCTGCGTAATTAAATTTTCGTGTTTTTAAAATATGCTCTATAACATAATAAGTATAATATAATTTTCGCTGTGTATTAATTTTCGCCCGAATCAAACGACCGCGAAATAAGCGAAAATTAGTACACCGCGAAAATAAATACATTTACAGCATCACAAAGGCTCTCAACAAATAGGTTAGAATCCCACGTGAGTGGCTTATTATTGATACTCTGGTTTCTTCCACCAGAACTGACAGTCTCAATATAAGTGAAAAAACCTTGACTTGGTAATAAACACCATTACTCCATTCCACTCAAACATATTCATGTATGTTGTGGAGCAAATTAGCCTTCATATAACACACATTTTAATTTTGACAAGCTTTATAATAATTTTACCTCACCAGATATTAATTTATATATATGTATACCTTCAGGTACACAACACAGGTGCTTTAGTGATAACAGCCATGTTAGATTTCCTGACCTTCAGTCTTTGTGCTCCATACAGTGAAACGACGGATGGTTCACATTTTGACACATTATTAGAGTTAGTGGCCCTCAATGGTCGTATTGTCTTCAAACTGTTTCAGGTACAGTAAAATATAAAACCTTACGTGTACAACTAATTTTTCTTGCATTAAAGTTCATTGTTATGTGAATTATTTACCAGCATCCATTAGTTTTATACTGTTTTGTTTAAAACTTCATTATAATGTCCCTCGATTACTTTGCCACCTTGATTATTTCCACAGAAATCTGAAGTGCCAACCTTCATTATGTCCCCCAAACAAAGCGAGAGAACATAACCATGTGGCATTTTCTCCATTTTTCTGCTAACTGACTACAATTTTCTCAAAAACTATTTAACAGATCTTTATGAAACTTCACAGTAACAATTCCTGGATCGAGAAGATGTGCCATTGGATACTCGCATTTTGATCGGGTACATGGTTAGGAAAAACCTAACAGGGTTCATTTGGGGGACAATTTTTGAAAAGACATTTCATTTCAATTATAAAATGAACAGAATTCATTTATCTAATTTTCCCGCACAATATCATAGTTAGAACAACTATTCAGGGAACTCAAATATTAGATCACACACTGATTATTACAGATTGACCACCTGGGTGAAATTAAGGTCTACTCATTTTTTTTTTTTAGCATCCCTCCATGGCAGTAGTAAAAGGAGCTGGAATGGTCATGAAGGCTATTATAGAGGTATGTAATGATGTATTATGTATTTTCCTGTAACATATCATATATATCACTGTAATTCGCATTATTACTAATAATCTTAGTGTTAATCTATTCATTTAAAATGGTTTATCAACACATCAGCAATATTTTAGCTATTAAGACTTAAACAAACTTTTTATTGTAAAGATTTAATTGGATGATTACTTCAGTTGGCCATGGCTGAAAATTTCATGAATTTCAAAGTTAATTCTTATGTTGATTTCATAATCTTTTAAATTTCATGATAAAATGTGATATAATCATGAATTATATCCAATTTTTATGAAATAATTCACATATGCAATGTATTCCATAGGAGGCGGCAACAGGTAGATTTGACTGCCTAAAACTCCAAATTGGCCTGTTAGAATTCATAAAATTGCCTACAGAAGACCTGAAAACATTTTCAGTCTAGGAGCCCCCCTTAATCCCTGGCCTGGTGGATTAGTCAATCTACCTCCTGCTACAAATTTTAGGGAAATCACTGCAAATGTCGTTTGTGATCAAAACCTATGCACCTTGAATTGTTAGTTTGTTCAGATTTATGTTGTAGATTTATTATTACTTAGGTTGTCTGTTGGTGATATGAGATTCTCAAAAATATTATGTGTGGGTATAATTAAGCTTCACTGGACATACCGTTTTTGATATGAGATTCTCATGACCCAATGACAAAATCTATGTGTGGGTATAATTAAGCTTCACTGGACACACCGTTTTTGATATGAGATTCTCATGACCCAATCACAAAACTTATGTGGGGATATAATTAAGCTTCACTGAACATATCGTTTTTGATATGAGATTCTCATGACCCAATGACAAAATCTATGTGGGGATATAATTAAGCTTCACTGAACGTACTGTTTTTAGCTCACATGGCCAAAGGCCATGTGAGCTTATGGCATGGCGAGGCGTGCGTGCGTCCGTGCGTGCGTCCGTACGTGCGTCAGTAAACTTTAATCTTCTCCTCCGAAACTACTGGGCCAACTGAAACCAAATTTGCCATGTAAGGTCCTTGACAGAGTCTAACTATAGTTTGTTCAAATCATGGCGATCGAATATCCAAGATGGCCGCTGTTACTAAAAATAGACAAAACCTAAAAAAATCTTCTTCTGTTGAACCACTCATTGGAGGCAAAAACTGATGTGATTCTACATAGTCTTAACCTTTAATTTTGTTCATTTCATGAAATATGGTTTAAAAATAGGTTATGCGTTTTTGCGTTTAATTTTGCAAAAATCGTAAAATATTTTTAAATTGTTATAACTTGACTATATGACCAGATAATGACATGGGGTTTTCAGTTTTGACATATTCTTGTAATTACCTTCAAAATGGTGTCAAGGTCAATTATGAAGGTCATGACCTAATTTTTTACTTTTCTAATATTATTTATTATCTCGAAAACTATAAAATTTTTGTATAGGCATGTATATTGGAATATTGTAAGTATTGATGTAACGATCATTTTGATATATAGATTAAGGTCATTGGTTCAAAGGTCAAGGTCACAGTTGCGAAAGAATACTGAAATGGTTCATTACCTTGAAACTATGAACTTTTTGTATAGGCATGTATATTAGAATGTTGTAGGTATTGATACAACGATCATTTTGATGTATAGAAAAAGGTCATGGGTCCAAAGGTCAAGGTCACAGTAGCAAAGCAATACCAAAATCATTAATTATCTCGAAAACTATAAACTTTTTGTATAGGGCATGTATATTAGAATGTTGGTGGATTTGATGTAACGATCATTTTGATATATAGATTAAGGTCATTGGTTTAAAGGTCAAGGTCACAGATGCGAAAGAAAACTTAAATGGTTCATTATCTTGAAAATTATGAACTTTTTGTATAAGAATATAGATGAGAATGTTGTAGGTATTGATACAACAATCATTTTGATGTATAGAAAAGGTCATGGGTCTAAAGGTCAAGGTCACAGTAGCAAATCAATACCAAAATGGTTCATTATCTTGAAAACTATAAGCTTTTTGTATAGGCATGTATATTGGAATATTGTAAGTATTGATGTAACGTTCATTTTGATATATAGATTAAGGTCATTGGTTCAAAGGTCAAGGTCACAGATGCGAAAGAATACTGAAATGGTTCATTATCTTGAAAACTATGAACTTTTTGTTTAGGCATGTATATTAGAATGTTGTAGGTATTGATACAACGATCATTTTGATGTATAGAAAAAGGTCATGGGTCTAAAGGTCAAGGTCACAGTAGCAAATCAATACCAAAATGGTTCATTATCTGGAAAACTATAAACTTATTGTATAGGCATGTATATTGGAATATTGTAAGTATTGATGTAATGTTCATTTTGATATATAAATTAAGGTCATTGGTTCAAAGGTCAAGGTCACAGATGCGAAAGAATACTGAAATGGTTCATTATTTTGAAAACTATGAACTTTTTGTATAAGAATATATATGAGAATGTTGTAGGTATCAGACCTGTTTACTATTACGATTTTGGCGTAATTTCTACACTTTTCATGTCTAAAATACGCTATTACGCACGGCAGCACCATATTACGCTCCTGAACAAAATCCGGAAATTTTACCCGTTTTCGTTTTCAATTGTCATACTAGACACTCCTTGAGTTACTGCCCTTGATCTTATACATGTACTGTGTGTAAAAATGGTTAATTGCGACTAAATTTACGTTGATTAGTGTTTAACAATGGCTGAAAAACGTGCACATGAGGATGAACTTCATGTTGAAGAACAAGATAATAAAAGACAATGTATCTATACAAAGCAACGGTACAAGACTGAATATAATGCGCTATGGCCATTTTTAGGACCATCTACGAAGGGCGAAAGTTATGTTCACTGTGCCATGTATAATTCCGACTTTTCCTGCGCCCACTCGGGAAAGTATTACTAGAAAACACATCCAGATGAAATTGCACAAGGATTTTGAAAAAACAAAACTGAGTCAGAATTCGATAAAAATATGTTTGAGAAGATCGATAACAAAGAATCCAGTGAAAAAAAACATTAAGAAGGCAGGTGATGGCTGTCGAAACCAAAAATGAAAATGTGTGAATTAATTTGTGAATTGATTATACATGTATGTATACAATACAGTTCTGTTTTTCCATGTCTTTAATGACTATATAATAAACGATTTACTCAAATTAATATTATTAGTAGTAATATTATCATTTCCAGACAACGTTTAATGCATTACACTTTCAGCCCAAAAATTACACTTATTTTAGAGATTTTCCTCTCCGATTACACTTCGTCAAAAAAAAGGGTAAACAGGTCTGAGGTATTGATACAACAATCATTTTGATGTATAGAAAAAGATCATGGGTCTAAAGGTCAAGGTCACAGTAGCAAATCAATACCAAAATGGTTCATTATCTTGAAAACTATAAGCTTTTTGTATAGGCATGTATATTGGAATATTGTAAGTATTGATGTAACGTTCATTTTGATATATAGATTAAGGTCATTGGTTCAAAGGTCAAGGTCACAGATGCGAAAGAATACTGAAATGGTTCATTATCTTGAAAACTATGAACTTTTTGTTTAGGCATGTATATTAGAATGTTGTAGGTATTGATACAACGATCATTTTGATGTATAGAAAAAGGTCATGGGTCTAAAGGTCAAGGTCACAGTAGCAAATCAATACCAAAATGGTTCATTATCTGGAAAACTATAAACTTATTGTATAGGCATGTATATTGGAATATTGTAAGTATTGATGTAATGTTCATTTTGATATATAAATTAAGGTCATTGGTTCAAAGGTCAAGGTCACAGATGCGAAAGAATACTGAAATGGTTCATTATTTTGAAAACTATGAACTTTTTGTATAGGCATGTATATTAGAATGTTGTAGGTATTGATACAACGATCATTTTGATGTATAGAAAAAGGTCATGGGTCAAAAGGTCAAGGTCACGGTTGCAAAACAATATCAAAAAGGTTTATTATCTCGAAAACTATGAACTTTTTGTATAGGCATGGATATTAGAATATTGTTGGTATTGATGCAATGATCATTTTAATATATAGATTATTGTCATTGGTTCGAAGGTCAAGGTCACAGATGCGAGTAGCAAGTTTCATAAATATCTAAATATCCACATCAGAATTATTGCTCCTTAAATGTAGTATTTATTGTGTTTTTGTGCTGTAAACGGCCCAGGTGAGCGATACAGGCCCTATTGGGCCTCTTGTTGATATGAGATTCTCATGACCCAATGACGAAACTTATGTGGGGTATAATTCAGCTTCACTGAGTGTTCTAACTCATTACAAAGACAGAGATAACTATTTAATAACCTTTGACTGTTTGTTATATAGATTTTGACCTCAAAAATTTATTTTACATTTGACAGGAAGGGGATGCTGAAATCGCAGCAAAAATGCAGGATCTTGCATTAGCCGAAGGAGCTTTACCTAAACACTTACATACATCAATGTTTACACAAAGTAATGACAACAGAATGCTAACTAACAGGTGAGTCCTGTCTCAGGATATATCATACACTGAATCTTTCACTTTATTTTATGGAGTGGAGTAATTGACGTATCACCGGTCATGCCTTTTATGTTCTGACACTGACCGCCATCATGGTTCCAAAGCAGCATCACAGCAACTAATGACATACTAGTGTCAGTGACGTCATTTAGTGGCACAATTCAGAGTTTTTATTTTGTGTGTAATTCGAGCATGCCTGGTCTTTGTCGGAACATTGTGGGTGTGGTCGGTGATCCATAAATGGTGTTTTATGCCCCAGTCAAGACATTAACTTGTATCAAGATGGTCAGTTCAGGGATGGTGGAGGAAAGCAGAGTTCTTGAGGAAACTAATGACCTTTAGTAAGCGAATGGAAAACTTTTTAACACAAGGATCATCTGTTTCAAGTGGTGAGAACTGTTGATCCGTAAGTCCACTTTAGACCACTTACCCACTGAATTGATAAACACAGGCACATGTACTGTCATGTAATGTAATGAAAACATCTCTGGTACATCATCTCTAAAGCGACAGATTAATCATGCCAATAATAGTCAACTCAAAATCTACAGAAAATGAAAAATTGAAATAAAATACAAAGTTGTGTGCAATGTAATGTTTTGGCTTAGTTGGTTTGGTCATCTGTTAGAGTTAAAGTTTTGTGTACATGCCGATTCCTCTTTACACTCTTAGACCACAGATATATATATATATATAATATATATATTCAATTCAAATAGTGCTCATTCTGTATATAGAAGGTGAAGCTTCAAAACTTTGGCTGAATCTGACCATGACTGACAGCTCTTTTGCCAAGCTCTCAGCATTTAGAAGTCCTTTGGAAGGTACCTTAGGTTAAAATTTCTGCCATCTCATCTATGCAGAAAACATATTGACATAAGTGAAATCTTCTTGATTGGGACATAAAACCCCATACAATAAAATTAACCTTCACACTCTTATGTTAAGTGTTGTTCATATGTTATATATACATACATGTACTTTGGTGTTACAGGCAACTGAGTAGACATCTAGTAGGATTATGGGTAACAGGACATCCTACGGCTATGGGTTTATTGAGGCGACTTGTGGTAAGATTAATTTTTTTCAACCAGCCTAGTTTAAATTCAATTAAAGAAATTATTTTTGTAGACATTTAACATATGTAACCAGTTTTACTTCGAAAATTTTAGTTGACCTAGTTTTCAGTGTGTAAATAACTTAAAATGCTATATTTAGTCAAGTGGGTTCACCAATGTACCATGTGATACCCTCTAACATTTGTGCTGAACATTTTTTCCAGTAGAAGTGGATTCCCATAAGATGACATTTTCCAGTAAAAATGAAGTTATTCCAGGAATTTGTGACGTTTACGTTTTCCAAAATGGTTTGCACAAACATAAAGAGTAGTGATCACATGGTACAGCAGTGAACCCCATTCAAATGAAATTTAAGTGCCAGTTATGAGGTCTCTATTAGTATTCATACATGGTGCTTTATTATAGTACTGGTCTTCATTCATAATCTGATAGCTTAATTGACAGATCGCAAACCACACCCACAATATTCTGACAAAGGACCTGCATGCTTGAATAACACACAAAAACAATCAAAACTCGGCCTGAATTGTGACATTTAATGACGTCACTGACACTAGTACTTCATAAGTTGCTGTGAAGCTGCTTTGGTACCTTGATGGTGGCAAGTGTTGGAACATGAAAGGCGTGGCTGGCGTTACGTCAATTTGTATAATTGAGTCTTTTAAATCAAAATTTGGCTAATTACATTCTTAGTCATGAATATTCTAAGTAGAATTGTATCCTAATTGTTCTTTATTCATATTATTTGAACCTGTATATAAAAGCCACCTGCCCATAAAGGCTACTTTTAGTAGTTCTCTTGAGTGGCCTTTATAGACAGGTTTTACTGTGTTTATATATTGACAGCCAAATGGATTATTATAACATTGTTTTCAGTGCTTTGAGTACTTTGATATATATTTACAGCCGAGTGGATTACTAGCCTACTTAGATTCATCAGATGACGTCCCAATTACAGAAGACGATAAGTTACATGTCAGAGATAATGTCAAATTAGCTCAGGTAAGTTTAGGAGAGAGAGAGAGAGCGATTACATGTTAGAGATAATGTCAAATTAGCTCAGGTAAGTCTATGAGAGAAAGAGAGAAAGAGAGAGAGAGAGAGATTACATGTTAGATATGTTGTCAAATTAGCTCAGGTAAGTCTAGGAGAGAGAGAGAGAGAGAGAGAGAGATTACATGTTAGATATGTTGTCAAATTAGCTCAGGTAAGTCTATGAGAGAGAGAGAGAGAGGGAGATTACATGTTAGATATGTTGTCAAATTAGCTCAGGTAAGTCTAGGAGAGAGAGAGAGAGAGATTACATGTTAGATATGTTGTCAAATTAGCTCAGGTAAGTCTATGAGAGAGAGAGAGAGAGAGAGAGTACATGTTAGATATGTTGTCAAATTAGCTCAGGTAAGTCTATTAGAGAGAGAGAGAGATTACATGTTAGATATGTTGTCAAATTAGCTCAGGTAAGTCTATGAGAGAAAGAGAGAGAGAGAGAGAGAGATAGATTACATGTTAGATATGTTGTCAAATTAGCTCAGGTAAGTCTATCAGAGAAAGAGAGAGAGAGAGAGAGAGAGAGAGAGAGATTACATGTTAGACATGTTGTCAAATTAGCTCAGGTAAGTCTATGAGAGAAAGAGAGAGAGAGAGAGAGATTACATGTTAGATATGTTGTCAAATTAGCTCAGGTAAGTCTATGAGAGAGAGAGAGAGAGAGAGATTACATGTTAGATATGTTGTCAAATTAGCTCAGGTAAGTCTATGAGAGAAAGAATGATAAAGAGAGAGAGATTACATGTTAGATATACAGTAAAACCTCGATTCATCGCCACCATTTGTTCAGTAAAATTTTGGCGTTATAAAGGGGTTTGGCCATAAATTGGGGGAGGCGGATAAAGAAAAACATAAACAAAATAGATTTTGGGACTTCAAAACAGTGTGGCGATAAGCGAGGTGGCGAAGTTATCGAGGGGCATTATAATGAGGTTTTACTGTAATGTCAAATTAGCTCAGGTAAATTAATTTTGTGTAGTTGTTTAACTTGTTGATTCGAAGTTTTAAAAATCTCATAAATGGGATTTTTAGCTCACCTGAGCCAAAGGCTCAGATGAGCTATTGCAATCTATCACCGTCCGTCGTCCGTCGTCCGTTGTGCGTCGTCCGTCGTGCGTAAACTTTACATTTTAATCTTCTCCTCCAAAACTACTGGGCCATATTTGATGAAACTTGGTGATTATCATGCCTGGGTAACAGCCTTTCAAAATTGTGTTCGGGGTTTGGCCACGCCCAACAAGATGGCTGCTGTTACTAAAAATAGCAAAAAGACAAAAAAATCTTCTTCTCTGAAACCAAAAGGTGCAGGCAAATTTTGATTAGATATTTGGATTCAGCATACCTGGGAACATTAAAATTGTGTTTTTCATGAAAATTAGACGAAAATTAGGTTACGCGTTTTTTGCGTAAAATTACATAATTTTTAGAATGAGACATTTATTGTTATAACTTCATAACGGCTGAAGATAATTGTACGGAGTTTTCACTGTTGATCTTGTCTTGCAATTTTCTTCCAATTGATGTCAAGGTCGAAGGTCAAGGTCATGTCCCAGTTTTTGACCTTTGATAAAAAATGCTATTTTTTTAACATTTCTTGTGATAATGGCATAGGATTTTCAGTTATTTGTAGGTATTGACATGACGATCATTTTGATACATAGATCAGGGTCATGGGTTCAAAGGTCAAAGTCACAGATGTCCAAGAATACCAAAATAGTTAATTATCTGCAAAACTATGAATTTTTTGTATAGGCATGTATATCAGAATATTGTAGGCAATGGCACAATGGTCATTTTGATATATGAATAAAGGTCATGGGTTCAAAGGTCAAGGTTACAGATGTAAACAAGTACTGAAATGGTTAATTATCTCAAAAACTATAAACATTTTGTATAGGCATGTATATTGGAGTATTGTAGGTATTGGCCTAATGATCATTTTGATATATGAATGAAGGTCATAGGTTCAAAGGTCAAGGTCATAGAATTTAATGAATACTTAAATGGTTAATTATCTCAAAAACTATAAACTTTTTGTATACTCATGTATATTGGAATATTGTAAGTATTGGCCTAACGATCATTTTGATATATGAATAAAGGTCATAGGTTCAAAGGTCAAGGTCATATCTGTGAACGGAATTTAAATGGTTAATTATCTCAAAAACTATAAACTTTTTGTATAGGCATGTATATTGGAATATTGTAGGTATTGGCCTAACCATCATTTTGATATATGAATGAAGGTCATAGGTTCAAAGGTCAAGGTCATAGACACGAACAAATGTTTAAATGGTTAATTATCTCAAAAACTATAAACTTTTTGTATAGGCATGTATATTGGAATATTGTAGGTATTGGCTTAACGATCATTTTGATATATGAATGAAGGTCATAGGTTCAAAGGTCAAGGTCATAGATGCGAATGAATACTTAAATGGTTAATTATCTCAAAAACTATAAACTTTTTGTATAGGCATGTATATTTGAATGTTGTAGGCATTTGCACAACAATCATTTTGATATATGAATGAAGGTCATAGGTTCAAAGGTCAAGGTCATAGATGCAAACGAATACTTAAATGGTTAATTATCTTAAAAACTATAAACTCTTTGTATAGGCATGTATATTGGAATATTGTAGGTATTGGCCTAATGCACATTTTAATATACAGATGTTTTTTAGCTGTTTATAAATAATATATTGTAGCTAGACTTTAAATATGTTATATATAGCATACTTATATAATAATTATTATAATTAATTTGCAAAAATACTTGCATATTATTGGCCCTTACTGCTGAAAATTTTGATATTCTCTTTTATTAATGTCATTGACCATTGAACCTCTGCATAAGATATGTACTCTTCCTCAGGTGAGCGTTAAGGCCCATGGGCCTCTTGTTCACTAAACCTAATGTTGATAAAATGAATTGATGTTTTGTTTTCAGAAGACACCATATTGTACAGGCAAACCACATTGACCTGTCCGGTTGACCTTTCATTGGGAATATTCATGTAGAAGGATCCACCCTGTATATGGGTAGTGTTAGGATTCCCAATTAATACACACACAATGCATGTGTTTATGTTTTGAAAACATTATGTAGACAAAAGATGTGAATTCCCTATACATAAATGCTCTCGTCGATAATAGATATTTTAATTATAGGTCAAGCGAATGGGTCAGTGTTGTTTGCCTATACAGTTTGCATTAAGTAGAATAATTGTAAATTTTTAATCTTAAGTGTCTATTTGTAGGTAAAATATTATTGTTACTTGATCTTGGTATATCCTCTTGTATCTTTTACATGTATTACAGGATATCCAGAATAAAAATCGAAAAAATCCCAATCTTTTATTGTTGGAAAAGAAAATAGATGGATTTTTACAACATTGGAGACAAAGAATAGGTCTAGAAAAGAACAAAAATGTAAGTGTTTGTTAGAATGAATCAGAAAGAAATAACAGTAACACAGTAAGACATTTATCACTGCCACAATTAGGTCTGTCATATTTTGGCATTATAAAGGCTTGGTGATACATTTCGGGAGTCTAATAAAGAAAAACATAGAGAAAATGGATTGTTGGACTACAGAAGAGTGTGGTGATAAGTGAGGTGTCATAATTTTGGAGGACGTAAAACTTAGGTTTTACTTAGGTTGTACTGTACAAATTATTTGTATATTATTAAACTTTGGAATCTGACAGTGCAGATTTTGATATGATTTTCAGTATATAGTCTTGCGATATTGAAATTTTGTGATGTTGAAATTTTGGAATTCCAAGGAAGAGGAAGAAAAACTAGTTTGTAATGTAACGAGTAAGTTAATTCATGTAATTCAAGATTAATTGATTAATTGAATGAGGTTTTATGTCACAGTAAAGAATATTTCATCTATCTGGTTTCAAAGTTTAATTTAAACATGTTTCAGAGGTTTCTTTTAACACAAAGATAAATCTTGCTTTTTTTATTTATTTACCAGAACAATGATGTAAAACCTGTGGTATTGCGGAAACGACGTCAGAGAATCAAATCTGAAGCCAACTGGCCACTCTTCTACTACTACTTCAACAGAGACCAAGCTAAACCAAATCTTATATGGAATTTTAAGGTTTGTTGGAATTTCTTTTTCTCTTTCATATGAATTGGACTTTTTTTTCAGAAAAAAATATAAGTTAAACAGAGTTTTGGCAGGTTACATGGCCCCGTGTACCCTGTCAAAGATTTATGTACCACTTCAAAGTGGTACTAGTTTAGTCTTTTTTATACCCCCCAAACACAGTTTATGGGGATATAGGAATCACACTGTCCATCTGTCTGTCTGTCTGGTTGTCCATCCCAATATCATGTTCGCTCCATATCTTCCATGTCTAACTCACCACAAATGTAAACCAAGATGAGACGATGTGTTGCATACCAAATTTATGTTATTAGGTCAAAGATCAAGGTGTGGGGGGGGGGGGGGGGGTATTTGGCTCTCAAGACTTAGAGACAGTTCTAGCTAACTTTGATATCATATTACTAGTATTACTAGAAATGTCCATGTTGATTATATTGTCTTGCTGCAATATTATTTTACAGAATCATTTTGAAAATTAATTCTTGCTCAGATGGGAAAACAAAGTCATGTAATGTACTTTAATCTACATGTATTATGAGCCTCTCCCTATGGAACAGTTCTCCTTAAGTGTTGTCCAGAGAGGTACAGTCAAACCTCTCTATAAAGCCCACCCAATGGAATCGGTAAAAGTGATCTAACTCTTTATGGGCAGGTGGCCTTTATATACAGGTTTAAATAATATGAATAAAGAACAATTGGGATACAATTCTACTGGCCTTTAAAAGCAGGTGACTCTTATAAAGAAGTGACCTTTAAGACAAGTTGGACTGTTTAGTGATCTTGTCTATTGCCTTGGGCACTATACCCCTCCAGACAACCCTATAGGATAACTGTTCTGAAGAGAGGTCCATAATAGATTATTATCAGCTTTTGAATATATCCAGAAAGAAAAGTATCTGAACTTGATTTAAAACAGGTGTTTACTTTAAAAAAAAAGATTAACAAAACATATAAAGAAAGAATTTTATTTGTAATATTCCTTTACAAATTCGGATCATATCATCAGTTCATATTAATGAACCTGTAAGGACTAATTGTTGAATCTGATTTCATAAATGCTTTATTATTTTCAGACTAGAGAAGAGTTACGAGAGGCCCTTGAGAATGAGATCAGAGCATTTAATGTAGACAGAGAGCTCGGTGCTAACTGCGTTATTGGCTGGAACCATCAAGAATTTGAAGTACCTTATCACTGTCTTTCAGATGAAATCAAAATAGGTATACATATATATTTCTGCCATTGTATTACACTAGATCATATAAAGCGAAACTGAACTGAAATTGATTAGTGTAAATTTTGACGGTTAATTTTTTTTTGAGAATTGCCATTTCTGGATAATTACATACATTATCAAAAGATGTTAATACAAAATTGGGAAGTGAGTTACTGTTATGTCAAAATAAAATAATAATGCATCTTGCATCTTTATTCTGGTGAATTTCCATAAAAATAAAACTACCGCAAAAATTTCCTTAATCTCAATATGTCATATACCTATACATTCAGTTTGGTACCTCATTGGCTGAGCAATTTCATGTGTGCTTATAGATCACAGTTCCAGTCACTGCCTATGTTTAAATCCTATTTGGACACATCCAAATGTGAGAAAGTGTGTCAATTGACTTGCCAAAAGTTGGTGGTTTTATCATCTTGTGAATCAGGTTTCATATTTGGTATCATTATGAATGTATTAGTAAGTTTTAGGAAGAAAGAAATGTGTATGATACAATCTTTTCTGGATTTTAATTGTTTTTATCACAGGTGATTACTATCTTAGACTTTTACTGGAAGAAGGAGAAAATGAAAGTGAAGAAACTAGTGCAATAAAAAGATCGTGAGTTGATTTAATATTATATAAATTAGGATAATATTGATACAGTTTAGTTGTAATTTGCAATACTTGCATAAAAATGTTTATTCAAGCTTGTATGGCCATCCAAGTTTTACAAAGTTTTTGATGTATTATTTATTTAGACTAAGAAAATTCTCTTGATATTAATAGCTTAAAAATTGCTGATTAGACGTTGAACAATATGTAACTCCAAGATAATGTGTATATAAATTCATATTTCATAACATCAGGTAATATATTTTCTCCATAATTGTTACAGGGGGCCTTGGTGGCAGAGTGGTATAAATTGTATTCTTAGGACTTAGCACTTCTCACAACCTAGGTTTGAATCCCATTTTGGACAGGTTTTTGTGTGAAAAAGTCTACCTAGGTTTGAATCCCATTTTGGACAGGTTTTTGTGTGAAAAAGTCTACCTAGGTTTGAATCCCATTTTGGACAGGTTTTTGTGTGAAAAAGTCTACCTAGGTTTGAATCCCATTCGGGACAGGTTTTTGTGTGAGAAAGTCTACCTAGGTTCGAATCTCATTCGGGACAGGTTTTTGTGTGAGAAAGTCTACCTAGGTTCGAATCTCATTCGGGACAGGTTTTTGTGTGAGAAAGTCTACCTAGGTTCGAATCCCATTCGGGACAGGTTTTTGTGTGAGAAAGTCTACCTAGGTTCGAATCTCATTCGGGACAGGTTTTTGTGTGAGAAAGTCTACCTAGGTTTGAATCTCATTCAGGACAGGTTTTTGTGTGAGAAAGTCTACCTAGGTTCGAATCTCATTCAGGACAGGTTTTTGTGTGAGAAAGTCTACCTAGGTTTGAATCTCATTCAGGACAGGTTTTTGTGTGAGAAAGTCTACCTAGGTTCGAATCTCATTCGGGACAGGTTTTTGTGTGAGAAAGTCTACCTAGGTTCGAATCCCATTCGGGACAGGTTTTTGTGTGAGAAAGTCTACCTAGGTTCGAATCTAATTCGGGACAGGTTTTTGTGTGAGAAAGTCTACCTAGGTTCGAATCTCATTCGGGACAGGTTTTTGTGTGAGAAAGTCTACCTAGGTTCGAATCTCATTCAGGACAGGTTTTTGTGTGAGAAAGTTTGTATGTTTGATTGCTGAAAATTAGTGGTTCTTTCAAAGTACTCTGTTTCTGCCACCATCCGTGAACTGACCGCTTTGAGATATAAACAAAAAATCTTTTACTGGGGCATAAAATTTGGCTTGATGAAGTCCAACTGGCACTCAAGTTTCCTCCATCAGTCCTGAACCGTCTGGATATAAATGAAAAAAGCTTTACTGAGGCATAAAGCTCCATTCTAAACCTCTCTTCTCTATATTTGTTGCAGATATGAATTCTTCAACGATCTATATCACAGATTTTTATTAACGCCGAAGGTCGTCATGAAGTGTATGTGTTTACAAGCTATGACAATAGTGTACGGTAGATGTCACGAAGAAATTGGTGCTTTTAATGATACACGCTATATTGTTGGAATGTTAGAAAGAGTAAGTGATAGGGGTTCTTACGTGAATGGTCATGTAATATTGAATTTATAAAACATGTAATGTAGAATCTTATAAAAGTGTTCATGTAATATTGAATGAGGTGAATAAATATTTATGCAATGATCCTTGTGAGAGTTGTGTAAACATTTATTCAATGAGTTTAATAAATTTGATAAATTCAATATTATATGAACAAGAATGGAAGATTTTGTTTACTATATAATCCAAGAAAATTTTCTGTTTATAAAGCAAATTATTTTCCTTTCTACAAGAAGACAGTCAAAATGTTGCTAATATGTACAAGTAAATTACAAAAAAGATCATATCAGTACTTGTTAAACAATAGGATAATGTCAGTAGCTCTCATTATAGTATTTGAAATACTCTATATTAAAAGGAGATGAATTATCTAAAATGTTCAGACAAAAGCTCTCTTAATAAACATTAAATTGATAAATTAGAGGTCGGGTAAAATTACATCGCATTATAGATAAATGATCAAGATGTCATAGATGTCAAGTTGACTTTATTGTTTATGTTCTTAATGTCTTTATTTGATTCTTTTACAGTGTACAGACAAATTAGAAAGAGACAGATTAGTACAGTTTCTTAATAAACTTATATTACATCCTGTAAGTACACACACACACACACACACACACACACACACACACACACACACACACACACACAGAGGAAGAAATGGAAATTTGTATGTTTCAGTATGTTAGTCTAATTGATTAATATGTAATAC
Organism: Anadara kagoshimensis; assembly: GCA_021292105.1. NCBI lineage: Eukaryota > Metazoa > Mollusca > Bivalvia > Arcoida > Arcidae > Anadara > Anadara kagoshimensis. Next base: position 3,138,712 of record CM037870.1, read on the forward strand.
AGTTTAAATTTGTTATCAATGATTATTTTATTTGTATCAACTTGACCAATTAGAAGTTAAAGAATACAGAGAGAGAGAGAGAGAGTTGTTTCAGCAGACAGTATATCTAATTAATTAATACAAAATAGTTTTATTTTATTTATTTCATTTATATTTACAACTTTACCTATATAGAAGCTAAACTACATAGATAATGAATTAAAATATTATCACAGACTTTGTAGAAACTGCTTATGATAATACATTAAGGATAATTGATTTAATTCTTTGTTTTCAGAGAAATGTTAAAGAAATCATGGATGCCAATGGTGTGAAAATTCTAGTTGACCTGTTGACCCTAGCTCATTTACATACAACTAGAGCCACTGTCCCACTGCAGGTAAATGGCATCTTTTTGTTTTGAGATGTAATGATATGACAAAAATCCTACTGCAGTTTACTTCAATATTCCAAATTAATATTGCTATATTTTTGGCCATTTGTTTTCAATCATGTATGTCATGTTAAATTTATATGTTGTATTTTTATGCCACATCTATGGAATTTTAAATGCATGAAGTAGGCAAGTATTAATTTCTGTATCCTCATAACTTATAAAATATTAGGAGTCTACAAGGTACATGGCCAAATTCTGTTCATGCGAGTCTAATTTCATATGAATTTCACATGAATTTAACATCAATTTCATATAAATTAATTTCAAGTGACATTTTTCTGTGACATGTTGATTTCATGTAAACAAATTTTGGCTGTGTATTTGTCAGTCACTGTCATTATATAAGCTTTATAATTACAATGCTATTTAGACAATTCTTCTTGTTTAAATGCATTGTTTAACATAGTGAATATTTTCTTTTACAGACTAATGTGATAGAAGCCTCCCCAGATATGAGACGAGACAGTGAGAAAGAATGGTACTATGGTAACAAAGACAAAGAACGATTAGGTCCATATAGTTATGATGAGGTATGTTGAGTTACAGTCAAACCTGTCTGTAAAGGCCAACCAATGGAACCTGTAAAAGTGGTCTTTATGGGCAGGTGTCCTCTAAATACAAGTTCTAATAACCTTATTAAAGAGTGATTGGGATAAAATTTTACTGACCTTTAAAAGCAGTTGGTCATTATATAGAGGTGGTCTTTAAGGCAGGTTTGACTGTTCCCACTATGCAGAGGAATGATTTCATTCATGTATTCTATATTGAAAATACATGCCAAAACAAAAACATTAATTTAGAACCCATATGGAAAACATTTAAATTAACATGTGGAAAATATATTGGAAAAATGTATACTGTAATTGACATGGAAATTTTATTGAAATCTTGTACGCTGAAATCCATAGAATTGTATGAAGTTTTGTTTTACCAGCCAAAGCTATAAGGTTTTTTAAAGCAGTAATTTTTCTGCTACATGGCTTTCTTGACCATAAAACTATCCCTGCACATTACCCTCATCACTGGTGACGTCTTGATATATTTGTTATATTCTCAATTTGGATGTTAAAATCCATTGAATCAATCAATCCTTGATACATCAGCTGAAGCTGAATAACATGTACAAATCATGCTAAATACATTTATAACCATTTGTTATCATTTCTTTATACAGATGAAAGAATTGTATTCAGAGGGCACAGTGCATGCAAAGACTAGGTGTTGGGCTCAAGGAATGGATGGATGGCGGCCACTGCAGTCAGTTCCCCAACTCAAATGGACATTACTAGCCAGTGGGCAGGCTGTAATGAATGAAAGTGACCTAGCATGTTTAATACTCAATATGTTAATCAGAATGACAGACTATTATCCTAGCCGGTAAGTAATGTCTGAAACAATAGGGAATTTTGTCACCATTCAAAGAAATTTCTGGCATAGTGATTGTTTTACGTTGAGCTAAGTTCATAAATATGCAAGGGTACATAAACATTTAGTGGTTATAGGGAAGTAACTTGCACATAAGTCTTTCTATGCGAGTTCAGTATGAAGTCTCATGAGGCAAGTACTGATTTCAAGTCTGCCAGACATCTTCTTTCTGTTAACAGACTTAGTTTATTTTTTCAGCATTTATGTTCCATGGTTGAAGTTAAGAGTGGGGTATACCAAGTGAGCAGTAGCTCACATATTTCTTGTATAGCATATATTAATGAAGAATTGTTTACTTATTACAGGGACATTGATGGTGCAATAGTTAGACCAGTACCTAAGGTTAAACGTCTACTCTCTGATGCAATATGTCTTCCACATTTAGTACAGGTGAGAGAAATTAAATTGTTATAATCACAGTTAAACCTGTCTATAAAAGTCATTCTAGGGAACCTGTAAAGGTGGCCTGTTTGTGCAGGTGTCCTCTTGCTTACAGGTTCAAATAACATAAATAATTAGCATTTGGGATAAAATTTGACTGGCCTTTAACGACAGGTAGTCTTTCTTATATAGGTGGCCTTTAAGGCAGGCTTGATTGTTTACTTAAAAACATTAATTTTTGTGATGTACAAATTTTCATTGTTTATTGTGATTACTTTGACCTATGAATTTCGATGTCAAGGAAATAGTATATTCATGTATTACAAACTTACCTGAAACAGAAACCACATACTACAAAATTACAGTCCCCAAAATTGTATTTTTTCAAAGATCCACAATTACTAGACACCACAGAAATATATGATTTTACAGTAACTTAAAAAAACAGACGTTGATCTTATTTTGTCTTAGCAAAAAGTTTGGAAATGTTCAAATCCTGCACCTGACATGCTTTAATTAAAAATGACATCAAAATTGATTCATAAGTTTTGATTTAGTTGTTCACAAAATTAGCAAACAGCTAAGATGTTCTGATGAGCTAAACTGTTCTTCTGACTGACAGCTCCTTTTTCGACTCAACGTGTACTCAATGATTTTCTTAACAATGTAAGCCTTACCAATTTTCAAAAAATAAAAAGGTTAATTATATCCCTCTTCATTAAGGGGGGGGGGGGGGGGGGTGGTGTATACTGGTTTACCTCTGTTCATCCGTCTGAAACAAAAATTTTCGTAACAGTTTTTTCAGCCACTTGAAATATAGTATGCCAGTTCACTTTGAGTTCCTATGCTGCAAGTACTGATTTTTAGTTCCTATGCTGCAAGTACTGATTTCAAGTCTTCCAGACATCTACATCTACTTCCTGTTTACCCATTTATTGTTTATTTTTCGATATTTACGGTCAATGGTTGAAGTTAAAAGTTGGGATATACATGTACTTAGTGAGCAGTAGCTCACAGATTTCTTGTTTTAAAGTGTTCTAAATTTTGATAGTGTGTGTGATTTTTGGAAAGTAAAAATTGTACATTTATCAGAAAATGAGTGAAAATGTTATATTGCTTTCTCTTTGATTCATGATATTTTCTTTTGTTTATTGTTTCAGTTACTGCTGACCTTTGACCCGATCCTTGTCGAGAAGGTGGCGTATTTAATATACAGTATAATGCAGGATAATCCCAACATTTCCCGATTGTATCTGACCGGTGTGTTCTTCTTCATTATGATGTACACTGGATCAAATGTTCTGCCAGTAGCTAGATTCCTCAAATATACACATATCAAACAAGCATTCAGGTCTGATGAGGTTAGTATTATATCTTATTAACAGAAGATAAGTTTTTTATTTTAAATATACTACTGTTATTTAAAATCAGAAAATCCTCAAACACTAAGGAATACTCCCTCATACAAAGTATTTCCTTAGCTAAATATGGTTATTTATTATATCATCTACTCAATAATCCATGTAATACGGTCATACAATAAAAATCGTATTGAATGAGTTATGACGTCATAAAAGCATAAAAGTCATTCCAGAGTGAAGTCACACAATTGACCTAGTTCACAGTTGTTTGTTTCATTTGACACTGTTGTTGATTCAATTAAGCCGATACTTTTGTACTTTTCTTCTAAACAGAAGATACATTGTATTTAAATTAAAAATGTTGTTTTGTTTTTGTATCCTGCGGAAAGACTATTATTTACTTTTAATATTTCAGCAGGATCACTTTGGCGCATGTAGACAGTTACGTGAATTTTTGTGTTTCGGTCAATCAGCTGTTTTCTTATAATGAGAAGACAATTTTTAAATCTATGAAAAAACTCGTTTTTAGGGGATTATATAATAAATAGAATCTTGCATTTGTGTTAATGCAATATTGAATTTATTAAACTCGTTGAATAATGTTTTATGCAACTCGCCAAGGCTCGTTGCATAAAAAATCATTCAACTCGTTTAATAATTCAATATTACATAAACACTCATGCAAGATCTCTATATATATAATTTGGTCCTTTGGATATTTTTTCAACCACTTGAAAAAAGTTTGATTTTACAGTTTTGGTCTAAGCACTACTAATGAGGAATTATATTCTGAAATGACTATCTAGTGCTGTAAAATTAACACTGGTATAAAAAGTAATTATTTACAAGTTAGTGGAACTCGGATATATAAAAAAGTCTGGTATTAAACTGAGGGTGAGAGAATTACATAAAAATGGAATTTTGGACTTAATACCTGTGACATGTTTAACAATGCCTCTGCTTTTCAGTTTGTTCACATAAAATTTTTTTTGTCTCTTGAACCGAAGGGAACAATAATATTGTGTCTAGATATTCAAAATCATCCAGATGCTTTATCAGTTATCTCCCTTAGATTTAGACACGGGCACTGGCTGGAGTGAGTAGCCGCTGTTGAACAGTATGTTCCCCAAAGTGAACGTTTTGTATACACTGCTGAACCGATTTCTGGTGTATCGGAGCAACTATGTTTTACTGTATTTCAGAATATCAATATTTTTCCTCCCATTTTATTTTTCAGAATCAGAGTTCAGATATTATGATGCGTAGGTACTTGGTCACATTCTACCAGAAGCTATGGTGTGTACTTAGAAAAACTACTCCCTGATAAATTGCAGAAATATTCCTAGGAGAGTTTGACACACCAGAGGCCATTTGGAACAATGAAATGAGGTAGGATTTTGAAGTACATATGTTTTAAACATTAAGGTTGCAAACTTTGGCCCTTAAGCAAGTTTGCTTCATTTCACATTTCTGCTAACTTATCCGGTGTAAGGATAATAAATTGTTAAGCTTGCAACCTCTGCAACTACTGTCTGGATGAGTTAGCACCTAAAAAGTCATTAAGTGTGTGCTCAGAGTGTGTACATAGCAGAAACACGCATGCTACACATTGTCAGTCATGGTTACATTAGGGTAGTCTAGTGTGATCTGGCTGACATTAGCACCACAGTGATTAAAGTGCACCCATATATTGTACTTTTGTTCTCAGTCCAATATATGGGTTGTGAAAACCTGTTTGTTTTCAATTTGATTTTTTTAAGAAATAAAAAATAACTATGATTTTTATCGACAGAATCTTAAAAAAGAAAGAAAAAAAAAAACCAAAATAAATCATTATTTAATATCAGATTGAGTGCATTTTAAATCCAAAGCCCACTTGATATACCAATATAAACTTTTCTTCCTTACAAAAATGGAATACTGTATATAAATTTCACATAACACTTATCAATTTTGTTAAGTCAGTTATCTCCTTCTTGTGAAGATTTTGTGATATTGAAACACAATTATCCAATCTTCATATATACTTTATTTTTTTTTCAGGAGGTTAATGATTGAGAAGATAGCGTCACATCTAGCAGACTTTTCACCTCGTTTGATGAGCAATACCAGAGCATTATATCAATATTGTCCTATTCCAGTGATAAATTATCCGCAGTTAGAAAATGAACTATTTTGTAATATATATTATCTAAAGCATCTCTGTGATACACAAAGGTTTCCTGACTGGCCTATCAAAGACCCAGTAAGTACTTAAAATAATAGGAAGGAATTTCCAATATTTCTAGTGCATGGGACTTTGAATTTTACTTAACAGTTATCTTGTTACATTTTCTCATGCAAATTGGACACCTGGCATTGTCAATTTTTCTGTTATTTATTTGCAGTACTGTAGATCACTTTTATTTCGCGAAAGATTTATTTTGGCATAAATTCGCAAATTCAAATATCACTCGAATATTTCCACCACACAGATATTTTTTTGTTGCCATATATATGTTGTATTCAATAAGATTCCAAACGCGAATTCAAATATTCGCGAACAAGTCCAATATGGTCTCGAAGCGAAATTTTCTACTTGCGAAAAATAAGAGATGTACAATAATTGAAACCAATGCTTCTCAAAAACTCGATAAGTAACTAGATATGGGGAAACATCCAATATTACTAGTACATGGGACTTAGATTTTGTCTTAGTTTTAGCATCAAAAGTTGTTATCAGGTTACATATTCTCATGCAAATAGGGCACTTGTCATTGCCAATTTTTGTATCATTTATTTGCAGGAAATGAAATAGGGGGGTTTAACAATTTTATCTCCCTTGATTACTCTCTATGGTTAGAGGTAAGAAAGTGTACCGTCTGCAAGCCAGGGGGCATTCCCCTATTACCTACATAATGTGCTAGTATGAAACTTAGTATATATGTAATACATATAAATGTATCTACATTATATTTTATTTTCTTAAACAATATACTTTTAAGTGTTTCGTCTGAAAATAAATAAATAAATAAATAATAAATAAATAAATAAATAAATAAATAAATAAATAAGACTGAAAAGTAATCTTGACCCAATAAGTAACCACAATGTAATTGAATAATGATTGATGCAAGGTTGAATTATAGTTTTTAAATAAATAAATAAATAAATAAATAAATAAATTTTGAAACATGACCTTAAATGCCGCATCAATATACACTTTAAATATTTTAAATCTTTATTTTATTTTTTATTTTATTTATTCTTTTTTAACTTTTTTTTTCTTTTTTTTCATTGACACACAGTGTCATGTCTATCAATTAAATTTATTTATTTATTTATTTATTTATTTATTTATTTATTTATTTATTTATTTATTTATTTTGGAAAGTACCTTTATAAGGGAATGGTTGGTTACTTTAGTTAAAACGTTTGAAATAAATGGGGATTTTTTTCTAAAAAGTAATGAATCGTTTACTATTTCATATGCCATTTTTATGAAATCAAAATAAAAAAAATTATGACAACCAAAAAAAAAACGGATAAAATTATTGAAACCATACAGATATTTAATGTTAAAGTTTATTTATTTATTATTCACATTCTAAATACTTTTACAATATTCTCTAACATCCATACATTTCATTTATCAGTTTATAAGTTTGATATTATCTTGTATATTGAATAAGTTTGATGAAGTTTGTGTAATTGATAAAAACGATACTTGTAAATTTTTATTGTTATCGATGGATGCTGACCATAAAGGGGTTCATTTGTCGTTTGTCGGTACGTGTCATGTATTGAGTCATCCGGTAATGTTGACAGGTGTGCGGAGGTATGTGAATTACGGATACTAATTAACGGATTAAGACTTCAACACCATAATCTTGGTAATACATTACGGGATAAACAATTCATCAACGAGAAACTTTTTAATAAACAGTAATGTAACATGTAGATATGAGGAGCATCATATTTCTTGGAGAATAAAATGTAATTGTAATCGCCATACATGTAGGTACATCATAATTTTGGGTTCGTTTAATTAATTAAAATTAGTTAAATGTAATTCTGTCAAAGGCAATTATATACATGTATACAGAATATATCGATTCAATTTTCTCCCACATCGGTGTAAACTTTATAAGTTTTGATACTATTTTAAGAAAAGAACAACTGATAAAGTTCTTCCACAAACTTGTATGTATTCAAGATTGTTTTTCTAGCTATAGACTGCCTATCTAATAGTATCATATCTTTGTCCTTATAGCAAACATAACCATTTTATTTTATTTTTAAAGTTTAAAATGCTAAACAAAATATATTAATTATACTTCTTTAATTTGGTTTATTCACTTTTATCATCTTTTAATTATAAGTGTTTTTTTTAATTCTTGATAGTTTTAATTTCTAAAATATTTAAAAAAAACAAACATATTTGACCTAAAGAAAATATAAATTTATTAGTAAGAAAAAGTTTTATCACATAAAATGAATGAATTTAAATATATCCCATTTACGGCAATGTTTAACGCTTAATGTTTAAAAGCGTTACCAGCCTTAGACCTTTATTACGACTGCCCCCTTGATTGCAAATCACGTTCAATCGCGTCCAATCTCGTAAGGTCACGGGCCTTGCGCATGCGTAATAAACAATGTTAAACTCCTCTATTAATACTTTTTAAAACACCATAAGTATCTGTCATTTTATTTTTCAAAATTCTTGATTAAAAAGGCACTTTTTTCACTTTCTTCTAGAATAGGTATTAGAAAGATTGTTAACAAATTAGTCTCTCAAATACAAAAATTGTAGTTTATAGGAATTATTGAGGCTCAAACAGTTTGTATGAAGTTTAGTTACTGGTAATACATAATAAATTATCTAAAATACATGTATAAGCAATTTCAATACTTTCATACTTTTGTATACATGCATGTTGTAGGTCAAGTTACTTAAAGATATATTGGAAGCTTGGAAAAAAGAAGTAGAGAAGAAACCAGCTACAATGTCAATAGAAGAAGCATATGAAGTGTTGAATCTGAAAAAAGGAGTTGGAGGGTGATTATTATTTTAGCTCTGAAGAGCTTATTATCATACAAGCATTACAGAAGCTCAATTGATGTATTGTCGGCCATGCCTATTATGTTCCGACACTGGCTGCCACTATGGTACTAAAGCAGCGTCATGGCAACTAATGACGTACCAGTGTTAGTGATTTCAATAAACGGCACAATTCTGGCAGAGTTTTCAATCTTTTTGTGTGTAATTCAACCATGCTGGCCCTTTGTCGGAACATTGTGGAGTGGATGGGGATCCGTCAACTGGTAGAGTACTCACTCCATATGTTGAAGGTTTTGGTTTTAAAACCTGGACAAGTCTGACAAAGATATGAAATATGGCCATATTTTTAACCGTATTAACCACTTCCAACAAAGGTATTGTGTTATTTTACTTATAGTGTGATATCAACATCTGTATCACGCTCCATCTCAGCTACAATATCATACCTTATCTTCCCATATCGTACCCATCCCTATGATAATCTCTATGTTTCATTGCTGATAACAGTTTAATATTTGTTAAGTCAAATGAATGATATTTCTTTTATTTTATTTGCTTTTTTTAGGCATGACGAGGCTAAAGTTAGAAAGGCTTACTTTAAATTAGCTCAGAAATACCATCCAGATAAAAACCCTGATGGCAGGGTAAGTATTATAAACATTGGTATATTTAATCAGATGTGAGAATAGTTGTAAGGACTCTTAGGTTGCCTGGAAGAATAACTGGAGAGTTTGTTGCATTGGCAGATTTAAGGGAGGGTCACAGGGGTTGCAACCCCCCCCCCCCCTTTGAAAAATTTAAGAGAGAGAGAGAGAGAGAGAGCTATTGACTGATGTGACCCCCATATGTTAATGTAACAATCCATTTCTGTATATTTGTTGTTTCGGATCACGTTTACTAGACCCCACTTCTCTGAAAGCTCGCACCTAGCATTAATATACTAGTGATTCTCCCCCATTCAAAAAAACCTGGATCCGCCCGTGTTGTCACCATGGAGTTTTTTGAACATCCTATTAAAGGTAACACAGAATGATATTGGAAAAATTAAGACAAAATCCAATTATTTTGGAAAAATAAAAATAGAAGATACTGTGATTTACCCATTTTAACATCTTGTTATAATAAGCTTACAGTACTGTGTGTATGGGTCTGATTAAAATGAGTTGCAACCCTTTGTACAAAACATACATCAAATGAGTACATGCAGGTTATTATAGAGATATATAAGCTTAGCTGTAATTGTAGGTTTTAATCGCTTTTTCTGGAGTTTCCCCCTCCATTTGTATGCAAAGTCAATTTGTTAACTTTTACCTACAAAATTAAAAAAATGTATGCTTTTTGTACAAATTATAGACCCTCTTGGTATTATTTGATGTTACTGTAAAACTGTATGCTGACCTTGCAGTTTGTTTATCAAAATGTGAACACTTTCTATTTTACAGGAGATATTTGAGAGAGTCAACAAAGCCTATGAATTTTTATGCAGTAAATCAAAAGTGACAGATGGACCTGATCCACATAATATAGTCCTCGTTCTACAAGCACAGTCCATACTCTTCAGACGTTACAAAGATGGTATGTTCTCCATGTATTTATAGCCACTGCAAATGAAGTTAAGGGGTATATAGGAATCACCCTGTTTGGTTGTCAGTCAGTCAGTCAGTCAGTCAGTCTGTCTGTCTGTCAGTTGGTAAATACATTCAGGTGCTGTAATCAGTAAGCATGATCTTTAGACCACTAAGACACAATGACCCTCTTATAAAAATCATAAGAAATGGAAGAGGTTGAATTAAGAAATGAGAGTGCACATCTTGCATTCTTTTACCATACTATTCATGAAATATGTTATGTTTTGAAAAATAATAAGATGTTGTCATCTTACTGAGAGTCTAACATTAATTCCTCTAGTTATGGATTTACAATTTTTTTAGATCACCTATCAGGGATTTATCAGGGTCTTTTGGGAACAGGCCCTAAACTAAAAATTGGGAAAAAGTATCAACTTTTTGCTCATTTTGGGAAAACTTCAACATCATGTCAGAAGTCAGTTTACTCACGACCTCAGGAAGCCTTTGATGTAGAAGCGGTATTTTCATCTTGATTTGTAGATGTTGTTTTCAAATAATCTAGAAACTTTTACTTGATATTGCTGATTGGGGGGCTTTCACAAAATTTACTTTCGTTTTCATTTAAAAACAACACACTTTTCTAATTGGAATTTTCTCAGCCGATTTTGGGAAAAAATTAACGTTTTTTTTCATTGGGAATGGGGCCGAATTTCAGCCCTAGATAGGCCTTTGATGAATCCCTGCCTATAGTAAGTAGTATTGGATAATACATAATAATAAAAGTATGAGATAACTCCAGTAAATGTTGGTCCACCAAATTTTAGCTATGGGGCAGAGTTATGTTGTTTTATGTGACTGCTTTAAATTTTAGATTTACAACCATACAAGTATGCTGGTTATCCAATGTTAATAAAGACGATCCGTATGGAGACCAGTGATGACAAGTTATTCTCCAAATCAGCACCATTATTAGCTGCTGCCACAGAGCTAGCTTATCACACAGTTAACTGCTCTTCTCTTAATGCAGAGGAACTCCGCAGGGAAAATGGCATTCTTGTAAGTACCGGAAGTTTTATTATTTCTATCTTCATGCATGTAGGCATTACTAACATATTGGTAGTCGTTTTTTTATATACTGTACATGTATTTTATTTAAGGTGAAACTATTTTTAGTAAATATTGACCCCATTTCAATCTTCAATTCTAGTATACTATTAAATTTTGATAATTGATTGGTAAAATGTTCGTGACAATTGATATATGAAAATAAAATGGTTAAATAAATCAAACTGTAATCTTCACAGAAATTATTTATCCTGATGAATTTGTTGATTTGAAGGTAAATCTGTAAATATTTAAAAATAAATGTGTAAATATATTCTATGTGATAAATTTTAATGTGTTCTGTTTATTTATAGGTACTTCAAGAAGCATTCGCTAGATGTATTAATGTCATTAGTGCTTCAAGTAAATCTGAAGAATTGCCTGTTCAGGTAAGAAATTTCTCTCTCTCTCTCTCTCTCTCTCTCTCTCTCTCTCTCTCTCTCTCTCTCTCTCTCTCTCTCTCTATCTCTCTCTCATTTGCACATGAAGTTTGTCAAGGGTTATATTTCAGATTGCTAATAGCCTGTCTATAGTTTAAATACTGTAGATTAAGATTCAAGATGTACATGCATTTGTTGAAAAATATTAAATCAATGTGCAGAACAGATAGAAAATATACCAGTAGATATTCTTATATTCTTTGATTATTTACCTAATCTGGGCAGGGTTCAAACCCATGTTTTAAGGCAGACTCTACAACTGAACTACATGTATTTAGGTGGTCGACTTACAAAATTAAAGGTGGTATATAACCTAACTGTCTTATTGTACTGAAATTATTATGAACAGAGTGGAGTCAAGAAATGGGGTTTTACATCCCAGTCAAGATTCTTTCAATTATATGTATATTGTCAGTTCGTGTATGGTGGAGGAAAACAAGAGCACCTGAAGAAAACAACCAACCTTCAGCAAATGAACTGACAAACTTACTCACACTAGGATCTGCCTTGAGTGGGATTGGAACCTTGGCAGTGAGAGGTGCCACAATCTGGTAAGTGCACACTCTAAACCACTCGGCCACAGATGGCCCTTGATCTATATAGATTTATTTTACTATTTATCCATATAAAAGGAAATTAATTTGCATAGGTATCATCAGTTTAATGTTTATGTGTTGTAGGTTTGTACTCATGTTGTGCGGTGCTACTCAGTGGCATCTGGATTTGAGGCTTGTCGAGAAAAAATTCAGGAAATTCCAGCTATAATCAAAGATATTTGTAGAATTCTCTATTATAAAGTAAGTACTTGTACTTTAATTAAAATACATACATGCATTGTTTAAGAAATAACATTGTATTTGAGTGTATTCATTTGGTTTTATGAATGAGCCTCATGAATAGCATATTGAAAATGTTAAATTTCTATTCCTGATTCTCATTCAGAATAGAATGTTATTTCTTATATTAACATTCATAAAGCATATTGTTAGCATAATTGAAATGTAAAATTATCATTAAAATAATTTATTTTATCCAAGATTGTGACAAACATACCCATGGGATTGATGGAACAGCGTTTTTCCAAATAAGATAGAAACGTTGGCACTACATGTAAGTTGGAATGCTGACCAATCAAACAATGCATGACATAATAGGGTGATATTCCATGATATAATGGAATAGTTAAACATTAAATAAGAGGTCATGACCCAACAGTATTTATGAGCTATTGAATGCCAGCAAATTTCTTTTAAGAATTCATTAAGTCGTTTCTTGTAAAAAAAAATTGCTGCAACTGCAGGGGTTGAAAATTCTTCAAGCCTGAAGCCAAGGACTAGAAATTTGGCAAGCAGGACTTTGCAAAAATTTTACTGAAAAGCCCATCGGGCTTAAACACTCAGAAGACCAATGAATTTTATTTTCGACTGTCGCCTGGTGTCTTGAAAAAATCTTAAAAAACCATCCGTAGTCACATTGCCCTGTTGTTGTTTACATTCGTTCTTGATCATTACAGCGCTTGTAAGAAATGCTAGTCATTAGGTAGACAACTTAAGCGTTCTGCTGATATAGATAAATCTAGACAGTTATTGCACTTGTAATCGCTACCAATGTTCAGTCTTGTCCAATGATGTAGCCGTTTAATTTAAGTTTCACACCAACAAGCAAGCTACAGTGGCAAGAAAAGAAGCTCACATGAAAATAAAGACACCAAGTACAATCGGAGAAGTGTGTCTGATTGTTTCAACAGCCGTAACGTGGGTTGTAAATACTGCCAAAAATACCATTTAACTGCTGATAGAAATAATACTTATTGATTTCTGGTTTTCTCCTTCGATTTTCTCGTTAACCAAACTCTGGACTTGATAAAAAAAATTGCGGCTTTTGATTTTCTTTATCAAAAAGTCCGGGGCTTTACCTCATCTGAAAAAATTTTCAACCCCTGAACTGCCATCACAACCAAGAACCTGAAGCAATTAACAAACAAGACAGAAAAGACAAACATATTATGAATGATTAAGCAATTACTAAGAGAGTGATAACAATTTGATGTTCCTAAGAATCCTGTCCTGTCTAATATAGATTTAGTTGTTCAAGTAATCATAAAACACTAAAATGTATGTTATGCAGCTTAAAAAATAATTTACTTATTACGTAATACATATTTTTTTCCAGAATCTACCAAAACTGTGTTCTGTAGTAGCAGAGTGTATTAGTGCCTTCGGGGTAGACTTTTGGTTACAAACAAATCTGTTCCAATCTGGAGTGTTGTGGCATCTACTTTTATATTTATTTAATTATGATTATACTCTAGAGGAAAGCGGAGTAGAAAAAAGTGACCAGTCCAATCAACAGGTTTGTATCTTACATGTATTGTATATCGCTTTATTTTCACGGTGTCAAATTTTCGCGGTTTGACGATGACTAGTGTATTCGCCGTGTCATATTTTCGGGTCTTACCTGATTTAAAGAAAACGACTCTAGCAAGATTAATGGGCTGGTAATACCAGTGTCTATTCATGGTGGTTTAATTTTCGCGGGAATACACTTGACTGCGAATATAGCGAAAATAAAACCATAGCGAAATATAAGCATTATACAGTATATCAGACTTGTTGTCATTGTTCAGGCTTCAGATTAAACACTCGGACACTTATCCTGACCAAGTTGAAAAAAACCAAGTGATGAGTGGAATTTTTTTCACATACAGCCCAGTGTCAAGTAAATAATTTGTCATTCCTGATTCTAATTAAATTGTCAAAATTTAATGCTAAAATCTTAACTAAAATACATCTTTTTTCTTGGACCAGGTTACATCTACTTACATCTAATGGCACAGCACCTAATACTTGGTACAGCGCTAAACAGTTTGAAACGTTTTATCTGGACCCTGTTGTTATAAATGTGTGCTAGAATTTTCAGAAGTGATTGTAATCAAGAGAGTTGATCATTTATTTTATTTAATGATTAAAAGGAAATTTTTGTTAGATCTGTATATAAATGCATACAGTTTCATGAAAAATGAAAACAAATATGAGATTATTATTTTGTGTTTAAGGATACATAATTAACTTTTTATTCACAGATATTAACTTTTACAAATCTTAAATGAAAATTTTTTTGACTGTCATGCAAAATACACAAAAATTGATAGAATGTAGTTAATAGTTGGCTTATAGTAATGGAAAACTATTGCTAATTTTAAAGAGAATTCAGGGGGAAATATGCAAATTTACTGCTTGGTTGTAATCTTGTATTTCTTCATCATTATATGAGCCAGTGCATGCGAAAACCTACAACTTGGCAATTACGTCACAATTGAGAAAAATCGCGACGAAGTTACGTCACAAACACGGAAGTCAACTGCAAGTATTGTGCGTCAATTTACAAGTTTGACATTTTAACTTTTAGAACGAGTTGAAGTTAAAACTGATTTTAACAGAGTGATTTTAAGTGTTGGGGTGGTAAGATATGGTAACTGAAGGGGAGACAGATGAGGTTGAGTTTTTTAATTCATCCATATGTTTTTACAGCATTTATACGGGCTTAAAGTAGATGTGGACGAGCACTCATTTTCGGTCATGTATTTTCGGAGTATGCAAATGGTTGTATTAAAAAATTTTCGAAACTGATATTGGTCACGTTTTATAAATATTTATATCAATATTAATACATGTAATATAATAAATTATAATAAATACAAATATCTTCCCAATTTTATCTAAATAGAGAGAGAGAGAGAGAGAGAGAGAGAGAGAGATGACCCGGGAAGATTATGTGTGTATCCCCGCGGTTTACTTGAGTTATTGAATAACATACATGTTTAATCAAATGTGTCTTACGATTTTATGTCTTTTCAATGAAGATGTAGCAACTAAATTAAATATTATTGGTAACAAAATCCAGCAACAGTACCGTGGGTACGTCTGTGAATGTAAACAAATGAAGAGTTACTGGCCTTAGCGGTGACACAACAAATTTTATACATTGTATAACATTGCGCTTCATATGTGGTCGTCGTGGTGTAGTGGATACGACTTTGGATTTACACTTTTTATCTAACACAGGCTCCGGGAGTTCGAATCCCTCTGACGTTTTTTTTTTTTTTTTTTTTTTTTTTAAATTTTTTTTTAAATAATTTTAATTAATTACCTTAACCGGAAGCTTGCACGATAGGATCCATTAGTATGAAGTATAAGACAACCAAAGAATACAAACAAAACGAGGAGAGAGACAGAATTAGCACCATAATTTCACCTTTTAACGTAATTTGTCGGGTAGTATTTAAGATACGGTATGCCATCAGAGAAATTGTTTTAAGCTTTATCATTCGTCATGTGAAGAATAATTTAAATGATCCAAGAACACATGGGAACAGGGTTCAAAAACCTCATAATGACTTCAATATTAATGGCTTGGTTGGTTGAATGTTGCTTAACGTCGTATCAGCAATTTTTCAGCTATTTGCGACGAGAGCAATTTTATTAATCTCTATAAATTAATATATGAACAATTTCATGTTTGCATGTGAGTTGCGAGTGTGTTGTATGGTCTGCCTTGTACTAGCGCGTACTCAGGACGGCTTTTAAGGTGCTAGCTCACCGAGTACGTTGCAGACAAACGTACCATTCCCCCAGTCCATTAAACTCATACCAGGTTAACCAGTAAGGGCCAAACAGCAAGGAAAACTTACTTTCCCCATGTGGTCTAAGCGGGACTCGGAACTCGGAGCGGTGAGAGACCCTGGTTTTGTCTGTTTGTAGACTGACGTCTTATCCATTAGGCCACCGCGGCCTCTTAATCAATATTAATGGCGTTGAAAAAATTGTGAATTGCATAATTAATTATGCAGATGAGAACTAGGTGCCATTTCCTACCCCATTTAGAGGTCGAGCAATACGTCTACATTCTAATGAAAGTAGAAGGTCAATTCATGAAATATATCAGAAAACGTGTTTTGCTAAAGGACCATTTGCCTATGTTATTCATAATTGTTGTTTAAATTTTATATATTTAATTATAAACTATTTGTTTTAATTAACTTTTAAATACCACATGTATGTACTTTGTATCGGCGAAAAAAAAGAACTTGGTCACTTGCGCATGCTATGCTAAGAAATACATTAGGGCATTTTGAACATTACTCGACCAAAAACCAAAAACGCCCACATCTGCATGTTTTGTTTTTAATTTTGGATATGATAGGCAAAACAGAAGGAGTACAGCTTTTCTAAAAAAAAATTCCGTTTCTTTTTTCCCTCGTTCTTGTAAAAAAATAAAATGTGTTCTTAAGACCTGTCTTACAAAGACACAAGAAGAACTATCCAAAATCTCAATACCAAGTGCACTAGTTGCTCCTTTGTACCAAAACAAAATGTTTCTTTTGACTTGACACAGAATGTATGTATACAACGGAAGCTTAGTTAGTAGAGTGCACGCTTCTTATGTGAGAGGTCATGGGTTCGATTTCAGACAGGGCTTGACAAAAACTTGAAAAATTTCGCCAAGCATTCGCGATCGGCATTTAGAAATGAAAGTCACGGAGTCCTTCGGAAGAGAGCTTAAATACCGATGCCCTGTGTCATCGCAGGCATCATTAAAAATCCTCCCTGTACATTGCACTTGGCAATTCAATTCAAACTTTTTTTCAATCTAAACCACTGGAGATGGTACAAGGGGTATATTCGTCATATAACATACACACTACAAAGGTAAACTTCACTTATAGCTGGAGACGTCCTCAATATAAGTGTAATATTCTTGACTAGGACGTAGATCGCCTTTCAATCAATTATTTAATTAATCAATCGATCAATAAACCATATTTTGATAAACAGATGAGTGCACTTTATTTTTTGACACCCCATAAAATCCAGATTTTTTATGTACGATTATGTTTTCAATTGCATCTGATCACTTTAAGGACGAGAACCAGGCACTGGATGAAAATGGCAAACAGTACTCGTCTGTATTTTTAATAAATGTATTAATTCCGATGTCTTACATTGATAAGGGCGAATTCCAAATATACAGCAGTTTGTGTTTGCTATTACAAAATTTAGAATATTTTACAAGACAGAACAAAAATATGTATACAATGACTTATTTCGAATGGTGCATTTTGTCAGGACTCAACACTGCAGTCACTTATTTAATAAATACAGATTGCAGGACATGCACAATGCTTCATAGGCAGGAGTTGTATAGGATTTGCGCAATTAAAGCGCCAATGTTGTGGGGTTGATGTTGGCACTTTCGGATATTAGTACTGTTACAAAATCTGCATATAACAATTAAAAGCATTGCAGACAGTGTTTATGGACCCAAAAACCGGGAATTGAAAGATTGGAAAACATTTTAATCAGCTCATTTCTGATCGGTCCTCTATCATTTTGGATCATTTTATCAGCACATTTATAAAATATAAAATTTAACTGAGATAAAAAAGGTCAAAGTATCAAATCGATCACATGTTTATTGGAATGCACAAGCACCAGAGCATTCAAAAAGTATTTATTTATTTATTTATTTATTTTTAAATTTAGAATTATAATGCACTCGCTTCATTTAAATGACCACTTAAGTCAAGAATTATAAAATCTAATGGGTTTCAAAATGTTTTTAATAATTGAAACTAATTTTCTTGTAAAATGACCAATCATAACTAAACTTTATGGTGGTTGTCGGATATTGAGTTTGTTGGGAGATTTAAAAAGGTAATAACATTTATCTGTAATAAATATTTTGATTTTTTATACACAAACATCCAATACATTTAAAATTTTCAAGTATAGAACCCGGTAAAATTTTCTTGAAGATGGGACCGTAATATCGATGGTTCTGAGACTACCTTTACACTTGTAAAGAGGTCTGTTGATCATGTACCTTTACGGACCGACCAGATCAAGTCGCACCAAGCCGATAAAGCAGAGACCGGCAATTAAACTCAGTTACACCATGGCAGGTTAATGTATCAAGATATCACATGTTCAGCACGGTCGGAAGAGTGACAATAATTTTGTTTAACGATATTCGAGTATTAAAAATTGAATGCAAAATTGAAAGCACTCATGAACACTTGACTAATAAGATGTGACGTCATCCAAGTTTTTATGACGTCATTTTTACATTTTAGGATTTGTGTTTTACTTTAAAAATTTGTTTACATGTATAAAACATTATGGACTCTCATAATATGTAAAAATCTCAATTTTGAAAATTTTGACCAAGTTGTAGGTTTTCGCATGCACCGGCTCATATAATATTATGGACCCCTTATCCCATGTTGAATTATAAAATTGCATAAAAATTATCAAATTGCTTATACTGTTATCTTTAAATTATTTTTTACCTAATTTTACAGGAAGTATGTAACCGGTTAGCTAGACTTTGTATCAGAGCCTGTGCCAGACTGGGAGGTTATTTACCTGAGAGTACTGGCCTGTCCACACCAGAGAATGTTCCGGTGAAGAAGTCACTAATGGCCATGTTAACACCTTACTTAGCTAGGAAATTAGCAGCAGAAGATCCATCAGAGGTATTTATTTTAGAAGTTACTCATTGTCGTTTTTTGGGTATAAAAGAAATTTTGAAAGCCACAATTTCCGCAAAATTTTGTAGCAATTTATGATAAAATTTCAATTTAAAACAATCTTCTTTATACCCAGTAAACCACATGAAATTGAAATATAAATTTATATTTCCAATATTAATTTTTGACATTTCTGCTTAGAATTTGTGAAAGGTCAATCATTCTAGTATTACAAAATTACTGTTTCATTTCAAATTTGCTGTTTTTGTCATATGTTAACATTATTCTTGTCAATAAATTTATGTATGAAAAATCAACGATAAATATTGGTTTATGTAATACATGTATATAAACTATTAATCTGGCATCTGATCTTTATCAAAGTTGATTTACCTAAACAAGGAGTAGAGTAAAATTCACAGATTATGAACGAGTTTGTGTTTGTATGAGATATACAAATATGTTTTGTGGCCTGTCTTGCACTGGTACACTTTGAGGTGACAGCTCACTGAGTCAATATGCTACAGACAATCATTCCACTTCTCCAGTCACATTATATTGACGCTGGGTGAACCGGTTAATATTTTCTCCTCTTAATACCAAGTGGCAAAAGTGGAAGCTGTAAATTTTAAAGTTTTATGTATAACAGGGCCTGGGCTTGACTCCATGACCTCCCAGTCTTAAAGGTATACTCTACCACTGAGCCCGGTGGTACAGGTGATGTGTTGTCTTTGGTGATATAATTAAGATTACAAATTTTGACCATCCTTTATTATACTTAAAAAGTGGGGGGTATATAGGGGTGTCGATCCGTGTGTCCGTCCGTCCTTCCGTTACACCTTAGGGTACCTATCTCTTATCCGCAACTCCTCCTAAACCCTTCAATGGATTTTCATGAAACTTTCACACAATCTTTGTGATATAATTTTAATGTGCACCTCCTATTTAAAAATTTGATCTGATGGATTTTTGAGAGCGGGGGGTATTTTTTGTGAGCTTGTGGCTCACAGTTTTTCTAGTTCATTATGGTGTTGAATGTGAGACATACATGTATGAAGCATGAGTCATTCTTGTAATATAGACTAAATATCATTTATTTTACAGTTATTAAAGATTTTAAATAGTAACACAGAAAACCCATATTTAATATGGGACAATGCTACTAGAGCACAACTGAATGAATTCCTGACAGACCAACAACAGAAAGTCATCAAAACTGTAAGTAACTGTTGTCATTGTCTATCCCATAAGAATGGGCTTTGGTGGCTGATTTTTATTAAGTGTGCACTTACAGATCACAGTGCCTCTCACTTTATGGATTTAAATTGCTTAAAATGTGTTTTTCTGTCAAATTTAACTTTTACTATGTTTCCATTCCTGGTAGCCAAAACTGCCATTGGCTACTAATTTCTGAGATATTCTTTCAAAATTAAGCTATTTTAGCAAACTTGCGAAAATTTACTTTAAAAATTACGTTATTTTTTACAAAATTTTGAAATTTGACTACTAATAATTCTCTAACTATGGAAACCTAGCTTTTAGCTATGGATAATTTAGAAGAAATTAGATAAAAAATATTTTCTGTTGCAATTACTTGAGGTCAAACCTGGATGAAAGTAGCTTGTTATAATATTGCAGTAATTTCACATGTTAATTTTCAGATAACATGGAAGTCTATGTTTCAATTTATGGCAGCCAAAATTGTCATTGGCTGCTACTTTCTAAAAAATTCTTTCAAAATGCAACCTATAGCAAGTTTGTGAAAAAATACTTTAAAAACAACTTTTTACAAAATTTGGAAATTTGCCTACGAATAATTTTAAATTTGATGAAAAGCAATAAGTAGTAAATGAAATGATTGTTAGAGGTCAATTTTGGTGATAAAGATGTGCTTTGAGGCGAAATAGTTGTTTTTATTTTTCTACAATACAGGGAGAAAGTGATCCAGATTATGGTTCTACTTTTGTGTTTGAGATTCATTCCAAAGAATTAATTGTTGGGGAGATCTTTGTCCGAGTCTACAATGAACAGCCTACATTTCCCTTAGAGGTGAGATTACTATAAATACCTCATTATAAAAGTTAATGAGTAATTTGTTTTATTGGAAATTTATTATACAGCTATGCAATATGCATTGATTGACTCAAATTATGCTCAGGAAACTCTTAGTACCAAATTTCAATTTCAGACTTTTTTTCCCCAGCTCACCTGATCTTTTGTGACCTGTCTTTGTCCGGTTTGTTGTGTGTCAACATTTGGTTGTTAACAATATAGAGGCCAATTAAACTTGTCCACAGTGACTAAGTCAAGTTCGTATAAAGGCCATGTTGGGTCAGTAAGTAGGTCATCAGGTCAAATTATAGAAAAACGTTAACACTCTTGAGGTTTTAGTCAAAACTTCACCAGACTTGCCTAGAATGATCCTCTTGTTTCAAATATTTGGTTGATTTAAATATGGATAAGTTCATATCTAATTCTTAGTTGTTTTGATTTAGTTTTGAGAGGAAAAAAAAACATTATGACAATAAAAATGCAAACTTCTAATTGGCTATTTCATTGATTTACATATTTTATTTATTTTCAGAATCCCAAAGGATTTACTATAGATTTGTTAGACTTTATGGGGTCACAAGCTCAGGTAAGTTTCAAACTTTTTAATCATTGGTCCTAATAGTGGCTTGTTGGAAAGGCTTCCATTTGTATCATCCACTAAAATTTGTATTTTGACTGAGAAAGCCTAAAAATGATGAAATCAAGTCATTTTGAATATTTCTGTGAAAAAAATTTCGAAAAAATTAGAATTTAATGGATAAGACACAAAAGGAATACCTACCAGTACATGTTTTCTTTAATTTCTCTTAAAATCATGATACAAATAAACATTTTCTTTTTCAGTATCTCCACTCATTAATGATGTTGCAGCAACAACATCAGAAATCTAGTCAAGCTCAGAATAGTACCAGATTAAAACAAGTGGAGTTAGCATTAGAAGGTCTTAGAAATGTGATAAAAAATAATCCAGGTATGAATATATTGAATGTATTTCTATGTATTTTGTAAGTACAGTAAAATTTTGATTCATTGCTAACATGTGTTCAGTCAGATTTTGGCATTATAAAGGGTGATGGCAATGAACCAAGAAAAACATTGTCCAGGGATTCATCAAGGGCCTTTTTAGGGCCGAAATTCGGCCCCATTCCCTATGGAAAAAACGTTCTTTTTTTCCCAAAATCGGCTGAGAAAATTCCCGAAAATTGTGTTGTTTCTAAACGAAAACGAAAGTGGAATTTGTGAAAGCACCCCAATCAGCAAAATGAAGTATAAGATTCTTGATTATTTTAAAACAACATCTGCAAAGCTTGATAAAAAAAAACGCTTCTACATCAAAGGCTTCCGAGGTCGTGAGTAAACCGACTTCTGACATGATGTCGAAGATTTCCCAAAAAGATAAAAAAGTTGATAGTTTTTCCAAATTTTTAGTTTAGGGCCTTTTTCCAAAAGACTGATAAATCCCTGTTGTCAGTCCTGATGAAGGCCTCCCAAGTCTGAAAGCTTGACTAGACCTATAAAAAGAGAAACTAAACAATTGTTTGCAGATGTTGATGTTTGTCATTTATCCACAAATATGTAGAAGAAATGAACTAATGGGACTTCAAAATAATATTGTGATAAGCAAGGTGTTAGAGTTATCAAAGGACATGATAACAAGGTTTTACTGTATAACTGAATTACTCCAGATAGTCCCAAGGTTAATAACAGTATTATACAATGTATTCATGTCATATACTAGTATCTTCGAATTGCGAATATAAAAGATAATATTGGGTTATGAGAAAATTGGATTAATGATAATGTTTTGCATCCAAAACAGAAGAAATTGGAGTAATCATTGAAAACGACTGACCTTCAACAACTTGATCAAGCAAACTAACAAACTTATTTATTAAATATTATATCTTACAGGTGTAGAAATCCAGTGTATTGGTCACTTCAAACTTTTATTCTGTCTCCTCCGTCTAGATGATTGTGCCAAATTACAGCAGTTTGCTTTAGAGGTAATGTACTTTAACCTTAAGTCATTTTAACTTTGTTGTATAAAAAAGAGATATTCTCATCTGACAATTTATTTTGTTAACTGGTAACTTGTACATTTATTTGTTTCATGGCAAGAGATAATGTTTCCACTTTTATTTTTAAAAAAGATAGTCAGTTTAGACGTGCAAACTACTTTACTTTTTTTTACCGTAACAATAATTACAACAAAATGATATTTTTTCTTGAATTGATGGAAATAAATCTCTACGAAAATAAATAATTTCATAGTATTTACATGTAATTTTTGTTACAGGTAGTCAACAGTGTCACATCAAACCAGGAATGTGTAAACGACATAGCAGCATCAGAAGTCCTGTCCTATCTATTACTAGCAATTAATACTCTACAAAGTTGTAAGTTTATGTTTAAATATGGGCAATTTATGTTTGAATTAAATATAGCCGATTTACATGTATTCTTGAATCGACTCATTTGTACTAAAGGAAACGTTTCTTTATTTTACTCCAAAGTTTATGCATTTATATATTAAGCATAGTTTGATGTCAGCTAATGGGGAGTAGTTACATTTTAAGCACATGGCTGGCATTGGTAAACAATAGATAAGTTGGTCTAATACATATAGATCTATGTTGTGTTGTCAATGCTAAATTTAAGATTTGTAAACCTTTTATGTACTACTGTCTTGTGTATATAAGGAACACTTAGGACCAAAGAAATATGGACTGTACATAGACAGAGGGTCTTTATATAGAAGTTGGTTGAAATATGAAGCAATGGTACTTTAAAACACTGCCTGGTTTTAATAGACAGGTGATGTTTATATAGAAGTGGTCACTATAACAGGTTACTATATCTTCTTATATTACTTTTTTGTAGGTCGACTGTTAACATTAGAAAGTTTATTTGCATTGATGTCCAGCACCAAGATTGTCAAAGAAGCACTAGCTAAAGGTAAACTTTTATTTGTAAATTAATAAGCTTGATTATCACATATATATGTTTATGTGGAAAATTATCAAGTGATCATTATAAGACAGTTTTTCATTTGTAAAAAAAATCTCTTCATTCAAGTTGGCAAGAAAAGACTAGAACTTGATGGGGGATGCAGATCTTGACCGCAATTCTAATTTTGTGACACATTTACCATGCAACTAATTAAAATAGTTCTTTAAATAATGCTTTAAAATTTATAGATATATATGTATATGTAAATGTATGTTTTTTTTTTTGTTTTTTTTTTAACAGGTGCACCAGTGTATTTGTTAGATCTGTTTTGTAATGCAACCAACCCAAATGTCCGAGAAAAAACAGCAGAACTTCTAGCCAAGATGTTATCTGACAAGCTAGTGGGTCCAAAATGTCGTATAATTCTGTCCAAATTTTTACCACCAATATTTATGGATGCCATGAGAGATTCTCCAGAAGCCAGTGTTCATATGTTTGAAGGTAAATATAGTTCAGTGACATGTAAAATTTTCACCAAACTTTTAGAGAATCTATTTTCAAGGCAGAGGATTTTCAAAAGTCTGGTACATTGAATTTTTTTTTACCCTGAAGTTTAAGATTTCTTTGTCTGCTCCCCAAAACAGGATTTAGCTCTTTTTTCTTATTAGAATGTTTACTTTTGAAATACATGTAGTTTGAAATAAACATTATGATGCCATAATATATCAGCTTTTCTTTGCCTGTGAATAAGAAAAAAATTGTGGGTAAAACAGGAGATTATTCTGTCAAGAGGTTCCCTTGCATTGTTAGTATTCTAGGTTAAGTTGTATCAGAAGGGAATCATCCACCATCTGAATTAACATTTCTGTCTTTTAGGATTGAATTAATGGTGTTTTACGCCCCATTTAAGATTATTTCACTTATATTGAGGCAGTGAGTTCTGGGATGGTGGTGAAAACTTGAGTGCTAGTAGAAAAGTATTACATGTACCTTTCGGCAAGCAAGCTGACAATCTTTCTCACATTATGATCTGTGCCATGATCTCTAAGTGCATGCTTTAGACAACTTTGCCACTAATCATGTCAGTATCAATGAAAAAAAAAGTTAAAATGTTATTGTATTTATACAGGTACACATGAAAATCCTGAACTTATCTGGAATGATGAATCTAGAGAGAAAGTGTCTGATACTGTAAAGAAGTTAATGGAAAGGTATGAGACTTGTTTTATTTATAAAAATTGATAAAACAAATGCTGAAGACATTTGTCTGTGTCCTTGGTAAAATAAAAACATGTGTCGTGTCAAATGAGAAAAGATAGGACAGTAAAGCCCCTTTAAAATGCCCCAATATTTTGCCACTTCACACTATTTCCAAGTTTATACTTTCTTTACCAACTTCCCCCAATTTATCACCAAAACCCTTTATAATGTCAAAATCTGATGGTGATGAATCATGGTTCCAATGTATATGTACAGTAAAACTTCCTTATAATACCCCTCGATAACTTTGCCACCTCGCCTATCGCCACACTGTTTTGAAGTCCCAAAATCCCTTTTGTATATGTTTTTCCTTATGAGTCCTCCTTAATTTATCGCCAAACCCCTTTATAATGCCAAAATTTGAACAAATGGTGGCAATAAATTGAGGTATTTTCTAACAACATAAAAAAGCACAGTTTGTAAGTTGAGTAATAATGTAATGATGTAAATTGTAAAAAGATATCATTCATATTTCAGACATTACAAAGTGCAGCGTGAAGATCCTGATACAAGATGGAGTCTCGGAGAAGATTTCGCTGTTGTGTATACCGACGTGGAAGGGGAGTTAACTATCGGTGGGGTGTTCCTCAGATTATTTATCTCAAATCCTGGATGGGTACTACGAAAACCAAAAGAATTCCTGACAGAATTAATGGAGAAATGGTCACAACTTATAAGTGTTCAAAACCCTGATGTAAGTAGTGTTGAATTTAGTCATATATTTTTAACTGGGTTAGTGATTCTTTCAAAGAAAACTAGTACAGGAGATAGAGAGATTGAGTTTTCTATGGTAGCCTGTCTTTGTACTGCCAGAGTGAGTATATGAGAAAGAGAGATAGATAGAGAGAGGTGGGTTAGGGTGGGGCAGTATTCATCATAATCTGAGGACAGTTTTCTATGACATCTAGTCTTTTTGCACTGCCAGAGAGAGAGGTTCCATGATAGCCAATTTATACTGCCAATAGAGACTGAAAGTTTTCCATGATATCATAGTCAACCTTCTGCAACATACATGTATATGACAAAGGAATAATATTTTCTTATCTTTATGTACATGCATCTGTTGTACTATAGTTTCTGAGTGAATTCCCTTTCTTTAGATCACAGTAATGTTATCTTCAAGCAATTACAATTACTTACATACACAGGGTAAAATGAATTTGTTAGTGCAAACAACTTGTGAATGTTATTTGATGCATAACATATGTTTGTTGTTTTGTATTGCCAGGGGGAAGTTTTAGAGACGGTCACCACGGCGTTAGTTTGTTTATTTTCCACACAAGCTAGTCTTCTAGACCAAGTGCCACAGCTAGGCTATATACCAAAGATATTCCAAGCCATGACCCACCGAAATAACGCAATACCTAAATCAGCAATACAGGTCACACATCAACTAGCTAACAATGATGTAAGTGGGAAATGTGTAAATTTTGAGAAAACCACCCTTAGTTATTTTGATCTGTTCCTTATTGAAATTTATTTATACAGTCGAAACTCGTTATCTCGAAATCGGATAAGTCGAAACTTCAGATATCTCGAAGCTTTTTCTTTGGTCCGAAACTAGTCCTATATATTACAACTTAAAATACTCCGTTTAAGTTGAATTTTAATAACTCGAAATATTGGATATGTCAAAGTAAATTCCAGGTCTGTCTGTAAATTTTCAATAGGTATTATTCTCATTAAGTCAAATTTTTCAAAGGTAAATTAACCTATTTTTTGTACTCACACCTGTACGGAATATTTTGACTTTAAACAATTAATTGAAGGGATTTCTTAAGCCATTCAGTAAGTATTAGTCAGTATGGTTGTGATTGAACTTTGTTAGTTGAAAGCAGACTGACATTAATACAGGTAATAATCAACATCTGCTTGGTGTTTAATCACGTGTATTTTCTACCGGTACAGATGCTTGGGCTATTAGAACACTATCTATCCGGGAAAAAAAGGATAACAGAGATTTAGCGTGTGATGTTTAATCTTTCTCCATTTCTGTTTATTATGTGATCTTCTCGTCAAATTATTAATTCCCCGTATAAACTAGAATTTTGAAAAAATTATCATTACCCAACCTGTTCAATATGTCGAACGATCTACCTGGTTTTTTTTTCAATCCGTAAATTATACTTGCCCGTTGTGTATTTATTGTGTATTCATTGTCACATAGATGTTTAGTGAGATATAACTGATCGTAAACTATTTTTTTGTCGTATCGTTTTCATCGAAAAGAATCTGATAATGATAGTTATCTCAATGGAACCTAGTAAGTTACGGTGAGATTCTGTCATACAGTGTTGACGATAGGGAATATTTCAACAATTACGAAATTGTGTAATTTATAAACAAAAAATTATTCTTCGTTTTAACATAAGCAAATTTGAATACATGTACTTTAAAATATTCCGGTCGCATATTGCAGGGTATAAAACTTGAGTTACTTCCCTTGTTTCGTTTCGAATTTGTCAACATCCCAACTTCTGTTAAGTCGAACTTCGGATAAGTCAAAGTGTTTTCTTCCTCCCGTGAATTTCGAGATAACAAGTTTCGACTGTATAAAGAACATTTAAAAATGGCTTTTTTTTTTTTTGGAATATAAGGATTTTTTGCCTTTTTTTTAAACCCAGAAAGCTTCAATACTGTAAATTGGGAAATGTTTACCATCATTTTATTTTTGTTTTAATTTTCAATAATAAAACTTTAATTTTCAAGAATATTTAGTTTTAATTTCACTTGCATTTGTACTGATTGCCATTCATGTTCATATTACACTCCAAAAAAGAAGAGTAAAAACTTTGAAAATTCAGTTAAACATTTGAACTTCTAGCAGGGAAGTGAGGCTAGGTGTTCTAGAAGGGTAAGCTCACAAATAACTTGTAATTTAGGAAATTGTGAAAATTTACTGACTGGAACATTTCCCAATTTAATGTACTATACTTATTTGTTTGTTTTGTTGGTGTTCAATATATTGGTCAACTTCAAATGAAATTTAACTCTACCTTCTACCTCTAATTTGACAGATTTGTATACGAAGTATGGCTCAGGTAGAATGTATTGGACCAATAAAGGCAGGGATGAAGGCTCGTCGTGATCAGATAGCACTGGCTGCTGAAACACTCAGTAAAATGTTTGAGAAAAATGAAGAAGAACTTGTGTCACAGGTATTTAAAATTCTATATACATGTTCTTCCCATCAAGTTTCAACCAACCTGTAATTGTGCAACAGGAACCAACAAATACTCAAGACATGCAAAAGTATTCATGTATCTTTAGAAGCCAACAGGTTATTTTTGGTGTCTAGGATGGTAAAAAATGTTAAGAAATATACATGTACCTACCTCATAATGGAGATGTATGGTAGAATAATTACAGTCACAGACTCATGGTTTAGTGGAGGTAGCATATTATAATATTTGGACCCAGACTAAAAAGTTGCATATAATCTGAAACTTCTTAAATACCGATCTCCCGAAATGAAATGATGAACATATTTAAAATCAGTTGTTTAGTATAATTATTGAAATATCAGAATCAATTTGCCTTTGCCAAAACAATGAGTTTGTTCACTTAATATTTATTATATTTTTAGGCAATAAAGGTAGAGTTAGTGCCATTTTTGTTGAAGTTGTTAGAAGCTGGACTAGAAGCCATAGATAACCCTCCAGCTACCAAAGCTCAAATAGTCAAAGCTCTAAAAGCCATGCAGAGAAGTTTACTGTATGGTGAACAGGTAATATAGTTACAGAGATGTGAATTTATGGGAGTAAGGTTCCCTGCCTGTGGGACCTAGAGGTGTTTGTTGGTGTCAGTTTGTCCAACTGCTTTTATTCCTAAACCACCGCAGGAGTGGAGTGAAACAGCATAGTTTTATGCCCCAATCAAGATTCATTCAATAACGTGTTCAGTTCAGGGACGGTGGAAAAAGCATAGTGGCCAGAGGAGACCACCGGCCCTCATCAAGCAAACTGACAGACGTACTCAGAATAAGACCTGTCTGAGCGGGATTTATGGATAAGTTGTATTCATCCATATCTTTATGTAAACATATGAACCATTCATACAGTCTGTATTTTTAGCTTAAGTATATTTTCAATATGGCCACTGGTAGCCATCTTAAGTTTTGGAAATTGAAAGTTTGTATGCCTATCTTTTCTTGATAGATACTGTAGGGATTTTGGAGATATTACAAGCATATGACCTAGTTTTGTATGCCATATTTTGAGCTTCATCAGATTGCCAACAGCCATCATAGATTAATTTGTATACTTATTCCATGGGAGAAGTTGAAAAAGTTACACCTCTCACTGACTGTGATCTGTAAGCACATGCATAAGATCACTCGCCAAGTTGGCCACTCACTATATGTGTGTTAATAATGTATTCTTGTTTACTTTAATTCATCATTAAGGATTTTAAAAAATTAAATCGCAATTTATTTTGTAGATTACCAATATATTAGAGAAATCACCAACATGGAAGGATTATAAGGACCAGAAACACGACTTATTTATATCAGAAACTCCTATAGCTGGCTACTTAACAGGTAGGTACTATAACCGTACAATACAGGTAAAACTGGTCATAAATAATGTAAACATGCTTATTCTTTGTTTAATTTTAGGTAAGAGTCTTTTTGCTTACAAGTACAGGCAAACAATATTGACCTGTCTGATTGACCTTTTATTAGGATTATTCATATGTAGGCAAAGAACATTTATCTCCACTTGATTTTTTATAAGAATTATTCATACATAGGCAAACAACATTGACCTGTCTGCTCGACCTTTTATGAGGATTATTCATATGTAGGCAAAGAACATTTATCTCCACTTGACCTTTTAGTAGCAATATTCATATATAGGCAAACAACATTGACTCGACCACTCAACTTTTTATTGATATTCATATATAGGCAAATAACATTGACCTGTCTGCTTGACCTTATATAAGGGACATTAATATAGGGAGATCCACCTAATACATTGTTTGTTAGGATTTGCAGTTAATACATATACAATATACAAACTGACACCTGCCTGTAGCAAGTAAATGATAGAGATGAAATAAACATTGGTGTTCCCTACATATGAATATACTGGTCCTTATATAGGAATATTAAGTAAAGGTCAAACAAACAGGCCAGTGTTGTTTGCCTACAACGGTGTTTTTATCAGCATAGATTATCATCTAGTCAGAATTTAATATATTCCAGTAAATGTAAATTGGGAGGGGGCAGCAATAGTGTTTTAGTCAAGCGGTAGTGTTGCTAGCTTTTGTAGTCTATAGTTGTTAAGTTGTTTATTCATACCCTTAGTTGTTGTCTTTTTTTTTTGGGGGGGGGGGGGGGAAGTAAACTTTAAAACAATTTGTAGGATCATAAAATTATCTGAAACCAGCTAGGAATTTTACAAAAAATCATCTGAAACTGGTCAGCCAGTATACAGAGAGACATTTAAGACAAACGTTAAGTCTGCCCCAAAAACCTTATACATGTAGTTATAGTTTTGGCGCATCCTTCCTCATGTTCCTTACCTTTTAAAATGATTTTTTGGTACTGAGGAGTACATATGACAACATTAAATTATTTTAATTAAATAAGCCTGTATATGGAATGAACAGCATGTTACTTATTCTGTCACGTGAATTGACTATTTTATAAAGCACCCTGATTTTCCTGTTTACATGTACTCTTGACTGTATGGATGTAATATAACCCAAATCATGGTGATAAATAGAGGCTGAACATTTAGTATCATCTATTACAAATATCTATTAACAATACACTCTGATTAAAATATGGTCTTTAAACATTAGCATTGCACATGTAGCAACAAATTACCTTATTAAAAGACGCTAAAAACAATTCACATATAAAGACTTAACTTCTCAAAGAATACTGATCCTTGAATCATAATGTAAAGCCGTAAATTTGATAATGTGACAAAAAACAACATTCAAACCCAGTAATTGGAAAGGGAATTTTAACAATGGGCCATTCTTTATATGATCCATGTAAGGCTTCATATTTAATGGGCCATTGCCAAAGGCAAGGTGCAAAATAGCCCTTGGTCCCAACCCTTCCTAGCCACTGTCAACCAACCAATTAATCTGTGCATCACAAACTTTATGTTTCCTATTTGGAGACCTTGGTGGCTGTGTGGTTAAGGTGCATGCTTACATATCACAGTGCTTCTGACTGCCTTCGTTCGAATCCCACTAGGGACAGATCCTAGTGTGAGAAAGTTTGCCATTTGGCTTGCCAAGATAGCGGTTTTCTTTCGGGACTCCAGTTTCCTCCACCATCCATGAATTATTCACCTTGATAGAAGGTGAAGAACCTTGACTAGGGCATAAAACATGTTACTCCACTCTACTCGTCACATGTGGCTGAAAAAATGTTGCTGTGTCATAAAACAATTTTTAACCAACCAGCCAACTTATAAATCTGTGCACCTTTTGATGACAAGAGACTTATGTCTATAACTTCGTATTTAATTTGTACAGATAAATCTTACGGAGGTAAAACATTTTCTTTCTAGATATTTCTTCACAAGATTACTAATCACTTTGCTGTCTATATATATAGTGCATGTTTTAACTTTTAAACATGGTCATTCTAGCTTCGTCATGACGATGGTATATAACTAGAGCTATATATAATCGGAAAATCATTATATTGTTACATGTAATTTTATTATCCTCTGTCTTTCAGAGAAACAGGGGGATATTAAATTCGAGTTTCCGTCTGTCCGTCCGTCCCTCTGAAATTCTTGTCTGTGCTAATTCTCCAAAACTATGAAGCACTATTTCACAAAACGTGGTGCAAAGTATTAACATTGGTTTGGGATGTCCATATCATTAACCCGAGTTGATTTGCTCCCAAATCCCAAAAAGAACTGGTGGGGGATTGTAATTCACTGAATTTGCTTGTTTTATTTTAAATTTTGTTCTACTGTACAGAGAGCAGAAATTTTTGCCTCACCCACAGTTTATATGTGAATGTCGGCAGCCAGTAGGGTCCACTGTATAAGTTTATTGATTTCTACATTAAAATTACATTATTTTTTAATTGTGATGAAAACATTATCTATGCTATTAGACACAAAAATTAAAATCTTCTATGTTTTTCTAATCCTTAAATGCTGCCCAACTTTTCAGACTGCACATCTTTAAAAAAATATCTGTCGTTGTAACCTCAAATATTGTATAGAGTTGATGGTGATGATAATAATTTACTTTGCCATGTGAGTTGTATATCACTTTGGTAGCTAATGCCTCTGTGAATTAACATCAGTTTTTGTTTGTGAGCTTTTAATGTCACTGACAATAATGATGCATGGCTGTTTGTGGACACATAAATTGCTCACCTTACAAACTCCATATTTTCAATATTTTGTTTTCTGTGTTTTTAGTAATGTGTTTTACCTATTTTACTTTTCATTCTTACTCATGTTACTGTACTTTGTTTTTTTTTTTTTTTATTATATAATCCTTTACATTGCTTACTGTGAAAAGCTCATTATTATTTTAA
Organism: Anadara kagoshimensis; assembly: GCA_021292105.1. Taxonomy (NCBI): domain Eukaryota; kingdom Metazoa; phylum Mollusca; class Bivalvia; order Arcoida; family Arcidae; genus Anadara; species Anadara kagoshimensis. Next base: position 3,171,788 of record CM037870.1, read on the forward strand.
GTTGTTTTTTTTATAACACTTTTTACATGTGTTTTATTTATTTTCTTTGTGGAAGAGATGTGTCGTATTTCTTTTTTGATTATTTTTATAATACATTATTCGAGATTATTACTTTTACAATTCATTATTTACTACTTTTGCATGTGGTTGGTGACTTGTGTATTTGACCTCTGGGTGCTACATTGGAATAGAAAGGTTACGGCATTACAAATAAAATAAATATAAAATAAATGATTTTAAATGAGAAACATGAATTTTTAACCATATTTCTTGCATAAAAAATACTTACCCTGACTGACCCATTTAATTTGCTTTGGTCTATTTTCATATTGTTGTGTAGAGATCATTATTTGTCTTGTAATTCATGTCTTGAGCTTGTCTGACTGACTCTCTATATCATTTCTGCTTAATATAAGTTATTTGTATATTGGCTCAAGATTCAAGTTTTGTTTTAGCTTCGTAATATCCAACTCTCTTTATCACTGTACTTGAAAAGGCTAGATTTGTGAGCTTAATGCATACATGTATGTGCTTGAGAATGCATACATGTATGTGCTTGAGTCCTCCATGTACAATGGATATTTTTTCAAATGTTGTACTTAGTAAACTGTTCCCTTTCTCCATGTCTACATACAATGGATATTTTTTCAAATGCTGTACTTGGTAAACTGTTCCTTTACTCCATGTCTACATACAATGGATATTTTTTTCAAATGCTGTACTTGGTAAACTGTTCCCTTACTCCATGTCTACATACAACGGATATTTTTTCAAATGTTGTACTTAGTAAACTGTCCCCTTTCTCCATGTCTACATACAATGGATATTTTTTCGAATGTTGTACTTAGTAAACTGTTCCCTTTCTCCATGTCTACATACAATGGATATTTTTTTCAAATGCTGTACTTGGTAAACTGTTCCCTTACTCCATGTCTACATACAACGGATATTTTTTCAAATGCTGTACTTGGTAGCATGTTTCCTTTCTCCAGGTATACATGTATATCCATCTTCTTCCAAATTTGTATTTTGTAACCTGTTTCCATCCTACATGTCATTTCAACTTAATTTTTAGTTCATCAATGTTCAATTTATGCATGCATGGATCAAATTGATTTCATTAAAACCTCATCAAAAACTGCATGTAAATCTTTAGATGGTAGATATATCTTTACCCTTGTATGTGCTAGTCCATTTATAAATAATTTATCTCTTCACAGAAATTCTGTCTATTTCTACTGAAAACTTCCCACCCAACTTTCGGAAACATTTGTTATTTTCTCTTTTGTTTCCTCAATATTTTGTTTAATATTTGCAGACATCATTTGTTAACATTTACACCACTTTGTAAAAGGTTTCTCCTCTCCTCTTGTTTTTTTTATGGTTGTATTTTTTTTAGGCTTCGAGAGTTTAAACCTGTGTTCTTGGGCATGAGGGTCCATCATAACGGATGTTGACCTCAAATTCAGTCTACAAATGCTTTGTTATACCATTTCTCATTACCAGTATATATAATTCATAGGTCAAGGTTCACATCATGTTGGTGAATTGAGTTCAACATTGAGAAAAAAAAAACAGTCAACATTTTTTCTGTACTAATTTAAAATTCTGGACTTTTACTCCGGAGTCACTGTGCAGTATTCCCTACTATCAAAGTCACCATGTTTGTGACAGTGAACTATGCAGTTTTCATTGAAAAGCCAATAAATATTTTTTTTATTATATTTCATGTAAATTTCTCGGATTCTGATTGGTCAAACACAGGGAGTTAATCTGGTATAATGTTAAGAATTCTAAAAACTGAAGTAGTAATGTTAATGGAGCCACGCCCCTTCTTAATGACGGGGTGGTAATATTGAAGACGGGTGTTAATGAAAAAACTACCGCCCTCACTTGTGCCCGTAATTTTACAAGTTCCGTTCTTTTCCACTTCAACATTTAATTTTCCAGAAAATCGTACCACAGACGATAACTGTCAAACAATAGAGTTTGTCAGTATTTCTGACGATTTCATGCGCAATAAACAAAGCTGAAATAAGTACAGGGTTACAGTGCTGAAAATGAAAAGACATAAAATATAATAAAAAACATGCCACCTTTGGTACTGGGTGTTATAGTGGATTATCCCACGAGGGAAAAAAATTAACACCTGAGACGAAGTTGGATAATCCACTATAACACCCAGTACCAAAGGCAGTATGTTTATAATAATGTTTGAATTGTTTACTTACTTGTGCCTAGTAGTAACTGAAAATTGCTATGCACATCTGCAATTACCATAATAAATGAATTTATCTGTAGTAGGAATTTATTTTTAAATTTTCTATGAAAATTAAACAAAAATCACTGTCACAAACAAAGTGACTGCGGCTGTTGCAATATATCCTATTGGTTAATTAAGAAGTGGTAGTCTGAAATTAAACAAAAATCACTGTCACAAACAAAGTGACTGCGGCTGCTGCAATATATCTTATTGGTTAATTAAGAAGTGGTAGTCTGAAATTAAACAAAATCACTGTCACAAAGTGACTACGGCTGCTGCAATATATCTTATTGGTTAATTAAGAAGTGGTAGTCTGAAATTAAACAAAAATCACTATCACAAACAAAGTGACTACGGCTGTTGCAATCCTTTTAGTTAATTAAGAAGTGGTAGTCTTGTATGTATTAATATTGTTATTTACTGAAATATTTGCTATTCACATTTCAGGTCCAACAGGCCCAAGTGTGGCAGGATATTTAACAGCAGGGACCCGTACTACCATGCCTGATGCCCCGCCACCAGTTGATACCCACCATGATGACTTGATGCAGTGATCCTTACACATAATTATATTTTATAGTGACAACACCAGAATTAGTGAATGATACTTTTGTATGTGAAGAGATTCAATAAATGTACATCAAATGCACATGTTTGTAGATATGGTTGCTATGGTAACTTGACAAAAGCACCAGATTTAATAAATGAAGTGTATGTGAGAAGATTCAGTAAATGAACATTAAATTCACATGTTTGTATAAATAGTTGCTATGGTAACTTGACAAAAAAAAACAACAACAACACCAAAATTAGTAAATGAAGTGTATGTGAGAAGACTAAATAAATGAACATGAAATGCACATGTTTGTATATACCGGTAGTTGCCATGGTAACTTGACAAAAAAACACCAGATTTCGTAAATTAAGTGCATGTGAGAAGATTCAATAAATGAACAGCAAATGCATGTTTGTATATATAGTTGCCATGGTAACTTGGCTATCGGTTATAATTTAAAACATTCATATTCATTAGACTAGCAGCTACATAAATTAATCACCGTTTGAAAAGTGAAGAGAGCAAATGATATCAGAATAAAAGACTGGAATAAATGGATTTTATCATCAAATTTAGAAACCGCTCACGTTAACGTTCTTGATTTGAGGATCACAACATCATATCGCTGTCATCAAATGTACAAACATTCATACTTATCATCATTTAAAATTATTATTATTATACTGTAATGAGCTGTTATTTATTTTTTTTTTTATAAGTGCTAAATGTACCCCGAAAATGGAATTCTAGTGCTGCTATACATTTGGTGAATTGAGAGTAAATATACCCAAAAAAGGGTATGACAGTGTTACTCATACATGTACAATTTACATTAAATTAGTAAGTTATTGGTATAATATATACCAAAATAAGGGTATGCCTTTTATGCCATGGTAGATACATTGTATATTAATACCAAAGCAAGAATATATCGTGTTCACTATACCAAACTAAAATGTAATAAATATACATAGGTATTTCAGTGCTAAATATACCCAAATAAAGGTATATCAATGGTTATTGTACCAAAATAATGGGTATAATACAGGTATTTTAGTGCTAAATATACCCAAATAAAGGTATATCAATGGTTAATGTACCAAAATAAGGGGTATAATATAGGCATTTCAGTGCTAAATATACCAAAATCAAGGTATACCTAAATCATGTGCTATTTATGTTTTATTCCCCGTCTGAATCAGAAACTGTGATATATAAAGACTATGGTATGTACAATGTATATGGATGTTATATGATTTGTTATACATATGTTAATTTTGTTTGTCCATCCAAAGTCATGTAAAGTGCTATCTACTGGTGTAAATTGGTTACAAAAATCTTTATAATGTCACAATTCTTGTGCTAGCTGGAATAGATACATGTACACAGCACCTGTATGTAGACAATTATGCCCCAAAAATGAATTGATGGCTTAGTTTGTTATTCGTTTTGTTTTTATCATTACTTTTATGCCATATATCTTTCAACGATCTCCTTCATTTCATTATTCATTGTCATCAGTTTTTACCTTATTTTGTGATTTGCTTGTTTATTTTGTTGCAATATGGGTCTTTTTTGTTTCTAAGTGAAAATGAATGAGGTAAACTGTGTTAAGTTATATATGTGTATGTAAATGAATTGTTTTAGTGATTAAAGTTCGATAGATTATACTGTAGCTGATTTATGAGATATGAATCCAGCCCTTATAACCTAAGCGGTATATGATGTATGATACAGGCTCCAATTTAGAGATGGGCTCTTTAGTTATTAGTATGAAACAGGCTCTAAGTCACTTTTTATGATGAATGTATGTGAGCTAATGTATAATTAGAAGATGACAGAGGCTTGTGGAACCCAACACACTGGCAGAAGTATTTTGTGTGTCTATTGAATGGCAGTGAAAAATATTTTTGTGTCTAGTCCATTTTCATCATCCAAATGCTTTATCAGTTATCCCCCTAAGATTAGGACATGGGCACTGACTAGATTACAAATACCAAAAGATAAATAACTTATAAAATAATCTCTTTTAATGATGGGACACCATCTTGAATCTAAGATGAACTCTTATTCAACATTGATGCATAACACAAACAATCACCATTGAACAGCATATTCAGCAAAGCTCATGTGTACACACAAACTGTTTGTGTGTATACACGAGCTTTGCTGAATATGCTGTTCAATGGTGATTTCTGTGGGAGAAAACATCATTACTTGAATCAGTACTTGGATGCATTCATTCCTTGCCGAATCTGAGAAAAGGCGTATTATAAAGAAAATCATGGCAGAATTGGATAGTTGGACTTCAAAATAGTGTGGCAATAAATGACAAGACAATGGATAGTATGAGTAATGGATAAACAAAAAAGTTCTCGTGGTGAATAAGTACAAAAATGAGATTATATTAGTCATGGCTACATGCTTTTTTATTCACAATAGAGGTAATGAGCATACCACATGTTAATCCCTAAAAGAGAATGGCATGATCATGTGGTACACTGCCAAACCACATTTACTCTTTGTTCATTAGGTTTTAATCTTAAATTATACTGTGTTCATTTCAGCATAAGAATTCCATATCACGTAGATGCAATATATCTGTTAATCTTTTGCCCAATGACTTTGATCCTTGTTTCTGTTGCTATGTTGAAGTTTTGATAAATTGAAATTTTGATAAACTATGGGATTAAAATAGGTTATTTCAAACCTCATTAAAATATGGCATCAAAAACTTGCCAAGTGAACATTATGCCAGTGGTGTTATCCAAACATGTTTTTAAGAGTGAAGAAGTTATTCAATATTTTTAAATGCAGTTTTTGGCAACAGTTTTGTAAATAATGTTCAGCCTCCTGTTTTTGTTCGGTTTCAATAGTGTAAGTGTACATGTGCAGCTTTAAATCATCAACTCTCTTCCTCTTTTTGTCAGTTTCTGATTGTAAATGGTTATATCAGCAACTTAAAATCACCAAATGGTGAAAACATGTTTGAAGACTTTTATATCTATGTAAAGTGTCTATAATAGATGTGTTTGGTGGTTCCAGTAGTTTTAAATGTGTCAATTTTTGTTCATTTCTTTTGTACTTTGAATTTCTTTCACTTTTAGCTGTTTTATACACCGTGTCTAGAAATGGGACGTACTATGGTACAGCACTGTCCGTTATGTAGTAGATTGTTGAGCTAACTTCTTCAAAATTGTTGAAGATAGTTTTACTAAACTTGGTAGACATGATGTGTGTTTCAGAAGAGGAGATAACTCTGTGTCCATTTCTCAGAGTTGTGTCCCTTTGAAATTTGAGTCGAGTAGTGCCCCTTTGAAATTTTAATTATGTTATTTACAATCTTTACCAACAGTTTAATGGCAAAACTGATAATAGGTGTATCTTGCACTGCATAATGGCACTCTTATATATGAACAATTGTTACATTGCTACTTAAATCAAGCCGTCACCACTAATTTTATATGACATTAACATGTTGTCACCACTAATTTTATATGACATTAACATGTTGTCACCACTAAGTTTATATGACTTTACATATTTGTATTTCAGTTATATTTTTGTCCTGCCACAGGCAGGGGCAGGACACTGGGTGTTCTCATGTTTTGTCCGTACTTTGGATGTTATGTGGGTGTTGCTGTTCTTGTGTTTTGTCCATACTTTGGGTGTTATATGTCTTCATTAAGTTTACCGATATATAGTTTTGAAATAATGTTTATAATATGATATACATCGCATTAGTTATTTAAAATTGATGTCTCCTTCATTACAAAGGAAAAGAGACATGACAGCTTGGGTCTTACTCGTTTTATGTTGTCCATGTGAATTCAAACAACTATTTATTTTCAGGACTGTTGTGCCCTTTTTTGGTACTAGGGTCCAGGGGCCTTAGATTTGGGAAAATAAGCTTCATGACAAAGGAACAAAGGAGTAGACATGGCTCTCACTATTCTTAAGTTGTTAACTAAAGTGGGTTCAACCAACAATATTTAGTTTTTAGGACTGCAGCACCTGGTTTTGGTGCGAGGTCCAGGACCCTTGAAATTTGGTAAAATAAGCCTGGTTTCCTGAAATTTTGAAAAAAATGTAATGGGAGAAATATAGAAATGTAATACATGTAGTTACAATTTTGTAATTAATTTATTCAAATTTGGAAAATTTATTAATATAATTTGGGAAAAATACAGGTTTTGCAACTTGGGAATGGGGTTTAATTTTGGGCTCTAAATACAGTCTTACCATACGTTGCACAAGAAATATTCCATCATATGGGGAAAAAAAATTTAAATTGAAACTTGGTAATTTAAATTGGCCCATTTTTGGATCTTTAGTCCTGGTATATAATTTCTTACAACACCTTACCCGAGAATATTCTGTTATATGAAACAAATATTTAAATGATTCATATTAAGAATGTATGTTGACATTTTTTTAGTGTTCCTGTACTGTACTTTTGAAATACAGGACATATAATTACCTATAATTCTTGTTAGAGGTACTACTAAATGGTGATATTAAGATTTTATTATTAATTATTTGTCATTGTTATTATATATACATATACTGTTATGAACAAATATATCTTTAATTTTTATGTGAATTATGTACAGTATTGAAGAAAGAACTATAAATAAATTGCTACAAAAATTTATCTTGAAATTGGTTTTACTCGGACGAAAAATATACCTATAAAATAAATAAAATATTGTAAATACAATAGATTCTGAACCATAGAACACCAACAAGGATACAATATACACCTGCATGCATAAGTAGAAAGGACCGCTATGGTATCGCAGTAAAGTGTTTGTGGTAGGTCGGGTTATAAACCCCAGTCGGATCAGGGCATGAAAATAGGTAATGCAAATGCTCTTTGGCAAACACTCGGCATTTAGAAACGAAAGTTATTGAATCCTTCTCAAGGCACTTCAAAATGTCTTGGTCTCACAGGTTAGAGATACTTATAATCTTTTTGAAAAGTAAAAAAAGAGCTATTTGAAATTCAATTTGGTAACAGAGTTAATGGTGCATCAGCAATATTTTAGCTATTAGTACATGTACAACAGCAATATGGTTTAATCTAAGAGCAAAATTGTGTATGCAGTCTGTCTTAAAGACTACAGTTAGTTTGCCAAAGACAAGTATACCACTCCTCAAGTCTCATTATTGAGACACCAGGTGAAACAGTTAAAACTCTATCCGCTGAACATTGAACACCAGGCATGGATGAGGAGTAATGGTGTTCACTTATAAGTTATAATGTCCCAGTCAAGAAGAATATTTCACTTATATCGAGATTTTGCCAGCTATAGGTGAATGTTCAGAAATATTTGCCTGTTCTTTGCACTGATGACATCATACAGCAGGGTTTTTATCATGCCACACCTACAGTGGCATAGGACCTCGTTTATTTTAAGTACCCATCCGAAAGAACTGCGACTCATTTTTTAATGCCAATGCTTGGTGAAAGAAGTTAGCACTCTACCAACTGAGCTACCCAGTCATTCACACCAGGCATGGAAGCAATGATCTCTTACACTTGAGGCCAATGCTCTACTGCTGAGCCAATATGCAGGTGGTCACTAGTTAGTCCCTCTCTCTCTCTGGACCACTAGCTCAGTTGCTAGCTCCGTATGTGAAAAAGTCCTGTGTTTAAACCACGTCCAGGTCTGACCAAGATTTGATAATAGGTAGCACTCAGCATTTAGAAATGAAAGTCATGGGGTCCTTAAAAAGAAACCTTAAAAACTGATGCCCAGTCTCACGGCAGATGTGGCACGTAAAAGAAACCTACCTGCACATTGCCCTGCCACTTCACCTATAGCAGGTGACATCTCGATATGAGTGAAATATTCTTGACTGGGATGTAAAACCACATTCATTCAATAAAGGCAATCTCTCTCTCTCTCTCTCAGTTATCAAATGAAGACAAAGCCAGATTAATATGATCATGAAATAATTATAAAACTTTGTTCCATCACAGCTTGAAATAATACATACATATAAAACATAATAAACAGCTGTCCACATCTATAAAACAAAACATAAACAGTTTTCTTTGCTTAAAAACATAACATAATTAACAAGAGGGCCTGTACAGCTCACTTGGCTAAAAAGATAATTTGGTATACATTTTACTTGCATGTCCTGCTAATAACAAGCCAATGAAATATTCTTCCAAAAATTTACATTATAGAAGCTGAATGTTTATACATGTACTTTTTATCTACCAAATTTGAATAACATTGTCAAATAAATAAATGTGTAACTACTTTTTGTGCCTTTTATATATAATAGTGGTATCCATCTTAGATAGCATGAACAAACTTTAAGCTACAACTTGGAATTTTTCTGCCTTTATTTTAACTATTTATAGAATAATGGTGGTCATCTTGGATGCCGTATCAGGTTGGTATGATTAAATGAATATTCTTATCCAACCGAGGACCCTCTGAACCAAATTTGATTCTAATTTGCCTAGTAGTAAGTACTTTCATAAAAAATTATTACTTGGACATGCATGCACAAACACCATGTACACATTTGTAAAAACTATGGCATGTCAAAAGCCCATATAGTCTTTAGCCTGGTGAGCTAACAATGGCTTGTGACAAAGAAAGTCACTTAAAGTCAATTGAGAACAAGTTTCCTGTCTTCTCCATGTGACTCATGGATGACATATACACACATATTGACATAGGTGCACACAGCACTTGACCAGGTGAGCTAACAATCATTTATAATACAAAACTAAGTCATTTTAAGTCAATTTTCAACATCCGGTTTCTTTGGTCTTCTCCATCTGATTCGTTTTCTAACCAAAGCAGCTTTGTTAGTTGGATAGTTATAGGACAAGAACACAGGGCTGTGTAACAACAGAGAAATACTGTTCTCTGAAAAAGAAAAAAAATACAGATTTTAAAATCCATTGTTGTTGTTGATTGTTGCTTGACATCACATCAGCAATTTTTCAGCTATTTGCTACGAGAACTACTTTATTAATCTCTATGGATTAATCTATGAACAAGTACATGTATGCATGTGAAGTGCATGCGTGTTTTATGGTCTGCCTTGTACCAGTGCACACTTTGGGTGACTTTAAGGTACTAGCTCACAGAGGTACGATGTCACAGATAAGTGTACCACTCCCCAGTTACAATATACATGTACTGACACCTGGGACCGGTTGTTGGAAGCTTGATTAGCTTAATCAATGATTAACACAGATTTGAAATATCTATAAAAATCATCATATCATCATCATCAAATCCATATATTTATAGCCATGTGCTTCAATTTGTTGAAATTCTATTCACTTGCAACATTTTCAACATTAATTTCACAATAGATTTGAAATTATGCATTATTTAAATTTTGACTAATCAATTAATTAAACTAATCAGGCTTCGAACAACTGACCCCTGGTGAACCAAAAAAGGCCAACAACAAGGAAAATTCACTTTCCCACATGAACTGAGCGGGACTCCATGATAAAGTAAATACACCTTTTTAATAGATACATTTACATATAAAAATAAAGTGCGTAACAACGGGAAATACAATGAAAAGAAGGTTTTAAGTTTACCCAACTGTTGAGAACCTGTTCTTTCTCCAACCATGTGGCATTTAGAAATTAAAGTCAAGAGGTCCTGTGGAAAAAACAGATGCCTTGTAACATGACAGGCATGGCACATAAAAAAACCCTCTGTGCACATTGTCCTGAGCACACTGCAAAGGGAAAAATTTCTGCCACTTCACCTATAGCTGGTGACCTCTCTAATATACAAGTGAAATATTCTTGACTGAGACATAAAACCGAGATAAATCAATTCTTCATAGTATAACTTTTACTAAATTCCTAAGTCGACATAGACAGGTTTCGTTGCGATACTGTTCTAGCAATACAGGTTTATACATATACATACCACAGTAACACGATTCTAAAGATTATACAGTTTTACACAGATACCTACCATCTACATTTTTACTGATTTCAGTCCAGGTTGTTAAATATTCAGTCATATCTTTTCTGGTCAGACCATCAGCATTTACCCCTCTACAGAAACAGGCCTGAAATAATTAAGTATAGACAAACACCATTAACCTGTCTGCTTGACTTTTCAGTTGAAATATTCATATAGTAGGGACCACCAAATACATGTGTATCTGCACTGTTAGGATAAACGATAAACCTATAACATAGATAAAATAAACTCCTGTGTTCCTTTTACATAAATCCAATGGTCCATAATAAATATTTAAATCATAGGTCAAACAGACAAATCAACATTGTTTGCATAAAAGACGTTTCTGAAAAAGGAACCAGAACTACAGCAAATAGCTTACCGTCTACAGTTTGATTGAAAATGTTCATACATTCTCCCTAAGTATGGCATATTTTAAAACAATGTAGCATAGATGATAATGCACATGTAGATCTATTATTGATATTATTCTGTTTTATATTTCAACCATAAAGAATATCTTTGTAAATAATATCATCTGTCAATATAGTCCATATTTCTTTGGTCCAATTAGTGCCCTTTAATAAAGTTTATATATAGGTTTTACTGTATTTTTCATGTAAAATGGAGAAAAATATAGGTAAAGTAACAAGTTTTACAACCCAGTTAAGAATCTTTCACTTATGTCGAAGTGGTCAGTTCAGAGATGTTGGAGGAAACTCCAGCACCCAGAGTAAACACAACCTTCGGCAAGCAAACTGACAAACCTTCTCACACTAGAATCTGTCACAAGTAGGGTTGGAACCCAGATGGTGAGAGATGCTGTGATCCATAAATGTGCACTTTAGACCACTGAACCACCAAGTCTCCAGTTTAAATTTGACTTACTCGTTCTAATTCTTCATCTGTCATACTATCAAATCCTTCCCTCAACATAGCTAAGTCTGTATGTAACAGTAACAAGCCTTGTTGCTCTAGTTTATTTCTGCTCAATGATAATCCCAGACTTTTAGAAATATGTCTCTGAAATAATTAACACAAAATTTACATATTTAAGCAATGGGTGTCAATACTAATTTTCAGTTGTCTTAGTAGCAAGATCTCTCTCTCTCTCTCTCTCTGCATGTGTTTGTTGGCTGAAAAAAACTTAAATGTAAATGTAAAAATTGAAAATTGAAAATGTACTTGTTTCATGGAATTGTTTAAGAACTTTTTACCAACATTTTACATCATTTCAACAAGAATTCATTAAAGCAACCTGACTGTATTCTTTGACTGGTGGCATAATTTTGTTATGGTCTCATCAAAAACATCTACACCTCAGTTTCAGCCGTTCTCATTTTTACAGTCTCATCAGAAGTACCCACATGGATAAAGCTATTTCCTGGCATATATCAATTGATGTATTGCCGGCCACGCCCACAATGTTCCGACACTGGCCCCCATCACTGTACCAAAGCAGCGTCAAGGCAACTAATGACGTTCTAGTGTCAGTGACGTCATTAAATATCACAATTAAGGCCGAGTTTTTATTTTTTTTGCACGTAATTCAAGCATGCTGGCCTTTGTCGGAACATTGTGGGCGTGGGCGATACGTCAATTGACTACTATAAGTATAGTTTTACCTGTGGTGTACTAATTTTAACTTATTTTCCAGTCAAAATTTTCTCCACAAAAATTTGTACCAAGCAGAAAACAATATTATATACTTGATATTATGGTCAGGTTCATAAAACTGCAAACATTGAACCCTGTAAAAGATCTGATATTACAAAACTGAAAATTTATACAATTACAGTATTTTGTAGAGAACTGTATAAAAACAAGTTATCGTAATACATGTACTTACACAATAGGCTATAGATAATCTTTCAATTTTATAAGGACGATGTTCAAATAAAGGTTTGACCTCTAATAATTCTTCTATTGTTGGGTTTTGTGAATGTTCAAGCTGAAATTAGAATATCAATGTGTATTATTATTCATAAAAAAGTAATGACAATAATAGGTTGTAAAGTCTACTGTTAACATACTAATAATTCAATTACTTAGTAAGTTAAGTGGAATACTGATGTTTAATGCCCTAGTCAAGATTCTTTCACTTAAATTGAGGCAATGGTAGAGGAAACTGGAGAGACAGGAAAAAACCACCAAGCTACTGTAAGCAGACTAACAAACTTTCTCGTACTAGGACTTGACCTGATTGGAAATCTATACACTGACCTTTGCACAAACATTAATGGCATGTTTCATTAAAATTCTTCATATGGTTCAAGAGTTATGGCACAGACCCTGTGCATAGGCATAGAAAAAGATCTTTATTTTATTTACTCCTAGTAATATCTTTTTGAATATTACAATGTAAGCACATACGTCTTTGATGTCTTATAGGGGTGAATACTTGTATAAGCAATTTTAGGTGGAGTAGCAGAAGCTTTAGTACTGTGCTGTATTGGTGAGGGTCAGTTCGCTTACCAGGATTATTTGATTAATTAAATAAATGGGGTTTTACATCCCAGTCAAGAATATGCCTATATCAAGATGTCACCAGCTAGCAGAAATTTTTACCTTTTACCTTTGTTGTGCACTCATGCCCATGTGCAAGGGGGTTTTAAAGTCGCTTCCAAAGGACCCCCATAACTTTCATTCCCAAATGATGAATGCTTAGCGAAGGCATCCGTCACTACCTACTTTCAAGTCTTGGTCAGACCCCTGCTAGGGTTTTGAACCCCGAACTTAAAAGATACCAAGCAAGCTCTCTACCAACTGAGCAACTGTATTGGTTAGCAGTTAAATAGTGAAAAATTTAATTTTGAGTTGAATATTGGCATTACTTTACCTTCTGTAATATATCGTGAAGTTTTTTCTGCATGGAAGAATTTTCAATATGTTGGCTACTGTGGTGTAAGTGGTCCAGAATTGCAGAATAATGTTTTAATCTTTTCTTGTGATGAGTCAACAAAACCTCCGTCTTAAGCTTCCGTTCCCAAAAATGTTCCGTCAAAAGCAGCCTAGGATACAAAGACCTGAAACAAATATATTGATTAATTGATTAAATCGGGTTTTATGTCCCAGTCAAGAATATTTTACTTATATCTGCTATAGGTGAAGTGGCAGAAATTTTTACCTTTGCAGTGTGCTCAGGGCAATATGCTGGAGAATTTCTTTAACATGCCACGTCTGCCTGCTTCCTTGCCTGATGCTGGTCTTAAGAAACAAAGTATCAAATGGTTCAAACAATGTCAGTATAATGTGAGTAGTATGTTTCTCTGTGGCATACTGACTCTGAGTTAGCACTTAAAGTCACCCTAAGTAGGAGTAGTAAACGTCAGACCATAAAACATGTTGCTCATCTTACGCACACAAGAACCTGTTTTTTTTAAAATTATTTTTATTGACACATAACAAGCTATATTTATACTTTAAGTTGAATAGCAAGAACATAAAAAGAACTACATGACAACAAGAAATGGATACATATGTTTTACATGTATAAAGGGGGATAATTCATATAGGGGGGGGGGTCGATTTATTCATTTAGTACATGTATTCGATTAAAATAAAAAAATAATAAATTAGATCTTATTGTGAAAAGTTGGTTATGCAACATGAAAACAACATTATAATAACAACAACATCATTTACCAATACACATACACACATCACCTGATTAGACTGGAGTGATGCTATATTTAATGTTTTACTCAAGAGGACATAACACATCAATTACTTACGCTATGGGAAATATAAACCCTCCTCCAGGCAGGAAAGATATCAGTAATATTGGTGTTGCTTTGACCATTTCCTGTGGAAGCTGTAAGTATAAAGAACATCTATAAATGTAAATGGTGACTATGTCTAATATGCACTTTTAATGGAAGAAAATACCATTTCTTGTGGTAACAAGTATAAAGAACATTAACAAATAAAACTTTACATGCACTTTGAATGCTTGTTGAGATGTGAGGGGTATGAAACAATGTATACAGTTAAACCTTCTTAAAATGTCCTCTGATTATGGTACTTTGCCTCATTGTTATTGTAGCTGTGAATAGCTAAATAAATGAAGATACAGATTTAAACAATAATTCACTCACTACATTTGATCACTATGGTATCTCAGTTGGTAGAGTGCTCACTTTATATGTGAGAGGTTGTGTTTGAACCCCTGCACTGTTTTGAACAAGACTTGAAAATAGGTAGTGATTGTTCTTTTGCCAAGTTGACATTTAGAAATGAAAGTTTTGAATCCTTTGGAAGAGACCTGAAAAACGGATGCCCTGTGTCACAGCAGGCATTGCAAGTTAAAGACCCTCCCTTAATATTACCTTGAGCACAGTTTCAAGGTCAAAATTTCTGCCATTTCACCTATAGCTGGTGATATCTAGGTATAAGTGAAAAATTCTTGACTGGGATGTAAAACCCCATATTCAATCAAATATCCAATCAACCATGAGACACCCCTTCCCCAGGACAACATCATGGGTGAGTTGGTTATTTTTAAAATTTAACCTATGAACTAAACACCTAAATTTAAATATTAATTAACATGATAAATATGTGAATCCAAACCTGTCTATATATAACTAACTCTCTTCTAGAAAATGTGTGGAGTTCTCTTCCCTTCCACATCTGTGTACTTATGCTATAATATGTTCTCGTATCATCAAGTAAACCTCTGAAACCTGAAACATAAATAAAATATTACATATTAAATTATAATAATCTTCAAACATCTGTAATGCAATAAATAGTGATTTCCCACTAACACACAATAACCTCGTTCTTTTGCCAAGCACTTGGCATTTAGAAATGAAAGTCACTGGATCCTTCTGAAGAGACCTTAAAATGTGTCACAGCAGGTGTGACATGTTAAAGAATCCTCCCTGCATATTGCCCTCAGTGCACTGCAAAGGTTAACATTTCTGCCGCTTCACCATGATGTCTGGAAATAAGTGAAATATGCTTGACTGGTATGTAAAACCCCATTCAATCAATCAATCCTTCAAAATACCCTTTGAAAATGACTGAAAAATTAAAAAGAAAAAAATATTTTAGAAATCCAATATCTGATATGTTTCATATAAAATTTACACGAATTAAATTTGCCTGTGTAGGAATTAACGAAATTAAATTATCAGCTGTATAAACTTGAAAACTAACAAACCTGTTTTGAATGTTTTATAAATATTGAAAAATGCTGGTGTTTTGGTCTGTAAAAAATTTTCATATTTCTCTATAAATGTGACAAATTTCTTTATACAATACTGTGTTATTTTCTTTGGTGGACTAACTGTATCTTTAGGTTGCTTTGAACAATATAACCTAGAATGAAATACAAAAACAAACATTAAAATTTATGAAATCATATACCTGCAACAGAAAGGAGAAAAAATGCAGGGTCAGACCAGGATCGGACATGGGACATCCCAACCTATAGGCAAGTGCTCTACCACTGAGCTACCCAGACCGCTACATTGCTCCCCTGTTATTTTTGAGTTTCCTATCGTCCCAAGTGGGAAATCTCACCCAAATTCCCTTGGATGGACTATATGGCTACCACATTGCCAGTTCATCACTTACAAGGGCCACAATGGCCACCAAACTGTAACAGGAAGGAGAAAATGCACGGTCAGACCGGGGATTGAACCTGGGACCTCCCGCACTATAGGCCAGTGCTCTACCACTGAGCTACCCAGAATGCTACACATCATTATATCAGGAACATATAACATTACTCGTTTGACAAATCTTAATGAAGACTTGAAAATTAAAATCCCACTATGGACAGATCCTAGTGTGAAAAAGTTTGTTTTCCCTTCTATGAAACATTTTAAGCAAATGAGAACTGTAATATTATTGATAACAATGAGATATTAACTATATGTACACATCAGTTAATTACGAGTCCGAGTCATGACTCATGAGATATCATAACTATGAATTACAGGCTTTTTTTCTTTTGATGGTATTGTAATGCAGACAAAATTGAAATTTAATGGATGAATGTTGTTTTATACCCTAATCAAATTGTTTCATATATTATATATCGAGAATGCCAGTTATGCAATGGTGGAGGAAACCACAGTACCCAAAGAAAACCACTGCCTTCAGCAAGCGAAATTCATGAGTGTCTTACCCAGTAGGATTTGAACAATAAGAGGTGTCCTATGCACTTTACTTGGTTAAAAGCAATTTCTCAATTTACTACATGTGAGCGACAACTTTTTTGGTTCTGTAACAATATAGCTACATGGTATAGTATGTACTATGTCCAAGTTAAGAGACGTTACTACTGTTTCACCTATGGGGTATCTTTTAGGTGAAATGGAAGAACACTCCCTTCACAAATGGGCAACCCGGGTTCCATTCCAGGCGTCATGGAAAGGGAATTTTATAAGTAATTTCTATAGCAACAAGCATTTACGTTACACTACGAAATTTTATGCAACATGTACACAGGATTGCATCTTCCATCTAAAATTACAATTTTATGAATTCGATATTAATAATCAGTTTTGCTAATATAGTGTTGATGATACTGACATCAAATAAATATCAATTATTATCTGTTTTAATTGTTGTTGTTGTTGTTATATCGCCAAACACGTGTTTTATGAAAAAAGTTCAGGTTACTCGACAACGAACAACTGTAACTTGTTAATCACGTGAAGCAATACTGTGTCATTAGATCAAAATGAATGAACTATCTATATGATGAAAAAATACAATAATTAAAATTAACAACCTTAAATGTTGTGAAGAATATTTTGTAATAGAGAAAATCTTTCGTCGGCTCATGCTTGATGTAGGATGTCGTTAAAACATTCTAAAAGTTGAGTTGGATAAGGACATTGCGCCATTTTCCGGATATTCATTTTTAACACGGTTTCGTTTTAACAATATTTCTAAAAAGATCACGGATATACTAGTGTTTTTAAATGCAATTGACTTTTTTAAATATACGTATATACGAGAGTTACATATTTTTGGCGGTTACACACGATGGGGTATAAGACCACTGTATTATCTTCGTGTGTCCTAAGTTCGTGGTACTGTCAGTTTGTGTCAAAAAAATTAATGGACAATCGTCAGCAAACAATTAAATTTGAATCTTGCTTCAAATTTCTTGCCACTTCACTTTAAAAATCGAAAATAACCTTTTATATATTGAAAATCCTTTGATATATATACAGTTATACAGTCATAAAATTACCACTAGTACAGTCGAACCTTCATTTAAAGTCATCTTTATATAAGGACCACATGCTTTTAAAGACCAGTAAAACTATATCTTATTTACTCTTCATCGATATAATTTGAACCTCTATATAAGGTCCACCTGTCCATATATACCACTTTTACTGGTTCCCTTGGGTGGCTTTGTAGACAGGATTGATTGTATAATGAACATTGCATAGTTACAGTCAAAAAGTTATCACCTGGGGACCATCAACCAATCAAAAAAGGAGTATACAAATTATTGATAATTAAATTTTGTGACAATCAAACTTAACCTAACACATTTTCCAACTTCCAACAAACTCGAAACTAGAGGAACATTATATGGAAGCCATCAGCCAATCAAATTGTATTGTTATATTAATGATAGATTTTGAATTTCCCGAAAGAAATAGATTTAAAATAAAAAATTAAAATATAATATTAAAGTAGTTTGCTCATAATCATAGTGTGCGTTTTATTAGATACAACAATTAATGTTGAATTATCATCCGGATGCCACACACCGGTCGCATTGAAGCGTGCTAACACGTTACCCATAAATATTGCCATGTGTGTATCTGAATTATTTTATACTTATAAAAGCATACTAATACATGTCCGAATCACAATCCACAGAAGCAAAGTAAAAACTTTGAAACTGACGGTCAGGTTTAACACTTGAACTTCCACCAGGGAAGTGAGGCCGGGTGCTCCAAAAGGGTAAGCAACTCCTGTTTAGCTAGCTACACTTGCCACGAACGTTACCAAATTGAGAAAAAGGAACATGTTACTTATGGACGTCAAATATATCCAGGGCAATCCTGGGCACAGAGACATAACTTAACAACAATTACTGTGATGACGGCCATAAGGCTTTTGAGGGCCCTGATAACCCTAGGCAAGTTTTAACCAGTACAAGTTTTGCAACTTTAGGTATTACAATGTTTGGTAAAATAATTTTGGTTCTTCTATTTTTCTTATTTCAACATCTTAAAAAATGTTGAATTTCCACAATTTTGGTCCAAGAATTACCGATAAGGAGTTTTATTCCGAAACGACCGTCTAGTGCTGCAAAACAACAGGTCTTAGTAATGAAATTGTACGAGTTATTCCCCTTATATTGTTGTTTGAGAATAATGTCTTCCAGAGGACACGTGTCCCCTGTACCTGCATTTGCAATGTTTATTTGTTGGTATTTTTTCATGCTATTGCTTATTGGAATTAACTTTACAAATTTATACCGAAAATATAAATGCAAAAGTTTAATTTTTGTACAATAGCTAAACTGAAGGAATAAATGAATAACGGATGCATCAATACTCTTCATAAGGGGACATTATGAAAGTTTGATAACATTCCTTTTAGCAGTTAAGGAAAAGTAGTGGATAACCGATGAACACACCTCTATCTATCGCAAATCAAATACAAACATACCATTTGATGTCCAAATCACGATGCTAAACAAAAAATAAATTTTGAAAACTGCAAATTAAGTAAAAGACGTAGATTTTAATCAGGTACATCTGACATGGTGTTCCGGAAGGGTACGCGCCTTATGTTAAGCTAGCTACAACCTATTTGTTGATCTGCTATGAAGAAAAACTAAGTATTAGTTGCACAACTAAACTCAAAAGTAACATTATCCTGGAAGTTCTGTAAAGTTTAGATGAATAGCGTTGGAGGAGTTGTCGATAATAGGGTGATGTTGCATCACAGATACAGGCCGATGATTAATCAAAAACAAACATACTTATCCATTTCCGAATCACAATCCAGAAGCAAAGTAAAAACTTTGGAACTGACAAGTTAGGTTAGACACGTGAACTTCCACCAGGGAAGTGAGGCCGGGTGCTCCGGAAGGGTAAGCACCTCCTGTTTAGCTAGCTACACCCGTCACGTGTGTAATCAAAATTGTGTGAAAGGAACATGGAACTATGAGACGTCAAATATATCCAAGGCAATCCTGGACACAGAGACATCAAACTTATCAACAATACTGTGATGACGGCCATAAAACTTTTTGAGGGCCTTGATAAGCCTAGGCTTGCAATGTCACTGAGTCAACAATTTATTTGCAAGCAGCCTACTTCGTTGTACAAAGTCCCCGTAGTGGGAACAAGCTCTACCATAGCGTATTAAATGGGAAACAAACACACCATAAGCAGGAGAAGCAGGTATATTGCTGCATAAAAAAAGAAAGTTGACAATAGAAAAATTGAAGTCATCACGTTTGTCATAAAGTTTCAAATGAAGCCTTTCTTGTGCGTCATAATTCAGGTATAAGTCTAAATATGAAGCAGAACTTGAGGAATCAGTCGTGTCTTTTATTTCAAGCTCACTAGGATAGATGACATTTACATAGTCTCCAAATTTAGGATTGTTAAGAGACAGAACGTCATCTATGTATCTGTATGTTGAGTTGAATGTTTTGGCGACAGTTTTCTCTCCAGATTTAACAAGGTTCTGCATAAATTCTGCTTCGTAAGAATAAAGAAACAAATCAGCAAGCAATGGTGCACAGTTTGTACCCATTGGTATACCGATTGTTTGCTGAAAAACTATATTACCAAACACAACAAATATGTTATCTATCAAAAACTCCAACATTTTGTTGATGGTATCTTCAGTATATTTTTGTTTGGAATCCGTATGATGCTTGACAAAATAACCAGAATCCCTGTTCAGCACCAGATATTTGTATCTTGGCTTACCGTTTTTGTAGAAGAAAGACAAGTGAATAATTTCTTTAAGACGTTAATGTTATTAGTTTATGTTTAGTTTATGCTGATCAGTCTGTTTTAATCGCTTCTAAATGTAAACGTCCTCTGTAGCAGCCATAGGGGACCTACTCTTTTTTCTAATTCTACAGAGGTGTCTTTAGCGTGCACTGAGACTCGGGCCTTCGATTTCGAAACACCACATGGTAACGAGCGTGCTACAGTTCTAGCATGTAATTGGCTCTTGGCTCTAGGATATTGACTGATAATGCGAAAGATAATATGAATTTATACTCAGTGACTTAATATAATAAACATGATCTAGTCTGTTAATTTGTTCGCTTTATTTTGGTGTGTTGTTTGGATTTAAGCAATGCTATCTAACTGATTACTTTATTCCAATCAAACACAAACATACCAATTCATTTCGAAACAACAATCCCAAAAGCATAGTAAAAACTTTGAGGCTGGCAAATTAAGTTAAACACAGGAATTTCCAAGGAGGAAGCGAGACCGGGTGCTCCAGAAGGGTAGGCACCTTCTGTCGAGCCAGCTACAACAACCACGTGTAAAATGATAATTTAAATTGAAAGAACATGGAACCATAGGACGTAAAATAAATTTAGGGTAATTCAGGACACAGAGACATAATACTTGTCAACAATATTGTAATGATGACCATAAAAATGTTTTTGACAAAGATAAAATACAATATGAAAGTTATTGCCGTATTCAAATTATTTTTAGTCGTTTTCTTTTGTTTATTTAGTTTTGACATGCTTTTGTTGGTATCATATCGTAAGTTTGAAATTTTCTGAAACAAAATGCAATATGACAATTCGTTTCTTTCAGATTTTGTTTTAAACAAAGTGTATATTGTTCTTGATGTTGTGCCAAAGTAAATGTCATTCAGCTAGCTCTCTTCAAATTATTACAAGAAATCTAATTCATTAAATTGATCGTCTATAACCTTAATTTTTTTTTGTAAGAGATATTTGACATCCCATAGTTCCATTTTGCTTTCTTTATTAAATTTGATTTCACAAGTGGCGGACGTAGCTAGCTAGACAGGAGCTGCCGTCCTTCCGGAGTACCTGCCTCACCTACCTGGTGAAAGTTTATGTGCTTGATTCAATTTGGCAGTTTTCAGAATTTTTACTTTACTTTTTAGAATCTTGAGTTGAACACGGTCTGATATATTTGTGTTTGACTTGAACAATAGACCAGACAAATATAGATGAACATAAAAAGATTGCTTTTCCAGAAGAGTGATGCAAACACCACCGAGTATTCTCAAGAAGATTAATTTTTAAAAAAGTTAATCAACCATTAAGTAATCAAACACAGTCATACCAGTTCATGTCTTAATCACAATAACAAAAGCAAAGTAAAAACTGACAAATGATTTTAAATACGTGAACTTCAACCAGGGAAGTGAGACTGTGTGCACCTCCTTTTAAGCTAGCTACACCCGCTAGGGGTGAAATATAATTGAGAATGAAGGGAACATGGAACTATGAGGCATCATACTTACCAACAATAGTAAGAAGAAGGCCATAAAACGTTTTGCGCGCCTTGATAAGGTCAGGGTTTTAATATCCCTGGGCCAACAATTTATTTGTAAACGGCTTTATAGCTCCCGTATTTGGCACAAGCTCTACCATAGTGAATTATTGTGAAATCCATCATAAGCAGGAGAAGTAGGCGCATTGCTGCATAGAAAAGGTAAGTTGACCAAAGAAAATTGACGTCATCACGTTTGTCATACATCTTCAAATGTAGTCTTTCGTGAGAATATTATTGAGGTATATGTCTTAATATGAATCAGATCTTGGAAACTAAAGTAATGTATTGTAATCAATTTATAAACAAGGATGTTTCACAACACACAATTAAGTAAGCAATGCAATTACAATCACTGTCTTTTCATTTTAATCTGGAACATATATCGGCAGCTAACATCATGCGTATGCAATAAAAATAAAATGCTGAATCTGTATACCAAAAAGTTTAATATTCGAAAAGCACTATCATAATCATGGATAGATAAACAGGTATTTTATGGAGAGTTTTTTTGTTTGCGAGACTTAACACCCAACAAGTACAAATATTGTACTAACTAAAATAGTTCATTTCTGAGAAATTTGTAGTAATTCGCTCAACAAGGGACTTTTCCCGTCTTACCGTAACTACCAATAACATCATATTTGTATCATGACATGTTTGTAATTTTTGTTAAAAAAAGTCACAAATTTTCCTGAAAAACTAGGAGTATTTTGTCACATCCTGGAATTCATCTACTACAGTTCCTTTGTAAATCCATGTTACTTTCTTTCATGTATTCATGTGAAACAGATATACAATACAGACATGTCGAAAGTTCAACACTCAGCCAATGAATTAGTGTCAGATCGGCAGTTCTTCTCTACCCTCGATAGTTTTTTGGTAGCTGCTATTTATCACACGACAGCTTTTCTGTCACTAGCTAGCAATGCCTCGGTCATTTGAAGAAAAAGCTTCGACACCTTATTCTTAGCTCAGTATTAAACTTTCGACAGGTTTGCACCGTAACAACGAGTGCTCGCACAGCCAATTTCAACCATGGAACTCTAAACTGGAGATAATTCATCGCATTTTATGCCCGTGAAATCAGTACCATCTCCTAACTGTCTGTCTGTAATGGCGGGACAATGTATAATGACACAGAATTCAATGATCATAATTAAACTGATTTTATAAACAAGTAAAACAACAGTGACTTTTGACCATCGGTCTCTGACACACTCGTTTACCCCTAACCAGCACAAATGTAGAACAGTCTAGTCCATTTATTCTAACATATGAATTGTCTTTACATGGTATAGATGATACTGTTGTGCGCGTTAATCTGTTATTTGATTCTGAAAATAGAAAGTAAAATGGAAAAAAAAAAAATATATAACCAAAATAAATAAATAATAATATAATATGTAAATAAAATTCTGTTTCATGTACTTAAATGATAATGCAACTTGTATTGGAAAATTTAAAAAATTAACATGACAGCAACCAGTGAAACCAAGAAACCAAACAATAAAAACGTTTGTCAAACATAATGCCTACTGGTGAGGTGTCAGTACTATTGTACGGACTCAAACCATAAAAACAAAGAATAATATAGAACATTCAAATACCATCCCGTGTTCTAATAATAAATTCATTTTGTAAATTAAAAGAATGGAATTTGTAACTTAAAATTGTACTTGGCTAAGAAGCACCAGCAAACAAAACAAAGAACATGACTCAATACAAGTTAACGCTAAAACAACCAAAGTTGAGTAATGGTGTTTAACGTCCCAGTCAAGAATATTTCACTTATATGAAGACCTCGTCAGCTATACCTGAGGTTGCAGCAGTTTTGCATGCGAGTTGCGCTGATGGCATTATACAACAGGGCTCTTTATCGCACCACGCCTACGGCGCCTCGTCTATTTTAAGTTCCCATCCGATAGAACCGTGACTTTCATTTCGAAAGAACAGCCACTACCCAAGTCTTGGGTCAGACCCGTTCGTGTTTCGAACCCATGACCTCCCACTTACGGAACAAGCATTCTACCAATTGAGCTACCACAGTGGTCCCAACTTCAGAGGTCACTAGAGCAAATGTTTAGTAGTGTGATTATTATTTGAGGACTCAAATATATGATATGTTTGCTGAAAAACCTACGATGGCATTAAGTAAGTAGCAAGTTTCAAAAACTTACCAGCTATACTACAGCTTTTGCAGCAATAATTTTTAACATTTTGATCTATATTGCAAACTCCAGTTCCGTATGTGTTCATAAAATCAGCACAGCGTAAGCCATTTATTAATATTTTTGAATCTTTACATTTTTCATCGTCTGTAAAATCTGAAAAGTAAATTAATAATAGAAACTATAAAAATATATGTTTTTGGTGTTAACACGGTATTTTTAGTTATGTGTTGATACCAGGTTGTTGACAAAATGCTGTAATATTGTTCGTGTTTTTGCGAATTGTCGAAAAGAATAATGGTTAAAATCAGTCACAAACATCGTATTCAATGCTTAAATCACAATAAAAATAACAAAAAAGGTAAAATTTCGAAAATTAGCAAATTGATTAACGAGTGTACTTCCACCAGGGAAGTGAGGCCCGGTGCTCAGGGAGGGTAATCACCCGTCACACGTGTAATCAAAATTGAGAATGAAAGAGAAAAAATATGGGACGGACGTTAAATATATCCAGAAAAAATTAAAAACAACACTACCAACAATATTGTCATAAAATTACTTAACACATATTAAGACTCCTGGTTAAAATGATAAAGTTTAATGAACAAACTTAATTAACGTTACGTTAAACAAATACTAGCTAGCGTCTAGACACCTCTAGTTTCCTGCTGTTTGACTATCCAGAAATATCCTTAAGCAAAGTTACCACTTTATCACTTTTATATAAAATAAAATAAGACTTCTAACAAATAAGACCAGAGGTGAATTTAGTAAATTCAGGGATTTTATTTTAAGCTAAAATTTTGAAACATGGCTACAAGAAACATTTGCAATGTTTCATAACATTGTTATTCCGATAACTATAGCTTACTTTTGTTACATGACTGACAGCATCTGCGATAAAATACTGGGTCATTTTCACATCTGAATGGCGAGGCTTCCTCTTTACAAAGAGCTCTTGGTGGTGGTACATCCGGAAATGGGCAATCATCTGAAAATTTGTAGAAAACAAAATTTTAGAAATGATATCATACATAAACTCAAAGCATTTTTGTAAAACTACTTAGTCGGTGTAATCAACAAAGACATACACACTAGTCCATGTACAAATCATAATCTCAAAAGCAAATTAAAAACTTTTAAAACTTAAAAACAGGGTTAAACACGTACGCTTTCTCTAGGGAAATGAGACTGGGTGCGCTGAAATTGCAATCACCTCCAGTTCAGCTAGCTAGCTACTACCGCCACGTTTAAAACCAATATGGAGAACTTAAGGAGCATGAAATTTTAGGTTCGAATACTGAAATAATAGAATTTCAAAATAAACTTTTTATTACAGCGATATGTGAATCTAAAGACTTGATGAACAGGGAAACTGTTGAACGGTTGTTTTTTTTTTTGGTCCTCATGGTTAGCAGAATGCCAGTTGTTTCACTCTGTCAAAGACAAAGTATTTGTAAAAAAAACTTAATTGTTTTTCAAAAGTTTGTTGCTTATTTTATAATATGGCTGAATACTTTTCCTATAGACTCCCTCTATACCCATACCTAGATTTTCACACATTAAAATTTTAGTAGCAAAAATCCAAAATCTGTGAAAATATAGCCCTTTGTAAATTTGATAAATACTTTTTCGAAAGAATTTCTCGGAAATAATTGGCCAATGACGACATCAAGAATGGAAACATAGCATACATTATGAAATGCAGCTGTGATAATTTAAAACAATTCAACTTACTTGGCACTTCAGGGGCTTTTGAATCATCAACACATTTTCCTAATTTACACCACTGAAATAGTAACAAATGTTAATCAGACAAGTTATATATTAAATATCCATGTTTTACAGTGTGATATAACATAAAAGTCAACTCTTAATATATCAGTTTTTGTTTTATGTCCAATACATATTCAGACATATATGCATTGTTTGACACAATAAAATATGTATTTATATACATGTAGAAATAAAATGAAAAATAAATTCGGTTTTATTTGACTTTAATGCGGTCAAGTGGGGGAGGTTGGACACTTAATATTACTCTAACTACACCACTGACGCCATTTTGTCCTTTGATCATGTATTCGTCAAAAGTCTTGTAACTTGGTTTTTAATATCAGTTGTCTTAATGTGCGTTTCACTCGTCCCTTTTCGCTTTTTTAGCTTGTAGACAACTATCATAGTTGGTAGACTGTTCGCTTCGTATGTGGAGATCGAGGGTTCAAACGCATAAAGCCCTAAACTAAAACTGCCGATTTCGTATCTCGGTCAACAGTAATTGAATTGCAATTCCAAACATCATGGAGAAAGTATCCAACTCTTGGCGTATTTAAGAAAGGTAAATTGCATAAAAGGCTTTGCCTTTTATGGAAAAAGTTGAACAGCCCATTATACTCTGCAAGTTCACAAAGACATTGGAAATTTACCTTATTTCTTATATTTACAATATTTATAAAAAATAATCTATTGCCGCCTTACATTTTCCATGTTATTTAAAAACAATTTTGAAATACAATGTTGGTACCCCTTCTCATAAAAATGGGTTGGCTTCTGTTAGTCAACGAGAGCATTTGACATCTGACGTCATAATGGAGAGCGTGGGGCAATGTCTTTATAAACTTGCAAAGTATAGTCGATGTCAAATATGTTATTGAAGGAAAGATATTGCAATTGTAAATATTAATATGTCAAGATATATTCCGTGTTCTTTGTTTATTATTCAAGTCTTTTAATTCTATTCATTTATTTATTCTATTTATTTATTTTACCTTTTTGTGTCCACATGAAGATCCTAAAGCAGCCCTTTGTTCACTTGCTGTGATGCAAATTTTCCTCTCTGGATGATAACAATACATTTTATAACACATTTCGTCTGGAGAAGCAGGAGGCTAGAAAAATAACAATAACATTAATTGGCATGTGTCATTCTTCAACAAAGGTAGTAAATATACTTTCTTCCTTGTTTATATTTCAAATGATTTAATAAAGATATGTTACTTTTTCAGCGGTCTAGATAAAGCCAGATATTTTTGATGTACGTTTTGTTAATAAGCTTATTTTTCAGATGTTTACAATATTGCCACAAAAGATGTAATCGGAACAACTTATCGAAATACAAAAAAAAAATGCACTGAAATTACATTACGAGGGAAACAAAGTACATTCTCATAATACTAGATAAAATCCCCAAGAGTGTACTGAAAGAAATAATTCTGAAATAAGCCATTTACTTTATATAGATTGCCAGTAAGACTGAAGGTACTACTTTACTTACACACATAAACGACCTTTCGCCATAGATTTGTTTACATTGCATGTGTACGTCTTCCATTTGTCCTGGTGGAATTGCAAGGTATGGTTTTACAATTAGGGTAGCAAATGACGGGCCTGGATCTTCTGCTAAACAGTTTTTCCTGCTACAAAATGCAAAAGGTGGATAAAAAGGCAACATAGATCCTCTGTAAATGTCAACGATTAGTGTGTTTAAAGCTCTTTATGGTCTGGGACCTTAGGGACTGGGTGATCTAAAACGACTTAATGGATCATAACGCCTCTCTTAGGTTAGAATCCCACTAGGGGAGATCCTAGTTTAAGAAAGTTTATCAAGGCCCTTAAAAAGTTTTATAGCCGTCATCACAGTATTGTTGATAAAGTTGATGTCTCTGTGTGAAGGATTGCCCTGGATATATTTGACGTCCAATGGTTCCATGTTCCTTTCACACAAGTGGCGGGTATAGCTAGCTAAACAGGAGGTGCTTACCCTTCCGGAGCACCCGGCCTCACTTCCCTGGTGGAAGTCCACGTGTCTAACCTAACTTGTCAGTTCCAAAGTTTTTACTGTGCTTCTGGATTGTGATTCGGACATGGATTAGTATGTTTGTATTTGATTACAAACAAATTGTTGATGTAGGGATATTGCAAGCCTTAGCTCATCAAGTGTTACGGCCACCATCACAATATTGTTCAAGAGTATGTCGCTATTCTGGATATACCAGTATTTGGCGTTTCATAGTTTAACGTTCCCTTAATTCTTCAATTTGATTAAACACATTAATAGTTAAACACGAGATGTTTACGCTTCCGGAGAACCTGGTTTCAATTTCCTGGAAGTTCACATGTTTAACTTAATTTGGCAGTTTTATACGTTGTTTTAGGATTATGTTTGGGACATAGATTAGTATGTTTGTTTTAACTATATCAATTACCTTGTAAAGGGAAACAACATTGACCTGTCCGGTTGACCTTTCATTAGGAATATTCATATAGAAAGATCCACCTAATATATGGGTAGTGTTAGGATTCACAGTTAATAATATATACACAAGGTACATGATTAGTGTTCGCATTATGTAGATAAAATCAATCCGTGTGATCCCTGTACATAAATGCAATCGTTCATAATAAATAATTAAATTAAAGGTCAAGCAGACAGGTCAAAGTTGTTTGCCTATTATATTAATGTTTTGTTTGTTTTTGCAAATGTAATAACTATTGTGTTTACATTTGTATTTGATAATGATAATTGTAAATGTATTAAGAATATGTGTACCTTTTTCTATTTAATTTCTTTATTTGTCTTTCAATCTGGTTAATTGAACAATCAGAAAATTTAAAACTAAAATCTTTGGTTTTGTTGTTGATTATAGCTGATGATGGCGCCATTATATAATTCAGTTCCTTTGGGCAGCTTCTGGCGACAGGTGCGTAATCACCATCATGATAGATTACCCCGAGGCTATAAATAAACAGAAAATATAATATGACAATTACATATTATACCAGTGTTAATTTTGCAAGCACTGGGTGACCGTTTCGGAATACAATTCCTCATCAGTAGTGCTTAAACGAAAATCGTGAAACCAAAAAATTATTCAAGGGGCTGAAAAATATCAAAATTTCCAATATATATTCAATCAACTTTAGCTTTAAATGTTTTGTATGAGGCATAAACCTTAGATTTTTAGAGAATAGGATATTTCACAATTTAGACAATAAATTGTTTCTATTTCCTACGCAACAAAATACATAAATAATATTAAAATGTTCTCAACCTTTCGATAAATATCCGAGTTCATTCATAAATGAAAAAAACGTTCAAGGATGCAAAGTATGAAACGTAATTCAATAATTTCAAATGGGGATTTTATGTTCCCATACACAATATTAACCTTAGGATGTTAAAATGTCTTAGGATTTTAATTTAAATTGACATATTCGAGCAAACAGCAAATTCTTTAGGTTTTTTTTGGTATGTCGGAATTAGCTAGAAAGAATGATAGTACCACTCATTGATGATACTCCTATATACTAGTAACACTATGTAGAATTGATAAAAACAAACAAACACGTAAGTCTATGATCGATAGATATGGGTTTTATTGATTCACTAATCAACGAAGACGTAACAAAAAATGACAGTTATGCCCTGAAATATTTCTGTAATGATGATTGTGGGCAAGGACACATATTTTGGTGTATTTTCATTCTTTATATATTTATTGTTAATACGCTATGATTGAGCTTGTTCCCACAACAACGGAGCAAACTGCTAACAAATAAATTGTTGACGCAGGGATGTTGCAAGCCTATGACTATCAAGACAATGGCAGTTTTATAGTCATGATCACAATATTGTTGATAAATATCAAGCCTCAGTATCCAAAATTATTCCTAAAATATTTGACATTCCGTAATTCCATGTTCCGTTCATACGAAATTTCTATTTCACAAGCTAAACAGGAAGCACCTACCCTTCCTTAACAAAGTTTTCAGTTTAAAAATATTTTAACGTTGCTTTTAGGTTTGTAATTTGGACATGGGTCGGTATATTTGTGTTTTATTAGTATATTCTCATATCTTAAGAATTTAATTATTTAACATAAATATCCGAAACCGAAATTTTATAATGTTTACATATATACATCATTTCATTAGTTTTTTTAAATTTTTTAATTTAGACATGCGCACATATGTAAATTTTAGTATGTTAATTTGAGAGACGACCAGAATTAATAAGCGGTCGTCATTAACCTTAACGCAAAGCCATTAACCCTATCCCATAAATCATCACTAGACTCTTTTGTTTTGGAGGTAGGTAAATAAGTTTGTTACTTCAGATCTAGGGTTAATGGCCGATGTCACGCCCTCCTTCTTTAACGCAGTACCCAATGTTTTTAATTAATACATGTCATTTTATTTGTTTGGTAAAAGGAAACTGAAATAAGTCAACACAACTTTTGTTTGTGACACAATTCTTTTAAGTAAGTAAGTAAACAAATGACAGTTACTGGACAGACAAAAGTTAATGGGGCTTGTTATATTGCGTAAAAAATCGTCCTCAAGACGGAAATTTATGCCCTCTTTCTCAGCAAAACATTAGCGACTTTTATCACAAAGGAAAAGTAAAAAAAATACGACTTAGTAATGAATAAAAAAGAAGAATAAATAAAGCATGAAAACAAACAAATAAGATGAATGATATATATATTGTCATGGATAGAATCACTCCCAATTTAATGCATTTTAAAGTTTATTTCTAACAAAATATTTTATTATTAATAATTATATGGAAATTTTGGCATAGGATGATATGTGCAATATTCTTGAATGAAATTAAAAAGTAGCAGATGACAGACATACCATTAATTATATAAAATTACTCCCTTGAACCACTGCCATTCTAAAGCCAAACTTTTATGAATTAACATAAGTTAATCATTACTTTAACGTTGAAACATTCAAGAACATTAAACAGTATTTGGAATAAGAAATGTTCTTTCTAAGAAAAAGCATTACTAACAATTATATCATGACACTCATAATCTAAGTCAGAATGTCAGAAACGACATTGCTTGTATAAAATGACAGAATTAACCATGAATCATTGTAAATGTTTGACATGGCCATATGTCACGGGTAAATGTGGATGATTTCAATTCTAACTTAAAGAAAAATGATAGAAATAAACATTGCAAACTCTTTCCCCGGAAAAACATTATACTATTTATTTACATAAAGGTCATAAAAACAATTTGGCAGTTGAGATTACCTCTATTGAAAAAGATGATTTAAGCAATGAAAATTACATCACAATCATTGTCCGCGACAAATAGCATGACGTCATAAAATGGAGTATGTCAATAAAACGGAACAGCCATGGGTTATCATTTGTTAAACAATGGCTGACTCTTCATATTTCATATGAAGGAAAACGCAGGTAATGTATTGAATATTGCACGATCGTTTACATTATATAGCTACATTACTTACTTATGACCTAGTTCATGGGCTGCTATTCCTGCTGAATTATATGAACCATGATCTACTATAACAGACGTGCTCATTGGTGTACAGATTCCACTTAAATAGCTCGTACCTGTAAGAAAACAATGGATACTATAATAGACGTACTCATTAATGTACATATTTCACTTAAATAGCTTGACTTTCAAGAAAAAAAAACCCCAAAAATCAAGATGATTACGCTTTCAATAAGATGTTAAACGCGGCAAACAAAACTGAAACAAAAATATTGCAATGTTAAGTTATCTTAATATTATCCATAGAATTATGAATTAATAATGATAAAAATAAAAAACTAACCTAAAATATATCCTCGACCGTTTGTTGCGTCATATCTGTAAAATAAATATATAAATAGTAAATGCAATTTAACAAAACAAACATGTTTCTGTTACAACTAGAATGGCAAATGTTTTCAGGGGTCTTAGAAAAATTATTTTGTCGGTTTATGAATTTCTGTTTTGTGGCACCCATTTATTGTAAGCAATTTATTAAAATACTTTGTTGGCATGTACATGTATAAGGATAACCGTGTGAGCATCGAAAATTGTGACATCGCAAAAATAATGATTTTAAAGTACAATGTATCGCCATGTCATGAAGATTAGCTTCAGATATATCAGGAGCATAAAATAACGCATTATGTATGTAGTTATGCCAGGCATGACAAACAATGGATTTGAACCTTTAAAGACTATAAAAGCTTACACATGTTTCAAACATTAAAATATAATATTATGTACACAGTAGTAATTTGTATTTGCCGCCTTGGGTTTTATATATGTTGTGGGAGTAAATGTTGTGTAAAGTTTAGAACTAAAATTGAATTGAATTGATGTTTTATAGTTTGAGTAATATCAGGGAAAATGGCTACAAATTATATCAAAAACCAAAACATTGAAATGTAACAATAACTTACTCGGTAAATAACATAGCGTGATCATAATGTGGCAATGCCGCAGAGTTTTTGCCACGTAGGAAGTTAGTTAAATCTAACAATGTTGTACCACCATCGACCTTTGACCTTATGTCTCCACCTTGTCTATACGTTATTATAAATGGGAGATCACTGGCATTCTGAAAAATTAAATTATATAATTGAAAATGAAGAAACATTTCTACATAATTACATTTTATACGAGTTTCAATTTTACAGCACTAGACGGCCGTTTCAAAATAAAATTTCCTTATCAGTAGTGCTTGAACCAAAATTAT
The DNA here is from genome assembly GCA_021292105.1 of Anadara kagoshimensis. Lineage (NCBI taxonomy): Eukaryota > Metazoa > Mollusca > Bivalvia > Arcoida > Arcidae > Anadara > Anadara kagoshimensis. The sequence goes on from CM037870.1 coordinate 3,204,766, forward strand.
TTTGAAGATGTTGGAAACCTACCCAAAGGACCAAAATATATTTTACCAAATTAAGCTAAGGAAATACTTTGCATGAGGGAGTATACCTTAGTTTTTGAGAAATTTCAAATTTTAACTTGCAGGAAATTTAGACAATTATAATATATTTCTGACAATAATACGAAATTATTGCCTACTGAGTTTGTGATATCCTCGGGGCACCAGCCACCAGCAGTGATATCGGCTCAGGGGTTTAAATTACATATTATACCAGTTTTATTTTTACAGCATTGGACGGCCGTTTCATCATTAGTAATGCTTGAACCTAAATTATGAAACCAAAATTATTTTGAAGATGTTGAAAAGCTACCTAAAGGACCAAAATATATTTTACCAAATTAAGCTAAGGAAATACTTTGCATGAGGTAGTATACCTTAGTTTTTGAGAAATTTCAAATTTTAACTTGCACGAAATTGCCTATTATTCTACATAACAGACTTCCGGTTTGCAATTGGTGCAAACACAACTAAAACATATACCGACTGTTACACAACGCACAAAGACCTTTCTGCAGCGTAGGTGGTTTATTCCATACTTTTACAATGCAATTTGTAATCTATCAAAAACAAACATACTAATCCATGTCCGAATCACAATCCAGAAGGAAAGTAAATACTTTGGAACTGACAAGTTAGGTAAGACACGAGAACTTCCACCAGGAAAGCGAGGCCGGGTGCCGGAAGGGTACCCCTCCTGTTTAGCTAGCTACACCCACCACGTGTGTAATCAAAATTGCGTGAAAGGAACATGGAACTATGGGACGTCGAATATATATAGGGCAATCTTGGACACAGAGACGTCAAACTTATCAACAATACTGTGATGACGGCCATAAAACTTTTTGAGGGCCTTGATAAGCCTGCAAGCAGCCTATTTCGTTGTACAAAGTCCCTGTAGTGGGAACAGGCTCTTCCATAGCGTATTAATTGGGAAACAAATACACCATAAGCAGGAGAAGGAGACATATTGATCTATGTAACAAACGACAATTATAATTTAAGATTAAAACAGAAAAAATAAATCAATACATGTTCTATCTCGTCCAGTAACGGTCTGACAGGAACCCTTGAATAACTCTTGTATAAACAAAAAGATATAAATATTACAGCAAGTGGTGTGCAGAAAAACAAGTTCAAGGTCCTGTAATTTGGGAGAGATATGATATTTATTGTGCACACGCCTATACACCCTAAAAATTTATGAACTACGTTTCTATCAATTATGATTATGTGTCAAGTTTTTCCAATACTAAACAGGAGGTGCTTACCCTTCCGGAGCACCCGGCCTCACTTCCCTGGTGGAAGTTCACGTGTCTAACCTAACTTGTCAGTTCCAAAGTTTTAACTTTGCTTCTGGGTTGTGATTCGGAAATGGATAAGTATGTTTGTTTTTGATTATTGGTTATTTCACATATCACAGTTTCTTTGTTCGTTATTATCGGTCGACAATAAAATGTGTAATCTTAAAAAGATTATGATTGGACCATGCACTCATAGTTAGCCATACTCAACCGTTTGTATACAATAAAACCTCTATTCATTTCAATCATTTGTTTAGTCAGATTTTGGCGTTGCAAAGAAGATATGAATTAATAGAGAGAAATATGAAGAAATACAGCAGAATGAACGTTAGGACTTCAAATGGTGTGACATGAATGAGGTGGCAGTTAAATTCATTAGGGATACTATAGCGAGATTTTATAGTATGTTCAACCCCTAACCCAAATTTCGATAAAATTACTTACTTTGGCGACATAAAATCCAGCAAGTCTTACATTTAAACCAAAACCTTTCTTGTCTATGGATGAGTATCGTAAATCCATCTGTAATACAAAAATTGAATACAGTTACAACATTGTGGGGTACATAAAGTATATGGTGGAAAGTTAAACCCTCTTAGTAAACATATCCAAACAATGTATCTTTATAATAAACGATTTATTATAAGTGATTCCAATATGTTGTATTGTTTCAAGTTTAAGTTGCATTGGTTGTTGCCACCAACTTATTTTCAGTTCACTGCATTTCCTTCTGTGTTCTATTTTATTTGTGCAACCGCAGTAAACACATTTAGAAATCACCCTGTTCGTATGTCTAGATATATGTCTGTTTCATAGCTTCCACATCTATGTATCGATTTTGATCAAACTTGGTGGAAATGTTTACAACGGTAACGTTCTGCATATATAAAATTCAGGGTTGTCGGCTCAAGACACGAGGCCAAATCTTAGATTTAAGAACTGGGGTTATTTGTCTCTCAAAAAGGAGTTGTTTCTAGTTCTGTTGATTTGAAATTTCTGGACTAAATGACCGAGGACACTAGAACACTGTTCTTTGCCTAATAAAAGACAACTCCAACATATTTACTCAACATGGACCTAACCCATCATATCTCTAAAACAAACAGTAACAATTTGACACTTATTTTTTTCATATATCATGCATCTATGTATACTTACGCCATTGACAATATGTGCAAAATAATATTTTAATTTGGTCATTGTTGTTTCATCATTTCCCTGGTTCCTTTCATAAAATCTAGAATAGAGTAGATAAAACTATTTTAGACAACAGTGAAACAATGGGGTTCGCCGCTGTACCACGTGGTCAATACCTCTTTACGTTTGTGCGGAACATTTTGGAAAACGTCAACATTACAATTTCCCGCAATAACGTCGTTTTTAAGGGAAAACGTCGTATTGTGCGATTCCATGTCCATTGGAAACAAGCGTTTCGCAGACACGTAGAAGGTATCACGTGGTACAGCGGCGAACCCAGTTAAACGAAATTAAACAGCACAGGCAGATAAAAGAAATAACTGTTATATATAAGACTAGATCTATATGAAATTTCATTGGAATTTTTTTCAAAATGCAATCTGTGCAAAAAAGCAGGGGATATCTGAATTCCGGATCCGACTAACATTTCCAGTGAAGAATATGGCAATGGCTTCCAGCCTACACTTAATAAACAAACTATAATCGGTAATCACCTTTAGCTCGACCCAAAAAAATCCTTAATTTTAATTAGTTAAAACAAAAAGATCCTATTGTTACAAATTTAGTAATTTCACTTGCAAAAGGTCGGTGGTTTTTTTCACTCCGATGGACACTCCTCTGCCTCGACATAATTACATAATAGATAAGTGAAAGAATTTTGACTTGGGCGTTAAAAACCTTAACTTTACTCTATTATGTTTATTTAAAAGAATACTATGTACACACTTTCTATAGAGACTGTAGTCAACTAGAATTAAGACTTCTACTATGTATTTCTTGCCGTTCATATTCATATTATCGCTGTCCCTGATGTGGTTTCCACCAAACGGTACCCGTCTTAACTGTATCATTCTTCGACCTATAAGACAGAACATCGAATGCATTTAGAAACGAAAAAAACAATGTCTTCGTGGATATCTGAAATAGTTTTAATATTTTTATTATACATTTTTATCTTTATTATTCGATTTTATTTTTATAACTACACCAATTGATATTTTCTCCGAAGTAGGTCGGGTTTTATAATCAATGCTACCAATACCTATTTGTCTTTTCTCTGTTTTGCTGTTTTATCACTAACTTGTATTGCTTCATGTTTATTGTTGCATTTGCTGTTGTAAATTATATTCTTGACCGTGTATTGTCTTGTTTTGACTGTTTCATTGTTAACTTTATTGTGTTGTGCCTTGATTGCATCAACTGTTGCCATGCACAAGTGCACAAGTTGTTCCTTCAATTGTCTTGTTGACTGTTTTTCATTAACTTTTAATGTTTCGTTTGTGGTTGTCAAGTACCCACTTGTTGTCAATGCAACACATCGTCTTTTGCTGTTTGTTCAGTTTGATAAAAATCTAGTCATAGATATGTAAGATATGGAGCGTACACGATATTGGGACTGGCGAATATACGCCCCCTGAACTTCGTTTGCGGGGGAAAGGAAATAAAAAAACAAAATAAACAACATTGAATGGAGATATTTCCCATAGCTACATATTAAATTTATTGCCTTTGTGGTTAATTCTTAGGTCATTAACTTCAGATAAAATATACTAAACAACACACAACATACAGGAAAACCAATAAACATAACACAGAAATGACAGTATGTTGCAACCTAACTGTGAAGTCATAAAAGTTTGAATATTAATGACGCATTACACTGAATTTAAAGAAGCTGCTTTAAAACAGAAACTTATTTGGTGTTGTATCAATAAAGGCGGTCTTATACTAGTATTTTAAAGTGCCAAACAACAATTTAGCATTTTACCATTTTCTACTTTCAAACAATGATATGTGACAGACACCACATTAAAGTAACAGGACGAGATTGGGTAAACCACTTTATTTTTACGAAGCATGCGCTTTATATACGGAATACGCAGGTGATTCCATACTTGGTAATATTTAAAACACTACTTTTAATTTGTTTTGGTATTTGTTGCACCGATTCAGTAAGGAGTCAAAAACATTCTAAATTCACCCTTTTATGCCGGCGAATCAAGCAAGCATGTTAAGAACACAGGCAAACTTTTTTTGAAAACTTAACTCTGTTCAAGCAGATTTCCAATTTGAAGCCTCAACAAAATTTTAATTTTGACTTAAAAAACTAAAAATGACGGAATCAAGCCATTTTGTAATTTCTGTGAAAATATTTTCAAAAGCTTTTCATAGAATTTAATGGGTGGGTGTTGGTTGCATCAGCAAGTCTTACGCAAGACGACTACATACTTGCTCAAATATACAGCGCTACTAAGGAATAAAAGAAAGGCGGAGAAAGAACTTTAACACAAGTTTTCACTTTCATCCAGTGACCCCAGGTTGGCTTTAATTATCCTAATTTCGACTAAAACGCATAGAATTTGGAAAGTGTGACAAATGACGATTTTATTATTTGTTCATATCTCGTCATACTCCTTCAACTGTCTTATTAACGTCAAATATACACCATTTGTTTAATTTAATAGTACCTTGTACTGTCAAAATTTGTACTTTTACCGATAACCCCAAGACGTAGGAGACGACAATATGAACATGGTAGCGAGATGAGTGTGAGATGTTGAAACATATAAGTTTTTCTTTTATTGCATTTAACCCCCCCCCCCCCCCCCCAACCATTGCTTTCAAACTGAATTTGCATGTTCAAACCACATTCATTTTGAGATTGCAAAATGCTGATCGGAATGTTGGCGTCGGTTTTGTATATAGCTACGAATGCCGGACAGACACCATCGTGAAATTATATTAATTTTTTTATTGTCAACTCCTTTCTATGCAGCAATATACCTGCTTATCTTGCTTATGGTGTATTTGTTTCTCAATTAATACGCTATGGTAGAGCTTGTTTACACTACGGGGACTTTGTACAACGAAGCAGGCTGCTAGCGAAAAAGTAATATTACAAGTCTAGGCTTATCAGGACCCTCGAAAAGTTTTATGACCGTCATCACAGTGTTGTTGATAAGTTTCATGTCTCTGTGTCCAGGATTGCCCTGACTATAACGTCACATAGTTTCATGTTTCTTTCACACAAATTTGATTACAAACGTAGCAGGTGTAGGTAGCTTTACAGGAGGTGCTTACCCTTCCGGAACACCTGGCCTCACTTCCTGGTGGAAGTTCACGTGTATAACCTAACTTGTCAGTTCCAACATTTTTATTTTGCTTCTGGATTCTGATTTGGACATAGATTAGTGTGTTTGTCCTTGATTTCTCGGACCATAAAAAAGACTGACCGTGTTTACCGAGGCATAAATATCACAGCATTCTACAAAACATTATTAAACACAAGCATATTGTGTTCAAACCACAATCCTAAATGCAAGGAAATAGATTGGAAAATGACAATTTAAGTTAAACATATGAACCTCCATCTTTTAAAGCGAAGAGAGAGTTTAATGGGGAAGCTCCAATTAAATTAAGTTGGAACATACATGTATCTTTTAGTAGGGCCAACGACTAGATTGTCATGGCAACAATAAAAACACGTAATAACAGACATTTTATGCCTTATTAATTTTCTTTTATATAAACAATTAAAGGGACTTTGTAATTACGTAAGGAATTGATTTAGTATAGAAATGATTGTGTAACATTCATTTTAATATATCTTACGAATGTTTTCTTAGTGTGGGAGGTAAAATGATACAACATTAAAATTTTTATACAACTATAATTTTTCATCAATACGATAAAACATCCATTTTTATATGCCTAACCAATGTTTTCTTAAGTGCGTAACGACAAAACGATACTACAAATGCAATTTAATGGAGCTTAGTTTTTTTATCAATTATATAAAATTTTGTTTTATAAGTTTCTGATGGCGTAAAATATTTATACGATGTTTATGGTTTAAACAATATCAAATATATCGCAATTAAGACAGAAAATTAATTTGGTGATAATGCAGTATCAATATTCTTTTGCAATTATTTTACTTTAAAGGTTGTAAAATGAAAATTCTAGAAAAAATGTCGTTTTCCTCATTGATTTAAGAACTATACGCAAATTAAGTTTCATGTAGAAGAATCTCTTTTCATAACGAAAAGAGTTGAGTTGAGTATTGGTGTTTAACGTCCCAGTCAAGAATATTTAACTTATATCGAGACGTCGCCAGCTATAGGCGAAGGTGCAGAAATTTTGCCTGTGTGTTGCGCTGATGGCATTATACAGCAGAGTTCTTTATCGTGCCAAGCATACCAAGACACGGGACCTCGTTTATTTTAAGTTCCCATCCAAAAGAACCGTGACTTTTATTTCGTAATGCCGAGTGTTTGGCGAAAGACCAGTCACTATCCACTTTTAAGTCTTGGGTCAGACTCGGGCGGGGTTGGAACCCACAACCTCCCACTTACGGAGCGAGCACTCTACATACTGAGCTACTGCAGTGATTCATAACGAAAAGAATAATTAATTTTAATTCTTATTATTTCAATTACAGAAAATTTTAAACAACAAATGTAAAATTTAAACAACAATATAGCTGTAGCAAGTTAAAAAAAATAAGCATCTTTATGATGTAGGACTTCAAATCTCTCTAAGTGTCGTCCATAATCAAATGACGTCAACGAGAGCCAAACCTTTCATTCAAAAATAAAATAAAATAGCTGAACTATCAACACGCTTGAAACAAAAGACAATTGAATTAGAAGTCTATAATTGTGATCATCACAGTTATCACTCATCACTTCGTTTAAAATACATTATTTACCCCAATGCAAACCAACAACATTTCGAAGATCTAGAAAAAATGACTGCGAAATTCTATTAATATTTCTTTTGCTAACTAGACAGACAGGGTGAACTTACCCTTTTGAATCAACCGACCTCACTTCTCTGGTGGAAGGTAGCATGTTTTAATTTTTCAAAGATTTTATTCTTCTTTTGTGATTGTGATTTGAACATTGACCGGTATGTGTGTGTGATATATGTTTGTCAAACTGTTACCATCTGTACTATTAACAGTGAATTATATCTTTTACAGTTAAATATATATAATCATTATATATGTTCACCACCAATTATTTATACAACTCTGTAAGTTTCACGTGACTCGGATTTTTAGAATTATAAAACAAGAGAAAAAAGGTGAAAATATGGGATGTAAATTAATCAAATTAACGAAAATGCGCAAAAAGTAAACAAATTTGCCAATCCCAATATGCCCGACAGCTTGAGGCAATTTTGGATAAGATTCAATTAGTTCAGTGTGTCATATGGACTACATTTTATACATCATCATTAATTCTTAAATCACACCATTTCTGCCAAACTTATAAAACAAATTACTTAAATGACCGAAGCATTGCAGATGCCAAGTTTTCATATCCCATTATTTAACAAATAAAAATACCAGGCCCCAGTCTCAATATTCTTTTTCTATTTCTTGAACTCTTCATTGAAATGTTTATTCTGACACAAGTCTGAACATTTATTGTAAAAGTAGAGCAATTTGCTATGACCATGAATGAGTTAAAGATGTTTGAAAATTCGATTGAGGGCGACAGCAGTACTTGATTAGTTGCGAGGCTATTCACAGTGTTGCTGGTACCCAACGTCCTTGTAATTGTTCTACTCGGGTTAAGGTTTCAATAATATGCCATTGGAATTATTGAACTATTTGATTTAAACAGTAGAAAATTATTTCATTTTGTTAACAATTTTATTATATGTAATTCAATATTGAAGGTTACTGTATCGAATTTAAAACGTTTATTAATGTCTAAATATAAAATGTGTTAAATAAATGATTTTAATTAAAACTCATTATATCAATTTAAATGCTAGTATTCTTATCTGTGCATATAGATATACTAGGCAAAGAAATGGGATGTTACCAACTAAATCATTATTATTATTAATAAAAAACAAACATACTAACCCCATATCACAATCCAGAAGCAGAGTAAATATTTTGAAATTGACAAGTTAGGTTAAACAGCTGAACTTCCACCAGGGAAGTATGGTCGGGTGCTTCGGAAGGGATAGCACATCCTCTACATCCACCACGTGTGTAATCAAAATTGAGTGAAATGAACATGGAACTATGGGACGTCAAATATATTCAGGACATTTGTGGACACAGAGACATCAAACTTATCAACAATACTGCAATGACGGTCATTTTTGAGGACCTTGATAAGCCCAGGCTTGCAATATCCCTTGGTCAACAATTTATTTGTAAGCAGATTGCCTCTTCGTTGTGTAAAGTTCCAATAGTGGGAACAAGCTGTACCATAGCGTATTAATTGGGAAACAAATACACCATAAGCAGCAGAATCAGGTATATTGCTGCATAGAAAATGAAAGTTGACAATAGAAAAAGTCATCACGTTTGTCATACAATTTCAAAAGTAGCCTTTCGTGGGCGTCATAACTGAGGTATAAGTCTAATATTAGAATAAAAGATCTTTGGTGTAGCTGGCATAACAAGTGATGGCACGGCAGCACTAGTACTAATCTATTTCTTCAGAACCTCCAGAAATAATTTTACACGGGGAACAGTTTCATGGCTTAAATATCACTCAGTTACACTTAATCTAAGATTGTTAGATTGAATGATTGGGCTTACGTGTCAGTCGATAATATTTCACTCATATCCAGACGTCACCAGCTATAGTTAAAGTGGAACTTGTAGTGCGTTGAGGCAATGTGTAGGGAAGGTCCTTTAGCGTGTCATGCCTACTGTAACACAAGGAACAGATTTTAAAGCCTCGTCAGAAGGACCCCGTGACTTTAATTTCTAACTGCTGAATGCTTGACGAAATAACACTCAACACTTTTTTCAAGTCTTGATCAGACACGACCTCCCATATACGGAAGGGTAAAATGAAAATGTATAATAAAATTATGTACTATTTGCATATGTTTACTTATGTATATGCTATTGTCTTGGTATTTATATGTACATGTATATATTTTCTTATCATTGTAATCTACAATTTGAGAAATAAAGAAACTTGAGGAACTACTCCGACAACCAACTGAGCTAGTACCAAATCTAAGGGTTGGAACTGCGAGCTTGATAAAAGAGTATAAAATCATTACCTGATTTGAATCCAAATATACTTCTTTTAGATATGTAGTGTGTTGTTTTGTTCACCATGGTGTTAGACAGATGTCCTCCTGGTTCCAGTTTGTATAAACGTTTATTTTTTACAATGTCACCTTCCTGAAAGATAGCAATTGTTGTTATTCAATTCATTTATGAATACCTACTGCCCATATGCACAAATATAAAATTACTTAACGTGCACCTTGCATTGTTGTATCAATTTTTTATTTACTAAATCTTAAATTATCTTTGTGATTTCATGTTTATTATGTTTATTGGTATTCCCTGGTGGAAATTCATGTGTAAAACATAACTTGTAGGTTTCAAAGTTTTTATTTTGCTTCTGGATTGTGATCCGGACATGGATTGGTGGGTTTGTTCTGGATTGCATTATTGTTTATATTTCCAATAACCAATAAGTGTGTCATGTGCTGCATTTGACTGCATTATTTCATAAATTCAAAAGTAGCACATTACAATACTCTATCTACATAGGAAATTTTAAGAAAAAATAGCCTCTTGCCAAGTGATTAAACAACGGCTTCAGTAAATTAGGACAATGTTCTTGGCATGAAACGTCCAATTGTAACACAGTTTACTATGTCACGATACAAAAAGTTGGTCGTCTGCCGGGGTCGTCTGATACTGAGGAAGGCGGAAACATAAGATGAATACATTAAAAAGCATTAGACATATTACTATATATAAATTGATTGATTTTATGCTTATTACTGAAATTTTCAGCGTAACAAAGTGTACTTTGTGTCCCGATAAAAAATTTGGTCGTCTGCCCAGGTCATCTAATACTAAGAAAGTGGGAATATATTATATTTAAGAGCACTATACATATCAGAATAATTAAATTAATTTTATCTTAATTACTGGAAATTTCCAATATATTACAGTTTCCTCGGTGTCCTAATGAAACAAGTTGGTCGTCTGCCCGTGTCGTCTGATACTTGGGAGGGCAGGAATATCAGGGGAATGTCTTAATTTTGAGAACATATTGCCGAGAAGTTAGAATTTACAATTTAAATACCCAACTGTCGGAATATGATTTTGCTTTTAAAAGATGCCAAATCTTTACCTAACAGTTTCAGTACAGTTATGACAATGTTTTTGGCATGAAATGTTCAATGTCAACAGTCCTTGTTTAATAAAGTTGGTCGTCTGCCCGGGTTTTGATAGTGAGGAGGGTGGGAAGATAAGATGATCACATTAAAGATCATAAGACATACTAGTCTGATTAATTTAATATCTTTTTTACATGGAAATGTTCAATGTTAACGCAGTTTAATATGTGTCCTTATGGAACAAGTTGGTCGTCTGCCCGGGTCGTCTGCTACATTGGAAAGCGGGAAGATAAGATAGACACATTAAAGAGCATTTGACACATTAGTTTGATTAATTATTATCTTTCTTACTGAAAATGTTCAATGTTAACGCAGTTAAATAGCTGTCCTTATGAAACAAGTTGGTCGTCTGCCCGGGTCGTCTGCTTCATTGGAAGGCGGGAAGATAAGATAGACACATTAAAGAGTATTAGACATATTAGTCTAATTGGACACTAATTGGACACTATACCCCGTAGGTAACAATAAACTTACTTAGTCACCTACCGTTGACAAGACATCTTAATATCTATCGCAGTGCATTTGGCAACATAAATTTCAAACAATAAATTTCCTGATAGCTAGATTAACGTGTCTGAATCAGATCTTTGCTAATTATAGTTTGAGCGGAAAGAAATGACCAGACAAGATCTTTTCTAGGATTGATATATTACAGGCGGAAATGCACCCACAAAAACGAGAATGCACCAACAAAACAAACTGAAAGAGAGTTTTTGAGTCATATTAATCTATTATGGACCTCTCTCGAGGGAACTGTTCTCCTATAGTGTTGTCTGGAGAGGTATAGTGTCGTTTGAGCGTAAATGCATCACTAGATCAATTCTTTTGTGTGATGGATATAGTTCGAGCGAAAATGCGCCCACAAAATAAACTGAAAGTAAACTTTTGAGTCATATAACTAATTATAAAAGTTCGAGCGTGAGGGGTGACTAAACAGAACTTGGCTAAGATTGATATATTTGGAGCGGACATGCACCAATAAAATAAACTAAAACAGTTTTTGACTCGTATTTCTAATTATAGTACAGAGATGAAATGCAACACTAGACCAAATCTTTACTGCGATTGATATCGTTCGAGCGGAAATGCACCCACAAAATAAACTTAAAGGGAACTTTTTAGTCATATGACTAAATATAGTAGTTTGAGAGGATGACTGTATCGGATCTTTTCTAGGATTGACATATTTGGAGCGGAAATGCACTCACAAAACAAATTGAAATGGAATTTTTGAGTCAGATGTTTAATTATAAAAGTTCGAGTATAAGGGGTGACTAGACCAGAACTTGCCTATGTTTGATATATTTGGAGCGGAAATGCACCAACAAAATAAACTGAAAGGGGTTTTGAGTCATATTGCTAATTATAGTAGTTTGAGTAGAAGGGGGTGACGGGTTCAGATCTTTTCTAGGATTGATATATTTTGAGCGGAAATGGACCTAGAAAATAAACTGAAAGAGGTTTTGAGTCATATATGTAGTTTGAGCTTAAATGCATCACTAGACCAAATCTTTACTTCGGTTGATTAAGTGATATAGCGAAATGCACCTATAAATAAAATGAGTTTCGAGTCATATGGCTAAATGATAAAAAATTCTGGTGCGACGTTAAGCAACATTCAACCAACCAATCAAAATTAACTTGTATTTTTTCGTGGTTGCATTAGTCGTTGTCAAGTTCGTGTTTTCCAGTTTCAATTTTCTTCTATTTTATACTAATATAACTTTTCATGACCATTCACCAAACTTTACTATGATACGAATGATTAATATTCCGACAATAAGGTTGATAAAACTGCAGGTAAAAACATAGTTACATGTATGGCTAATTTTAATTAACTAGGGGTACACTGGTAAAGTACCGACATTATCCTAATTAAACCATCAATTAAAAGATTTGCTTTTAGACATATTTAAATACGAAAAATAAAATGTGTCAAAAACGCTACACGAACTACTTAAATTTAGTATGCAGCATCCATCACGTATTTCCAACTTGATTGGTGGGCCTGAACCTAAAACTTTCACAACTGATAACATTACGTGACAATGACGTTGAATATCGTTTCTTAAGCCATCCCCCCCCCCCTCTCTCTCTCTCTATCTCTCTCTCTCTCTCTCTCTCTCTCTCTCTATATATATATATAGTTATTATTTATTAACATGATAAAGTATCAAAAGTGAGACAGATAGAATTATCACTAAATGACCGAATCAGCAATAATGCTAATCACGGAAGCATCGTGTCTTTAAGTCAAGCATTTTGATTGGATGACCATGAAACGTCAATACGGAAGTCTGTTTCATAAGGTCACATTGTCTAAAACGCGTGTGGTCATGTGATATTTGTAGCCGCAATTTCGTAAAATAAAATTCTAAGAATTAACCATACTTGATGAAAATAGCCCCAATTTCTTTGAAATCCTACGGTTTAATAACTAGGTTTTCGATTCATAGTTTTATCTACTGATAATGTTCATTGATAATTTTGGGCGATCGGATAGAATTTGATTGATAGGTATGTACGCAGACGACATCGACGTAATATTGACACCATAGTGATATAAAACTGTCCAATTTGTCCTCAAAATTAGGGAGCATGAATAAATAATCTACGACCTCGTGTTTGAATGTCCAGTGACCTGACAGAGCAAGATTATTACGCTAGGACAAATAACGATATATTGATGTCGGATTTCTGATTATCTAATAACATGACTTATAACATGGACAATTATTTTCTCCTTTTCTGATTGGCTGCTCAGAAAGTGTTAAATTTGCAAGACTGAATAACAGGCTGACCAATTCGACAGATTTATCCGTTTTTGAAGTATTGGTACCATAAACACGGATAAACTGACGGATAAAATGAAAATGTCAAATTAGATGTTTTTTCCATTTTTTTTTTACTTAAACAAGTACTAAAAATGAAGTTGGACTTTTTGTATGGATATTGTACCAAAATCAAACACTTAACGATAAAAAGTATCCAAATGGCAACCTTGCACACTAAAAATGCACTGATCTGAACAAATAAATAAATTTGAATGATCAGCCTAGAATAACGATTACAAAATTGTTTCACTAGTTAAACAGGCTCGGTAAATGTAATATTTCTGTGTACAATAAATCTTTATGTCTCACTCATCAAAACCAAAAATTGTAATAAAAACAAAAATATACTTGTAAATGAATGTATAATGTGGCACATTTCATATTACGGATTATGGAAATGTTTTGACGAAACGACTTAAAATATTGGCAATAATTCGAGCCAAGCTTCTATAAAATAAAATATTTTTCAAAAATAACACAAATTTAATTCATACATTAATTGATAGAAATTAAAAATTAGCACACGGCATTATTATGCGGTTACTGTGTGTCTTGGATTTGTGTAGAATATTTAACCCTTTTGTCTGATGTGTGTCTTAAAAGCAAACTATTCACCCCGTTTTTACAAAGACAGGCACAAATGTCCGTTTTGGTAGTAACTAGTTAAAATGTCTGTTTTTCGACCAAAAATAAACTTCCAATGCTGTGTCATTCTGAGGTCGTTCATGAAACACAGCAGACGATGTTTGGCAAGATTTTTTTCAACATTTTCCTTGTAATATTTCAGACACATACATTTCTCCTAGGGCTATTTACATACAGTACAGACCTGTCGAAAGTTAAACACTATGCTTACAAATTTAAGTGGTGAATCGGCAGTCATTCCAACCCTAGTTAGCTATATCTGGCGGCAGCTATCTGTCTCTCAGCCGCTTATCTGCCACTAGCTATCCATATCTCCGCCACTAGTTCTATAGCAGAGATTCCACTGTTTTTCGTCAACTCAGAGTGAAATTTTCGACCGGCCTGTACAGTACAATAGACATTGTCACCAAACAATTAGTATGGGATCATTTATTATTACAACACTGTCTAAGGGATCATTTATTACCGCGATGTCTAATTCTGTATTAATAATGGTGTTATGTTAACACTCAATGGTTGTATTGACTTTTACTTGTGGTTGTATGCACGTCCATTTGTGGTTGTTTAATAGACATTAGTGTACTAAAAATAAACATGTTAAATTGTTACTTACAACTGACAGGCGATTTGACACCGGATCAGACGATACGGAAAAGGCGGCAGAATTGTCCTTCGCGTGGTAAAAGGCTAAATTCTGAAATATACAAGAAATGTAAAATGCTAAATTCTGAAATATACAAGAAATGTAAACTGCTAAATTCTGAAATATACAAGAAATGTAAACTGCTAAATTCTGAAATATACAAGAAATGTAAACTGCTAAATTCTGTAATATACAAGAAATGTAAAATGCTAAATTCCGTAATATACAAGAAATGTAAAATGCTAAATTCTGAAATATACAAGAAATGTAAAATGCTAAATTCTGAAATATACAAGAAAATGTAATGGATAAATTCCGTAATATACAATAAATGTAAAAGGCTAAATTCTGAAATATACAAGAAATGTAAAATGCTAAATTCTGAAATATACAAGAAATGTAAAAGGCTAAATTCTGTAATATACAAGAAAATATATATGTTTATAAATTAATGAATAAGCCATCTTGCAGTAATAAATAATTTGGTTTTTATCAAGAGTGTCAAACATAAATGGCTGATTAGTGAGACTGCTCTAGGGGAAATTATATAACGGCTGTATCTACGTCTTACTATTACCTATATATATACCAATTATAAAAATGGTAATGCACATTATGTCTAACAATTGATGATGCTAAAATCTAATTTATTCTTAACTTCAACAGTACTTTCCTTGTCTAAATTTTCAAACAATATATGTATCAAAATTTATAATGCTTAGTTAAGCTTCTGTCTCAATATTAACAATGCATTTCTATTTTCAATTTTCAAAGGTCAACTTTTTGACGGGGAAACTAAAGTGGTGAATGCACAATATGTCTAGCAATGCGTGATGTCATATTCAATTTAATAATACTTCCATACTTTTGATTTTCATGGGATAACTTGATCATAAATACTGTCATATTATATAGTTTTTAATTTTCTGGATGAAATATTATTAAAGTATCACGAATAATTTGTAAATTCAACAATTTATAATATGACAATATTGTAAATTAAGAAACATTCACGTAAATTTGCGTAAGACACAAAAATAAAACACTCATGCACATTATGTCTAGCAATTCTAGATGCTAAATTATAATTTTTTCTCGATTTCAACAATACGTTCTACTTTCAATTTTCATAGGACAATCTTTTTTTGAAGAGAAACCAAGATGTGGATATGCAATGTATCTAGCAATTATGATGCTAAATTCTCGTTTATTCTTAACTTCTACTTTTAGATTTCATAGGGCAAGATAGAAAATATTGGAATTCTGAATTTTTTTGCGAAAATTCACAAGATTAAAAGAATACAATGGTAATGCACAAATTGATTAATTCTGAAGTTAAACGAATGTGTCACCACATTTAACTGCAAATACAGTAAATGAGTAACAAGACACACATTTAAATTAAATATAACCCGCTTGCATTTATATTGACTGTTATTCGATTACGCGAAAAATAAATGTACACAGATATATATTCATTAACAATAACTGTCATTCTATGATCCGAAAATAAAAACACGCGAATATTTAATTTAATAAATTTTCATTTGCATTTACATTGCCATCTAATCAAAAGAAAAGTACGCGAATAAATTGCAATGTCAATTCTCGCAAAAAATGACCGACACGAAAGCTTCATAATTTACTGTAATCCACAGGGATTCTTAATATAATGCAAATATTCTTTCTATTTATTATTGAATTTAACAATTGTTGATACAGTACAGTCATGTCCGAAAGTTTAACACTAAGCTAAAAAATTAGTACCGAACCGGCAGTCCATTCCTGCCCTTCGTTAGAAATTTCACAACTGCTATCATGCTAAAGGCACCATTTTTGTCAGTAGCTATTCACATATCTCGGTCATCGACAGCCCGATTTCGACTTCTTTTCGTTAGCCCAGTGTTACATGGCTATCGACATTTTTGTACCATATGCATGTGTATATAACCATATTCATGGTGGTTTTTGTATATAAAATAGACAGCAAATTCATAGATATTGTATATTGAGTTGAGTAATGGTGTCAAGAATATTTTATTTATACCAAGACGTCGCCAGCTATGGTCGAAGGTGCAGAATTTTTGCCTATGTATTGCGCTGATGGCATTATACAGCAGGGTTCTTTATCGTGCAATGCATTTCGTGACATGGGGCCTCGTTTATTTTAAGTTTCCACCCGAAAGAACCGTGACTTTCATTTCGTAATGCAAAGTGCTTGGCGAAAGAGCAGCCACTACCCACTTTCAAGTCTTGGGTCTGACCCGGTCGATGTTCGAACCCACGACCTCCCACTTACAGAGCGAGCACTCTACCACATGAGCTACCGAAGTGGTTGATATTGCATGTAACTCGTATAATCAACTAAGGTCTATATTTGTTAATAAATGTAAAGCTTTAGAATTTGAAATGCGATCCAATTATAGGACAAAAAATGAATTGGCATTTTTAATTATTTAGATAAATCAATGACCTATATAATTTTTTAAAAGTATTCGTTTTTACAGAAAAAAATCATTATGTCATCATAACCAAATAGCCTATTCAAACCAAGAATTAGACTGTGAAAAATAAACATGCCTACGACCAAATGAATATATGCCGATACAGTTTCAATTAGTTATATATCATTATTGCATACAGTGCAGACCCGTCGAAATGTAAACACTGAGCTAACGAAAAGCAGTCAAACTCTGCTGCCAAATATCCCAGATATGGATAGTTAGTGGCCGAACAGCTGCCGAACGTTAGACAGCAGGTGCTGAAAATCTGTCGAGATATTTTAACGAGGGGCCGAGATGAGCTGTCAAATCAGCACCAATTCGTTAACTCAATGTTAAACTATCGACAGTTCTGTTCTATATATCTGAATACTTGCTGCAGCTTAAAAACAATATAACCAGTTTACGTTATTGTGAAATAAATTTTAATCAGGAACCATGGCATAGACACCACTGTACTTGGGCAAAGCGAGCAAATACGATTATGTACGAGTAATTAAACACACTTTTGGGTTATCATCGTGCAATTTTTAAGCTCTTAGCATAAAAACATCCGTCTCCAACATTGCCGAGTTGTTTTTTCTAAGATCGGTCCTTGAGACCTTGACCTATAAAAATGACACACAGTCTGATGTTGGGTTACATTTGTTGCAAGTTTGATCAAAATCCATCCATAGGCATGGAAAAAATGGAGCGGAAACGATATTGGGATGGACGGCCAAACGGACGGCATGCATCTTATTTACCCCTAACCTTCATTTGCGTGGGGTGGGGTAGGGTGGGGATGGGTGTATAATTATATAAATTGTTACTTACTTGATTAGCTCCGTATTCACATATAGTATCCCCTAACTCCGTATAACACAGTGGAGTATTTATATCAACATTATTATTTCTTTTTAAAGTTAAATATTCTATTTTCTTCCATCTTGTACTTCAAAATGTAGAGATTTTGGCATAACTGTGTTCATTGTTGTGTACAACTTTCGTCTTTGTGCTCCAAACTTATATCCTGAAAATTAATAAAATTATATCAGTACAGCTCCACTTGTTCTATCCTGTATTTGTTATGGGGTGGAGTATGGTAGGATGGAAGCCCCAGTCAAGGTTTTTTCCTCTTATTTTGAGGATTTTAGTTTGTGGATTGTGAAGGAAACCAGAGTGCCAGGAGAAAACAAGCAAGCGAACTAAAAACCTTTCTTGCACTAGGATCTGTCCTGAGTGGGGTTCGAACCTATTGGCAATAATGAGAGGTACTGTGATCAGTATGCTTGCGATTTAAAACAGTCGGTCAACGAGGTCTCATGTGTTTGGTATGGTCTAAAGTACTTGAATCACTTGTCTTTTCTGATCTTGTATTGTTCAGCAGTTTTAGCATGTACTTGTATTTTGTAGTGTTCTTTGTTGTTTTATCATTGATTTGTCATGATTATGTTATGTTCTTGGTTGTATTTGCTGTTGCCAAGAATATTTTTTTCAGGTATCAATGTCTTTTAAATATGTGGCGTGAGTATGCTTTGTCGTGTGTCTTGTTTCTTGTTTAATTTTTGTGTTTATTTGCAAATTATTGGTCATTTTGGAAATGCTCAAATACATGATATTTGTCAGAAACATTCTATGTTTCAAGTTATGTTTATCTGTCTTTGTCTTTCTCTGTTTCTATTCTTATTTTATGTTATAGATTGTTCTTGTTTTGTTTTGGTTATAGTCTGAACATCTCTAGCTCGTGCTTACGCATCATATCGTCTCACATCGCCTGGGTTTGCATCCTACTCGCTTACCGAAGGTTTTTTCTACTCCAGTTATAAATGTAAGCATATTGACTGGGACTCCATAAATTCCATTACTCAACTCAACCCAACTCAAGGCATGTTAATCATAGTTATATTTTGACAAATCTTACACCAATGATTAAAGAAGCTAACTTGTCACATTTGGTGTCGGAACAAATAATTTTTAAACAAAAAACTAAGCCATATTATGCAACAAATAAATAAGTGGGACATAATATAGCTCCGAGTTATAGTGTAACCCATATAATTTATAACTAATTATCACTTTGAAATTAACACAGGTACATTACTGATAAATAACTTCATCTAACTTGTTTAATGTTGCATGTAAACTCTGTGCAACCTTAACACACCTGTGTGGCTCAAAAGACGTTCATTTACATTTTAACAGTGAAACTAGTGTCTTTAAATTCGATATTAAATAAAGACGGTGTTAGATGTCTAAAAACATTCACAAATCTTACTGGTGTAGACATTTTTGAAATAAGAATTTATTTAAATTGTCAAATCTATATCTAGAAATGTCTACAATATGATAAATAGTGCACTTGTTATATTTAAAGCAGTCGTATTTCAAGAACAAAAATTATTTTGAATTATTTTCAGTATGATAAATTGTTCAAACAAATTCATCGACTGATGAGTACGGTCGTAATAGAAGATCAAGAGCAAGAAGAAGAAGAAGAAGAAGAAGAAGAAGAATATCATCATCATCATCATCATCAGCATCATCATCATCATCATCATCATCATCATCATCATCATCATCATCATCATCAGCATCATCATCAGCACCATCATTATCAGCATTGTTTTCAAGAAATAAACAAACAAAAAAAACCCTTCAAAAATATTAAAAACATTTTTTTCTATGCAGAAGGCAGAAGCAACAACAACAGCAGTAACAGCCACAACAGCAGCAACAACATAATGAACAACAACAAAAAACAAACAAACAAATAAAACGTACAAAAACTCTCAACAAAGACACTTCGATTTCTAAGCAGCAGTAGCAACAACAATAATAACAACAACAACATCAACAACAACTGAAGCAGCAGCACGTCAAAACAACAAAAACAAACAATGAAACGTACAAAATTGCTTAATAAAGACTCGTCAATTTATAAGCAGCTGTAGCAACAACAATAACAAAAACATGAACAGCTTTAGCAGCAACAACGGGAAAACAAAAGCATCAGCAGGTAATGAAAACAGTTTAAAAACTAACAAACCAACAAACAAACAAACCACACACACAGAAGCTCTTCATAAAGACTCGTCGATTTTTAAGCAGCAGTATCAACAATAATAACAATAACAACAACATCATCTGCTTTAGCAACAACAACAGGAAAACAAAAGCATTAGCAAGCAGCAAAAACAACGAACAAACAAACCACACGCACAAAAAACTCTAGAGACTATCGATTTCTATGGATGCAATACCACGACTAAGCAGAAAAGACAACGTTCGGTTATTTTTTGGGGGATGTTTTGTACTTCTTCAACAATTATATGCCCGGTGACAAACACTATTGGGTGACAATTTTCTATCTTGCCCTTTTTTTTTTAATTGCAAAAGTTTATCAGTTACACACACGGTCATAATTAGCAATACCCTCAACCGACATAGTTAATGTACACCCGATTGACTTTGTTGTACGCTATATATTGCATTTGGATATTGTCTATACGATCATCCATCACATATCCATTATAATATTTATACATGTATTCTACGCTTGCTAAGTCATCTTAAATTCTGTTTGTGTTTTAGACACATTTTAATTATTAATACATATATTTGTCAATTGATTACCCATACTTTGGAACGCAATTAAAAAAATTCCACTCACAGTACGTGTAATTTATGTGAAGCATATCATGTTTATAAGTGTAATCAATATTGTCTCCAAAACACGGCTGAGATGGCTCGAGAAAACATAGGCCGAATTATCTGCCCTAAAAACGGTAAGATATTTTTATATTGCTAATTGTCTTACAACTGTTAAGACAGACAATTCGGCCTTGTGAAAACAGTGTAAGAAGATTTAGATATAATGCTAAATCAATTCTTTTTAATGTATTATCTGAACATGATCAGTTGTCTAAAGTGTCAAGTGATAAATTTTGCTGTGCACTTTTTTCATGGATTTTTTTCCGATTTTTAATAAAAATGAGGGAGTTGATAAAATTTGAATCAGTGATACATGTTTATAGGAAATGTTTCTGTTAGCGGTATAACATTCTAAAAATTAAAGTTAAGCGGTATGGAATAATCAAAATTCTTTCACGATTCTTTCACTTATATCGAGAAGTTCAGTTCGGAGATGGTGGATAAATCGTAGTGCTCGGAGAAAACCACCTACATATACCTTCGACAAGCCAATTGACAAACTTTCTAACACTTAGGTATTCCCGAATAGAACTAATACCTAAGTGGTTAGAAGCGCTATGGTTCGTAAGCACGCTATAGTTTTGACCATTCGACCACCGAGGGTCCTTAAAAACAAGAATTCGAAACATATTTTCAACATCCCGTAGGCAACTTAAAAATGTACCCAAATTAATCAAACTGACATTTGGTATACATGGTTGTAGGAAAGGTCAACCTTGATATTTATATAAACGCAAAAGGTGACAA
This sequence comes from Anadara kagoshimensis, assembly GCA_021292105.1. Taxonomy (NCBI): domain Eukaryota; kingdom Metazoa; phylum Mollusca; class Bivalvia; order Arcoida; family Arcidae; genus Anadara; species Anadara kagoshimensis. Next base: position 3,226,553 of record CM037870.1, read on the forward strand.
GGGGTTACCCTGTCTAACCCCTGAAATGGAATATATATAAAAGGATCTTGTCCGCAATATTTCATATATACAATGTAGCATCGGTCAGTTAAAGCAATCTTAAACAGGTACGGAAATGCATTGCATGTTTAGTTATTGTTGTTGAAATATACATGCTATATTTGGGACTTTTTAAAAAAACAACTTGGTATTTATATAAACACAGATGTAATCCTGTTGAACCCCAGAATGAGACTTTTTCAAAGTTATTTAAAAAAGTTCTTTGTTTCAAGTCAATTATTTGATGAAATCTCCTTTTTCAAAGAAACATCCACCTCTTAAGGAATCGCTACGATAGCGCTGTTGGCAGAGTTCTGGCTCAGTATGATCGGATGTCGGGGTTCGAACCTTAGTTAGATCTTACCAATACTTGAAAATAAAAGTGACAACACTTAACCACCCATAGCTACGTCATTCACAGAATTTAAAATTTTTACCAACAAAAACATAATTTTGTTTCTACAATTGACATTTAATCTAGGTATTAGTAACATGCTACCCGATACAAAATCTCACATTGATGTCCATTTGTTCCGAATTTGACCAAAATATATCCATGGAGTGGACATGATTTTAAATGAACATACATACAGGCATACATGGTTATTGCCATATTTCCTTTCAAAACTTAGAAGTTTTGCGGGTGGTATATTAAAACCAAATAAATTGAAGAAATCAAGATAAATGTCCTTGGCTTATTCAAGCGGTGAAGTCTGAAGTTTCTTGCACTACTTTTCATTACTTTTATACATGTACAGGTTATAAACCTGTTCACAATCTGCCATGGTGATATTATATTTATCAAAATTCACATTATAATCATGACACATAATTTATTTTTACTATATATATTACTCTAAATTACCCTATTTATATAAATCAAAACTATGGTGTTCTTTCACTACAGACCTGTCCAAAGTTAAACACTAATGCTAGTTTACACTTCACGATTTTCACCAAAGATATTACTACGATGTTTACGTTTATTCATCACGGTCATCATCATCATCATCATCATCATCACTATCATCATCATCATCATCGTTATCATCGTTATCATCATCATCATCATCATCATCATCATCATCATCATCATCATCATCATCATCATCATCATCATCACCATCACCATCATCATCATCACCATCACCATCATCATCACCATCATCATCATCATCATCATCATCATCATCATCATCATCATCATCATCACCATCACCATCATCATCATCGTCGTCGTCATCATCATCATCGTCATCATCATAATCATTACTAGTAATGACAGCTTTTCTGTCACTTGCTGGTCATATCTCGGACACTCGGTAGCCAAGCTTCGAATCCCTTTCGTTCACCCAGTGTTAAACTTTCGACAGGTTTGTTCTCCACCTGTCGCTATTGTCGCTAAACACAGATTTTTTCAATTATAGTTAACTTTACGTTTCAATTAATACAATACAGCCGAGCGATTTTGCAAAATGAGTTTGGAATTTTAAAAATGCAAGGATCACGAAGGTGCTGATATAACATTGATTTATGTAGATGATGTTATGTAAAGTCTAGTGTTTGACATACCACACAATTGTAAATTAGATAAATTAATTAACCCCTCGCTCTTTTCAGTTCAGTTGGTTTCTAAATTTTAGATCATGCAATAAAATATTCAGACAAATTAATCACAGTGAACAATAAAGTAAGTAAAAATTGGCACAAATAGTGAAACCAATTTGATACGGAGTGGAGTTCTTTTACTTATATCGAAGCGACAATTTCAGAATACTTTTCGAAGGGAACTGACACAATATTCTAAGTGGGATTCGAAGTTTGGAATCATATATGCCACTTTGGTTGCTTTGAACCTTACCAAGTAAATGTTTCAACTACAAATTTGGAATCAGGTCCAGATCCAGCTAGCCGTGACCCGCAGTTTTTACAAGTTTATATGAAGCATACTATTGATATGTAAAACACTTTACCAGGCCTTCAAAAATTTACTTGTCTCAGATCAGCAACATTTCGAACACCTTAGTTGCTTTAGATCTTTCGGCTATAAGCTTTGAATCATGTTACCTTGGTTTCTTTGGACATGATCAACTGAATATGTCATTAACAAGTCACCTTGCTTGTTTTTGGCTATTGTCGAGTAGATGTTTAAGTTATATGTTTGGTATCATACCACCTTCTTTGCTTTGGGCAGTGTAATTTCAGCAACATGTTTGCATTTGTGACAATTTGTTTCCTTTAGTGTGAAACCTTAGTCCATTTGGGCATTGTCGAAAAACTGAAAAAGAATTTTATTTATTCATTTTTTGAATACCACCGACATCGAGAAATTCATTTCAAAAATGCTGATGTTTCCGCCTTTTTCTTTCTAATTGCTCTGTTTTAGGGTTATGACATTTAACTTGTATCTGTCACCAAGAATCTTCATATTTTCTGTTACTTTAACCTCTCAACCAAATTATGTGGCAGATTTGACACGGATTTCTTTCAAGACTATATCTTACTTAATTTTTTTTATTTTATTAAGTTACTCAAGTTACAGAAAGTCATGATTCCAAACACTAAATATATGCGACATTAAGTGACCCCCTGTCTTTAAGAAACACTTAGCCACTTCGTTACGCAAGTAAGCAGCAATGGTAAACACTTGTACTTAAAAACTGTGTCGACACAAGGAAATTACTACACCGGGTTGACTACATATTCGGAATATACTGAAACATGTTCTGTTTAAAATATGTTTGACATGTTTTGGCAATAACCCAAAAACCGGGAATGATGAAAAAATTATAAAATAAAGATATGAAAATACAAAGAAAATACAAAAAAATTAATGCTTTTTTGTAATTAATTAGATTTTACTTTCTTTTGATAATAATAATAATAATAATAATAATAATCCACATTTACAGGAATATTAGTCACAGACATCGTTTTATCGTTTTAAATTTAATTCCCTAATACTGACAACGTCTTAGCAAATGAATTCATTTCCTATAAGACATAAAAGCTCAATGAGGAAGCTCAAAACATGTAGAAAATGTGTCAATACAATTCTTGTAGATGACAGCTTTTTAGGGGTCAAACCATTTTTTTGGTTATAGTTAACATATTCGGCAATGTTTCAAAAATTGGTTAACCAAGTGTAATATTTGTTATATTCCTCTGGGTAGATTTTGAGAAAATTTGTGAGGTTGTGTGGAACCCCTATATATGAAATAACTACCACAAATGTAGTTAACTATCACAAATGTAATAAAATAGTGTCACATATGTAGTAACGAACCACAGTTACTACATTTGTGGTAGTTACTACATAAAAGGGTCCCACAAGTTGCTTTTCAAAGGCAAGTGTTTTTCTCTTTGCATTTCGGTTTCCCTAACCATCCCTGAAATAACCGCCTCGATATATATTTGAAAAACCTTTACTTGGGCTAAACCTTCACATCACTATATTTGTTATTTTCATTACAACATTGTCAATACGGACTCATTGTTATTCTTCAACGTGCACGGTAGACAATTTACATTGTGTATCTGCATATATATGTATGTGGACTAACACGGAACACTATAAGGTTCAAGTGTTAAGTGCATTATCTAGAATTAGTGACACAATAGAAAAAGTCATGACATGTTTATTATGAAACGAAAAGTTTAGAGAGAAATACATTTACATATTATTAAACGTGTTTTATGGTTTAAAACAGAGTGCAACCACAAAGCTTGTCACTGATGGTCAAGCTGGAACGGAGTTTTCTTAGTAACAATTTATCACTGTATATCATGATGTATATCTGACACAGCTAGAAAAAAGTAAATAACTTAATTGTCCTTATATAGCTTTGTCTGAATTTTCTTGACGTGTTATTTCTAGGTGTCTATAAAAATTTCTAGTATAACTTGCTGACATTCATGAGGAAATATAATGACGCCTATACATTTATAGATGTGTCCATGGCATATAAGATATCAGCTTCTGTTATCAATGAATAACACAAAATTATAGAAAATAAAAATAAAAAATAAACATCCCGATCTAGGTTCAAATCACAATCCAAAAATCAAAAACAAACACACCGATCCGTGTTCAAATCAGTCAAAATCAAAAGCCATAAAGTCAACTAGAACCATAAACATACCGATTCATGTTCAAGTCACTTTTTAAAAAGTCAAGGACATACATACTGGTCCATGTTCAAATCACAATCCAAAAAGCCAACCACAAACATGCCGATTCATATTCAAAACAAAATTCAAAAAGTCAACCACAAACGTACGGATTCAAGTACAAACCACAATCTAAAAAAGTCAACCACAAACATACCGATCTATGTTAAGATCACAATTCTAAAGAAAGCAAAGCAAAAACTGTAAAAACTTGCGAATTTATTTAAACATGTGAACTTCAACCAGGGAAGTGAGGTTTGGTGCCGTTTAAGATTAAATTGAAAAATCATAAGGGAATAGTGTTAGAATTGGTTTTGAGCCATTTTTAAAAATGGTATTCAGTATTACACAAGTGAAAGAAAACGTCAATTTTGGCCGAACTCTTTTTAAGTAATTTTGAATTATGATGTTATACTTCGACGCACATTTAAATCATACTAATAATTAAAATCATCATAAAACATTATGTATTGTAATATTTATCAATTATAAGTATTACAAATTATACAGCACTAAACGACCGTTTTGGAGTACAAGTCCTCGTTAGTAGTGCTTGGACCAAAATTGTGAAACCAATTTTTTTCCCCAATTGTTTTCAAAATATCCAAAGGAAACAAATATGTTTGACCATATTTAGTATAGGAAATCCTTTGCATGAGAGAGTATAACTTATTTTTTGAGAATTTTCAAATTTTAACTAGCAGAAAATTTAGACAGTATTATATTTTGACTATTTAAAAATATTATCTACTGAGTTTTTGCATCTTTTTGTGAATTTTCAGATTTTAATTAGCAGCAAATTTAGACAAAGGTATATTTCTGACATTTTAAAAATATTATCTACTTAGTTTATGCATGTCATGGAAATCTTTTGCATGAGAGATTATACCTTATTTTTTGTGAATTTTCAGATTTTAATTTGCATCAAATTTAGACAGTGGTATATTTTTGACATTTTAAAAATATTTTCTATTGAGTTTAAGCATCTCATGGAAATCCTTTGCATGAGAGCGTATACCTTTTTTTGAGAATTTTCAGATTTTAACTAGCAACAAATTTAGACAGTAGAATATTTCTGACATTTTAAAATATTGTCTATGAGTGTATGCATTTGTCACCATTTCTATTGATTGACATTATTACACACTAAAATGGATTTGTTACATAAACGGATGCCAAAAACATAATTATTGCAATATCGATTTTTTATTGAAATTTCAATAATTTAAAGGCGAATACAGCGTGTTATGTAAGACAAGTGGTGTATCTGTACTACCACACCCCCTGGACGTAACCATTCCATCGCTTGTAATATTATTTCAAAATTTATAACAATTTTTATTTTTTAAAAATGCTTAATTGACGGATATATTTATAATTGTTAAAAGCAAGTACTTAAAATTCAATAATCAAAAGGTGTATACAGCATGTTATGTAATGTATGTTGTGCATCTGTAACACCCCAACCTAACCACACCACTCCACGCCAAAAGTTAATTATAGTCAATGTATTTTTAAAATCTTCAACAAAACAAACAGTTTTAAAAAGAAATGTAAAGTTTTTCAGGAGGATAAATTTATAAATGTTGAAAGGGTAAAATTCTAGAAAAGAACTTTCGAAAGCGAGTATTTAAAAGAATAGGGAAGATTTGGCACTTTCCCATCTATTTATAATATTTTATGTTAACATAAATCCAGATGTCATGTGCTACTTTTGAATTTTTATGAAATAATACATTCAAAAGTAGCACATGACAAATATAATATATATATGACATCCCACCCCCCTGGACGCTACACCACGCCAGCAGCTGTCATTATGTTTCAAAAGTTCCAATAAAGCAAACTTTTTCAAACAAAGCAAAACATACGATATTTATATATATTGAATGCGAGTTTAGTGAAGAATTGGCACTTTCCCATTCATTTATAATATTTCATGTTGACACAAACGCAGATACAATACATATAACACCCCACCCTCTGGACACCACACCACGCCGCCAGTTGCCATAATATTTCAAAAGTTCCAATGAAGCAAACTTTTTTAATCAAAACAAAACATACGCTATTTATAAGGACTGAATGCGAGTTAAGTGAAGAATTGGTACTTTCCCATCTATTTATAATATTTTATGTATACTATTAACATAGATATATCTATAAATTTAGATATATGATTATATGTATATATTCTTACCTTGCCCATCTGTTCTGAGCGCATCAACTCCCGAAATCAGAAGCTGCAAAGATATACAAACAATTGTTCTCAAACACAAATACAACATGTTGATGATATGCTTTCCTAGTTACAAAAGTAAGATATCCTAGTAGTGGTATCCAGTTTTATTAAATGCACCCTCCGGAAAGTAAATTTGTCCACGGTCAAGACAGTTTCCAATACATAAGTCATCATTTATGACTAAACACTGCTATTACTGCATTTTCCATCGGACGATTATGTCCTAAATGCGTAAGTGACAAATGCTTCATAAGAAATCATTAGAGAGGGTATAAGGGTCTGTTGAAATATGTTTCCTTTAGTTTCACTAGATCCTCAGAATTTAACCCAAAACTGGTTTGAAAATCAAAATGGATACCAATGATCCCTACACATGTTCTGATGTTCCCATTTGATCTGTTTGTGATTTATATACATAATAAACTATTTTACGACCTGTGTTGAGCGACATTTATGACAGGTGTAATATGGCTCCCCCTTACGTGTGCCTCTGTTCTGTGCTGAGAAGACCCCTGTGTGACAGATAATTAGCTGAAGTTATCATAGATAAACATTTACACAGGTAACTGTACCGTTCAGAGGCTGTAGATGAGTTGTGAGACTTTGTAAAGTTGGAGATGTATATATGTTGTATTTTGTCACGTTTTTACAAAGAAAACCTATCTTATTGAATTATGTCTAACTATCTTTTCTTATTTTGTATACATACATCTCTAGAATACACATATAGTCAGTTGTCCATTGCAATAGGTATAAAGTAATTTTTGAGAATCTCCCCAACAATTCTTAGAAATTTTCTGATTATGGCATGCATCTTCATTTCTAATGTTTGACCATGCTCCATATCAAAATATAATTAATTTGACATGACTTTCTTTAGTAACTTCCTTCCTACTATTAAAATTTATGTAAATATTTTGAAATTCATTTTTCCACTGTATTGGTCAAAATATCTTAATTTGGGTTTTTTCGGATAAAATTGAAATTTTCGTGGAAGATACAAAATTAAGCCTTTTTAAAATCAATACCAATCATTATAGATGACTTAATAAGACTATGTGAACTTTGGAACACCCGGTCTCACTTCCCAGGTGGAAGATCACGTATTTAACTTAACTGGCGAGGTTTGTTTTTACTATGCTTTGGGATTGTGATTTATTGGCATGATTTTTTTTAAATAATTACTTTTAACAAAATATTACACGAAATTAACAATACAAATCATTTCTATGTGAAAAAATCAACTCGATGTCATGTTTAACATCGTGATATTCATACTTCGATAAGATTCGGTGAGAATAAAGTTGATAAGACAAAAAGTTGCATTTCGACAAGATATACTAGTATAATTAACACTATTAACTGTCACGACGTACATGCAACAACACACTACAGGACAACGTATTAAGTATATTCTTGTGTACTGCATGTTGGTAAGTCGAGCGTAAAAAATTGAGTTTGTCTATATTTTCAAAAAGGTAAATCTATACATTAACATGTATATGCAACTCATCGCAATAAGGAAATATTTGTTTTACATATAGATGATCATTGTTTGATAAATAGGGCTGATTTTTATTTTTTTTATATATGGATATGTATGAACCAATGCAGGATAATTGACGACCGCTCCAAATTTACTATAACCACACCACTGGACAATAGTTCTAGTTGTCGACCAAAGTCTTGAATTTCATGATTAAAACAAAAAAGTTTATAATTATGAACGACTGCTTGTAAGAGAAGTAGGGTGGTTGAGGACCCTCCAAAAGTATATAACCACATCAAAGGACATAATTTCATTGACCACTCAAAGAAGTGAAATTCATTATCAGTGGTCCCAATGTGTTTGTCTCGTCTTTGAAAAAGATGTTTTTGATGATTTCTGCTTGGTTGTTTTATTATTAACTTGTATTGCTTGCTGGTGCTAGCTGTTAATGTTACCAACTGCTTATCAGCTGTAAAATTCCTTCTCAGAAGGTTTTGTATTTTGCCGCCATTTTATAATATATTGTAAATATGTATTGGCCATCAACAGTATTTTGGATAATGATAATAATAGTAATATGTTAATAATAAACATAATAAAGTTAATATTAATTATAACAATAATAGTCGAATGACCGAAAGTGTATATTAAACGTATGTGATTACAATGAGAACATGAGAAGAACTTGAATTGTCACGAAGTCGATTTGAAATTTTAACAGCTATATCTTATAAAAATAGCTATTTAAGTTGTGTCAATAGTTACGTAATAATTTCCATTCTTGTTGCGACATCGAACGTAATTACGCCATAGATGAAGCTTCTCTATTATATATTGAACAAATCGGTATATTTGTGTTTTATTGTTCAATGAATGATGAAATTAATTGTCCTAATTAAAAATTGATTAATTTGGATAATACTTGCAAAATCTTTTCAAAGCAAACATTGCATCAATAAACTGTTATTTGAGATGCTTCAAGACAAGACGACTTTTATGCCATTTACGTCATTGGGGAGAGAAAAGATTTATTTTTGTTTTGACGGCACATCCAATACGTCAGACTGGTTCTATTTTCTCTTTTTATTATGTCGCAAATGTTTGTTCTTTATTTCGTTGATGACGATCATGGAAAAAAATATGACAATTTTATGTTATTTCAAGTGTTTTGCGTTAGTGTGTATATGTATTAAAATATTATATATTTAAACATATTCGGTATTAAAAGTAATTATGTACATGTATATGTAAAAATAAATAAAATAAAATAAGACATAATAAAATAAAATAAAATAAAATAATAATTTTACGTCATATCGGCTAAAAAGAATGCAAAATTGTTCAATACATGGATTTTACCATTTGTTGTTCCTGTCCCTATTTAATATTTTAAATTACTTCCATCTATACATACTATAATAATATTTATAATAATAATAATAATAATAATAATAATAATAATAATAATAATAATAATAATAATAACATCAATAACAGGAAAGGCAGAAAAACCAAAGCATGCATTATGGGAAGTACATTTTTGCTCTGGAAATGTAAAAAAATGTTAAAATGAATTAGAATATTTGAAGTTATATACAATTATTTATGTATGAAAAATGAAAACGGGGGCTATAATCAGAGGTTTCAATGTGTATAATCTTATCATGAGCTTGCCCCTTTTCGTTCACACAAAAATTCTCATTCCGTTATAATGTCAAAGGCTCATCTATATTTATAATCTGTGTTCTCAATGTGTGCTCTCTCTTAAGTTATTTATATTTGTGGGGCTCAGTTTTCGTGGATGTGGGCAAAAATACCATTCATAAAATTTGTCTAGTAATAAATTGGTTAAGGGAGGATTGTAATACATGCCATTTTTGCACATATAAATTCGCAGGCAAAGGTGTCCTCGAATACAACAAAAATTATTGATCTCACAGTACAGGCAAACATGTCTATAAAAGCCACCCAATGAAACCGGTAAAAGTGGCCTTTATGGACAGGTGGCCTTTATATACAGGTTCAAACAATATGAATAAAGAACAATTGGGATACAATTCTACTGTTCTTTGTGAGAAGATGGTCCTTGTTTAGAGGTGGTCTTTAAGGCAGGTTGGAGTGTTTTCTGTTTTTTCTCATTTCATTGTAATTGTTGTGTTGTTAGTTACATTTGCTATAACAATAACATATACAGCTATTGTTTTTTCCATTTTTTCATCTATAGAGATTTCATTCATTATTCACGGACCAGTAAATCTACATAAATGTTTTTATTTTTTTTGCCTGAATGGTTACTGATCGGAATTTTGGCGTGGTCAGATATGATGTATATGTTAGGCATCAATGAAGTTGTGGATGAATGAATATATATATAGCCGTTTATTGATTGTTCGGTGCTTTTCACACACATGCGTGTATTTCTAATTATTTATGATAGGCCACAGTCATTCCTTAACTTAGATTTTCGTTTACTTAAACCTGGTATTTGAGATCCTTATTAATTTTTAATTTTTTTTGTGAAGATATTCTGTATTTTAAGGTGGCATTTGAAACCCACACCAAGCTTATGTCATTTGTATTTAGTATTGTTAAAAAAGATAATTCCTAGTTACAAAAAGAGCGTTGCAAAAATTTGCTAACGTTAAGATAAGGAAATCTTAGTTACGGTATGATTGTAAAACTGGGGCATGGTGTATTCACTTCATCTGTTCAGTTGAAAGCGTGCTCGTCTCTGAGCAATTTTCCCATTAATTCGGCAAAGACAGTTTGGGATTGAAGCATGGTTAATCAAAACTAACGAAGACATGACTCCAACCTTTGGTTGAGACTTACAACTCACTCCAGATCGAGGTTATCAAGATATCACTTTTTCACTTAAATGAATAAAAGAAAATGTTCAAGTCTGCCTTTCTATACACAAACAACAATGTGCAGACAAGAATATCCAATGAATGTTTATCATCAACATTGCATTACAGACCTGTCGAAAGTTTAACATTGTGTCGATGAAAAGGATTCAAATCTTAACTTCCGAGTTGCTGAGACATGTATAGCTGGGTGAGATAGGTAAAGTTTGCTACTAGTAACTGGCTACTTGTAGAAGAAAAGTTAGCGACTAGTAGCCAGTTACTTGTTAGAAAAGCAGTTGATTACTTTGAAAAAATATTATCTATTTACTACACATAACTATCTACTAACGAATTAGATTTTATGGATCAAAACTTCCACAAAACCACGAACAATTTCTTGTACCACGAATGTAGTCCCGATATTTTAATCAGCTAACTTTTCTTCTACAAGTAGCCAGTTACTAGTAGCTAACTTTACCTATCTCAGCTAGGTGTCGAAAAAGCTGCCGTAGGTGCGGAAAAGCAGTCATTATTTATGTAACAAGGAACTACCGATTTGACACTTATTCGCTAGCTTACTGTTAAACGTTCGACAGGTCTGTACTGCATTATACTGTATCAGTATTTTATGTTGTTCTCAACAAACACGTTTTTGCAATTAGGTGTCAAGTCTGCATTAATGGAATATTTTAGTAAGCAAGCAGTATTTAAGAGTTATTAAAATTTCATGTTAAAAGACATTTTAAAAGTTGTGCATACCAATAAAACAAGTCATTGGTGCAGGTTTATGGGGCAATATGTTTAAACAAAACACAATGAATGATTTATAATACACAATTTGCCGCCACAGCACTCTCATGAAATATTTTGTGACAACAAAACAATTCCATTCCAGAACATGATTTGGAATTTATAATGTTAACTTGAGAGCATACTTAAAATCTCTATAAGATAATACACAATGAATGATTCATTATACACAATTTGTCGCCACAACACTCCCATGACATATTTTGTGACAACAAAATGATTCCACTTCAGAACTTGATTTTGAATTTAAAAATATTCACTGAATGTTGTGCTTGAAAATCTTGGTAAATGTTTCTTAAATTAAAATTAAAGTTTCAATTTCCACGATTTTTGCTATTTTCATGCTATGTTATCTATACTTTTAACTTTTATTGCATCAATGTTCCAGAAATTTATTAGCTTTTAAATCGATAAAATAAAGAACACTATCATCACATTTTTGTTAAATAATGTACATTAAAGGACTGTGAATATTCGGCAAAGATTTATGGAACAGGAAATCCCACATCCCATGTTAACCATGTCACGGCGATCTTGTTCTTAACCTTTGTGTTAGCAATGGCTTAAGTCAAGTACATGTTGTAGCTAAAAGAATGTTGTATTTGATTTTAATTCACAAAGATTTTGTCAAAATTCATGGAAGTCATATTCTTGGCTTTATCTTGTAGCGCTATACTACTTTATGTATTTTCTATTGATGATATCCTATCCCAGACAGTTTGTAATCAAGATTAAGCAAGAGTTTATTCATTCATTTCATTATAGCAGGAAAACCCCAATTTTTCAACATTGTTATGAGCTTATTTTGAATTTCTGTTAAAAATGCACTAATGTGCTGATTTTTAATGCGTTATTTTATTAGAAATTAAAATCAGCACATGGCAACATTATATTCTTGATTTGTTCAATATTTTTTGCCATATCATTTATATTTATATTGGTTCTGACTTCTTTAGCAAACACCATCTGTTTCTTTAAAATTCGAGCTACAGTACAGTTTAACAGAAAGCTAACAAATTAGTGCCGAATTGACAGCTCATCTCGAAAGCTATATTCTACAGCTTCTCGACAGCTGATATCTATCTCTCGGCAGCTGATATCTATCTCTCGACAGCTGATATCTCTATCGGCAGCTGATATCTATCTCTCGACAGCTGATATCTATCTCTCGACAGCTGATATGTATCTCTCGACAACTGATATCTATCTCTCGGCAGCAGCTATCTATCTCCCGACAGCTGCTATCTATCTCCCGACAGCTGCTATCTATCTCTCGACAGCTGCTATCTATCTCTCGACAGCTGCTATCTATCTCCCGACAGCTGTTATCTATCTCTCGGCAGCTGCTATCTATCTCCCGACAGCTGTTATCTATCTCTCGGTAGCTGTTATCTATCTCTCGACAGCTGTTATCTATCTCTCGGTAGCTGTTATCTATCTCTCGACAGCTGTTATCTATCTCTCGGTAGCTGTTATCTATCTCTCGACAGCTGTTATCTTTCTCTCGGCAGCTGTTATCTTTCTCTCGGCAGCTGTTATCTATCTCTCGGCAGCTGATATCTTTCTCTCGGCAGCTGCTACCTATCTCTCGACAGCTGCTATCTATCTCCCGACAGCTGTTATCTATCTCTCGGCAGCTGCTATCTATCTCTCGGCAGCTGCTATCTATCTCTCGACAGCTGCTATCTATCTCTCGACAGCTGCTATCTATCTCTCGACAGCTGCTATTTATCTCTCGGCAGCTGATATCTATCTCTCGACAGCTGATATCTATCTCTCGGCAGCTGATATCTCTCGGCAGCTAATATCTATCTCTCGGCAGCTGATATCTCTCGACAGCAGCTATCTATCTCTCGGCAGCTGTTATCTTTCTCTCGGCAGCTGTTATCTATCTCTCGGCAGCTGATATCTATCCCTTGACAGCTGATATCTATCTCTCGGCAGCTGATATCTATATCTCGGCAGCTGATATCTATATCTCGGCAGCTGATATCTATATCTCGGCAGCTGATATCTATCTCTCGGCAGCTGATATCTATATCTCGGCAGCTGATATCTATCTCTCGGCAGCTGATATCTATATCTCGGCAGCTGATATCTATCTCTCGGCAGCTGATATCTATCTCTCGGCAGCTGCTATCTATCTCTCGACAGCTGCTATCTATCTCTCGGCAGCTGCTATCTATCTCTCGGCAGCTGATATCTATCTCTCGGCAGCTGATATCTATCTCTCGGCAGCTGCTATCTATCTCTCGGCAGCTGATATCTATCTCTCAGCAGCTGATATCTATCTCTCGGCAGCTGATATCTATCCCTCGGCAGTTTTTCTCCCACTAGCTATCCATATCTCGGCCACTCGCCAGTCGAACTTTAACTCCTTTTTGTTAGCTCTTCGTTAAACTTTCAAATCAGTGTTAAACTTTCGACACACCTGTACTGTCACATCGCTTGTTGTCTAGATTATTACATAATCACATCATTTAACTTTTGCGAGTTACTCATAAAGAGCCCCACTAAATGAGAAAAGAGTTTGCGTTTTTTCCAATTTAGTTGTCGGTCTGGAGTAGCGCAGTGACCGCAGGCTTCGGAATGACCTCTAGGTAAATTTCATATTTTGTGGGCGTGATTAATTATATTTAGTAATAAACCTTATCTTACTTTACCTATTTTTATACACTTGTTTCACACACTTTCAGGAAAAAAACCCACATTTTTACAAAAAATAAATAAAGCCCATGATCACCACGTATTATGGAGACAGGATGAAATATATTTAAACGCGCGAAAACTTGTCATGCATTCTAATAACTACATACAAGTTATATAAATAGCGTATGTGTCCACTTTACCAGATGTTATATATACGGATAAAGAAAAATAGAACAATTAAAACAAATGGTGTCTAGATCAACAAAAAGCTTGCATCATATTGTTCTTAACTACTACGGTAGCTTAGTTAGTAGCGTGTTCGCTCCGTATGTGGGAGGTTATGGTAAATTCAAATCCTCACCGAGTCCGACCAAAGCTTGGAAATATAGGAAGTGACTGGTCTTTTAAAAAGGATTCAGAATTTAATGGGCCCTTTTGAAAAGACCTTAAAACAATGCTACGTGTCACGCCTGCCCAGAGCACACTGCAACAGTAAAAACAGTAAAAAACCTGTCATTTCATCTTTAGCTTATGGGGTCCCAATATAAGTAAAATATTATTGAATGAGAGACGTAAGTAGTACCTTAAAAATCCAAAGATTTGAAAGGGGTCACAAATAGTAAGAATATAAACAAAACAAACACAACAGCCCATGTTCCATTCACAATCCAAAAGAGTAAAACTTTAAAATCTTATTTTAGACCCATGAAGCTCCACCAGAAAAGTTAGACCAGGTGTTCCGGGAGGGTAAGTAGTTCCAGTGTAACAAACAAACAAACAAACAAACATTTTCAAGAAAGATAACTTTATTATCTGAAAATAAATGATATTACAGTCATTTGTCAGAAGCAACATATTAACCTCTATAACAGATAAAGAATATCTAGAACTGTGTTACGAAAAATATATATAGCAGTTGCATTTATATCTATATTGTTTTGATTACCAACACTCAAAACAAAACAAAAACCAAGTTTGAAACTCAGGGATTCATTGCCTCTTTGTGTCGTTTCATGCGAAAAGACAAATAAGTTTTGTGTCAGTGCTTTTAAGTCAAAACAGGAATTTAAAACGGCAAAATCATTTAAATGGTGTCTTGTAACACGTTTAAAGTGTTTTTTATTTGAAAACTAATTTTTAAAAGCTTTTTAATGCCTTCTATTATTGTCGAGATGTTTGTTAATAGCCTACACCTCGTTATTAAAATCTTTTTATTTTACTTCTAGTCTAGTCAACTTTAATGTAAAATCATGACATAATCTAGTAGAAACACATGCTGATTTTCATCACATAAAATACCGTACCTTGCAAGTTTTAGG
Source organism: Anadara kagoshimensis (assembly GCA_021292105.1). Taxonomy (NCBI): domain Eukaryota; kingdom Metazoa; phylum Mollusca; class Bivalvia; order Arcoida; family Arcidae; genus Anadara; species Anadara kagoshimensis. The sequence continues at coordinate 3,242,120 of CM037870.1, forward strand.
GAAAACCCCATGCTGTTGTTTAAATTATGACTTAAAACTGAAATAATTTAAAACGTGTGCACGTGAATTTCTAATATCAATTCCCATAGACGGATTGTGACTGTACGAGTATACGAATGCCTCGGGCGCTGACTGGTTTGAAGTGCGCTTTTACGGAGCTCAGCACCTCTCACCGTCTAGATGATGGAATCCAACTCGGGACAGCGCCTAATGCGAAAAAATTGTCAACTCGCCGGTAAAGATGGGTGGTTAACTTCGTTTTCCACCATCACTCGTCGATACAAGCGAAATATTCATTGGTGCGTAAAACTCAAAATCTTTAAATCAAGCCCTATCATTCACGTCAATATACATTTTTTCAGATAGATGAATTTTAAAACATTGTTGTAATTATAACGATGACGGTTCATTTCATTTCTAATACCTAGATTATGTTGCATTTACACGAAAATGTGCAGAAATATCATATCATTTTGTGTAAGACTTGACCACAATAATACCACCAATAGCTAACAAAACACTTGTATATATACTATTACATATATAAATATAGACAGTATGATAGTTGCTATTCATACGCAATTATACATAGTACGGCATGATAGTTGCTATTCATACGTAATAATACATAGTATGGTATGATAGTTGCTATTCAGACGTATTAATACATAATATGGCATGACAGTAGCTATTCATACGTAATAATACATAGTATGCCATGAAAATTGCTGTTCACAATACAATCGCGACAAAAATGTTTTTCTCAACTTCTGCCTCGCGGTAACACGTGTCCATAGACAGTTTCTGTTACGATAACGAGATAAGTAATTTTAAAATGGTCACTGATATGACAATGTATATGAAAAGAAAATAATTCAAACAAAAAAATCATAATCTAGCTGTTTTCCCACTTTAATTACGACAGAGATGCCCTTTTCAACTTCTGCTTCGACGAAGCGACAGAGTGTTCACAGATAGTTTCTAAAAAGAGATAATGAAGCAATGTTCACTTATATGACAATGTATGTGAAAAGATGAGAACTTCAAATTAAAAGCTCAAGATCTAGTACAAATACCCAGGGCATGACCCTGTTGTAAAACCAAAGTTGCACATAAAACACACGTTTATATCTCTTTAAGTATTTCGGCTTAATGTAGCTTGCATCAGCATACAAAAATCAACCAAGAAGAAAGAATTTTAAAAATGCAGCTCTAGGTTTTGTTAAAAATAATCTGCAAGCAATTGTGAAACTCAAATGGATATAGTGATTGATTTTTTGCATTAAAACTGGTAATAAGAACAGGTTGCTAAGTGAAATGAAATTTGAATTCAAATCAAACATACTGATACATCTTCGAATCATAATTGTCATATTATACATTTTTATATTATAATTTTATAAATATTTTATTCAGTAAATTAAAAAAAATATGATATGAATAATATGACACAACCCCAAAAGCAAAGTTAAAACTGAAATAAGCAAAACGTGAACTTCCCGTGACCAGGGAAGTGAGGCCAGATGCTCCGGAAGTGTAAACACCTCCTGTCTAGTTAGCTACACCTGGAACGTGTGAAATCAAAATTGGGAAATGAACGAAATACTCAAACAAAAAAAGTAATAAAAAATAATAAACTTATGTTTCAGCAGTGCTTCTTAATTATATATGTATAATCATCATAACTACTTATGCTCAAAATTATTTATGAAAATAACCTGTTTAATTACATTAGGACGGGTAAAATCTATATTTATGAAAATAATCTGTTTAATTACATTAGGACGGGTAAAATCTATATTTATTAAAATAACCTGTTTAATTACATTAGGACGGGTAAAATCTATTCAGCTTCCACACACAGTGATGTGATGTTTTTAGAACAGAACAAATATCACAGACGCTCGCTTCATATACAACAATAAGTATCATTTACAACAACTGAATGCCACTGATAAATAATTACATAGATATATAAATGATCATAAATACCACAAACTATACAAATATATATTTAACTAGATATTAACATAACGAGAGGGGATGAAGTATGTGCAAAAAGAGAGTGAAAATTAGAGTTATGTTAAATTCAACGATGGATGATGCTTTGAACATTGTTCAGAATTATTCATTAAATATAATTTAAAATTATATATTTATATATTACTCTAAGTATGGGTACATCGAAAACAGTGCAAAGTATGTTCAAAAGTAAAGGTCAGAATCCAGACCGATGATTGATCCACCGATAGACAACGCCTAGAGCAATATTAAGAATTATTCAAAATGATAGTTTAACTATACCATTAAATAATATATATAGCTACTACTTACCATACACGTAATATATAATGAGATTGGAACAAAGTACATTTATGTTAAAAGTGAAGACCAGAGTTATGTCAGATTCTCTAATAGATAGCGCTTAGAACATTTTATGCACATTTTGTAATAAATATGACATAAAAGTATATATTGACAAACAACATTGAAATGTACATTGTCATTTTACCTTTCATTATGAATATTCATATAGAAATTTCCACCCAAATACATGGGTATTAGTAGGATTCGAAAGTAATACAGAAACAAAGTATGTGTCTACTTTTGAGTTCCCCATAGCGTAGACGAAATTAACATGTGCGTTACCTAATGAAAATTAAACTGTTTAAAGTAAAGGTGAAGCAGACAGGTTTGTTTGCCTTTACCATCAACAAATCAACAAAACATTTAAATATAAATATCAATAATATAGTTAACATTGAACAACAATATTAATTAACAAATTACCCATTACCAGAAAAATCATAAAAAATCATATAATCTTCCGTTAAAGTTCAGGATAAAGTTTTTGATAATATTTTTCCATTCTATACTTTCATAAAATCCCGGTTGTTTTTTCTCCATCAAATCATATTAATAATTTTTTCGAATGGCAACAGCCCAGTCATAATTCTGGTTATTGTATCTAATGACAATTCTGACTACATTATCCAATAACAAATTTGATTACGTTTTCCAATGGTAATTCGGATTACATTACCCAATCAAAATTTTGATAACATCATAAATAACTTACAGATATTGTGATATAAGATGGCGTGAAAAATAAAATAAATTGATACCCTTTTCAATAAAATACACATATGCTCAAGACAAAATTAGCAAAACAGAAACAATCTTTTGTATGAAAAGCATAACATCTTTTCATCTTTTATATATACACAATAATATACGTCAAAATGATAAATAATACAATTTTAAACATGAACATATGATTGGTATACAAATTTTAGAATTTAACAAACACCAACACGTATAACTATAATATATTTCTATGCAAAAATATTTCAAAAAAATAACATTACTCAGCAGAATAACGTAATAACAGCTTTATATTAACAAAAAAGGTAACAAACGGTTGTAGTTCATCAGGTCGTGGTATTCAAAACTCATATCGTGTCATTTTTGCAAGTTATTTTATATTTCGAAGCAACTGCTATTAAAAGTTTTGCGATTATCTAATATTGGATACGATATGTGGACTCTCGGCTACAAAATCTAGTACATTATTTATTATTCATGATTAGGTCTATTAATGCTACACATGATTTCTACAGATTCCTAACCAGTCGAATGAAATCCTTAGTCGATTATTGGGGAAAAAAATAAAGTTAAACCGAAATCGATATGATCTAGTTGCTGTGCGTTTTCTCTTGTTATCTTACTAATTTTCTCCCTTTCTCAATAAATCTCGATAATTCGACATCATTATTTATAAAATAAACCCTGTCTTCTTAAATTACAACAACTTTGGACAAAGGTAATACAGACGATGGCTTCTTCTTCTTCTTTTAAATGAATCCCTAAGGTCATCTCCCAAATTTATAAAGATTAGAACTTGAAGTGTAAACTCTTTCAAAATTGTGTCAGGTTTTGACATATTATAAAATAAAGTATTTAAAATTTGTTATGTGTTAATTTTTGAACTTTCCTTCATAAAAATGAAAAATTAGCACATGAGAAGAGGAGAAAAACCACTGTACTGTATTGATGCGAAAAATCGTTACGAGTATTGGATTTGACCAGCTTTAACTTGTGTGATATTTTGCCAGTTATATGGATTTGGAGTCAATTGCATGTCTAGTGTTCATGTACAGTTATTGAATGGATCATGATGCACATTTTAACTATCCTACACGTCTATGACACTATCATAAGAGCTTGATATGAGAGAGTCAGAACAGACATAAGTATGAAGAAAGATGTACACTCTATTCTTCGATTGATCAGTCAATCATTATTTTATCATTTCCTATTCCATTCTGGTTCTTGTCGACGTGATTATCTTTAGCCTTTTGTTTTTCCTTGGCGTCATCTTTTTTCATCATCTTTTCCAAATGTTGTGTCATCTTTTATTTGGGATGCGTCCCATACCTTCAGTGAACCATCATACGAACCACTGAACAATTTTTTTTCTACAACCTACAGCAAACAATGAAAATATATATTGTTTATAAAAAAAAATAAAAAAAAAACACATTTATTTACAGATTAACCGATGTTAAAAAGTTATAATGATCAAAAGTTTAAATAAAATTGGCTTCTGTAAAGTCAAACTTGTCCTGCAATACTTGGACGACACTCTGATATTCTTTATAAACGGTTAAACAGACGCCAGAACTATTATGATGATCAAAGGTTTTATAAAAGTGGCATCTGAAAGTAAAACCTTTCCTGAAAGATTGGTATATCGTATCATATATGGATGACATTCTGATATTTTCCGAGTACATTGGAACGGATTATATAAAATTAAATTGTATAAAAAGGGATGGGGTACCGCCAACGACAGTATTAATCAACAATGTGTTAATATTCTTTATTTTAATGTTTCATTTACTTGTTTTCCAACCTTTTGTTTGCAGACCTTAATCCTCTTATAAATCAATTAATGAATTAGTACTAGTGCTGTAATATGTATTATATATGAATGTATTGATTATAAGTTTTCATAACAAATCTCAAGGTGATTGAAAGCATTTGTTCTTGCATTCGCTTTTTTTCTTTGTTTATTGATAATCTTCTATCATAAAATATTCAAATGATCGATAGCATTTGTTCTTATTTTAATCTTCTGCATTTTTCTTTGATAATCTTTGTTAATCTTAAAAAGTCATATGCCATCTTATTGAACAGTAAAGTACTCATATGTCTAGCATACATTGATGATTTCATGGATACCGACTAGATAAACATCTCCAATGCAAATGACATTCTACATATATCTTATAAATCAGCTGCTTAATCCATTCCAAAAACAATAATATCTGTTACGTGGTTTTTGCCAAAGAAATATTTTTTAAAAAAACTGTAGATATTACAATATTTATACAAACATGGACTGACATTGAGAAATAACATGGAGATCTAAACAAGCTTATACACATGCAGTAGTGATTCCATCATGCGAAACATGCTTTTTGTAGTGCTTTGAGTAGACTGCCATCACTATTAATTATCGGATCATGCTATCGTGCAGTAATCAAGCTTACCAGCAGCCCTTCTTAACACTAGCGAACTCTATATGTATAACATCGCTTTGTCACGTCAGAATGGAATACCTAATGCCGTATTTACCTTCAAGTACTCCAATTCAATAAACGTTTTACCTAATATCATCCATCACTTTACGTAAAAGTTTCTCTTGGGACTCAATACAGATCAATAAAAAATTCTTCAATTACCTAAATTATATTTTTTTCAATACTGTTTTTTAAAATCTATTAATTTTTAATGAATCTGCGATGAAACGTTAACAATCTAAAAGGGGCGCTATGGTTCATGACGTCTGACGTCTGGCTCTATTGAAATATCAATTAAGGACATGTTTTTGCCAACATTCAGCAACATATGATAAAAGTGCTTGGTAAAAACATGAAACCTCGTAAACAACAAATTAGATTATTTATAAATGAAGTTGGAAAGAGATAAATGCTCATTCACTGTATCAACTCACATGGAAAATAACGATTACGACTATATGACGGATATGGTATTATTTACGAGGGAAGAATTTCTCAGTATTTTAACCCAAAGTGTTCAAATCTTTTCACCAGTAATACTTGTATTTATCTCATTCTCTATTCAATATATTCATTCATTTTAACACGTGCAAAATAACAGGAGGGGAATGGAGTTGAACGCCCAGCTAACAGTTTTTTCACTTGTATCGAGACTGTCAGTTCTACAATGTTGATGGAAATCTGAATTGCTCGAAAAACAACTTCTTCACAAAAAAGATCTTTCACAGGTGTATTTTTTAACCCAGGCTGTGATAGACACTTCGATTCGTAAGCAAGAGCTGAAGACCACTCGGCCATAAAGGCAATATGTATAAACATATATTACTTTAAAGTGCGCATGTCTTTTTGATCAAAAATGTTGCAGACAAAGTGTATATATAAAAAAAAAATACAGGTGATACTAGGTATTTGTCAAAGATTTGGAAGAATAGCATAGCATTCACAATTTACATTACAGTGCGAATTAGTGGATACCTATATTTTTCTTTATGAAAAAATATTGTGACATATTGAAAAAAAAATATTTGTGACTTTACTTAGATGTGCTAACAATATCCCAACAAGGATAACAGAATTGTTTTAAAATATTTGAGTGTTGACATGGAAAAAGAAATAAAACAGAGTAAAGAGGTGCACGTGAAAACTAAGGATCTTTGTTGGTGGTGCTCATATCGTATCGTGAAGTGTTTAGTTTTGAGGAACATTAATCAAAAGAATGTCAAAATGATGATAAAAGAAAAAGATCATTGTCATAAGACCAAAGAGTAATTGTTAATGTAATATAAAAATATTGACAACCAAAACATCATGCCTGGCAAACGCATATCAACAGGCTGCATCACCAACTAAATGTCATAGCAATTCTAATGCATTAATGTCTACCTCCATGGCCGTCACTGCATACTCATGACCTTGAAATGTCCTCCTTAAAGTACCTGTCTTGTTGTCATGACTACGTATTAAACAATCCCCTGATCCAGTATATACTTTTATAAGGTAATACAATAAAAATATAGATGTTATATTATATAAAAAGCTATATGAACTTTGGCTTTTAAATGGCTAAAGCACTAAGTTAACACAAGCGTATATTAACCACCTATCTGATACAAAAAGTAATTATAAAAGAAAACATGAAAAATAAAATCCAAAAAAGTTAATTTGGAGCAATATCAAATGTTTTCATTTTTGTCAATGATGTATTTTTTCCGTTTCTTTTATATTTTCATTTTTATTTTTTTTAAATTAATTTTATGCTTTTGTGTGAAATATACGCTTGTGCTTAATATATGTAATAGAGGGAAATAGGATAGACTGAAAAAAACGCTTAGGTAGCAGATACAAACACGTCGTTCCCAATTATTTATTAGACATGTTTTGCTGAATAAGATGCAACAGAATGTGTTGCTTTTTTTTTCCATTAAAAACGTCAATTTTGACAAAATATTTTTCAGAGATCTCTTTTGACCACATTCCAAATATTTACTTGAGATTTATTAACTAATTATGACTAATAATCAGTATCTTCAATGTTAGATTTTTTTCCAAAATTAGTTTCAAAATTCTTTTAAAGACTGCCAAGAAAACATGTTTAGCACTTTCTCGATGTAAAATTGTCATGCCTGGGAACGAAGTTTTTGCAAAGGAAAAGGCATAAATTGATACAAGATATAAAACAGAATATATTATGATCTACTATCCGAACCTGGATAGCGGTTATAGTGTTGACATGTCCTTTACATTCCCGCTTCAGCGCTCCGGATTTCGCATCAAATATTCTAGCTATTGAATCGCCACATGCAGTGTACACTACAAGAGAACATCAAAGAAAACTATCTTGATTCATAAATTGTTTTTCAACCTGTTTTTCTTTGTCTTGTGTATATAAAACAAATCAAAATATGAAAGATTGTTTGGTAACATCAATAAAGTATAACTGTTTGGGTTCGTGATCAAGGTCTTAAAACTGTACACAAAGCTGTCACAGTTTGTCATCGCACATTGAAAACAACCAAATAAATACAACCGTCTTGTTGCGACATGGGCAAAGAGGAATAATTTGTATAACAATCGTATAATGCTTACCCACAGTAGTTGAAGAGCTTACAGCCCCACTGATCTATTATCCTGTAAGCAACAATGTAAAATGAAGTGTTTTGTTCGAAGTAAAATAATGTTACCTTCGTGATTCGAACTCAAGTCCTTTAAGATCTGGATTTCGAAGCTTACCAACTGACCTACATGTTTCCAGCTCATAATAGAGATAATATTAATTCTAGAGTATTTCAAACAGAAGACAAAACTTGCTTATATAGAAATTTAACATAATTATCTATATGTTTACCTAGTCCGTCTTTTACTTTAATTACGCTGACTGTGTGCTTATGACCTTTGAAAACCCGAGTACAATCGCCGAATTCTGTCACCCATGCTCTTCCGGTGTGATCAGAACTTCCAGTGTACATAATTTTATTGACAATCTGAAATAAAAAACAGGAGATAATAGCCAAAAATGAAGAAATACAGTTTCTAATATATATTTAAGCAACAACAATTTATAGCTATATATACCTTATATATATTACATATTATTCCATTTTTAATTTTACAGCACTAGACGGCCGTTTCGGAATACAATTCCTCATCAGTAGTGCTTGGACCAAAATTATGAAACCAAAATTATTTTGAAGATGTTGAGAAGGTACTCAAAGGACCAAAATATATTTTACCAAATTAAGCTAAGGAAATACTTTGCATGAGGGAGTATACCTTATTTTTTGAGAAATTTCAAATTTTAACTTGCGGGAAATTAAGACAATTATAGTATATGTATATATATATATTCTTTTTGGTAATGAAATGGCAAAGAAATCTTTAGAGATATTTCAACTTATCCGTTTCATGCAAGTAAAGACCCGCTTATTTTTTTCCATTGTCCATTGTTGATCTAATCTTATTCTGAAGTCTTATTGTATAACGGTCAAACGCATGCTATGTTGGAATTGATCCGTTTTATGACGTAAGTCAAGAATAGATACTTGATGAAAGTGCATTAGTAAATAGTAAAAAATACCACTTGAAATAACTTCAAACAGAATTTAAAATTATGAACAACATCGGAAATTAAGGTCAATTTTAAAACTAGTGATAAGTAAAATTTTAAAATCATTATTTAAATTTTTAATTTGAAGGTTGTCTAGTAAATCAAATGGCCAGAGCGTGAACCCATAAAACAGGGCGATATGATACAGTTTTTAATTACAAAATTTACTGATTAAAAGTCGATATATTCATTATGTGTCTTCTTATCATACTGTTAAATTGTGCTGATGTTTTTGTCATATCTCGTGACTCCGTAGTCGAGTGATCTTGAGCGCAATTCACCTCCTCAGTGAACAGATCTTAGTGTTAGAGTGTTAGAAAGTTTGTTAGTTCGCTTGCCAAAAGTAGGCTTTTTTCTTGGTACTCTGGCTTAATCCATCACCCCAGAACTGTCTACCTATCAGTAAAAGAATCTTCACGGGGATATTACTCAATTCTATTCAACTCATTCAAAAATTTAGGATACGAGGTATATACACACGATGCCACTACTTCAAAAATACCCTTGGTATATTTGACGACCCAATAATTAAGGTTCCTTTAATTTCAATCACGGTTGTTGTAGCTAGCTAGACAGGTGTTTATATTGTACCTGGTATCACTTCCTTGATGGAAGTTAATGTTTTAAATTCAAATTAATTGCAAGGTTACAAAGTTTTTTTTATTGCTTGTGATTTAGACATAGATCGATATGTTAGTTATTGATCGATATGTTAGTTATTGATCGATATGTTAGTTATTGATCGATCCAATCACTTTATATTCATTGTGCTCGATGTGTCTTATATTTGCATTATTCAGATATTCAATTACCCCCATCACACCCATTCCACCCTCCCCTATCCTTCCTAGTTTCTTAATCTCACTAGATCTTGTGTATTGTTTACAACTACAGATATTGTCGATATTTGTGTTTCTAAGACAACGGTGGCATTGCTTGCAGCAATTTCTTTTTTTAATGTGGCCGAGGTGTGATGTATCTGCATTGAATTCGGATATTCAATAAACCCCGGGCAACCTCTAACCAACTTGACCTATCCAATCAATCCCCAAAAAATGCCTCTACTGCCTTCCCTATATTATTTTGTTTTTAACTGCAAATGTTGTTGAAATGTATGTCCCTAAAGACAATGATGTCATAACTTGTAGATCATGTTTCAATCATAGTTATTTTTATTCACAAATAAAAACAAAATGCTAATCAATAACAGTATCCACGTGGGATGTCAACAAACAAAGGTATCTTGACGCATAAATATGTCACTGTGTAACCTATACCGATAAATATCGGATTTTATATTACCAGTGGAAATATTAAATTCAATAGCCAGGAATCAGAATTTTACAAGATATAAAAATTTTATAATGATTTAGCTCACAGATTGAATTCCATAAATTCCGGCATTGATACATCACCCGGGGTAACATTTCCATCTATTCTTTATTTGCTCAAGTTTACAGAAGAATTAACGAAATTCTAAAGGGAATCTGAATTCATTCTGTATCAATGTACACTACAGACCTGTCGGAAGTTTAACATTCAGTTAAAAAATTAAATAGTATAGAAGTCTTTATTTTACAGCGCTAGATGGACGTTTGGAAATACAATTCCTCATCAGTAGTGCTTAGACTAAAACTATGAAACCAAAATTCTTTTTTTCCAAGATTTTGAAAAGCTACCCAAAGGACCAAAATATATTTTACCAAATTTAGCTATGGAAATACTTTGCATGAGGGTGTATACCTTAGAAAAGAGTCGAAGCTTGACTGCCAAGTGTTTAATATATGGATAGCCACTGGATGAACAACTGCTGAATAAGAAATGACATTTCTGCTTATGGTATTTCAAGGGATAATAAATGATAGTGTGGCGCGTTCCAAATTCGATGAAGGACGAAGCCCTTCATTTTGAATTTGGCGCGCGCCACGCTATCTTTCATTAGTTTACCCCTTGAAATACCACGAGCAGAAATGTCATTTCTTATATTTACAATTCTTTCTTTTAATAAATTTTTTGTACCTTGGCGCTATTTTTTTCCATATCTGCTCGTGTGATATAGGGTTTTTAGCCATGCAAGATCGGCGTATCTCACATGATAACGTGATCCCCTGTGCGGGACATGACGTAATATTGTGGAAAAAATTAATTCACATCAAGTGTCATGACCCCTATTGTCTTTCAACGGGAAGTGAAATACAGTTGCTTCTGTATGTTTTATCGAAGAGAGATACAGTCATATTGTAGAAGCCACTGAAAAGTAATTAATATAAAGGTTTGGATCATGAGCTGCCAATTCGGCACCATTTCGCTAGGATTAGTGTTAAACTTTCGACAGGCCCGTGCTGTATTTTTCTGTTAAATGTATTATATACAGTTATAATAATAATAATGATTTGAATTGATTTGTCAACTAAGACAACCTCATGACAATTATCACTTATTATTTATTTATATGCAATCATGGTTACGCGATGAAAATTTGAATTATTTCATTTTAACTTGACATGTTGCATTAATAACGATTGTGATTTTAGTCTCTTTGATGCAACTTTGATCTTGGCTTCGTTACGATGGGATTCGGTTTGATCATGACCTCGTTACCAAAGGGTTTCGTTTTGTTCTTGACCTATTTACAAAAAAATTCGTTGTGATCATGTTTGCGTTACAATTGAACTTATTTTGTTTGTCAATTTCTTTGTGTACTGTTTGGTATCACATGGCATATTTTTACTCTCAAACACTTAAAACTAATGACCTTGGAACATTTTTTACACCTAGACAAATGTCAGACCAATATTACAATCAGTTTCCAAAGGAAAATAATCTTTGTCTGTTGGCTAAATAAATTTCATCAAATAACATACTTTAACTATAAACCTAAGAAGTATCTTAATTTTGCTAAACTATATCTAAACAAATAAATAAATAAATAAATAAATGAATGCCAAATACCAAAACGATCTTCCAAATCATTCAGTCGTTCAAGCAAGCGTATTTTTTTTTAAAAAAGACAACATCTCAAATGCAAACGAAAACTTGAAACTGCATATTTTCACCTCCTCAACCAGTGTCAGTTTATTGTCATTTTATAATTTTTATTTTAGAAGAAACAACGGCGTATTAAAATATTTATATACGAGAATATTCTGTCTCTCCTGTCGCTAGTACCCCTATTTATTGTTTATCCAATTTTATTGTGTTGTAGATGAAAATGGCTTAATAATTGTTCGATATATGATTTATTTGGTTTTAACTGGTAGGACAAGTTGGATAAGCTTGATCAAGGTGAGCTTAAAGAGACAATTTACATAATAAACCATTGGACTTATTGATTTATACCGTTCTTTCTTTGTTTAGTTTTCGTCGACTTGTTTAATATCAGGTAATGGTCGGACAGATACACTGTTGTATTTATTTTGCTGTGGTTATTTAATCTTTGGTCTTTATTTTTATGTAGTTTTGCTTCCATCTGTGTTTCTCAAAATAGAATAAAGAACAAAGTGCCTGACAATTGTCAAGACACAATAAACTACACTAAAACACCTTGACAACGCAAGTGTTGAAAATCAGTAACAATTCGAAGTCATTGGTTTATGTTTAAAAACGTTTTATACTATACAGCTGTATGTCATTAACCGATTTTATCATACATGTGTGTCTCATATATCAGAAATGTTTGCATTCACAATAATAAAACGAAACAAAACTAGTTTGTCATATTTGGCACAAACCATGCTCAAGAATAAAGAAATAAAGAATAAAAAAAGACAGCATGGGACTAGTCATTCATTCTCTTTTCAGTGTATCAGAATGTTAAGCTTGAGGATTGAATACTAATAAGTTCTTTCAACCATTATAATTAGCAGGCCTCAGTGCGTGAACTTTATATACTTTTTCACAATATGGTTTGTTGCAAGTGCCTGTTGAGGACAGTATTCCTGATACTTTCGTTTTAGTTATTACACATTTTAAATACATAATCTTGTTTAAAATAAGAACTTGTAAGAGAGATAGGAAAACTTCTTTGAGATCTATTATATGAGATAGAACTTTTAAGTCTTGAACAGACAGGGCTGGGATTCAAATCTGGTCTCTCACATATTGAGCTAGAACTCTACAAACTGAACTATAGCGTGTGTTTACCTTGTTTCGTTCTAACCAACTCATTTATATTGCAGCAGGTGGTTCATGCAGGCCATACAATAAAATAGTACCTTTATTATAAAAGTATATTTATAGACAAAGTAACGTATAGGACCAATCTAAGTAGTGTACTTTTACTAAGACTAACTATAAAGTTCTTTCATTTAATAGAAGGGTCTGTTGTGTGGTATTTACATGTATATCATTATTATTTGCAAACTTTGTTTTGTTGTATGGCGTTCATGAGAGCTTTTTTTTGTATTAAGAAATTTTGAATACGACGTCATGACAGGCCGGATTTGAAATTCTATGGACATCTTTGATTTAATTATACCTACTATTCCGGTTTGTACATCACCTAGAGTTTAAATTAGATTTATTACATTATATGCAAATGGAATGACAATTTATTTGGTTGTAACCGGTTTGGACTTGAGAAAGCTGGTATCTAATGGCGTAATTTTATATATTCAATTGCGCTAAATATCCTGGTCAAGATAATTAAACTAATATCGGGAAGTCATCAGCTATAGGTTAAGTAACGTAAAGTTTTATCTTTGTAGTGCGGCCAAGACAATGTACAGCGAGGACTGCGCCTACCATGACATGGGACATGGCTTTATTTTTCGACATCGTGACTTTCATTTCTAACTGCTGATTTCATGCCGAGAAAACAGCATGTAATCAGACCCAGTCAGAGTTCAAACTCTGACCTTCCACATTGAAGTTAGCAAAATACCAATTGAGTTACTGCATTGTTTGCCCTAACCCTTTTACCTATTTTGCAACCAGGGATCCATGTGATTCATAGCAGAGATTTGTATCTATAGTATTAAAGGTTTTATCTTTTATTGTACTTTTATTTTATGAATGTTATACTTTGGACAGTATGGGACCCTCCATATATTCTCTCTCTTTTTTTAAATTCCTCAAAAATGTAGGTATACTGTCTCATGTAAATTATTTCCTTAGCTAAATTTGCTACAATATATTTTGATACTTTTGTTTTCTTTTAACATCTTGGGGAAGAAAGTTTTGGTTTTATAATTTTGGTCTGAGCACTACTGACGGGAAATTGTTTTATCGAAACGGCCGTCTATTGCTGTAAAATTAAAACTGGTATAATATGTAATTTAGAGTATAATGATACTAGGATTGAGGGTTTAAAAGTTTTTTAACCATTTAACCATTAGAAGGGCCCGTTGTAATTACATATTATACCAGTTTTATATTTACAGCACTAGACTACTGTTTCGGAATACAATTCCTCATCAGTAGTGCTTGGACAAAAATTATGAAACCAAAAATGTTTTGAAGATGCTGAAAAGATACCCAAAGGACCAAAATATATTTTACCAAATTAAGCTAAGGAAATACTTTGCATGAGGGAGTATACCTTACTTTTTGAGAAATTTCAAATTTTAACTTGCTGGAAATTTAAACAATTATTGTATATTTCTGACAATAATACGAAATAATTGCCTACTGAGTTTGTGATATCCTCGGGGCACCATAGGTATTTATATAATTATTTTTCTAAATATGTTTTGTTTTATGTGCATGCATATGGTGTTTGTGCTTAACAGAATTTAATAACATATTATAGATTCGATTGTACTGCACTAGACCGCCGTTTCGGAATACAATTCCTCATCAGTTCTGCTTGGACCAAAATCATGAAACCAAAATTGTTTTCAAGATGATGAAGAGAATATGCGTCAAAAATGAAAGTGTGTAAGACCAGATCTGAAATTCGGTGGATATCTTCGATTAAATTATGGCTATTACTGCTGGTTTCTACAGCATGTTGAGTTTAAAAGTTTATTATATTCTATGCAAATGGATTCACATAATTATTCAATTAGGTTTATTTGGCTGTAACCGGTTTGGACTTGACCAACTCCACGATCTTGATCAATGTAAGGTAGCTCGAAGATAATTTACATTTTGGAATATAGGTTGGTTTATTGATTAATAGGCCTTTGTCATTATATAGTTTTCTTTACTGTTTGAGCTCAGTTTTTATATTACTGTAAGTAAACAATTTAATTTATAAATTGTTATATGTAATTTAAGTTTTTTTTATTATGATATGAAGCACATAACAATAACCATTGCTTCATTGATATATAAAATGCAAAACAATTTGCCTCATGAAAAGCATAATATTTCAACCGGTGTTTACTAAGGTTTTTTCAGATTTTTGTTTGTTTGTCAATTTGAACTACTATAACAAGATGTTCATCAAATATTAAAGTGTCACCCATAAACTGTTATACATGGTTTACAAGTGTCGTATCTTTAGAGACATAAAATCGCAACAAGAACAAACGGTTGAATTCAGCTGAAATAGTACATATGTTCACACATTGACATAAAATCGCAACAAGAACAAACGGTTGAATTCAGCTGAAATAGTACATATGTTCACACATTTTCAAATATTTTTCAAATTTCGATTTATTCCAAAAACATTGGTTTTAAAGAAAAACAACTTTGTTGCATACATATAGATCGTGAAGTATGTCACTTTTAATATTTCAAATCTAAATAGGTGGAATTCGACATGATGATTATGATATTAAGCGCTGGCAAATTGAATTTTAAAGATATGTCATAGATAGATTTAGAATTGTTTCTTTGATACATACGAGAAAATTACAAGCTCAGTAGACAATCATTGTTTATTAATGTCCGAAATATAATATTGTCTACATTACTTTGCTGCTAGTTAAAATCTGAAATTTTGATACCAATATATATACATAACTAACTTCAAATACTAACGTATAACACTCATTCAAAATATTTCCTAAGCTAAATTTGGTCAAACATATTTTGGTTCTCTGTGTATGTTTTCATCTTGAAAATAATTTTGATTTCACAATTTTGGTCCAAGCTATACTCATGAGGAATTGTATTTCGAAACGTCTGTCTGGTACTGTAAAATCAAAACTGGTGTATTTTGTAATATATACGCAATTCTGAGTCACATGAGAAATAATAATATGCGTTATCCATGTGTTCAACCGATCGGTTATGTTAAATGTTTTCCTGCTTTCGGAGAAAGTCCTTCTAGTTTTATCTTAAGCGCAGAACAACTTATTTGTAAATCATGTGTTCAAACAATGGGCTGCAGTGATCTATATATGCTAATTACAACCCACTTAACCTTGTCTTTTCTGACTACGATCTCATAAATCAGAATATCATAACTCAATGTACCAATATCTTAATTCGGAATGAGCACGAAAATTAAACAATAAGCCGCAATGCTACAGTAGTTTTCATTCAGAAATGCAAAAAAAAAAAAAAAAAAAAAAAAAAAAAAAAAAAAAATCATAATTACTAAAAAGTTAAAAAACGAAATTCAAATAATAAATCGAAATGCTGCAGTGGTTTTCTTTGAGAAAGTTAAAAACAGTCGGAATCGCTAATGGTTATAACCCATATCAATAATAATGAAGTCACCAATCGATCTTTTATAATATTCTCGAGAACAATAATGCTTTTAACTACAGTACAGACTTGTCGATAGTTTAACATTAAGGAAACGAATAAGTTCCAAAATGACAGTCATCTTGCCCCCTTGCTAGCCCATATAAATTAATTTCTAGAATTTCATCAATTGTTTTTTTTCTTCAAAATTTGGGTGCGGGAGAATTTTTTATTCTTTTTTATTTCCGCTTTAAAAGAAATAACAGTATTGACAACAGAAAGTGCCTGAATGAAACTTTATTAAAGAGCACAACAAAAATAAACAAATACAAAATTCTGAAGCGGGCCGAAAAAAGTGGGGCGGGCGAGGATGAAAATCTAGGAATTAATTTTGTATGGCCTTAGGTAAATCTATACAGCAACTATCCACATCTCGTCAGGTTTTCAGTCACTAATTATCAATATCTCGGTCACTAGCTAGACAAAACTGAAATTCGACTCTTTTTCGTTAGCATAGTGTTAAATTTTCGACAAGCCTGTATTGTACCTAAATATCGCCAACTACTCAAAACGCCTTTAGTAAAAGTTACAAACTTATTTTTGTAAATTTCAATGACGCACAGGTACTCTAGGATTGTTTATTAAGTGAAAAACGTGAAAACAAATTAGAGAAAAATCAATGGCGAAATAACAAAAATATTCATGTTGATGTATTGTCTGTTACTGTGTCTAATGAGAAATAATCGATATATTTACATGTGTTTGTTGACTATCATCGATGTATCGATTCTTATAAACAATACATTTATGTCAGATATCCGCGTATATATAAATCAATGTATGCTAAAATACCACAGGCTATACGTTTTAAGCAAATTAAAATTTAGAAGGTATAGAGAGATTGCCTTCAGAACATTAAGTCACTGAATTAACATTAAATCGCAGCTAAATAATATGTACTTATCAATAAACAGAGAAATGAAATCAAGAATAAAAAAAAATTAAACAATACAATCAAGACAATGTCCAGGTTCTTATAAAGATTTGGAGAAGGGTCCTCTAAAAGGTTTAATGGCGTCATCATATTAAGATGGACAGGAAGACGACTGACATGGTGATAACTATATTCCTTTCCTTGACTTTAAGGAAATTAAAAATTTAGAAGGTACACGGAACGTGAGAGAATGAATTACCAATCACGCTGTGGATGAAAAAATCTGTCCTTGGCAATAGGAACAGAAAGTTCAAACGAATCATGTATAAAACGAAAGAAATAAATTGATGAAAACAATATACAGTTTCTTTTGAAAAATGGTTAATAATGAAATAAAGTGAAGACCTTCCAAAAGTGTTATGGTCATAATTGTTTATTATTGACAGAAATATTTGCTGTTAGTTAAAATACATTAATCAAAAACTAAGGTAAAATCCCTCATGCAATATTTCCTAAGGGTAGTTTAGTAAAATATATTTTGGTCATTTGGATATCTTTTCAACATTTTGAAAAAGATTGGTTTTACAATTTTTGTTTAGGCATTACTGACAAGGGATTTTATTCCAAAAGGCCGACTAATGCTGTAGAATTAAAACTGGTATAATATGTCTGTAAACATTATTATCAAGAGAAACTTGTTACAAATGAAAGAAATTAAAAAGTAAAATCAAAACAAAGTCAAGTCCCTTAAAAACGGGTTAGTAATGATATAAAGTAAGGGGTCTAAAAACGTGTTGTGGGCGTCATCACAATATTGTTGATTAGAATATCTCTGTATCATAATTTATATTGGATATCTTTTCAACATTTTGAAAAAGATTGGTTTTACAATTTGTGTTTAGGCATTACTGACAAGGGATTTTATTCCAAAAGGCCGACTAATGCTGTAGAATTAAAACTGGTATAATATGTCTGTAAACATTATTATCAAGAGAAACTTGTTACAAATGAAAGAAATTAAAAAGTAAAATCAAAACAAAGTCAAGTTCCTTAAAAACGGGTTAGTAATGATATAAAGTAAGTGGTCTAAAAACGTTTTGTGGGCGTCATCACAATATTGTTGATTAGAATATCTCTGTATCATAATTTATATTGGATATATTTGATATCTCTTTGTTCCATACTCCTTCATTCTAAATTTTTATTTCACACGCGTCGCGTAACTAATTAACAAAAAGCGCTTACCCTTCCGGAGTAACCGATTTACTCCTTTGTTGAAGTTCATATGTTAACTTAATTTGCCAGTTTTAAAAATTCTAACTTTGATTTTGAGATTGTGCTGAGGGAGGCGTGAATTGATGTTTGTGATTGATGTTGCTAAATATATGTATCCTGCTGTAGCTCATATAACCATGATAATCAAATTTTGTATACGACGCATGGTGCATACTGTTTATCCACATATGGGGAAGTTAAGAAGCAGACACAGTATTAGGATGAACAGGAAGACATTGAACATGGTTATTACTCGTACTATGTAACCGCTCCTTAATTTCTTTAACTTTTGTATAAAAAGTATCAAGACAAGACATATAAACCTATACACGGACAATTGATTCTAAAATGTTCAACTGTGGTTGGGCCAATGGCTTGAAAAATTGGCAAACACATTTCAAATGTTTAGTTTTGGTGGGAATATGCAAACTGATTAGATATAATGACAAGTTTATGTTTAAGCTAATTTCTGTGGCTAAACCGCCTAACGATATTACATACGGTGAGAAACACGCTTATTTAAATTTTGGACAGAAATCGGACATATTTTTAAAACGAAATGCTACCATGAAATATTGTTTTATTTCTCATTTATTTTGATACTCAAATCTCAAATTTAGTAGTAATAACAACTAATGCATACCGGATATTGTATTTTACCTTAATTTAGAAATTGTGTTCTGAAAATATCAGAATCAAAATCTATAAATGTTTGCTTGTTTTGGTCACATGTTCGTTAACTATTATGTACTTTAGATGTAAACGAGATTTGAATTTCATTTCTAAAGCATCAAACTGGTATTTGTTACAATAGCAATGTGTTACAAGATTACCATTAAAGGTGATTGCAATTAAAAATTTACATAATCGATATAAAAAATCTATAAATAGCACATGTGTTACACATGCATTATTTATTATTACGTGTAGTCGACGTTTGTAAACGAGTGTAAATAGAGAATCAGGGATGAATTAACGAGATTTAATGAAAAAATAAGTGAGTTAAAAGATAAAATACTTCCATCCCTACATAGAGAATCAGGGATGAGTTAACGAGATTTAATAAAAAAAATCAGTGAGTTAAAAGATAAAATACTTCCATCCCAACATAGAGAATCAGGGATGAGTTAACGAGATTTAATGAAAAAATAAGTGAGTAAAAGATAAAATACTTCCATCCCTACATAGAGAATCAGGGATGAGTTAACGAGATTTAATGGAAAAATAAGCGAGTAAAAAGGGAAAAATTCTTCCATCCCTACATAGAGAATTAGGGATGAGCTAACGAGATTTAATTGTATAAACGGATTAATAGGAGAATTTTTGAATATGTTGGTCTGATGCAACGGAATTAACTTCAAAGAAAAGAAAATCTTATTAAAAGGAACAAAAAGTTAAGAATGGAATGAATCTAGAATATATTATTCTATAGGTTGAAGGTCAAAGAAAAAATGTTTTATTGAGGGGGCAAAAAATTAAAACAAAAATATCAAAGCATCAAATAAGGACGCTGGAACGGTATCAATCGCAAAAGTCAGTAGCACATGACAACGTTTCATTTCATAAAAATTTCAAAAGTAGCACATTATAGAGCTAACAAATACAATTCACCACAACACAAACGAAATAAGATTCATGTAAATTATAATCGGGGAGATTTTAACTAGCAGCAAATTTAGACAGTGGTATATTTCAATACAAGTTATCCAAACTGTACATTATCCGTGTTCTCAATATATTTGTGCCGTTGTTACCGTTTTCCTTTTTCGTACTAGTATATGAAGTATATCTGAAGTACGTTACTTTTTTAACATTGCAGCGTTCAACATTGAATAAGTAACAGTTACTTATTCAACATTCAAAAAAACATTTTCAGTAAAACGAAAATTTTATCTAATGTTGAATACGTAAGTGTTGCTTTTTCAACGCTGTAATGTTGAATAAGTAACGTACTTCAGGTATCCTAGTATATGGTTATTTTATAATTTCTACGAGAACCGAATTATTCTGTTTCAAACGTAAGAAAGAAAAGGTCATTCGATTATGGCATACAAGGACATCAGGATGAAAAAATGATTTTTCCACCATGTCAATACTATTCATACTATTCATACTGTTCATACAATTACGAATTGAAAAATTAATTCATACTATACACAACTGTAACTCACCTCATTAACAATAAAACTACGATATCATGAATCTAATGGTGCATATTGTTCAATACAAGAAATAAAATCTTGCCCCGTCATTGTTTTAAATGTAAATCATTTCGGATGTACCGGTCAAGAAAAGTCCAACACTTGTACTGATGGTAACATTCCTCTGCTTTTAAAATTAGTTCGAATGTACTGACCAAGAAAAGTGGATAACATCTAGTCTAGTCCAACCATTTGAACCCGTCAAGAAAGGGTCAATTTCATATAGAAAAAGTCCAATTATTGGCGATAATGGCAACATAAATGTTGCTTTATATTGCACAGTGGTTTTTTAAAATCAATTCAGATCTGCTGGTCAAGAAAAGGTCAATTTCATGTAAGCAAAATCCAAACATTTTGTACTGATGACAATATTAATGATTTTCTTTCTTGCACAACGGCTTTTAAATCAGTTGAGATTTACCGGTCAAAAAAGTCATTGTCATATGAACAAAGCCCAAACACTTTTACTAATGGAAATGTTAATGAGTTTTATTGCTTAACGATTTTTAAAATCAGTTCGGATGTACCTGTCAAGAAAAGTTCAATTTCATGTACAATAAGTCAAAACACTTGTACTGATGGCAACATTATAGTGTTTTTTTTAAATAACGGCTTTTAAAATCAGTTCGGATGTACCGGTGAAGAAACTTTCATGTAAGCAGTCAAAACAGTTGTAGGGATGGCAACATTTATAATGTACATTTTTGCAGCTCGGATGTACCGATCAAGAAAAGGTCAAACACATGTTAGCAAAAGTCCAAATATATGTGCTTATACAAATGTTAATGTTGGTTTTTTTTATTGCACACAGGGTTTAAAAAACATTGGTCCAAACAAAGTCCAAACATTGGTACTCACGGGAACATTGGTGTTGCGTTTTATTGCAAGTCAGTTCGGATGTACCGGTCAACAAAAGGTCGGTTACATGTAGACAAATTCCAAACACTTGCGCTGATGGAAACTCATATTGTTCTTTAATCCACAACGGGTTTTAAAATCAATGGTTCAACCGATTAAGAAAATGACAATTTCATATGGGCAAGTCCAAACATTTGTATTGATAGCAACATAGCTGCTTTTTATTGCACAACGGTTTGATAAATAAGTTCGGATGTAAGAAACGGTCGGATACATGTAGACAAAGTCCAAAAATTATTACTGCGGAAAACATTGATATTTCTTTTTATTACACCTTATGTAAAATTCTATCCATTTTATTAGATAGGAGCTATATAACAATTTGTACTGTCACATAAAATTTATAACATCGGCTACCACCTCGCCAAACAATGTTTCCATGAGGTGACAATATGTACTGTCACCCTGTCAGTTATGTAATATTTATATACATGTAGTATTGCACAACGCTTTTATTTCCAAGAGACACATAGATTGTTTTCAAGTAACCCCTCCAAAGAACCATGCGGCTTTATTTATCATATTACTATTTAAGCAAATTAACAACATACTAATGAAGACTTCCCTTTAAACGATATTTGTTAAGTCAGCAAGATTAGAGACTCATAGAAGTTTTTACAAAAACTCAATTATATATGGTTTGTTATAAATTAACACCTTGTCGAAGGATTGAATATCATTAACGGAAAAATATCAACACAAGTGACACTTTTCGCACTAAAACTGATTATTTATGCAAACTTGAAGATATAAGCAGATGTTTTTAGTTCATTTTAAGTTTAAAGTCTGATTGTGGTGCAGAAAATATTGTGCTTTCATTATTCTGAAAAGTATAAAACGTGACCAGGGGTGAAAAAAGTTCATCAACACGATTGCCACGTGATGGTGACTTAAAGAACGTTGATGCGGAATTATTTCCCTTGGATATGGATATTCTGTAACTTATGTTTTTTGGCATTGGTGACGTTAACGTTTTCCAAAACGTTTCGTGTCAGCGTTTTGATTATTGATCACATACTATTTTAACGAACCCCATAAAGAAGAATGTGGTTCGTTGACTATGACGTGTTACGAAAACTATATATATATATATTGTGGATAATTGCTGAATTTGTTCTAGAAGGATATAGAGAAATTAAACAAACGCTTCCTGTTTATTTAACGGAGCTTTTTAGTTTTTTGGTAGCTGAATCTTTTTCTAAAACTGCGTATGTGTAGAATATGTTTTGGTCTGAAATTAAGCCTAAGTTTTTTAAAGTAAAGGTTTTATGAAATAATTTTTGAAACATTAATCTTGAATCAATCAAATCAAAATCCACTGCGAATATTAAACTGTCAGAAATCTCCAGTTCTTTAAGGCTCTGGAATTGATGGTCTTAGGACACATAGATATTGAAGTTCTGGACAACCAAATGTTTCTAAAACCTATAACTTTGACAAAACTTGGATATATTTATAGTAAATGTTATTCTATTACTGATTTCCCTTGTGACGATTTGACCTTATGTTTTACAATACTATTACCTAGCTATCGTACCATATCCTGGTATCAAGTAGCATTATCTAATACGTATATCTATTTTCAAATCAAAAAACCAGAACCAAAAATACTAGCAGTTTTTTGTTTTTGCTTTTACCCTCCATTGAATGAATTAATATATTAACCAGCTTTATCAAAGCAAAAAAGGTAAAGTAAAAACTTTTAAATCTGGCAAGTTAAATCAAACAGACGAACTTCCACCAGGGGAATGAGGCTGGGTGTAAGCACTACCTGTTTAGCTAGCTACACCCGTAACGTGTTTAATCAAAATTAAGAATAAAAGGAACATGGAACTATGGGATGGCAAATATGTCCAGGGTAATTTCGGAAACAGTGACATCATTCTTATCAATAATATTGTGATGACGGTCATTAAATTTGGAAAGTAACTGAAAGCAATGCATCTTAAACAATGTAACAGGTGTCCATAACCTGTTTCAATTTTTTTTTAAAACAAGCAAATTAAGTTGAAAACGTTAACTTCCACCAGTGAATTAAGGCCGGGTGCTCCGGAAGGAAAACACCTGTAAAGTAAGTTAAACTCCCATCATCAAAATTTATTACTGCGGAAAACATTGATATTTCTTTTTATTACACCTTATGTAAATTCTATCCATTTTATTAGATAGGAGCTATATAACAATTTGTACTGTCACATAAAATTTATAACATCGGCTACCACCTCGCCAAACAATGTTTCCATGAGGTGACAATATGTACTGTCACCCTGTCAGTTATGTAATATTTATATACATGTAGTATTGCACAACGCTTTTATTTCCAAGAGACACATAGATTGTTTTCAAGTAACCCCTCCAAAGAACCATGCGGCTTTATTTATCATATTACTATTTAAGCAAATTAACAACATACTAATGAAGACTTCCCTTTAAACGATATTTGTTAAGTCAGCAAGATTAGAGACTCATAGAAGTTTTTACAAAAACTCAATTATATATGGTTTGTTATAAATTAACACCTTGTCGAAGGATTGAATATCATTAACGGAAAAATATCAACACAAGTGACACTTTTCGCACTAAAACTGATTATTTATGCAAACTTGAAGATATAAGCAGATGTTTTTGGTTCATTTTAAGTTTAAAGTCTGATTGTGGTGCAGAAAAATATTGTGCTTTCATTATTCTGAAAAGTATAAAAACGTGACCAGGGGTGAAAAAAGTTCATCAACACGATTGCCACGTGATGGTGACTTAAAGAACGTTGATGCGGAATTATTTCCCTTGGATATGGATATTCTGTAACTTATGTTTTTGGCATTGGTGACGTTAACGTTTTCCAAAACGTTTCGTGTCAGCGTTTTGATTATTGATCACATACTATTTTAACGAACCCCATAAAGAAGAATGTGGTTCGTTGACTATGACGTGTTACGAAAACTATATATATATATATTGTGGATAATTGCTGAATTTGTTCTAGAAGGATATAGAGAAATTAAACAAACGCTTCCTGTTTATTTAACGGAGCTTTTTAGTTTTTTGGTAGCTGAATCTTTTTCTAAAACTGCGTATGTGTAGAATATGTTTTGGTCTGAAATTAAGCCTAAGTTTTTTAAAGTAAAGGTTTTATGAAATAATTTTTGAAACATTAATCTTGAATCAATCAAAATCAAAATCCACTGCGAATATTAAACTGTCAGAAATCTCCAGTTCTTTAAGGCTCTGGAATTGATGGTCTTAGGACACATAGATATTGAAGTTCTGGACAACCAAATGTTTCTAAAACCTATAACTTTGACAAAACTTGGATATATTTATAGTAAATGTTATTCTATTACTGATTTCCCTTGTGACGATTTGACCTTATGTTTTACAATACTATTACCTAGCTATCGTACCATATCCTGGTATCAAGTAGCATTATCTAATACGTATATCTATTTTCAAATCAAAAAACCAGAACCAAAATACTAGCAGTTTTTTGTTTTTGCTTTTACCCTCCATTGAATGAATTAATATATTAACCAGCTTTATCAAAGCAAAAAAGGTAAAGTAAAAACTTTTAAATCTGGCAAGTTAAATCAAACAGACGAACTTCCACCAGGGGAATGAGGCTGGGTGTAAGCACTACCTGTTTAGCTAGCTACACCCGTAACGTGTTTAATCAAAATTAAGAATAAAAGGAACATGGAACTATGGGATGGCAAATATGTCCAGGGTAATTTCGGAAACAGTGACATCATTCTTCAATAATATTGTGATGACGGTCATTAAATTTGGAAAGTAACTGAAAGCAATGCATCTTAAACAATGTAACAGGTGTCCATAACCTGTTTCAATTTTTTTTTTAAAACAAGCAAATTAAGTTGAAAACGTTAACTTCCACCAGTGAATTAAGGCCGGGTGCTCCGGAAGGAAAACACCTGTAAAGTAAGTTAAACTCCCATCATCAAAATTGAGTACGAACGGGAGAGGGAACTATGACGTCAAATATATTCATAGTAATTTCGGATAATAAGACATCGTATTTATCAACAATATCGTGATGACGGCCATAAAACTTACAAAGTAACTGAAAGCAAAGCATCTTAAACAATGTAATAGGTATCCATAGCCGGTTTCAATTTTAACATTTTTCAGTCATTTTAAAACTCAGCGGTTTTTTTTACATTTCTTGAGATATAATTGTGTGTTAGTGTCGACTGTTTCAATTAAACAAGGTAAAACGGATTTTAAACATTTCCGTTAAATCAGAGATACGCACACTGGCCTATGTTC
The DNA here is from genome assembly GCA_021292105.1 of Anadara kagoshimensis. NCBI lineage: Eukaryota > Metazoa > Mollusca > Bivalvia > Arcoida > Arcidae > Anadara > Anadara kagoshimensis. The sequence continues at coordinate 3,268,499 of CM037870.1, forward strand.
AAATCAAAATCCCAAAAGCAAAGTGAAAACTTTGAAAACTAGCAACTTAAGTTGGAGTTGAGGTGGAGTGAGGCCGGGATTTCTGTGTGACTAGTGTAGGCAGGTAAAACTGATAGTTAAACGTTCTTTAGTCGTACTATCCTAGACCATTTCTGCGCGTACCGAATGATTAGATTAAAAAATGGTATATAACAGTACTTAGGAAAGTATGCTTTGTGAAACGTACCTCTAGATTTTACTAGCTTTCTAATTGGTCCCAAACCTCATTTCTGACATATCATTATCCTTATTCGAATGAATAAAGTCTCTTGACAATTTTCTGAGCTAAAGATAGCTCCCTTGTCAGAATAGTGGAAGGTTTAGAAAAAATTCAGTGTTGGAAATATCAGCCAGTACGAGAGACCAATTCTGGTGACCTTTGGAAAAGATCCGTTACTTTTTCAATAATCTCCTGTATTTCGGAAAAGAAAATATTAAAGACAAGGACTGGTTGAAAAATTCGACTTATTTCAAATACTAGTATTATTTCTAGCAGTAACAATCCATGCTTCAGGGTACCCAGAAAAATGACACCTCATCTAACCGCTAACAAGGACAAAGGCATTTTTGTTTGTTATTGTTTCTAGTGTTAATCTAGAATTATATATGATCGAAAGAATTTAAGAATTAAGAAAAACCAAATGTATAACAAAATGTATAAAATATTTAAAGATATCACCTAGACCATAGGAAATTCAAGAACTACAGTATATGTTAATAATGGTGAATCTGGTTGCTCCAACCAAAGGGTTATATTATTGTTTTTATCATGTTCTGGAAAAAAAAATACAGTACAGACAAGTCGAAAGTCGAGTGGCCGATATATGGATAACTTGTGACCGAAAAAGCTGCCGAAAGAGATACATAACGGCTGTCGCTGTTGGGAACCAAGGGACAATCTGTGCAGCCGATTTGATAATAATTCGTTAGCTTAGTGCTAAACTTTCGACAGCTCCATACTGTAGTTTAAGATATTTTATACATTATTACCTGCATGCATATAACAGAGCCCGTATGTCCTTCAAAGATCTTTAGTTGTTCAGCTTTAAGAAGGTTCCAGCTTCGTATAGAATGGTCTGTACTTCCGGTGAACAAAATCCGACCTAACACGTCAGTGGCCATACAGGTTATCGCACCAGTGTGTCCTTTGAAAACCTTCATGCACTGTCCAGTTTCGAAATTCCAAGTGCGGGCAGTAAAATCCGCGGAACCCGTTATAAGAATATCCTTGCTTCCTTCCAAATCATAGCTGTCCTCCGCGACCTCGTCGTCATCAGCAGGGATAAATATTAGGGGATATACACCCCTTTTATGTCCTCGAAACACTCTAAGGCACTCTCCATTATCAAAATCCCAGCACCTTGCCGTGCGATCATACGAACTCGTGAATATAAAATCGCCCGTGCATATCATACGATAGATGACGGATGTGTGTCCGCGACAAATTAGCACGCATTCACACGTGCTAACGTCCCACTTCCGGATTGTTTTATCAGCGGAACCCGTCACAACATAACAATCCTCTATCAAAATACAATTAATATAATCTTCATGTCCTTTCAGAATACCAATACACTCACAAGAATACGTTTTAGTACTCCAAAGTCTTGCCGTCTTGTCTTCACTTCCGGTGGCTAGCACAGAACCGTCTTCACTCAAAGCCATACAATTTATTCCCGCTTCATGGCCGTCCAAACTTTCTATTAAATACGACTTTTTAGGATCGCCGTGTTTTGATCCACAACCTCCCATTTTCTTAGTCAATTTTCCAAATACAAAAATGTTTCTTTTTAAAAAAATAAATAAATAAAATTGTCTTCTTAACTGAAAAGTAAAAATGTGCTTACTTTCAAACAGACGTTTTTTCCAGCATTAGCGTTGTAGTAAAATAACATCTTTAGTCCCGGGATAGATGTGTGTCAGCTAAAATGCATCTTGGACAGTGACTTCCAGAACATTCGCTGTTTTTATATTATCAATATTCGTCTAATTTATCCACCCTGTTATAAGGATTCAATATAGAGTAGCTTCAGTCGTATTTGTTCTCCAGAACATTCACTGTTTTGCTGTTATCAATGACAGTCCAATTAATCCACCAACTTGCTATAGAGATATTCCAAATAGAGTAGAAGATTCAATCGTAATATGCCCTCACACATCCACAGTTTTCAGTTATCAATGTTCATCCAACTCTTCCACCTTATTATAGAGAGTCCATATAGAAAAGATTCATTCGTATTTTCTCTCGTACATCAACATTGACAAAGTAAGCCAGATTCAGGTTCTGCCAACTCGTCCACCTTGTTATAGAGATTCCATTTATAGAGTAGATTCAATCGAATTTACTCTCATACATAGACACAGACAAACTAAGTATGTTTCAGAATCTACCAACTCGTCCGACTTGTTAAAGTGATTCCTTATAGGATATGTTCAATCGCATAGACATTGACAAACTAAGGCCGTTTCAGGTTCTGTAGTGTAATGGCGATTTATAAAAACGGGAATCAATAATATCTTAAATAATTAATCCTATTCAATTGTTTAAAGCTGATCAATCGATGTTGATACATAGGTATAAACCCCCTTCCATTACTTCATCGATTGGCGACCTAGACAATACCTCTTCATATACACAACGCCATCAAAGAATAGAATTATCAAATATGTTTTCTCAATCCGGGACGTTTCTAAGTCGATTTGAAATTTAGAAAAAATTCAGAAGGATGAAAAATATTTTTTGCAAGTGACACCTTTTATCAAATCTATAGACAATGATTGGTAAGAGTTGTTATTAGTGTATTACATGTATTGATCTGAATGCTTTTGAGCGTGTGTTTCATCACCTGTTGCTATGGCTACCCCCAAACAATGGTTTTTGTTTGGTACGCATGTATAATGGCTAATATAAATTGTTCATTGGGATCTTTAAAAGTCGTCTAAAGTTGGATAAAAGCAACTCTTCAATGATCAGCAGAGGCCTTGTAAAGGAGTTTTTGTCTGAAATTAGTAACAACATAAGGCACCGCAAAATTAAAGGGGCTAAAAAGGGTAAAGGGGATCAATAAGTGCAGGATCTGATCGTCTGCTTCATTAGCTCAGATTCCCCTTATCTTAAATCTGAAAAATATGACAATATTTTATGGTTTTAAAATGTAAAGTTTTAACAAAATTAAATTAAAAATATAAAAATCAAGAGTCATCTTTAATATGACACTAAAAATTTCTGAATACTTTGAAAACTAAAAAATTATTTCAGAGTCTTTATTTGGCAAATTTAAGTTGATGAAATTTTAGTTTAGAAATTATTGCAAAACTAGGGTCAGTAAATAATCGCAGATTGTGTATACAATCAACTGGGGGCGAAATGGTTTGGTTAACGTCAAACGAAAATACTTATGTGACCATAATGGTTATAGATTTTTAAAATCAATCTATTTTCGAAGAAATCCTTCGAATGCGTAATTCACTAGAGAATACATTGTACTAGAGTGTTCTAAAACATGCGCTTATGAATCATAACTCCTCTCACCGCATAGGATCGAATTTTTCATGGGACAGATGTATGTCAGCTCTCAAGTCTTTAACGCTTAATTGCAAAACTTTCATCTTAAATGTAAATGTAATTCTAAACTGTAAAAAGCGTCATTCTAGAATGACGGTCAAAGCCTTTACTTTGTATACTTATAGAGAGGAGAAGTGGAATGATGGACTTTTATCCCTAGTCAAAATTTTAAGATTTTTTTCACCTTCTGTCTGGAGCTGTTAAAAGCTCCTTACTCTGTAGTCTTTCAGATGAGACTCAAAACCGAGGTCCTGTGTCTCAGTGCACGCTAAAGACACATCTGTAGAGTTCGAAAAAGAGTAGGCCACCTGTGGTCGCTACAGAGTACGCTAACAACTACAAGCGCTTGAAACAGATTGAGCAAAGTAGAACAAAAACTTATCTCAAGCGGGTAGTTTAAGGATTGTAAAGGAAACAGGAACGCCAAGAGAAAATCATCGACCTTTGGCAATGCAAACGAGAAAAGTACCTGTCCCTAGTGGGATTCGAACCTAGGCGAGAGTTGAGTAATGGTGTTTAACGTCCCGGTCAAGAAATTTCACTTATATCGAGACGTCGCTAGCTATAGGCGAAGGTGTAGAATTTTTTCCTGTGCGTTGCGCTTATGGCATTATACAGCAGGGTTCTTTAGCGTGCCAAGCCAGCCGTGACACTGGACCTCGTTTATTTTAAGTTCCCATCCGAAAGAACTGTGAATTTCATTTCGTTATGCCGAGTGCTTGGCGAAAGAACAGTCACTACCTACTTTCAAGTCTTGGGTCAGACCCGGTCGGGGTTCGAACCCACGACCTTCCACTTACGGAGCGAGCACTCTACCAAATAAACTACCGCAGTGGTTAAGATGAGTTAGAGAGTAGGAACTTACGAAAAAACAAAATCATTTTTCTTGTCTCGGCAGACCGCAATGATAAAATTGAATAATGGAATTTATAGCACAACATTATCACTGATTGCCACAACGAAACATTGTATACTTAGAAACAGGCCTATGTTGAAGATATCTGAAATTGGACACGATTAGACAAATATTTGTCATTAATATTAATTGATATTTTTCGATAGAATGAAAAAATATCCAGCGGCGTTAGTTAATATTTCGCTTCCGCTCATTAAAATTTTAAGTTGCTTTGAACCAAGTAATGTGTGTTTTTTAGTTACATAGTTATTGGAATAAATGAAAAACATGTAATAGGATTCTGGAACTAATTAATAGTAATAATCTCTCATGTTATTCAATCCCTTATGTATCAAAAAACTAAACATCTAATAAAGGTATAAAGGTCATATAATAATAATAATAATAATAATAATAACTAGAGATTGTAACTGGGATACCAGTTACGTATGATTCCCCACCATCCATAAATAGTTTATGGCATATGGTGAAAAGACCCAATTGGTGTAAAATTTTGTTGCCAATTTCATTACTGTGTCGCCAAAAAGGATACTTTTTGACACATACAACATTTGACGTAATACACTAGTCGAGTCGGGTACCTGCATGTGCAGGTAGTCTTACATCAAAGTTACGGCCCTTCATATATGAATTACAAGATTGAATAAAACAATAAATGAACAAGAGATGTTTTTGTCTAGTTATTAATCAACAGGTAAATTTTGTGATTTTCGCGTCACATGCGTTTTTAATGTTGTGTATATATTGCCTTGATGTACGGTTACATTCTAAAGGCAGTTGTGTTTGAAGTACATTTGTACAGCGCCGACCTGGTAAACTAAAAAAAATAATCCTACCTTGATTACTTTTTTAAATTTCTTTGAAAGTTAAAGTAGATTTAAATTAAAGTTTTCGGTTAAGAAACATCGTACATTGGAAGGCCTTCTCGGCATAGGAAGTGACGTTTTCAATGAATTTCATTAAATAAGAAAACTCGTATAACCCCTCTCAGGCCTCTGATTCGGCGTCGCCGCGTGTTACAATGAATGAACACGTATTGGAGGGTTTGCGCTGGGCATCGCCAACGTCGCCAATTGCGATTTTTTTTTTCTTTAACTGGCGACAATAAAACGGCGCTTTGCGATTTTTCTGGCCACAAGTTTTCAAAGTTCACCGGTATCTTGGTCACCAGTAATTAACAGGTGATAACACATTGATGCCAGTGACGGATCGGCGAGTGTCGCTGAATAAACACAGTAATTAACGACTGGTCTTAAAGATTGAGTTGATTAAGATCCTTGTCTTAGGTGTGAATGTAAGACCTTCTAATTATGGGCAGGTAGATCCAGGTAATATAGGACCGTGTCGACATTGCATGAGGATATACCTAGGTGCCCTCCCGATGTCGTCAGACAGTATAAACACCGATGAACTCGGAATTATTGTAAAATCCAAAATAAAATATAATAAAAGTTACCCTTTGTGATGTTTATTTAATATTTTTTAAAAAAGTATATTTATTAATAATCGTGATTCAATGCGCAATACACATCGTATTTTAATTTCGCGACTTATATCGGTTATTCCTATATGTTTGAGGTTCATGTTAATAACGATATATCTACTCAGTCAAAATATATGAATTTTTGTATTTGGCAATGTTCATGGAAATGGTACATTAAATTGAAATGTTTACAACAAAATAATTATCTTATAATATACAAAATGGTAGTTATAATAAATTAATTTTATTTACAATTTTTGCCTTAATTTTACGAGTATGATTTCGGGAAAAATAAATATTGGTGCCTCATAGATCGTGATCACGACTAAGGGAACAAAATAGTTTTTAAAAAATGTTCTAAATTTCATTTCAAATTTTAATATAATTCTTATCTTATGCATCACCATAGCGTCAATTTTCCAATATATTTCAACACACTATATAAAGTCCGGTTAAAGGGACAAACGACATATCGGTCATTAGGAAAGTGTCAGTCAGTAAAGGGAGAAATTTTATTGGTGTTAACTTAAAAAGTGGGCAGTCTTCTACTTCCACAGTCAGTGATAAACAGAAAACCCCGAAGCCATTTCGACACGCTTAACCTTCTTCGATCTATCAAGGCAAATTGTATACACCATTCAGCTCATTGTGTAAGGTTTTAATAACAGGCGTGTGACGTGACAAGCTGTGGTTTTAAAAATCGCGAAGTTTTTGATGGTCACTAATCGGATTAACTCATAGGTGAAAGCATTTGCTTGGTATGATTAAAGTGTCGTAACCAGCTTATGTCCATTCAGAATTAGTTTCCCCGGGTATTTAACTACGTATTCAATTAAGCAATTTACACCCACCCACCCACCTTCAAGATAACGAAAATGAACACGTCTTGATTATCTACACATACAACAGATTATTGGTACCAAATTTCATCTAAATTCATCAAGCCGTTCCCGAGATAGGCTGCATCATATGGTCCTGGCGGAATAATAATAATAAAAATAAAAATAATAATAATAATAAGAAGAAACAGAACGAAAACAATATGATTCCCCACCTTCGGTGGTGGGGAATCATAATAATAATAATAATAAGAAGAAGAAGAAGAAGAAGAAGAAGTAAAGAAGAAAGAAGAAAAAGAAAGATAAGAAAAAGAAGAAGAAGAAGAAAGATAGAAATAAGAGACAGCAGAAAATACAGAGTCGGTGCATGTGTGTAGTTTTTCACGTCCGATTGATCATCTGAGATGTGTATTGGATCCAAACCGGAAATATGTCTTGGCTTATGGAACCTAAACAGAAAATCACGTAATATTGGTTAGATATAATATCCAAAACCGACACAGAAAACGGTAACTTGACAGATGCATAAGTGAGCAAGCTGCCATATGATTTTTACAACTTCAAATTGCTATAGTTTACTAAAATATATAATTGTATTTTTGGATACCGTCAGCCTAAAATTTTAGATCTATCAATGAGGTATTATGTATGTACCGAATAGTGAAGTAATTTTTGCTATGGTAACAAGCCAAAACCATGGTCACCCAAATCGTTGTCATGGGAACAAAAAAGGAACATCATAAAGGTGATTGATAACCCCACCAAAACCAACGCATGTGTGTGTGTGTGTGTGTGTTGTGTGTGTGCGTGCGTGTGTGCGTGCGTGCGTGTGTGTGTGTTTGTTCTTGATAGCTTTAAGATTTCATTTTTAAATTAGAATTAATAAAATCTATGGTTAATGCAGAGAAACTTCATATATCAGTATACATTGGATAAAATGTCGATGCCGTCAAAATTGAAAAATCGAAAGTTAATGTTACATTTACGTAATGACATCCTGAATCCATTATGAAAAGAAAACATGAATAAATGTTTGTGTCATTAAAATCCCCACGGCATTCTGGTTAAAAGGATACATATTCACGGTACAGACCTGTCGAAAGTTTAACACTAAGCTAATGATTTAGTACAGAATCGGCAGCTCGTCTCTTTTCCTTGTTGCCTATATCTATGTAGTTGGTCTTTAACTGGTATCTATCTCTAGGCAGCTTTTTGGCCACTACATGTAGCTATCCATAAATCGGCCGCTTGGCGACCTGAGACTCGATCCCTTTTCGTTACCTCGACGTTAAACTTTCGACAGGACTCATTAAGCAACCGGTTGCTGTCTCTGTGAGTTTCTGTAACATATATTAGTATTTTGTTTTGTCATTTATTTAATATTTATTATTAATTATTTACAGATCTGCCGAAAGTTTAACACTGAGCTTTCTAAACCGGAGCCAAAGCTCGGCTGCCGAGTGACTGAGATACGGATAGCTAGAAGCCAAAAAGCTGTCAAATAGTGTATTAGAAAGGTGTCGAAAAGCTACGAAAAATAGCTAATGAGGGACCGATTCGACACTTCTTCGTTAGCTTTATGTTAAATTTTCGACAGGCCTGGGCTGGTTAACTCGGAGCTCTCTTAGCAGTTACGAACACTTAATGCCTATATAACACAAAGGAGTTAAGTGTTCGTAACTGCTAAGATAGCTTCGAATTACCCAGCCCTGTACTGTATATCATGGTTCACACACACACACACACACACACACACACACACACACACACACAACACACACACACACACACACACACACACACACACAGAGTTATGAAAAGCATTGATAACTGAACCAGTAATTCAGAACGTGTGTACTTTGTGCCATCTGAAAAGTAAACACGAGAGCAATGACCTATCCAAAGTACCAACATTACCAAACAAGAAATTACGTTACAGGAAGTAAATTACGTCACCTAAATGATGGAATACAAGTAAAAAAAATCATGCCTTTCAATGTCCAAAATATAATCCCAATAGCAAAGTAAACACTTTGAACACAGACAATTTAAGTTAAGCGCGCAAGCTTCTACCAGAGGATAGATCTATGATTCGGAAGGGTAAGCAACTTTTGTTTAGCTATCTACACCCGCCATGTGTAAACAATGTATTATGTTACAGTAAGTAAAAAAAAGTCACCTAAAAGATGGAATACGGATTTCAAAATTTAAAAAACTGGTAAGAAGCTACCTACAACCTTAACGTCGCCTCCTTACATTTGTGTAGAACACTTATTGTCACTGGATACCGGATCGCATCAGTTTTTCGGAAAACCTTGACGTATATGTTTTCCAAAATATCCCGCACAAACATTTAGGGGGTGTTGTAGGCGCGATGCTCTGCCAAATCCCATTGAACGGAGTAATAGTGTTTTAAGTCTCTTTCAAGATAAGTTCACTTATATCAAGGCGGAAAGTTCATGGGTGTTGGGGAAACTTCAGTTAATTGACAAACCAGGATTGAGATTGGAATCTAGAAAATGAAACACTCCGTGATCCACGTGACAACCAAGGCCCCTTGTAACCTTATTGATACTAACTAAACAATGATGGATTTTATTGATAAATATAAAAACTTCGTGATAAAATTGAATCGATTTTACCGACATTGAACTAAGCTTGAACTAATTTAACATATGATGTTTCATAACAATTTAATGGATTCAAACTTCCATGTTCATTGTACTTAATGTGTTATAGTCGATTATTGACCAATCAGGAGCCATTCAGCTACGGTACAGGCCTGTCGTAAGTTTAACACTAAGCCATCGAATAACTGTCCAAATGGTACCTAATCTCGACAGCTTTTCAACAGCTGTTGGTATATCCCAGACCCCGGTTTCACAATCATTCCTTAGCTAAGATTTTCCTTAACTTAAATCTTGCAAATTTTCAAATCTTAATAATTTTGTTAATTTTCAAGATATTTAGGAATTTAAGGTGTCATTTTTAAGATCACTTCTAGATTAAAACATTTGCAGTTAGTTTTCACAAAAACATTCACCAGTAGTTCCAAAAATTGATTTAAAAAATTTGCTAAATTTAAGTTAAGGAAAATCTTAGCTAAGGAATGATTATGAAACCGGGGCCAGCAGATTTACGATCACTTGCTAACCATACCTCAGCAGGACTTCGCGATTCGATTCCATTTCGTTAGCTCAGCGTTAATCTTTCGACAGGACCGTACTGTAATGATTTTCACCTGACGGTCTTCCATGCGTGGTTGCTTGTATTCTATAATGTCGTAAGTGTAAGATTTTCATCTCATGTCTTGGTTTTGATCAATGCATTTTATGACATTTGCCATTATATACTATATTCATGCTTGGGTTTTTCTTTTATATCAATAATTAAAACATACAACACAGTCCTGTCGAAAGTTTAACACCGAGCTAGCGAAAATGAGCCAGAGCCCGATTTGCTGAATAGCCGAGAATTTTGACAAAGAACCGCCGATAGATTCAGAGCAGCTACCGAAAGTTGTCCATATACAGCTTACGAGGGGACAAGATAAGCAACAGATTCGACACTTATTTGTTGCCTTAGTGTTAAATTTTCGACCGGTCTGTTCTATATACTTAAACCCACACGCAATGTCTTTGAATTGCATTTACCCAAGTATCATATCGTCATCAGGTTGGATGGAAACTTGAATAGGGTCATAAAACATCCAAGTAAGACGTCATTGATCGTTATTCGGTATTTGTTTCTGTTGAGGCGTCCGTAAATGTCTCAAATCAAGATTATTTTACTGGAAAGTTTTATTGAATGATTGATTGGAATTTAATGACGTCTCAGTTCATAATTAAGGTAATATCGATACGTCATCGCTTTCAGATGAAATAGTCGCAAAACCCAAGCATGTAATTATAAACAGTTTATCTTTAGCAACAAAGAGTAATGCAATGTTGTTTTGCGCCCCAGTCAAGTTTCTAGATGATGTTCAATCTCTTAACAATCAAAAAATTCGGAGTCCATATGAATGCCTTCTATCCTCAAGATTTTGAAATAAAATATAGACCGATTCTTTAGGTTCTGACTTTAACCTAAATTCTGACACCCACGTTCTTTCACTTAACAATCCTAGATTCGGAGTCCATGTGAATGAAATAAAAGATAGACTGATTCTTTAGTTTCTGCTGCATATTTGGACTTTAACCTAAATTATGAGATCTACGAAAGAATTTAAAGCTGTAGGATTTCAATTTTTGCCAACTTTACTTTTTATGCAGCAATATACACGCTTCTGTTATATATGACTGTGTATATGTTTCACAGTTAATATGCTATGGTAGAGTTTGCTCCCACAATGGGAATTTTATACAACGAAGCAAGCTGCTTACAAACAAATTGTTGAGTCTAGAAATTCAATATTGTAAGCTTAGGCTTTAAAAATACCATTATTATAATCACAATATTGTTGATGAGTATGTTATTTCTGTATCCAAGGTTGTCCAGGATATATTTGTAGTCCGATAGGCCACATTCTCTTCCTTTTCAATTTTTATTGCTGGTGTAGCTAGCTAAACAGGAAGTGATTAACTTTCCAGAACATCCGGTTTCACTTCCCTGTTTCAAGTTTACTTTGTCCGTTTTCAAAATATTTACTATGCGTAAGAAATGGTTGTTTGACATGGACAGACATGTTTGTGCTGGATTCCAAGTAATTCGTGCATATTGCTAATCTTTTGATTCTTTTCCTATAGCGACGAACAACCTTTGCGTTACGAAGTGAAATTCTATAGATAAAAAGAATCTTACATTCCATTTCACATATGGTATTGGATTTATTAAACTGCTTGAATAAATAATTATGCAATTTCTTAATATGTCTTTGCATAAAAGTTGATTCAACCTATTTAATATACATGTATTCAATATTACATTACCGGAAATGTAAAAAATTATTTGCATCATGGGCTCACTTTGCATAAAAAATCATTACTCTTTTCTAATAAAATACATGCATAAGTATGTTACTTGCATTGAACGCAAATGTAAGATCTTGAATTTGTCATGCATCTGGTTTACAAAAAACTACTTTTTCACTTTAAGGCAGAAAACTATTGTAATGGTTTGTTAGATAGACAGGTGTTTACCCTTCTGGATCAGCCGGTCTCCTTCCTTTGTTTTCAGTTTTCATACCCCCCCCCCCCCCAAACGAAGTGGGAGGACGGGGGTATATAGGAATCACGCTGTCTGTCCGTCTGTCTCTGTCTGGATGTCTGTCCCAATATCGTGTCCGCTCCATATCTTCCATGTCTATAGATGGATTTTTATCAAACTTGGCACAAATGCAAACAAACATAAGACGATGTGTCGCATACCATTTATGTGCATAAGTCAAATGTTGGCTCTCAAAAGACCGTTCTAGTTTACTTTCCTTTTGTGAATTGAACATGGACCGTTATGTTTGTGTATGATTTGCTACTTTAATATTTCAATGAACTGATTTATATTTTTGTAATGAACCATTCCTCTGTAGATAAGTGTAATTCTATTGCATGGCAATTTCCAGAATAAACAATCCTGTGTGGAACCCCATTCAGGTATGATATTAAGTCGATAGACCAATTGTCTGTCACATCGATAAAGGTGCTACATGAGATTCTGCTACGGGCCGTTTGAACATTGACAACATTGTAGAAAAATCAATCCCAATTAATCTTCACAGTAGTTGTAATGCTCTCATTCCAACTTAAGTATAGCACTCTAAATTGCTACGGCGTCAGCAGAATTATGAAAGGATTTATTTTACGGAAAGAGAATCTATAACGACCGATTCATGTTGGTTATGATGCCTTCAATCTCTGCAACATCAGCGGAATATTGAGATATTGACCAATACACGCTGGGTATAGTGATTGAGCAAGGTATGCGAACAATGGAGGGTTATAAAAACATAAATAGATGTATGAAGATTAATTGATTTACAATGTGATCAAGGTCGTTATTCTGGATTACCTGGAGGGATTTATAACCATTGAACATACAATTTTTGTTGCTGTATAATAACAGAGGCAACCATGACTAATACACAACTGTCATGTGCTACTTTTGAATTTTTATGGCTACTTTTGAATTTTCATGAAATAATATATTCAAAAGTAGCTACTTTTTAGTATATTATTTCATAAAAATTCAAAAGTAACATATGACACAACTAAAAGACGAAATAAGAAATCAGAAACATGCTTATAATTCATGTCCAAAACACAATCCCAAAATAAAGTAAAACTTTAAAACTGGCAAATTAAGTTAAACACGTATACTTCCACTAGGTAAGTGAGGCCGGATGTCCCGAAAGGGTCGGCACTTTTGTTTAAGAAGCTATACCCGTCAAGTGCAAATAAAAATTGAGAAAGAATGGAACATGGGGAACATCAGACGCCAAATATATCCAGGATAAATGGAACGCTTGGCTAAAAATGCACAATAAAAGAAGCAACCATGAAGAAGACAAAACAAACTAAATATGAAAACAAGACGAGATATATTAGCAAATATTGAGACCACTTATTAAAAAACGGATACACCGCCCTAACTACAGCATACGTGGTCAAATCTAAGATCTGACATTGTTATTTTGGCATTTGACCTACGTACCTAAGTTTGGTATGGGACACGTCATCTCATGTGGGATCAGTTTACATTTGTTTCAATTTTGATCAAAATCTATCAATGAGAGAGAAGTTATGGTGCGGACAAACAAGCTGATTTCTATTTACTCGCTCCTAAATTTAATTTACATAAGGTATAAAAAAAATTATCGACCTTTGGTAAACATTTGCCAAACAGTGTGTACTGTAACGCCTGAATTTTTTAATTAATTTTAACCTTTTACATACACCCTCTTCTAAAACGGAGAACATTTCCCACTGTTCACAACATATGGTCATTTTCCACTGTTGAAAAAAACATATGATTTAAACACATTTTAATTTCAACTCAAGTTCCAGATATTTTAATTGGGTCGCCCGCTTTGGCATAATGAATACTAGTATATAATTTTATGTCAATTATACATTCACAATTTGTATTGTACAATAAATGATATACCCTTGGTCGCTAAAAACTTAATCACTAAAATCGATATATGGCCAGAAACTATTTTTTAAGTTTGCAATACAAACATCCGGTAAATATTGAATGTGTGTATATCGATATGTATATCGATGTTACAACTTATAATTCTAAAGTAAACATTTAATAATTAAAATTCGTGACATATAGTTCCATGCCGATAAAAAACATTAAATGCATACACACACATTTTTTGTGTATATCGATATGGATATTGTTGTTAATATTCTTAAAGTAAACATTGAATAACAAAAATTCATTGTAGTTCTATACCAGGGCTGATATATAATGAACGTTTTTTTGTTTTTTTAAAAACCGTCTTATTTTAGCGTCAGTGTATATTTTTTCTGTTTGCAAAGTGGTTTCAGCAATGACCTTTATCTATCGGTATTCATGGCAATTAACCATGTAGTGGTAAGCAATTGCAAACAACAAAGAAACTCAACTTTACTTCTGAGGTTCGTCAGATATATGGTTTCGGGATCTCGGTGGCTCGCTGGTCAAAAGCACTGGCTTGAGGATAACAGTCCTTTCATAGTGTAGATTCGAATCCTGTTGGGCAGATCCAAGTATGAGATTGACTATAGTCTGGTAGTTATCTGACCCGATTGTTCAATCTGTTGATTTTCTCCGTTCACTCAGACGTCAAGGTAAGGCGCTTGCCGAAGTTCGGTGGTAGATTAAAAATGGTAACAAATTTTCCTGTTCATATTCTATATCAGGACCTATTCGATATGTAAGTGACAGAATCTTGATTAATACACCATTACTCCACTCCACTCCTCATGTGATCACAACAAGACAAGAGGTGCTTACCCTTCCGGAGCACCCGGCCTCACTTCCCTGGTGGAAGTTCACGTGTCTAACCTAATTGTCAGTGCCAAAGTTTTCTATATACTGGTGTTTTTGGACTTGTATGGCAATGAACGTCTAGTTACTACCTTTGGAGTAGTGAAGCTTCATCATCATCATTACAGATAAAACAAAAGCCATATTGACATAAAACGATCTGAAATCATTCCTAAATTTCATCAGAATAAACCAAAATTAATTTTAATATCTCTGGCTCCAGGTTTTACTAGAATCAATTACGGTTAATCAAATCTTAACTAAGATTTTAATTAAATTAAACACATTTTGGCAATCTCTTTTAGTTATGAATTATGGAATTTTTTGTCAAAACTACATAGATGATATAAGCTTGAAATAATCTTCAATTACATATTATACCAGTTTTAATTTTACAGCACTAGACGGCCGTTTCGGAATACAATTCCTCATCAGTAGTGGTTGGACCAAAATTATGAAACCAAATTATTTTGAAGATGTTGAAAAGCTACCCAAAGGACCAAAATATATTTTACCAAATTAAGCTAAGGAAATACTTTGCATGAGGGAGTATACCTTAGTATTTTGCATGAGGGAGTTTACCTTATTTTTTGAGAAATTTCAAATTTTAACTTGCAGGAAATTTAGACAATTAAGACACTCAAAATGACACCCTAAATGTCTAAAAAAATTAACTATTAATTAAAACATTAAAAGCTTTCAAATTTGCCAGATTTAAGTAAAGGATAAATCTTAGCTAGTTTAAGAATGATTGTGAAACTGAGGCCTGATACTAGTGTCTAATGATAACCGTTATAACAACATAAAGGAAGATTGCATTATTTCATAAGAACTTTTTTTTTTATAATTTTTGTATCATTTTTACAATTTTTATAAGAACTTTGTTGTTGATTCTCATTGTTGCTCCTAAAATTGTCATAGTGTCATTAAATCTGCTGTTTAAGGGACAGATGCACGGTTGTCTTTCCTCTAATATGTAATAATAGGTGCTCTCCCTTGGGGATCCGCCTCACTTCCCTTGTTAAAGTTCAGATCTTAACTTGTCAGTTTTCAAAGTCTTTTCTTTGCTTTGGGGTTGGAATTTGGACATGGATTAGTGTTTGTTTCTGATGTACCAAATTTTATAACAAGCTCTATAAAATTTTATTGTACAATTTATTTTTATATTTTGATATAACACAAAATACTAGGTACACATATTTCATTGCACTTTTATTTTTAAAAATTGTCAGTGCAAAGTCAACACCTTTTAGTAACAAATTGATACTAATTATATATCACACCATTTAGTAACAAATTGATACTAATTCTATATCACAAACATGTTTGCATCACAGATCCTAAGTTAAAATTAATATTAAACTCTTTTTAAAAATACCAATAAAAATGATATAAAATTGTCAACACTATATAAAAATAAAATGTTCAACATTTTAAAAACACTGATCAAACACAAACTTATCACAGAAAATAAAAGTCAATACATACTGGGGTACTCTATGCATTTACTGGTGTTATAAAATATTTCTTTTAATTTGGGAAACACGAGGACACCCTAGACACTAATTTGAAAGTTCTCAATTAATGCTACCAAAAACTATTAACATTTGACAATTGACATCTAGTTTCACATACACTGTACATGTACTTGTTTGAAGAATCTGTAGGGAAGAAATTGGTCAATTCACTACCCAAGAGTCAGTGGTATTCTCTGGTTCCTTCACCATTCAAGAACTAATCGCCTCAATATAAGTGAGAGAAACTTGAGCAACCACCAATGTGGTGTAAAAAATGATTTATTCAAATGACTAGAACTGTTGTGGAATCTTATTTTACTAAGCCATTGAATCCAAAGATTTTTATCATCTATTTATCTATCTACATGAAGCATACTTCATATACACATGTATGGCTAAGGAATGAGGCATATGATATTGTGTCTACACTTGTTCATGATGATGGTTTGGCACTGTTCTTATTTTTTTATCTCTCTCTCTCTCTCTCTCTCTCTCTCACACACACACCCACCTTGCAAAACAATTGGCATTGTTTAAGACTTATACACTAGCACATCATCCGTTTCCATGACTTCCACTTATTTTTATCTCTCTCTCTCTCTCTCTCTCTCTCTCTCTCTCTCTCTCTCTCACACACACACACACACATTCACAACTTGCAAAACAATTGGCATTGTTTAAGACTTATACACTAGCACATCATCCGTTTCCATGACTTCCATTTTTTATCACCAATACTCAACCTAAAATCGTTCAATTTTATACTTTTATGTTTTGCTTCTTCTTAAATTCTAATTTTCTGTATGCTGGATACAAGTATTTTTATTTTACATTTGAACAAACAGTCATTGTTACGATGCTAATTGCTGTGATCTTAGATGTAGTTTCTTCCTTTCTATGATACCACACAAAATATCTGTAAATAACTTGTCTATACCGTCCCCTGTAGATGCTGATGTTTCATACAATCTACAAACAACATAAATAAAAATATTAAATGCATGCATGACATTATAAAACCAATGCTTTATGTTCACAAAACATATCTATAAATATTACCAGTACATGTATTATTTATAAAGATGACTTGACAAACACTTGAAATAAAGACCATGGTAACCAGTGAACAAAGGTCAAGGTAACCATTGAACAAATGTCAAGGTAACCGTTGAGCAAGGTCAAGGTAACCCTTGTACAAAATAAAGGTAACCAATGAACAAATGTCAACGTTACCATTGAACAAATGTCAAGGTAACCATTGAACAAGGTAAATGAAATCACTGCATAGTGATCAAAGTAACCAGTGGATTAAGCCCAAGGTAACCAATTAACAAAGGCTAAGCAGAGGCGGATCCAGAATTTTAGAAAGGGGGGGGGGGGGGGGGGGCGTATAATGTGAGAGCCGAAGACTCCAACCTCCTAGGGGGGTCTGGGGGCATCCTCCCCGATCAGGAAGATATGGCCACCATCATCACCAGGAGACGATGGATCTGGATTGGCCACATACTCAGAAGGGACCCTGAATCCATCATAAAGACAGCCCTCTTCTGGACACCAGAAGGAAAAAGAAAGAGAGGGACCAAAAGTTACCTGGCGGCGAACAGTGGAAGCAGAGATGAAAGAGAATCAGTGAAGCTGGGGCACTCTCCAGAAGCTAGCCAGTGACAGACAGGGATGGAGAGCCCTCGTTACTGCCCTATACGCCAAAGGCGTCACGGGCAATAAGTAAGTAAGTAAGTAAGCAGAGGCGGATCCAGAATTTTAGAAAGGGGGGGCGTATAATGTGAGAGCCGAAGACTCCAACCTCCTAGGGGGGTCTGGGGGCATCCTCCCCTGGAAAATTTTGAAAAAATGGCACAAAAATCCTGCATTCTGGTGTAATCTGAGCTGCATCAAAGAGGAAAAAATCTTTCATTCAAAATGCCTGTATCATAGTATGAAAAAATTGTGTCAAATGGTTAGATTATGTATTATTAGCAACATAAAGAGGGAGCTTACGCCCCCTACTCCCCCCGCTGAATCTGCCACTCCTAAGGTATTCAATAAACAAGGGTCAAGGTAACCATTAGGCAAAGGTGTGTGTGTGTGTGTGTGTGTGTGTGTGTGTGTGTGTGTGTGATATTAATAAATTGAGGTGGAATAAAAGACAAAATTTCTAGGTTAAGTATTTCATACATTCAAAATTTAAAAAAATTGCTTGAAATATTTGAACATTTTACACTAATACTTACTGGATTTTATGTGATTGTGCAAATTTCTTGGTATCAGCACTGGATATAATCCTCTTCCCTTTCATATCGGTCTGAAATTTATATTTTCAAAAAACATGAAAAAAGAGTATACTTTCAGCATGCTCAGATGGCTGATCAAATGAATATTTTGCAGGCATCTAAGATTGAATGAAAGAAGGACAACTCTTAGTTGAAAATACATCAGAGTGGAGTCGAGTTATGGAGTTTTTAGCTCCAGTCAAGATAATTTCACTTATATTGAAGTGATCAGTTCTAGGATGGTAGAGGAAACAGGAGTACCTGAAAAAAACCCACTTAGCTGCAGCAAGCAAACTGACAAACTTTCCCACACTAAAATCTCTCTGAAGTGGAATTTGAACCTAGGTGACAAGAGGAATCGTGATTCATAAGCACAGACTTTAGACCACTTTTCCATCAAGGTCCTATTTCTAAACATTTCAGGTTGTTCAGATGGCTGCTGAAATTTTCATTTTTCAGGCATGTCAGATTGGATGGAAAAAAGGCAACTCTTGGTTGAAAATGTCAGAATTTTCTTGGACAATACAATGCAGTTCAATCAAACTGTTTACGTGTATTATGGTTATATTGTTCATAGATAAAAACATTACCTTTTTAAAAAATAATTGTTTTTAATTTATGAAGAAAATGACATAACTTTCTAGAGAAATATTCTAAAAAATGAATATTACCCTTATACTTATTTTTATGGAGATTTGCTATTGCTAAATCCCTTCTTTTGCATGGCAGAACAATTCTTGTTTTTCAGTCTTGGATATTCAATCAACAGTTAAGATAAAAAAGATTTCCAAGGAATGATGATAACAATAAATTTTCTGCAAGAATACTGACAAACTTTCTCATACAAGGGTATGCCCTTAGTGGAATTAAAACCTAGGCAATAAGAGGTGCTGTGATCTGTATATAAGTGCTTTAGACCACTCAGCAACAGATTGGAAGGCCCCATTTAAATTAAAGTAATTTGAAGCTATCTTTTATCAAGACAATGTTGGAAGTGTAATGGATGCTTCAATCGGACATCTGGATTTATTTTTTGATAACAAAACAGCTATTTCTTGAAAAAAATCTCATGTTAGTATTTCCTTCTCTTGTTTTTGTTCTTTTTATGTCAGTGAACTATAAATATTCACTAGTTCCAGTAGGATTTCAAGTCGCATGACCATTATTTAAATTAGGTTCCTTCCGTTTCCCGACTTTATCTTTTAATTATATGAAAATCATGTAACCGCTGTCTGTAGCTACCTTAATACTCACCTTATTTGCCACTAAAACAATGTCTGGACTTCCTGTTGAATATTTATTTATTTCTTTTAACCATGTTTCTAGACTTTCATACGAGGCCTGGTTTGTGACATCAAACACTAGAAAAATTGTGTCCGTCTGGCTGTATAACTCATTTCTGACATCTATATATTCTGGACTTCCAGATAAGTCCCATAAATGAACTCGTACTGAAAAGGAATAATATATATTGTTATTAAAGGTGTTATTTTCAGCATTCACATTTTTAAAATCTAGTGATGATAAATAATCCAAAAAAATAAAAATAATAAATAAATGCCGGTAAATAAATAAATAAGGAGAAACCCATGCAAATTACCAAACCAGGATTTTTCTCTATTAAAAAAATTCACAAAGGGCAATTACTCTAGAAATGTCTGAGCCATAAACTTAAATTCAAACTTGATCTGTGTTTTATCTGCATATAATTGTATTAGAAATTAGTGCATCAATGGCAGAAATTAAAAATAATCCAGAATATGCCTATAACACATTTAGTTGGGCATAAATATTGACAATAATGGGATGTTATATGTGTGTACATGTATTTACAGTTGGACAATATACTTACAGTCCAGTCCCTGTACATTCTGTATCTTAAATCCATAATCAACTCCAACTGTTGGTTGATAACCTGAACTGAACTAAAAAATTATGAAAAATTATGAAAAAAAAATTACAAAATATTTAAAAATGAAAACACAATAATGTATGCCTCAATATGTCATCAAATACATTTAATTCAAACAACAAATCTTAGTGGAAGTGATGAATGTAAAAATGTGTTTGGCACATTAAAAAAAAATCCCTTGACAACTTAACTCTACACAACTGGATTTTTGGGACTAAATTTAAACAATATCAAATTTTAATTTTGTTTTCTGTTAGTTATGGAAAATGAAGGAATTGGACTAGTTTTATTAGGGGTGTAGAATAAGATTTTCTCTCCTTTTTATCGAAATTGATGGAATTGGAACTTTTGCAAACTTGCATTATTTGTGTAGCATAACATAAAAGAAAAGCTAATTTCATTCCTTATAATTCAAATTATATTTTTTTAGATAACAAATTGACACATTCAATAATTTTAAAACTTTAATAAGTAAAAAAAAACATTGCTCAAATTTCTTAATTAAATGACTAGCAAATGAAGAAAATAATATGTAAAAACTTGAGTCAATGCAAAAAAAAACTAAACATATAAAACAGCAAATTCATAAAAAAAGTCCTGTAAAAAAAAGTCTAGCTTTTTATCAGTCAATATAAGGAAATATTAATAAAATGAAGTGTTTATTGCTGAATTGCAGCTTTACATACATATTACAAATTTAATTTTCTGGGAAAAAACTAGCAAACCTAACTCTATACTAAATACATTAAAAATTATCACACAATAGTTTAGTATTATTAGATGTTTATCATCTTAATATGAAATATAATAACATCAAACATATGTATGTATATAAAAAACTAGCTTAATTTTATATGGTACCTTTTGTACAAGTTCAGAAATGCAATGTACCCAAAACAATAACACAAAACACATACGGATTGTAAGAACTAGCATTGTTGATAGCTGTAATAATTATAATTTTATATAAGTCTCTAACCTCACTGTTTGCATGTGGACAATCAATATCCTGAGAAGTATAATATATATAATGCTCAGTGTATCTATAAATGAAAAAACTAGTACCTCTGACTCAATGAAATTACACCTTTGTGTGCACTTTATTTGCAGCTTGCATTGTTAAAATTTACAAAATATGGCAGTCAGAGCTTGAATATATTCTATTTAAGTTTCATTTTCTCAAAGCTAAATGCTAGAGACTTAATATATGAGAGAGAGAATAAACATCCTCTACAAAGAGATAGAGGAAGACTAAACATGATCAAGAGACAGTTTTAACATGACCAGAGAGAGAGAGAGAGAGAGAGAGAGAGAGAATAAACATCCTCTACAAAGAGAGAGAGAAGACTAAACTTGCTCAAGAGACAGTTTAAACATGGCCAGAGAGAGAGAGAGAGGTTGGCCTCAGTATTTTAAAATAAGGTCATATGTTTACAAAACATTTGTTATAAACATTATAAACATACAAGTATTTGTACAAACCAATTTATGATTTAATAAAATCCCTATGCTATGCAACACATAATTACCTTGCTCTCACAGAAATGTTTTATAATACAAGTCTTCCCAACACAGGCATTACCTACACCAACAAGCTGAAATGAAAACATCAGAAACATTAAATATTTATAATGAACAATATTCCTTTTATTATCCGTCATTACATATTATGTTAGTATTGAATAACAAGAAAGGTTTTATTACTTTGATATTTCCATTATGTAGCTGTCTGGGTAGCTCAGTTAGTAGAGCACGTGCCTATAGTGCCTATGGGGTTAAATCCCAGGCATGACCTGTAGTTTTTCTCCTTCCTGTTACAGTTTGATGGCCTGACATGTGTGTCCCTTGGAAGTGGTAGACTGGTAATTGCAGGTCATATAAAGTCCATCTGAAGGAATTGGGGGAAAATTTCCCATGTGGGACTGTGGGAAACTTAAAAATAACAGGGGAGGAGGAGTTAAGAGGTCTTGGTGGCTCAAATTGTATAGCACTTGTGTATAAATTGGGAGCTCCAAGTTTCAATTTCTGGACCCTGCATTATTTTCCCCATGTTACAATTTCAAGTGTATCAGAAATACATTTATGGTTTAAATGCGTGCTTACTGATATATACATGTCATCTGCATTCATAATCATTTTGTCATTGTGCAGTGCATGTCAAAAGTTGGGCTTTATAATCAACAGTCTCCATATATGTTTACTAATAGGAGAAGTTAAGTAATAAGTATTAATGGATTTTAGCTGATACATGCATATTGACTTGTTTCCTGGTTTAATTTGTATGTAACATGTTCCGTTCTTGCTTCAGTTTCTGTCAAGTACTCAACATGTTTGTTTGTGTGTGTTTTTTTTTTTTTTTTTTTTTTTGATAGACAGCGCATAAATGCTGCCGAGGGTTATCTAACTTCAAATGGATAATATCTGGACTGAATAGTCCTTGAACTATAATAAACTTCTGATAATATCTATATGCATTGGTTAAATTAAATTAATAGAGATCTCAGTTTGAATTAAAGAAAACTGACTTGTAATCTATAGATTGATCTACAATCAAATAGACACTAACCATCATAATCATCACCACCACCACCACCATCATCATCATGGATGAAGCTTAATTATTTTGAGTTGGTGGTCCAGCTCTCTTTAGAAAAAAGTTGCAATGGTAATAAATAGCTAAAAAGTGTAAATTCTATATTATAATTGGGGACCCAGATTTATTTTTAGGAATCCTTGGCTACTGAGGCCCTGCAAATCTTTATCCATCATCACCACCCCCATCATTATCATCATCACCAACTGCAAGATTAGCAGCAACAAGAGAGTGCATGGGTAATGAAGATAAATAGAAAAAGGTGCATAAGTTTACACATTTGGCATTGGATGAAATAAATTCAGATTCAATTCATTACACAAAATAACAATTCACCTTTATCCAAACTAATGCATTCACTGCATCTTGGACATTCTTTGTGAGATGTCCCGGCTTTCGATCCATTTATCATAACATGAGTTTTAACACAGCCTTGAGACAGGTGCTCCCTAACAACTTGTAAACAATAAAGGGAATTCTGGGAAGGGGGTTCTCCGATATTGAAAAGGAGCTACTGTGATTGTTTCGAACATTTCATTGAATTTCAATTTTTGATAATGAAAACAAAATATATCTTTAAATTTGACAAAAAGAAATACATATTTGTCATTTCTTTGATATATAACCACTTTTCATAATCTAGATTACAATGATAAATAAAATAATGACACGTCTAAAAACTTATTTTTAGAAAACACTCAATAAATGGAAGGGGTATAAAATGTGTAGGCGGGCTGGCAAAATCTTACACCCTATTTTCAATGATCTATATTTCAATAAATATCTATTGGATTTTTATAATATTTTTACATAATATCGAGCATGATCTCAACTTTTGAAATATATTTTTGATTTTAAAAAATATTTGATATTTTTGAAGTTATTACAAAAAACATGGGCTACACTTTTTCCAACCGGTCAAAATTCATCAGAGACAGGATAACAAAATTTTACAACCCAATTTTCAATTATCTATATGTCCATAAATATGTATTGGATTTATATAGTATTTTGACATAATATCGGGCATGGCCTAAATTTTTAAAATACGTTTTTGATTTTTTAAAATATTTAATATTTTTGAAGTTATTAAAGAAAATACGGGCTACACTTTTTCCAATCGATCAAAATTCATCCGAAGCAGGACGGGTAAGCTTTGAACATTGATCGATATCTCTCCACATAAATATGCTTGCCTATTAAAATTTGCAACAAATACGCGGTGGATATGTATCTTTGATACCACCAAGGTATTTCCTATAATCCAGTGGTTTTCTTTTTATAACAGATTGTTTGTGACATTTGATTGCTTTATAAGTACGACGCCATAAGTTATTTTCTGTAAATCCCTCCTGTGTAATGGTGAACCTGTCGTGCCTTGATCAAAGATGGCGGCGTACTTATCGCAATTAAAGAACAATAAAATGTCACAAACAATCGGTTATAAAAAGAAAACCACTGCATTATAGGAAATACCCTTTGGTGGTATCAAAGACACATATCCACCGTGTATTTGTTGCAAATTTCAATAGGCAAGCATAATTATGTGGCGAGATATCGATCAATGTTCAAAGCTCACCCGTCCTACCTCGCATGAATTTTGACCGATTGGAAAAAGTGTAGCCCGTATTTTCTTTAATTATTTCAAAAATATCAAATATGTTTTTAAAATCAAAATATATTTAAAAAATTGAGGTCATGCCCGATATTATGTAAAAATATTATAAAAGTCCAATAAATATTTATTGAGATATAGATCATTGAAAATTGGGTGGTAAAATTTTGTTATCCTGCCTCGGATGAATTTTGACCGATTGGAAAAAGTGTAGCCCATGTTTTTTGTAATAACTTCAAAAATATCAAATATTTTTTAAAATCAAAAATATATTTCAAAAATGGAGATTATGCCCGATATTATGTAAAAATATTATAAAAATCCAATAGATATTTATTGAAATATAGATCATTGAAAATAGGGTGCAAGATTTTGCTAGCCCGCCTACACATTTTATACCCTCTCCAATAAATGCGCATGCGCGGGATGTCAGTGGAATTCCCTGAAAAATGTAGCGGGATGAACGTTTGTGTGTAAAGTCGTCTACATCCTGTTTATGTGAAAACGATGGCGAATATTGTTGTGGCATTTATTCTGTGGTTATTTGGAGGGTGGGTCGGCTTGCACCACTTCTATTTAGGAAGAGACAGACATGCGTTTGTATGGTGGGCAACTTGGGGTGGCTGTTTTGGACTGGGTTGGTTTAGAGACTTATGGAGGTTGTCCGAATATGTTTGTTTTGCAAACGAAGACGTGAGATGTATCAACGAGTTCAAACAACGACAGAGATATTATCCCAGACCACCATTTAGTGTTGTAAGATTTACTGGAGAATTAATATTAGGATTTATATTTGGACTTCTGATATGTATGGCTATACCTGAGGAATACGTCAAGGAAACATTGTGGGGACGACTACTTTCACTTTTAGTTACACCATATGGAGTGGCAGTCGGTATGTCTCTAATCATCTTCTTCTTTCGATATACAGTATTTCTTCTCATCAGAAGATTACATACTGTTCTCATGAAAGTAGTTATCATAGTCTGGCCATTGTATTTGAGATTCGTTTCTTTGCCAGAAAACAAATTTTATATAATTTTCCATGATACAATCAAACATGTGTTTATATATCATTGCCAGAGGCAGAGGTGATTAAAGATCACAGATCTATGTATATGGGCTCCCTTTTTAATCAAATGTCAACTTAATTTTCACTTACATACTTTGCTCAGTCAGTTTCAATCAGTTTTCAGTTGTAAGCATCTACTGTAGCGGCCACAGGTGGCCTACTCTTTTTTCAAACTCTACAGAGGTCTTAAATAGCATGCACTGAGACATGTAGTCTGACTTGTCAGCCCACTAAACCAAACCCCCTAACAAGTCAAACATTAAAGTGAGGGTTTATAGTGGGCTGATTAGTGGGACTATGAGACATGGGACCTAGGTTTTTAGTCTTGCCCAAAAATTCCTTCTTCAGCTCTAGTATAGACAGGAGATAAAAATCATCTTTGAAAATTTCTAAGTCCCTAGTGAGGTTTGAACCCACAACCCTTGATTTCAAAAGCCAGTGAAGTACCACTCAGCTATGTCTGCCCATTAAAATATTATACGATCTTATTCTAGTTTATCAACATAATCATCTTTTAAAATTTGTTTACATATGAAAATATATGAAATATAATCTTTTTATGTCAATAATTAACATTTCCATAAATGCAAAAAAAAAAAAAAAAAAAGAATTATCTTAAAAAACATCATGTGTCAATATAATTCATGAGTCATGACATTAGGTAAGTCCATATTTTCTAGTTTCACTTTCACTAAGAAATGGAAAAGCCCAGTCCTAACTTTTTGAAATTCATATCATAGGGTTTTCCCGAATTTAAAGCATCTGACAACATTGTAAAAAAATAAACTATTTTGAAATATTGTCTTGGTTTTACAATGTTGACAATCAATTTTACTGTTTTTTATCTGCAGAAGAAATAAATACCATGGGCAGTGCACAGAATTACATGTTAACTTTATGTGATGTTTGTTGTACATTTATGAATAGTTTTTTATATATGTTCAATCTTAGAAAAAAAGATATTTATTTTGAGATGAAATTAAAGATAAAGTTAAAAAACAAACAAACTAACCCATGTCCGAATTACAATTAAGAAGGTAATTAAAAACTTTGAAACTGACAAATTAGGTTAGACATGTTTACTACCACCAGCGAAGTGAGGCTGGGTGCTTCAGAAGGATAAGTTCTCCTGTTTAGTTAGCAACACCCACCGCTATAAAACTAATTTATGCTATTGTAAAGGGAATTGAAGATTGTACTTGACGTTGATATATCTCCATAGTAACACATTATAGTAGAAAAAAAGAAATTAATAACTGAAAATATGACCTTCTCAACAACCAACACAACTAAGAGCTTGACACATTAATATAAGTAAATGTCAAACAGACGAAAAAGGATGCGAATTGGAGCTACTGCTTATAAAGCTGCCAACTTTGGAGAGGAACTTGAGCTAAAACCCAGTGTTGTGGTTACATTACATTTAAATGGCACCAACCATCTCACTTGGGTATGTCTTCCTGATTTGTAACCCCCTCACTTCCTTAATTTAAAAAAAAATGTTTTGCAAAGAATTGTTCAAAATGGCTTGATTCTATCATTTAAAGCTTTTTTAGTCAAAATTAAAATTTAATTGGAAATTACAAATGGAATTCCTTCCCCATTTATTTTATAACCAGTGCTGAATAAATACACACATTTGAAAATTAAACTAAATTATTGACAATATTTATGAAATATTTTTGTTTTAATTGTAGGAGTACATCTAGTTGCCAATATAGAAAGAGAGAAAGCATCAATGTTTTGGCCGTTGATTGGTGCAATTTGTGGGTTGCCATGGTTATATTATGATCCACAAAATATAATATATCCAACATTGATTTCTGCAATATTAGTAAATTGGAAAGGCAAGGAGTGGCAAGAAAGAAGACGAAAAAGTCACATTTGTAAAAGATTAGCCACATTAACTGTCTGTGGCTGTATTTACTTATTTCTGTGGTCAGCAGCCATATATCTTAATGCCTCCATAACGACTAAAGATGGTGAACAGGTCCCAGTACGAGAGGCAGTCAACAACTTCTTCAACTCACCAGCTTGGCAAGAGACTAAAGACACACTAAAACAATTATATGATTATTATCAAGTTCATGGCTGGAAAAAAGTTTGGGAAGAATTCGTTCAAGCTTTAGATCCGGAAGGAGAAACTCATGCATACAAGGTAAATTTGATAGACTAAACAGTATATAAATTAAGACTAATTCTAGGGTTCAAAGTGAAGGTCCAGGTCCTTTTGCCTTTATTTTTTGTAGGTCTCTTTTATGTTTTGAAAGTTCAGTATCAACATTGAAAGTTCAATGTGCAATTATGTTATGTTATCATATAGAAAAAATAGGATTATCCTGGTAAAAAATGTCTAGTCCATAAGACTTTTACAGTTTAAATATCTAGGGTCCAAATGTAAAATCAATAGGTCCAAGACCTCAGACCCAGGGAAATTAAACCACAGTAATCAAAATTATAGTTAACACTTAACCATTTGGTCCTGATAAGGTTGATAGATTGATTAAATTGGGTGTTATGTCCCAGTCAAGAATATTTTACTTGTACCACAACATCACCAGCTATTGGCAAAGTGGCAGAAATTTTTACCTTTGCTTTGTGCCGCATCTTTGGAGACATGGAGTTATCAACTTTTAATGTATCTTCAAAAGGACCCAGTGACTTTCATGTCTTAATGCTTAGTGGTAGGTGAAAGAAAAGTGGCTATATATTTGGTCAGATTCTGCTGGAGTTTAAATCCTGACCTCCAAAATGTGGTGGGAATACTCTACCAATTGAGTTACTGTAGTAGTGTGATTGGTTTGATTTGAAATTTTTATTTTTATTTTAGCTCACCTGAGTAAAAGGCTCAAATGAGCTATTGTGTTCACTCCTTGTATATCATGTGTGTCATGAGATATGGGACATATTCCCAGGGGAGCATGGAATGGGAAATGGACAAATGCTGGATTGGTCGGTATTAGAAACCAAGACCTCAGCTAACATAATTAGTGACTCGCTTATAGATCACTGTGTTCAAATCCCACCCCAGAAAGTTTGTCAGTTCACTTGCCAAAGGTTGGTGTTTTTCTCTGGATACTCCAGTTTCCTCCACCATTCAAAAACTGACTGCTTCAATCTCAGCAAATGGATCTTTACTGGGGTGTAAAACACCATTACTCCACTCTATTACATGTATAGTCAAACCTGTCTATAAAGGTCACCCAAGGGAACAAGTAAAAGTGGCCTTTATTGGCAGGTGGTCTTTATATACATGTTCAAATAATAAGAAGAAAGAACAATTTGGATACAATTCTACTGGCCTTTATAACCAAGTGATCTTTATATAGAGGTGGCCTTTAAGGCAGGTTGGACTGTATTGAGTAATATTTTTATTACTCGGATAACTATATTTTAGAAAGCATTTTTAAAGTAACATGATTCATGTGTTATGTATTTATATTTTAGGTGTTAGGACTTGACTCCTCAGCTACGCAGAAAGAGATTACAGCAAAATATAGGAAACTAGCTAAAGAGTGGCATCCCGATAAACAAAAAACTCCAGAGAAAAGAGAAGAGGCTCAAGAGAAGTTTATAGAAATTCAAAAAGCTTACGAAAGATTGTCTGAAATCAAAACTAAAAGACATAGTAAAAATGAACAATCTAGAAGAGAATCTTCTCATACAGAATTTTAGCAGTTAATTTTTTCTAGTCTTTTTTAAATTTTACGTTTTTAGCTTGTCTACACAAAATTGTTAAAGTTATATTAGTTGAGACTTACGGTACACCCCCAGGGTTTGAGCATCAGTGTTAGCATCAGGTTCTTATGTGCAGGTGAGCTACCAAGGGCTCTCTCTGGGCCATATTTTGGCTTATATTGGGCTCCATTCACAATGAGTAATCTTAAAGTTGTTTCAAAAAACACCAAGTAGATTTTCAAAATTTAAAAAGAAAATTAAAAGATTGACTATCAAATTGGTGAAATAATTCATAATATATACATATGAGAAAATGATCTGAAAATAAATAAAAGGAACATATGTGAGTAATTAAGTTCATTTAACATGTTTTTATCTATCCATTTTAGAGTATTGTAACGGTAATGGTATTTTTTGTTTTTGTACGGCATTCACAACAGTGAAAGCGTATATTGCTATCGCTTTCTGTCAAGATCAGGCTTCTTTACTATGAAATGGTATGAATGAGTATGCATGGAAATAGTGCGCCTGGTAAATGAACATGAAAGAAATATATCTGTTTTATTGTGAGATATGTATTCTGAAACGGGTCATGCATTTGGTTACATATGTACATTTGGAATAAATTTTCGGAATATATTTCGGAATCTAGTAACATTTTGCAGCGGGATGCATCCAATAGTTTGTGCAATCTGGCGAACTGATCTCATAAATACAATAAAATGTATTCAAGGAAGTTTGCGTCCTACGATGTAAAATCATAACTTTTTATGAAATAAACAGCAATGGCAGGTGGATTTAACTAATTCTTAATGAAATCTACGGTAATTTGAATTTATTTTAAAGGTTATAATAAAGTATTTTGGTGTTGCGGTATTCTGTCACATTTTAAAACTGATTCACTTCCGTGAAAGGGAGATAAATCGTACAGTGCCCTGTGCAAACTACAAATCTGGATTTTAAATACTTTACCGATTTGGAAGTAAAATTAACATGAAACGCAATATTGTGTATGATAATCAGCAGTTTATTAAACACCAGACTGCAACAGCAAATTGTCCAGTTATATACAAACACTAGAATGAACCCCCTAAAGCAGTGATCGGGTTTGTAAAAACTCTACTTTCTCTTTATCCGAATTGATGAACAACGATCGATCAGGTATAATTTGTAAACGTTATTAAATTTCAATTACTGATTGTCTTTTTCACATATTTATGGAATTATTATTTTCTGTCGTTTTTTACTGAGCAATACATGGTTTGGTACAGTTGTTTCTTTTTCAAAAACACCATCCATCTAACTATGCTGCATCGATCAACCCCTCCCCCAGGGGAGGATTTTCAGTTATATTCACAGTCCTACTCCAGCACCATTTTCCCAACCCACGGCAGTGCTATGTTTAAAATTTTGGCTAATTTTCACAATTTTAAGTGCCCTTGCCCCAATTTGTTCAAAAGCATTGAGACAGCCCTGAGTGTACTAATACATTAACTACCGGACATTTTTGTTTTTTTTAAAGATTTTGCTAATTACATATGTAACAGTATTTTTGTTATAATTATAAAATATGTACCTCAGCTTACTGAGACATAAAGAAATTTTTGTATGCCATTATTTTTCATTTAGTGCTATTTTAGCAATGTTTTATATGATGGGTTAAATCTCTTGATGACAATTAAGTATGTTATGGAAGGTATCCATGGTAATCAAGTGTTAACTTTGAAATTATGAGTTTTTGTGGTGTCCCAAATTTTTGTTGTAACCCTAAAAAGTGAATTCACATGTCAGTTAAACAGAACTGGTATATTAACAGTCAAACCTGCCTTAAAGACCACCTCTTATTAAGGACCACCTGTCTATTACTCTTTACTAGTGTTATTTGAACTTGTACATAAGAACCACCTGTCCATAAGGGCCACTTTTAATGGTATCTTTTTACAGCCTTTATAGACAGGTTTGACTGTATTATATATTTATGTTAAACAGAAACCATCCACACAAACCACAAATTGGTATTTTTTATTTTTCTCAGAGCCATGAAAAATTGAAAGCATGAAAATAAAATGATTTCACAGTTTTTTCAAACAAATGTGAAGATTCTTTACAAATGCAGGAAAAAATTTTCAGTTTTCCTTTGTAAAAGCTAGAGCAATTACAATCCTTTTTTATTTATTTATTTTTTAAATTTTTCAACTTCTGAGCTTTATATGCTGTAAGAAAATTAATAGACTTGCAGATAGATTAATTTAGTTTAGTATTTCAAGAAAGCTTTATACAATGGAGATGCATGGCCAAGTGGTTAAATTTGCATGACTCATGATTATATTGTGGGTTTAAATCCTGGCCTGGCTCAGTGTCATCATTTCCTTGAGAAAGACATTTCAATTCCACTTTGTTACAGTCACACTAGCTACTACAAAAATGAAGGGGGTGGTTGGGGTGTGTTAAACATTTTTATGGGATAGAATTCCATGTAAGGGGGATAATGGGTTGGGTTAGATTGGCGTCTCAATTGTTCCACACCATTGAAATGGATAAACACCAGCCTGATTAGCTTATATTCTTGGGGCAAAATTAAAATAACTCGTACAATCGAAATTGACATATAAAGAGATACCCAAAAGACTTGAAAACAGGGAGGATTTATCAAAAACTTTCTTCTTAAACACCATGGCATCAGTATTTTTGTATTCATTTAATGCAAAACGTAACCCACTAAGGATTTAACAATGGGGTCATTTGGCAAAATAAGGAATCATTGGCCCAATGGCCCCTTCTAGATTGAACAGTGCTGTAAGCTTGGGGTATACTTAACACAGTCATAAAGTAAAATGTATATTTAAAGGATACCCAAAGGACTGGAAATTAGTGGGTTTTTAAAAAAGAAAACAAACAAAAAAACTTTTTTGTAAAACACCACAACGTTAGCATTTTTGCATTCATTTAATGTTAAATACTGGATGCTAAGGCTTAATTTAGTAAAACAAGTATCAGAATAAGTATCAATGACCCCATGGTCACTTCTAGAAGGAACACTGGACAGATGTCATTTATATGGTGGTTATATAGATATAAATGATACATGTATATATATATCAATTAAAAGTCCATGAATATGATATACAATATAACAGATTTCTGATGAGATTTGATAGTACAATGTTAAATATAGAGATGATTCAATCAATACTTCATTATGACTTTAACAATATCCAAATACCTAATGTTAACTAAAGTTACAGTTGTTTTTTATGGGATTAGTAGAATACTGTTATATTACAGATCTGCAGTAAAGTATATGTTTAACAGGTGTTATCTCAGTGATAAGACTTCTGTTTGTAACCCTCCCACCCCACCGACCCCAGTAAAATTTTATTTTGAATTGCTAGTTTTAAAGTGAAAGAGAGAACCAAGTCATTTGAAACATTTCCTTGAAAATTAATTTTTCACAAAATATTTCTCAAAGAACTTTATGCCTTGGGATGGATTTTGGGGTTCAGAAGGAAGGCTTACCTATATTACTTACAATGACTGAAAAATGGTCAATATATATATTTTTGTTGTTTTATTTATTTAAATTCTTCTAAGTGCAATTTATAAATTTCAAAATGCAAGATGAAAAATGAAACTTTATTCACCATTTTGACTTTAAATACCACTTCTGATGCATTGGTTGATAATGATTGTACATTCAGATTATCAGAAGTTCATCAGTATTTCATAGATATAGACTTTTGAGATAACATGAATGTTTTATGCCCACAGGTAAACAACCAGCCACAATAAATTCAAATTTTACTCATGTTGTTAAAGGACGAGGTCTAAATGGTTCCAATTTTATATATAAATTATTTCAATATCAAAGTGCTAAGCAAAAATGCAAATTTTCTCGTGTATAGTATAGTAACGTGGTGTGAATGCCTAAATTCACTTCAGTATCATAAGTGCTAATTTTAATCCAAGCAAAAATTCATATTTACTCATATAGCTTGATGACCTGATCTGAATATCTCCAATTTTAAATATAAAATTTCAGTCTAAATTTGCTGATTTTGATCCAAGCAAAAATCCTTAATTTACTTGTGTAGCTTAAAGAAATGGTTAAAATGCCTCAATTTTATATACAAATTTATTTCAGTATCAGTAGTGCTGATTTTAATCCAAGCAACAATTCATATTGCTCATCTAGTTTGTTGAGGTGGTCTGAATGCCTCAAATTTTAAATACAAATTTATTTCAGTATTACATTACTTATTTTAATCCAATCAAAAATTTTGAAGCTCATATTGTACAAGACATTTGCATAAAAGATTTTATTCTATATTTCATTCCTTAATAATAAAATTGATAAGGGGGGGTGGGGGGGTGGTGGTGAAACAACTTTTGGGAGAAAATGTACAAGGGCAATATGACCAGCACACAGGTGCATATCATTCAGGTTAAGAAATTAATTGTAAGATCAAAATTAATAATACAATGTTATTAGTTTTTTATAAGTATAGTAGTACAGTAAAACCTACATTCATCGCCACCATTTGTTCAGTCAAATTTTGGCATTATAAAGGGGTTTGGCGATAAATCGGGGGAGGCGGATAAAGGAAAACATAAACAAAATGGATTTTGGGACATCAAAATAGAGTGGCGATAAGCGAGGTGGCAAAGTTATCGAGGGGCATTATAACGAGGTTTTACTGTACATGAACTTTTATAATCTTGTTAGTTTTACACAGATAATTAGAATTTTTACACATATATTTAGAGTCTCCATTGAATGAGATAGATGTTGTTAACAATAGATTAATATACTGGTACAGTAAAACATTGATTTATAGCCACCATTTGTTTAGTTAAATTTTTGCCATTATAAAGGGATTTGACAATAAATCTGGGAAGTCTTTTGAAGAAAAAACATAAAAAGAATGACTTTTTTACTTCAAGATAGTGTTGGGATAAGTGAGGTGGAAATGTCATGTTGGAGTATTTAAACAATTGTTTTACTATATATATATATATGTACTCTGTAAGTTTTAAATTTTTACCAGGTGCTTATTTTTGTGTTCAAGTGATCATTGCTATCTAGGCTGAACTATCTGCCTTAACCTTAATGATTGTTAATTATTTTTGATATTGCTGCTATCAATGATTTTGATACAAAAAAAATACTTGTACCAACATTGAGGCAGAAAATTTGACTTGATTTCCACCTGACTCATTATGAACAAACTCATTATGAACAAGTTTCTAAAATATCGGTATTCACTTTCACTATTTCCACATGTGTAAAACTGGTAGATGGATGGGTAGTTGAGTTTATTAAATGTTTCATATGTCATCATATCAGGTATAACAGGTGTTACAGGTGATCACAATATTGATAGGTAAATAAATATAATACTGTATATGATAATAAGTTACAACAGGTGTTGTGTAAAACTAGCCTGTCTGTATAAATAAAGTTAAAATCTATATACAGCAAACCTGTCTATAAAGGCCACCTAAGGGAACTAGGAAAAGTGGCCTTTATATACAGGTTCAAATAACATACATAAAATGTGATTTGAATACATTTTACTGGCCTTTAAAAGCAGGTGGACCTTTTATAGAGGTGGCATTTAAGGCAGATTTGACCATTTAGTGTTTCTTGAAAGAATTTAATGTTTATTTTCAGATCGATTTTTGAGAGATAAGTAATCTTCCTTATAACCTATACAAATAATGGACTTTTTGCCATTTTGGCAGTACTTTCAGATCAGTTTTTTGGACTGAAAATTTTTTTGCACAGGAGTAATCTCCCTTATAACCTACTACATAAGCCCATTAGTATACTGGACATATACTGGACTTTATTCTACTTGTATTGTTAATTTGCAACCATGACATCTATGGAAATCAACATATCACAGCCTATTGTGTGATTGGTTCAACTTTTGGGTTTTTTTTTCTCCTTTTTAATTTGATATTAATTTATTTCATTGTTTTTTCTTTTTTTTTTCTTTGGCTTTTTTTATCAAGAGGAATTTAGTAACATGCCAGTATTAAGCAACCATCCACCATCAGCTGTATTTCTAGAAATTATTCCTTTACAAGGATGGTAATCCTCTTGGGCGTCTCTTTCAGTATACTGATAGAACTTTATACACTAAAGCACACACACACACACACACACACACACACACACACAATTATATTTAAGATATGTTTCCATAATACTCGAGAAAGGTTTCCTGTTTCTGCATAATGTTTTTAAAATGATAAAGTAGCTTTAAAAAGTCACATCTTAATTATATCCAAAGATAATGACAGGAGGGCTTTAGCTATTCAGACTTGTGTTTATTATAATTTTAGAAATGTCTTTATTATCAAAGTTAACATATTATTTTGTAGCATAATTTTACTCAGATCTGAAAGACCATGACATAATAAAAGTTAATAGATAATTATGGAGTTTATATATCATATTACCTATTAGAATAATATGAGTAACTACTGTTATATGTCAGGACTCTGATTTATCAATTTGCTTAGTTTGGGCCTGAAAATGGACCTTATTCCCAAAGATAAAAACAAAAACCTTTAATCTTATATGCTTTAATGAATTTACCCAGTTGCTTGAAATTGGTCCAAGGGACCCGGATACAGTTCCAAAATGGATTTGATAGCCATGCATTTCCAAAATTTCTCAAGATTTCTTAACTGAGATTTTTCTCAACTCACTTTCAGCATAGTTATCAATCTTTAATGGTATCATACATTAAATATTTTTTGACAGACTTTAAAATTAAAATAATTATTTATTTTAAAATTGAAATATTATTTTAATTAAATTAAAAATTCCATTTAGTATTATATTTATGTAGTATTATAAATCTTATTTTCTCACAGAAAAGTATGTAATTAGTCATAATTCTCCAAAATATTTGTTGTTTAGATTGCATCCACATTCCTGGTATAATTGTTAGAGTTTAGCAGTTTATTTCGATATGTATAACCAAAAAAGCGAGCAAAGGCGTGATTATAAACTATTGGCGTAAAAGTTAGAGTTACATTATTTCATTGTTTGTTAGATCTGTTTGTTTGTATATTTTGTTGCATTACATAAGTTAAATAATATAAGTACACAACATATCATCTATTTTGTAAGTTATCAATAAACATAAGTACAAGTAATTTTATTGGTATATACTGCAATTAGGCTTTGTAACATGGGTCTATAAATATGTATGACAAATCTCTGATCTGGTGTTACTAATATTACTGAAGCCTTTACCTCCTAGTTTAGATTACAAAAATTGCAGATCCTTGTATGAGAAAGTCTGTCAGTTGGCGTACCGAAGGACAGCGATTTTCCCTTGGCACTCCAGTTTTCTCCACTATCCATGCATTAAGCGTATCGACTGACTCAAGTGAAAGATATTTGACTGAATTCTTAAAACACTATAATTCCATTCCATTCTAGTGTATTTCCTCGTTCTCTTAATACCGGATGCTGAAAACAGCAAGTGATATTTTATTCTCCTGTTGCATACATTTCGTAACTCCAGTTTCCTCCACTATCCATGAATTTAACGTATCGACCGACGCAAGTGAAAGATATTTGACTAAATGCGTAAACCACCATAACCCCATTCCACTCTAGTGTATTTACACGTTCTCTTAATACCTAGAGCTGAAAACAGCAAGTGATATTTTATTGTCCTGTTGCATATATTGCGTAAATCCAGTTTTCTTCACTATCCATGAATTTAACGTATCAACCGACTCAAGTGAAAGATATTTGACTAAATGCGTAAACCACATAACCCCATTCCACTCGTTATCTCAAGACCTGGTGCTTTAAACAACAATTCTAATTCACACGTCGCCAATAAAATTAATTTGCGACAGTATAACCACCGATACACGTCTGCAAATCGAAAATTACAAGACAGTTATCCCCTAAGTGGTCTTTAATTCTGCTGTTGCATAAATTGCGTAATTCCAGTCATTGTAACGGTCATTTTCAAGCATTGTAATCCTAAACTAGATGTCTATTTGCCAACACTCATTGTATTGACTATACCACTGTGGTAGCTCAGTCGGTAGTGTGCTCGCTCCTTAAGTGGGAGGTCGTGGGTTCGATCCCCATCCGGGTCTCACCCAAGCCTTGAAAGTGGGAAGTGACTGTTCTTTCGCCAAGCATTCGGCATTTACGAAATGAAAGTCGCGGTTCTTTCGGATGGAAACTTAAAATAAAACGAGGTCCCGTGTCACGGTGGGGCTTGGCACGCCAAAGAACCCTGCTGTATAATGCTATAAGCGCAATGCACAGGCAAAATTTCTGCACCTTCACCTATAGCTGGCGACGTCTCGATATAAGTGAAATATTCTTGACTGAGACGTTAACACCATTACTCAACACAACTCAACTCATAGTATTGACTGAGCATTCTGTTAAGTTTCAACTATACACGAATATCAATGGAATACAATACAGACCCACCGAAAGCTTAAAACTTAGCTAAAAATAATTGTTAGAGAGGAATCGGTAGCTCACTGCAGTCCTCGCCAGGTTTTCATTAGCAGCTATACAGCTTCCGACAGGTTTTTGGCTACCAACTATCCATATTTCGGACATTCGAGGACCGTGCTTCGACTCCATTAATATTTCGTCAGCTCCGTGTTTAAATTTCGAGAGTTCTGTATATATTGATGTCTGTAAAAGGAATTCAGTGACAAAGATGAGAGTAAGCCTCTTATACCAAGTAGCTTTCCAGCTGTAAAATAAAACTACACAATAAAGCAATGGCAATGGTAATCTTATTTTAAACGAAATCCATAAACAAATGCATTGATATGGTGTTCGACTAGGGCTTACTCACAAGTGTTGTTCCTCTCCGGCGAACTAAATGAGAAAGAACACGAACAAAAATGCGAAAGAACACGAACCAAAAAGTTAAGGAGTACGAACAAAAACGCGAGGGAACATGAACAAAAATGTGAAGGGGCAAGAACAAAACCGTGATGCAACACGATCAAATTGTGAAGGAACACGATCAAAATTGTGAAGGAACACGATAAAAATTGTGAAGAAGCACAAACAAAAACGTAAAAGAAGACGAACAAAAATGTGAAAGAGCACTAACAAAAACGTGATGGAGCACTAACAAAAACGTGATAGAGCACGAACAAAAATGTAAAGGAACAAGAACAAAAAAGTGAAGACACACGAACAAAAAAAGTGAAGAAGCACGGACAAAAATGTGAAGAAGCAGGAACAAAAACGTGAAGGAGCACGAACAAAAATGTAAAAAAGCACGAACAAAAAACGTGAAGGAGCACGAACAAAAACGTGAAGGAGCACGAACAAAACGTGAAGGAGCACGAACAAAACGTGAAGGAGCACGAACAAAACGTGAAGGAGCACGAACAAAAATATGAAGGAGCACGAACAAAAATGTGAAGGAGCACGAACAAAACGTGAAGAAGCACAAACAAAATGTGAAGGAGCACGAACAAAAATATGAAGGAGCACGAACAAAAATGTGAAGGAGCACGAACAAAACGCGAAAGAGCACGAACAAAATGTGAAGGAGCACGAACAAAAATGTGGAAGAGCACGAACAAATATGTGAAAGAGCAAGAACAAAAATGTGAAGGAGCACGAACAAAAATGTGGAAGAGCACGAACAAATGTGTGAAAGAGCAAGAACAAAAAAGTAAAGGAGCACGAACAAAAATGTGAAGGAGCACGAGCAAAAAAGTGAAGGAGCACGAACAAAAATGTGAAGGAGCACGAACAAAACGCGAAAGAGGACGAACAAAAACGCGAAGGAGCACAAACAAAACGTGAAGGAGCACGAACAAAAAAGTAAAGGAGCACGAACAAAAATGTGAAGGAGCACGAACAAAAAGTGAAGGAGCACGAACAAAAATGTGGAAGAGCACGAACAAATATGTGAAAGAGCAAGAACAAAATGTGAAGGAGCACGAACAAATATGTGAAAGAGCACGAACAAATATGTGAAAGAGCAAGAACAAAAAAGTAAAGGAGCACGAACAAAAATGTGAAAGAGCACGAGCAAAAATGTGAAGGAGCACGAACAAAAATGTGAAGAAGCACGAACAAAACGCGAAAGAGCACGAACAAAAACGCGAAGGAGCACGAACAAAACGTGAAGGAGCACGAACAAAAAAGTAAAGGAGCACGAACAAAAATGTGAAGGAGCACGAACAAAAATGTGAAGGAGCACGAACAAAAATGTGGAAGAGCACGAACAAATATGTGAAAGAGCAAGAACAAAAATGTGAAGGAGCACGAACAAAAATGTAGAAGAGCACGAACAAATATGTGAAAGAGCAAGAACGAAAAAGTAAAGGAGCACGAACAAAAATGTGAAGAAGCACGAGCAAAAAAGTAAAGGAGAACGAACAAAAATGTGAAGGAGCACGAACAAAACGCGAAAGAGCACGAACAAAAACGCGGAGGAGCACGAACAAAACGTGAAGGAGCACGAACAAAAAAAATAAAGGAGCTCGAACAAAAATGTGAAGGAGCACGAACAAAAATGTGAAGGAGCACGAACAAAAATGTGGAAGAGCACGAACAAATATGTGAAAGAGCAAGAACAAAAATGTGAAGGAGCACGAACAAAAATGCGATGCAACACGATCAAATTGTGAAGGAACACGATCAAAATTGTGAAGGAACACGATCAAAATTGTGAAGAAGCACAAACAAAAACGTGAAAGAAGACGAACAAAAATGTGAAAGAGCACTAACAAAAACGTGAAGGAGCACGAACAAAAATGTAAAGGAACAAGAACAAAAAAGTGAAGACACACGAACAAAAAAAGTGAAGAAGCACGAAAAAAATGTGAAGGAGCAAGAACAAAAACGTGAAGGAGCACGAACAAAAATGTAAAAAAGCACGAACAAAAAACGTGAAGGAACACGAACAAAACGCGAAGGAGCACGAACAAAACGTGAAGAAGCACGAACAAAAACGTGAAGGAACACGAACAAAACGCGAAGGAGCACGAACAAAACGTGAAGGAGCACGAACAAAACGTGAAGAAGCACAAACAAAACGTGAAGGAGCACGAACAAAAATATGAAGGAGCACGAACAAAAACGCGAATGAGCACGAACAAAAGTAAAGGAGCACGAACAAAAATTTGAAGGAGTACGAACAAAAAGTAAAGGAGCACGAACAAAAATATGAAGGAGCACGAACAAAAACGCGAAGGAGCACGAACAAAACGCGAAAGAGCACGAACAAAAACGCGAAGGAGCACGAACAAAAAAGTAAAGGAGCACGAACAAAAACGTGAAGGAGCACGAACAAAAATGTAAAGGAGCACGAACAAAAATGTGAAGGAGCACGAACAAAAATGTGGAAGAGCACGAACAAATATGTGAAAGAGCAAGAACAAAAATGTGAAGGAGCACGAACAAAAATGTGGAAGAGCACGAACAAATATGTGAAAGAGCAAGAACAAAAAGTAAAGGAGCACAAACAAACGTGAAGGAACACGAACAAAACGTGAAGGAGCACGAACAAAACGTGAAAGAGCACAAAGAAAAATGTGAAAGAGCACAAAGAAAAATGTGAAGGAGCACGAACAAAAATATGAAGGAGCACGAACAAAAACGCGAAGGAGCACAAACAAAACGTGAAGGAACACGAACAAAACGCGAAGGAGCACGAACAAAACGTGAAGGAGCACGAACAAAACGTGAAAGAGCACAAAGAAATATGTGAAGGAGCACGAACAAAAATATGAAGGAGCACGAACAAAAACGTGAAGCAGCACGAACAAAAATATAAAGGAGCACGAACAAAAATGTGAAGGAGCACGAACAAAAATATGAAGGAGCACGAACAAAAACGTGAAGCAGCACGAACAAAAATATAAAGGAGCACGAACAAAAATGTGAAGGAGCACGAACAAAACGCGAAAGAGCTCGAACAAAAACGCGAAGGAGCACGAACAAAACGTGAATGAGCACGAACAAAAAAGTAAAGGAGCACGAACAAAAATGTGAAGGAGCACGAACAAAAATATGAAGGAGCACGAACAAAAATATGAAGGAGCACGAACAAAAACGCGAAGGAGCACGAACAAAAACGCGAAGGAGCACGAACAAAAAGTGAAGGAGCACGAACAAAAATGTGGAAGAGCACGAACAAATATGTGAAAGAGCAAGAACAAAAATGTGAAGGAGCACGAACAAAAATGTGGAAGAGCACGAACAAATATGTGAAAGAGCAAGAACAAAAATGTGAAGGAGCACGAACAAAAATGCGATGCAACACGATCAAATTGTGAAGGAACACGATCAAAATTGTGAAGGAACACGATCAAAAATGTGAAGAAGCACGAACAAAACGCGAAAGAGCACGAACAAAAACGCGAAGGAGCACGAACAAAACGTGAAGGAGCACGAACAAAAAAGTAAAGGAGCACGAACAAAAATGTGAAGGAGCACGAACAAAAATGTGAAGGAGCACGAACAAAAATGTGGAAGAGCACGAACAAATATGTGAAAGAGCAAGAACAAAAATGTGAAGGAGCACGAACAAAAATGTAGAAGAGCACGAACAAATATGTGAAAGAGCAAGAACGAAAAAGTAAAGGAGCACGAACAAAAATGTGAAGAAGCACGAGCAAAAAAGTAAAGGAGAACGAACAAAAATGTGAAGGAGCACGAACAAAACGCGAAAGAGCACGAACAAAAACGCGGAGGAGCACGAACAAAACGTGAAGGAGCACGAACAAAAAAATAAAGGAGCTCGAACAAAAATGTGAAGGAGCACGAACAAAAATGTGAAGGAGCACGAACAAAAATGTGGAAGAGCACGAACAAATATGTGAAAGAGCAAGAACAAAAATGTGAAGGAGCACGAACAAAAATGCGATGCAACACGATCAAATTGTGAAGGAACACGATCAAAATTGTGAAGGAACACGATCAAAATTGTG
Organism: Anadara kagoshimensis; assembly: GCA_021292105.1. Taxonomy (NCBI): domain Eukaryota; kingdom Metazoa; phylum Mollusca; class Bivalvia; order Arcoida; family Arcidae; genus Anadara; species Anadara kagoshimensis. Next base: position 3,310,935 of record CM037870.1, read on the forward strand.
AAGAAGCACAAACAAAAACGTGAAAGAAGACGAACAAAAATGTGAAAGAGCACTAACAAAAACGTGAAGGAGCACGAACAAAAATGTAAAGGAACAAGAACAAAAAAGTGAAGACACACGAACAAAAAAAGTGAAGAAGCACGAAAAAAATGTGAAGGAGCAAGAACAAAAACGTGAAGGAGCACGAACAAAAATGTAAAAAAGCACGAACAAAAAACGTGAAGGAACACGAACAAAACGCGAAGGAGCACGAACAAAACGTGAAGAAGCACGAACAAAAACGTGAAGGAACACGAACAAAACGCGAAGGAGCACGAACAAAACGTGAAGGAGCACGAACAAAACGTGAAGAAGCACAAACAAAACGTGAAGGAGCACGAACAAAAATATGAAGGAGCACGAACAAAAACGCGAATGAGCACGAACAAAAAGTAAAGGAGCACGAACAAAAATTTGAAGGAGTACGAACAAAAAGTAAAGGAGCACGAACAAAAATATGAAATAGCACGAACAAAAACGCGAAGGAGCACGAACAAAACGCGAAAGAGCACGAACAAAAACGCGAAGGAGCACGAACAAAAAAGTAAAGGAGCACGAACAAAAACGTGAAGGAGCACGAACAAAAATGTGAAGGAGCACGAACAAAAATGTGAAGGAGCACGAACAAAACGTGAAGAAGCACAAACAAAACGTGAAGGAGCACGAACAAAAATATGAAGGAGCACGAACAAAAACGCGAATGAGCACGAACAAAAAGTATAGGAGCACGAACAAAAATTTGAAGGAGTACGAACAAAAAGTAAAGGAGCACGAACAAAAATATGAAGGAGCACGAACAAAAACGCGAAGGAGCACGAACAAAACGCGAAAGAGCACGAACAAAAACGCGAAGGAGCACGAACAAAAAAGTAAAGGAGCACGAACAAAAACGTGAAGGAGCACGAACAAAAATGTAAAGGAGCACGAACAAAAATGTGAAGGAGCACGAACAAAAATGTGGAAGAGCACGAACAAATATGTGAAAGAGCAAGAACAAAAATGTGAAGGAGCACGAACAAAAATGTGGAAGAGCACGAACAAATATGTGAAAGAGCAAGAACAAAAAAGTAAAGGAGCACAAACAAAACGTGAAGGAACACGAACAAAACGTGAAGGAGCACGAACAAAACGTGAAAGAGCACAAAGAAAAATGTGAAAGAGCACAAAGAAAAATGTGAAGGAGCACGAACAAAAATATGAAGGAGCACGAACAAAAACGCGAAGGAGCACAAACAAAACGTGAAGGAACACGAACAAAACGCGAAGGAGCACGAACAAAACGTGAAGGAGCACGAACAAAACGTGAAAGAGCACAAAGAAATATGTGAAGGAGCACGAACAAAAATATGAAGGAGCACGAACAAAAACGTGAAGCAGCACGAACAAAAATATAAAGGAGCACGAACAAAAATGTGAAGGAGCACGAACAAAAATATGAAGGAGCACGAACAAAAACGTGAAGCAGCACGAACAAAAATATAAAGGAGCACGAACAAAAATGAGAAGGAGCACGAACAAAACGCGAAAGAGCTCGACAAAAAACGCGAAGGAGCACGAACAAAACGTGAATGAGCACGAACAAAAAAGTAAAGGAGCACGAACAAAAATGTGAAGGAGCACGAACAAAAATATGAAGGAGCACGAACAAAAATATGAAGGAGCACGAACAAAAACGCGAAGGAGCACGAACAAAAACGCGAAGGAGCACGAACAAAAAGTGAAGGAGCACGAACAAAAATGTGGAAGAGCACGAACAAATATGTGAAAGAGCAAGAACAAAAATGTGAAGGAGCACGAACAAAAATGTGGAAGAGCACGAACAAATATGTGAAAGAGCAAGAACAAAAAAGTAAAGGAGCACGAACAAAAATGTGAAGGAGCACGAGCAAAAAAGTGAAGGAGCACGAACAAAAATGTGAAGGAGCGCGAACAAAAACGAGACAGAGCACGAACAAAAATGTGAAGGAGCACAAACGAAAACGTGAAGGAGCACGAACAAAAACGAGACAGAACACGAACAAAAATTTGAAGCAGCACAAACAAAAATTTGAAGGAGTACGAACAAAAATGTGAAAGAACACGATCGAAAAAAGGCAAAGGGACACTAGCAAAAACGTCAAAGACAACAAACAAAAATGTTAAGAAGCACGGACAAAAACAGGAAAGGACGAAACAAAGAAGTAGAAAAACCGCATAGGAGTGCTCACAAAAACACGAAGCAACAGGAGCAAAATGTACGTATAAAAATTTAAGAAATAAGAACAAAAAAGACTTAGCATCAGAAACAAAAACGTGAAGAATCAGAAACAAAACGCGAAGGAGCGCGATAAAAACGTGATATCGCATGAACTAACCCGCGAAAAACGCGAACAAAAACACGATAGAACACAATAAAAACGTTGAAGGAAGAAGAACAGAAAATTAAACGCGAGAGAACAAGGAAAAACAGAATTTAATTTTATTTGAGTCCGTTTGCGTACGAAACGCTGGAGAAAATAAAATTGTCCCTAAGTAGACACCATGCATATATGATATACATTGCATATTAAATATATTGAATTATTTAAACAACAAAGATACTCTTAATATTATGTCATATAAGTTTTCTATTGTTTTGGTGCAATTCATTACTTTTTTACATAGAACAGTATCTGTGAATTAATCACACAACGAATTATCAACTTCTTAAGCAACTAAAGCAGGTTTGTATCGTATTTCATTATAATATAACCTTAGCTATTCATGAAATAAAGCCACGAATTTCCGGTTTTCTTTTACCATCTAAGCTTACGAATTATATACGAATTGGCAGCTCATTTAGACCCCCTCAGTACCAATATCTGAACAGGTTTTCGGCAGATGCTATTTTCGGCCAAGCAGCTTCGCATATCTCGGTCACCCAACAACCGGAGCTCCGATCCCTATTTAACCACTGCGGTAGCTCAGTTGGTAGAGTGTTCGCTCCGTAAGTGGGAGGTCGTGAGTTCGAACCCCGGCCGGGTCTGACCTAAGACTTAAAAGTGGTTAGTGACTGTTCTTTCGCCAAGCACTTGACATTACGAAATGAAAGTCACGGTTCGTTTGGAGTAGAACTTAAAATTATCGAGATCCCGTGTCACGGTAGTCGTGGCACGATAAAGAACCCTGCTGTATAATGTCATCAGCGCAATGCACATGCAAAATTGTTGCACCTTCGCCTATAGTTGGTGACGTCTCGGTATAGTGAAATATTCTTAACTGGGACGTTAAGCGCCATTACTCAACTAAGCTCAACTCGAGCTCGATCCCTATTCGTTAGCTAAGTGTAAAACTTTCGACAGGTCTATACGGTAACTGTTTATTGATTACCAATTAATGGAGTTTAGCTTTATCAATTAGGCAAATACTGCTCTATATTTTTCAAAGAAATTAAATATGTTTTTAAATTAGTGACATAAGTGTACCAGATACTTGGGTAAATATTACCAAAGAATGCATTCAAATGTTCTTTACATAACTATCTCGGTCTTGGAAATTAAATATCTGTGGCACTCAATATATTCTTTGTTTCATACAATGTATATTGACGATCTTCATTGTCGTCGCCCCCAGCAGAATTAGTTTGTTTGCATTTTTAAGGCCGAATAAAGATTATTGCACACTGATCCAAATTAATAATAATAATAATAATAATAATAATAATAATAATAATAATATATATATTATATATATATATATATATATATTAAAGATTTTATTAAGGATAATCTTAGTAGGGAAATTCAAGTGAAAACTATTCGGTTGAAAAACGTAAAAGAGGGGTACAATTATGAAAATACTTACACAAGTGTAAAGATTTATAAATAGGAATAAAGCAAGAATTGATAATTTAAAAATTTCAAATTGTTTTATTGAAATTATGCAGAAATACACGTTTTGGGAGAAAATAGTTATCACCTTGTATAACAAATTAATTTAAAAAATGAAAAGATATTTTATATATTCAGCGTCATAGAGCAGTGCTTAGGGGCCAGAGTAGAGGTTTTTTGAAAACTCGACAATCTTTGCATACGTACCTTAGCGTGGTTGATGCTGATTATAACAAAACTGTTTTGCACCGCGATGTCTAAAGTTACTATTGGTATAAAAACAATACACGGAGATGGAGCCTATTGTTAAATGCACTTAAGATCTACTTTTTGGAAAAAAGATTCCTAGAGTGAAAAAGATAAAGGTATAAAATTTGAAATCAAGTATAACAAGTTAAAAAAATAACATGTTTTAAAATGGACAAGAACAAGAAACAATCGTCACCTGTCACTATTAAAAACTCTCTCAATCAACTGACATCAATCATAATGAAGTCCAGTTAGACCTGTCTATAAAGGTCACCCAAAAGGAACTAGTAAAAGTGGCCTTTATGGGCAGGTGGCCTTTATATACAGGTTCAAATAATATGAATAAAGAACAATTGGTATACAATTATACTTGTTTTTATAAGCAGGAGACCCTTATATAGAGGTGGTATTTAAGGCAGGTTGGACTTTACAAGTTGAACAATATTTTTTTTCGAAATGGATAAGCTTGAGTATAAGGAACTAACACTAAATGTCACTAATAAAACATTCTCAATCAACGGACACTAATCATAATGAAATACGCGCTTTTGTTGATTACAATTGATGAAATATTTTTCCTAAATCACGGCGAAAAAGCGTATTTAAGCTTGAACCATTTCTTTATCTCAATTAACAGAAACTTGAAACTTAATATACCGTTATGTCAATATTCGTTATTGTATTTACTCTCGGAGTTTAAATTAGCACACCAAATATAGTATTCCCAATACACTAGACTTAATGATCGCATTCAATTTCTTATATTTAATGACGATAGATAAACAGCACAGGTCTGCCGAAAGTTTAACATTTACAAAGCAATGCCAAAATCGGCCGTCCATGTGGGTCTCATGTTAGCTATGTCCTGGGAACTGTTGTTTATCAATCGACAACTTTTGAGTCACTAACTCTCAATACCTCAGCCACTCGACACCTTTTCGTGTGGTCAATGTTAAACTTTCGACAGGTCTGTACTGTTTAATGACCGATAGAGTTTTATACTGTTAAGGGAATTTCACACCTCTATCAATTAATGATACTGATTGAAAAGTTGATTATAATTATCAATTTCTTCTAGTGTATATAAGGGCTAATATAAACGTCCAGATTACTATTTCAGAACATATTTCATGACATTGGCATTGATTTGGAATAACTAAAGATGTAAGATTCGAAAACTTTAAATCTTCAAAGCCGATGGACCTAAATCAACATGGTTATTTTTAAGAACTTTTCAATAATAATAATTACAGCATTATGTGGTAAGTATTGCTTTTACTTTTCTTCAATTAGTTCTTTTAATGTACGATTCAAATTACTTGTTTTTATGCCTACGTTGTGTCCATTCAAAATTCAGAGGAACACATTAGGATTTTAGTTTCATTAGAATGTGACCTGATGTGTTTTGTTTTGAATGTCAAATATTGTTCAAAGCCGATGGACATAGATTAATATAGTTGTTCGAATAAACAACTTTTTGATGATAAGTATCAAATATCATTTAAACAATACTTTGATAATAATTCAATCATTTTTAGTAAGTATGACATTTAAACGTTTTGGATCGTTCTTTAATTCGTTCTTTTAATGTACAATTCACATTCACTGTTTTCTTAATGCCTACATTGTATCCATTAAAAATCCGGAGGGTCACATTAGCATTTTAATTTCTTTATATTAATACTTGATGTCTTTTGCTTTTAATGTCAAAGATTGGTCATAATCGATGAGTTATCGCTTATTTTTAAGAACAACTGTTTGATAATATTCCCATTATGTGGTAAATATTACTTATAAACGTTTTTTATCATTCTTTAATTCGTTCTTTTAATAACTGTTTTCATGCCTTCATTGAGTCCATTTAAAATCCGAAGGAACATATTAGGATTTTAGTTTCTTTAGAACATGACGTTTTTTGTTTTTATTGTCATAGATAGACCAATTGTTGTAGTTAGCAACCAACCAAAAATTATATTATGAAATATATTAGCAGAACAATTTGAATAAATGTATAATGAGACTCCCGACTCGTGGGACTTGGTATAAGCAGTTTATTATAGATTCTTCTTTGCATTAAAGCTATGGTAAGCGCAAACCTTTCTGAAGGAGCCGACCTCACTTCTCTGTTGGAAGTTCATGCCTGCAACTAAATTTGTCAGTTTTTCAAAGTTTTTTTTTATTGATTGTTATTGTAACATGGACTGATATGTTTGTTCTTTTATTCTTTATTTTCTTTTTAAACAGGTCTATGTTATTTGTCTTAAGTGTCTTGATGGTGTTGTATTGTTAGTTTCAGTTATCGGGATACAAGCCTTCAACACGACAACAATAAGTAACATACATACAGCTATACTAACAGATTATGATATAGATGTCAGACCAGCATCTCTAACAGATGTACATGTGCAGTTTAATCTTCTTCATATAAATGAGTTGGTAAGTGTATATCAGGAAATCATTGAAAAAGGCATAAACCAAATTTTTACACCGTTCCTCCATCTCACGCATTTCCATCCTGTTGCTGACATGGTGTACAAATGTTGACAGAAGCCTTATTATGTTTGAGATTTAGATTTAGAGCTTTCTCGAAAAGAAGACAATCCCTATGTCAACTGTAATATGCTTTCAGATGTAATCAACAATAAAAAACAAACATACCTATCAATGTCTGAATCACAATCCAGAAGCAAGGTAAAAACTTTGGAACTGACAAGTCATGTTAGACACGTAAACTTCCAACAAGGAAGTGAGACCGGGTGCTCCGGAAGGGTAAGAACCTTTTGTTTAGTTAATTGGAAAACTAGTCATTATTCTATTTTTAAGAATTTGTTACATAGACCAGTATGCTTGTGTTTGTTAGTTGATACTCATCCAAAACTATTTATCAACTCCAACACTTACTTATGTAACTTATTTTAGCGCCGCTTCATTTTGTTCTAGCCGATATAAATGAACATCTCTCCCCCATATACAATGCTTTAAGGGTCGATATTTACTTTTGCAATATGTTTAGTAATTATTAATCAAAAATTATTTAGTGAGATTCATCTATCTCATTATCTAACCCGATGTTGATGATTCAGCATCTATTTGCGCTAATCCCCATTTTTAAAGTATATCTAATGCATAAGAATTTAAAAAGGACCAGTATATCATGAGCGCAAATAAAAGGCGATCGACATCGCGAATTTGTTTTTCATACTATACCTCTGCTTTAACCCGAGTAATTAGTCAGAGAAAATATTTTCTAACGACATCTTTAAATGTGAAATAATTTTTTCGAACAGTTGTACACAATCCATGGATTAAAAATTGACATTATATACCGTGATAGACTGTTTTCCATTCCTAGAGAATGCTTTGAAGGGTTAGGTTTTCTTCTCTTTTCTCGGAGATTGTTGTTTATTGAGCTGGGATAGATTGACATATCAAAAAGTGCAATGATGCCCAATCTTCCCGATGATCTGTAGCATGATTGTCCTCAATATACTTGACGTGGCGGAGTTCTCCAAATCTTGATTTCAATCGCGCAGGTGTAGCTGCCTAAAAAGGAGATGCTTACCCTTCCGGAGTACCTGGCCTCACTTACATGGTAGAAGTTTATTTGTTCAACTAAAATGCGCAAGTTTTCAAAGTTTTCTTACATTAATTTTGTTCTTCTTTGATTGTGATTTGAAAATGGACCGATGGGCATGTTTATCTTTGAAAGTATGTTCATGCTCATCAATCATATTAATTTCAATATTTGTATCACAGTACTATGGCTACCATTAATACTTAAAATGTCAAACCAATAAACACTGACAATTGTCCACATTAAATTGTGCGAAACGAGTACGTAGGGTAAATTATCACGAAAGTCCATCCATTGATAACAATTAAAGGTGATATTGGTTTCAGTCAAGTAATCTATATATCATCGGTTATAAACCTAAATTTGTTCCAAGGACAATTATATTATAGATGGGTAAACATAAAGCACTTTATGATAAACATCATATATTATTTACTTAACGAAATGACTTGTTTGGCTTCTATAGAAATACTAATATTACTTCTGACCAAGCTAAGTTCATTTACACTCAATGTACAGGTGATGGTTTCACAATCATTCCTGAGCTAAGATTTTCCTTAACTTAAATTTAACAAATTTTGGTAATCCCTTTTTGGAAATACTGATAAATATATTTGTAAAAATTAAATGTTAATGTTTTAATCTAGCAGTGGCCTTTAGAATGACACCTTAATTTCCTGAATATCTTAAAAATTAACAAAATTATAAACTTTTGAAAATTTGCCAGATTTAAGTTAAGGAAAACCTTAGCTAAGGAATGATTGTGAAACCGGGGCCAGGTGATGGTTAATTTTTTCTTTTCTTGTACAAGTTTAGCAAGAATATTGTTGTAACAGTCATAAGCCTCTCGATGGTTTTGGTATACCTGTTCTTGCTCTTCCCGGTAAACAACAATTCAATTGATGTATATGTTAACCAGTTTATATTACCTAATGTCATTACAAAATTTGAGTTTTACATTCGATCCCTTTTGTTAAATCGCAGGTTACTGGTAATTTTTTTCTCGTTAATAGTTTTACAATGATGAAGGGGAGTTATTTGTCGCTCTTGTCATTTTTAAGTAGAAACAATCTGGTTGTTGCGACCATCCCTGTATTTTTGTCTATAATAATGTAAGAATCAAAATCTTATAACAAATAGTTATTTGTATTTTGATTTATAGAGTATACGTACACAGACGCTGTCTACTTCTGGATGGTTCACAATTGTAAGTAAATATAACAAAATAATAACAGGAATCGCTACGTGATTTGTACGACTGTGTTGTGTATTTTTATGCACTATATTGCATTACTGTTAGATTTTTTTCCGTTGCCCTATTTCTTTATAATTAGACATCGTTTTACCAGCTTTACATCCAAATTTAAACTTATTCTGGATGTAAATACAAATTAAAGATCTTTACCTCCTGTCTTAGTAATGGTGTTTGTGGTAGTAAATGTTGCCATTTGTTTTTATAGAAAATCCAATTAACTGAAATAATTTTTTTGCTATTGGTCACTTCCTTGAGTCTAGTTTAGTCGTGGATAAAAATCCAATCCCTTTTATCATTCTTAATTACAATACAGCGTCCCGTAAAAATGCAACTATTTAGTTTTAACATGTTTGAAAGGTTAATTTTTACACTGCAGTGATTCTCTTGATGACGTATTTATTCGTAAGTATTGCCTGTCAGATGTTTTACTATGCGCATAGCAATTTTCCGTTCCACTTGGATACCAAACTTTATGTTATATGAAAAGTTTGCATAATTCTCTGTCACAAACATGGTGATTTCGATAAAAGAACGAATACCTACCATAAAAAGGTTCTTTTGTTTTAGAGATTCTTTTATGTTTTATATTTTAGAGTTGGACTGATGCCCGATTAACATGGAGTCCTTATAACTATGGTAATGTGGATATTATTTATCTTAAAGAAACAAAAATATGGAAGCCAGAACTTATCGTTGATAATGTGTAAGTACAGAATTATTTGAATAAAAAAGAGCCAGTTCTATAGCGATAATGGGTTATTTGGAAAAGAAAATGCCAGTATGATTGACTTATAAAGGGTTTTATTGAACTGACCTTGACAAACAAATCTCTTTTAGTTCTTTTCTTTACAATTAATTACCTTTACAACATCATGTTAACTTTGAAAAACTGAGTTTTTGTTTTGAAAACTAAGATAAAAACCGCGTTAAAAATCAAATAATTATGAAAATCTTAACTGTTTACGTGATGATTTCTACTAGAAAGAGAGAATATAAATTTCATACATAGACATCCAAAGTTTATAAACTATAATGTCATTTTTTGGTTTCTTGTTGATAAGTTTGATGTTTCTGTGTCCAGGATTTCCCTTGATTTTTTTGACGTCTCATAGTTCCATGTTCCTTTCACACAATTTTGATTTAACACGTGACGGGTGCAGATACATAAACAGAAGGTGCTTACTCTTCCGGAGCACCCGGCCTAACTTCCCTGATGGAAGTTCACTTGTCTAATCTAACTTGTCAGTTCCAAAGTTTTTAATTTGCTTTTGGATTGTGATTCGGACATGGATTAGTATGTTTGTTTTTTTTATTATTTCTTATAATCATGTGTTAGTCTTTTGTGAAGTCGTCTTATCAATGAGTTTTATCTAACATTAGACTAGTTTTTCTAGGCTGAATTGACGAAATACAAGTTTTATCGAACACGTATAATACAGGATTTTTATATCACCACACACTGTGGTGATCAATACAACATTGGCGGTAAAATACACGTGCACTTTTAGTCGGATGTTTCATTGTGACGTCATTGGGAAATCTCCCATTTGTCAAATGTTAATAATGACGTCATTACTACAGAACATATGTCAAAACATAGTTCAGGGTTTTCCAGTGATAAATATAATTTTTTAACATAAAGTGTTGTTCTTTTATTACTTTAAATAATCAAGTTGGCAATGTAGATAAAAATATTATATACAAAGTGTGTATGTACAACCCTTCATATCAGGTAGAGTCCTCTTTAAGTCGTATCACTACTTGTCGCGCAAGTGACCTGATACGGATGGTTGTACATACACATTGTGTATATAAAAGTATGTATTTTGTCTGGGTTGCATGGGTTGTTACCAAACACATCTTTTTTTATTATCTTGAGGTTCTATTAATACTTCCACTGATTAGATGAACAGTTCGAAATACCAGGTTTTTGATATAGTAAAACCACCATATATAAACTATCATATTTATACTTAAGCAATTGTAAAGTTTTATATTTTGCAGTGTTACAGCCATTTCGCCACTTGCTGGTAATAACCTCCTTATCCAGGTGAAACATGACGGAACCCTGCACTGGGATCCTCCAGGGATGTACAACACACACTGTAGTATAGACGTCACATACTTCCCGTATGACAAGCAAACTTGTACCATAGAGTTGACAAGTTGGTCATACAACATTGCGTCTGTGAAGTTAGCACCTGAAATAACACAAATCAACACAGCCGATTTTTATGAAAATGGTGAATGGGACGTCAAGCAAACTTTTGTGACCAGTAAACAACTTGTTGAAAATGGCGACACGTATGACAAACTTGTATTTAGCATTACTATGAAGAGGAAACCCGCATATTACCTTCAGACTGTCATATTTCCTGTGATTCTAATATCCGTCCTGACCATAGTAGTGTTCTTGTTACCCGCTGAATCCGGAGAGAAGATATCATTTGGATTGACTGTGCTTCTAAGTTTAGCTGTCTTGCTGACTCTGATTTCTGACAAGTTACCAACAACAGCTGTCCATACTTCTATACTAAGTAAGCAACTGATTAATTATTTATTAATTTCATAATGCAATAAAATTTTATATTTTGACTTGTAAAAAGTTTCGTGGTTTGCTGTGAAGATTTACTATTGAACAGTAACTTAACACTTACTAAACAAATAAAGATAAGGAACAACAAGCCGACTTGACCACTAGACTTGGCATTACTAAGTGTCCTTGTTCGAAATGACTTTTTATATTATGTATGTTTTTCAGCTACAATCAAAACAAACATACAAATTCATGTCCAAATCACAATCCAGAATATCATTCAAGAAGCAAAGTAAAAACTTTGGAACTGACAAGTTAAATTAGACACGTGAACTTCCAACAGGGAAGTCAGGTCGGATGCCCCGGAAGGCTAAGCACATACTGTTTAGCTAGCTTCACCCTCCACGTGTGTAATCAAAATTGTGTGAAAGGAACATGGAACTATAGGGCGTCAAATATATCCATGGCAATCCTGGACACGGAGACATGAAACTTATCAACTATACTGTGATGACGGCCATAAAACTTTTTTTAGGGCCTTGATAAGCTTAAGGCTTGAAATATCCCTGAGTCATCATTTATTTGCGAGCAGCCTGCTTCGTTGTACGAAGTCCCGTAGTGTGAACAAGCTTTAACGTAGCGTATAATTTGGGAAATAAATACACCAAAAGCAGCAGAAGCAGGTACATTTTAGCATAGAAAAGGAAAGTTGACAATAGAATAAAGTTTCAAATTGCGTTTTATTATTTTGATTAATATTGCAGTTGATTCTCTGATGTTGAAAGGTAAAAAGAATCGCGGTCATTGACCTGTTTTAAACGGTTAAAACAATTCCATTTAAAGCAAATTACGCGCAAAAAGAGTTAAATAATCATGACATAAACATGTTATGACTATTTTTGTTAACACAAATGCTGTTAATTGGATATATGTTATACAGTATAGGCACAATATAGATTTCCTATTATTCTTAACTTAAAGAGCCAATTAGTAAGCCTTTAGCGTTTCAATCATAGTTTGAAAATATTGACATTTTGTTTGTATGGTAAATGACTTTAAAGGAGTGTTTTAATCATAGTTGGAAAATAATGACATTTTTTTCGTTAAAATTAAAATAATGTTATTGTTTTACATTTTATAGAATTTTTGCAATTTATGAACATTACAGGTGTTTTAGTAATTTACATGTTTGAAAGTCAGTTTATCAGGTTACAAAGACCTGTGTGATATTGACCGGCAGGGACACTCTTTAGGATACACTTAGACCTTTTGGCAACAAAAGCATTGTCTGTGCAATATTTTTGTGATGGTAATCCAATTTTATTTATTAAAAACTAACGTCGACAAAAACCAATTACTTGATGGAGCTTTACGTGTTTATTCTTATTTGTCAGTTTTCACTTTGCTGCTGCAAATACGTGATGGAACGTCACGTGTTTAACCTAATTTGTCAGTTTTCACTTTGCTGCTGCAAATACGTGATGGAACGTCACGTGTTTAACCTAATTTGTCAGTTTGTACTTTGCTTTTAGGTTTTGATTTGGACATAGATTGGTATATTTGATTACTACAAATATCGTAATTTACATTTATGATTCTAAACCTTAAATACTTTTTAAAAAAAAAATAATAATAATAATAAAAAAAAACAAAAAACATAATTGCATAAAAATAGAAGTATATGATTAGAGCAGAATTTGTTTTCAAATAATGTGCACCTCAACGTTTCTAGCATTTCTGCATCTTAGCGGTAGGAGGAAATTTCGTTTTTATGATGTTGGATGCAGGCAGCTTTCCTGTTCACGTGTTTAACCTAATTTGTCAGCTTCAATGTTTATACTTTGCTTTAGGATTGTATTTTGGACATTGATTGGTATGTTTGTTTTTGACTGAATCCTTTTATTTTTGTTGTACTTGTAGGTGTTTATCTGACAGCAACACTAGCTCTATCCACCCTGTCTATTGTTTTTTCGGTGCTCATAGTACGGTTACACCACCAGTTACCTCAAAATAAGGTTCCACATTGGATGAAGACGATCACAAATGTGATTCTGGTCCCATGCTTTCATAAAAGGAGTGCAGCAGTCGAGAGTATAGACAAAATAGACAAAAAGGAAGTCGGACTACAAAATGAAGAAAAGAAAGAGAAAGTTTCCAAGGTTTGGGATGATGAAGAAAAAGATTCAAAGAAAGAGGAATCATTCCATTTTGTTTGTCGTGATGTCGCTTATATGCTTGATAAGTTTTTTCTGATTGTGTTCTTGGTATTAACATTGATCGCGACAATTTTATTTCTTTTTGTTCTAGCATTTGGTGCAGGCTGAAAATAAAGGACAAATCGAATTGAATTTCATAAATATATCATATTCAATGACATCGGATGTAATTTGTGGAATTCCTCATCCTTCCCCAAATGTACAGGATATATTCTCATCAAACGCTTAAATATCGATGTTGTGTTGTGATTTTAAGTGACTTTTAGTTGACAATAAATCTAAGTCCATGTTAAATAATTTATTCGATTGTTGTGCATTCATTTAAAATTAAACAAAACCTCCAAGGACAAAAACTCCAAATTCACAGAACGTTAAAATAGCGCTATAATAAGATACAGTTTGGTAATTTCTCAATGAAATTCAAATTCAAATTTGTATACTTGATGTTATGACATGTAACAAATTTTTGAATATATGAATTTCAGAATTATTGAAACTTAATAAGCCACAATATTTACTTAGGAACTTTAAATTTTGATTAATAATGTATTTAATTACTCTAAACTTGCCATAGTGGAATAATTAAAATGCAATTATAATCAACCATTTTCTCTAAGGACCTCAAATTTTACAGTATAATTTATATATTTGGTATTGATGCTTATTATTTTAACAATAAAAGCTCCCCAAACATTGCAGGGGATTGATATATAGAGACGAGAAGCAGCTGAAATCGTGCATTTGGCAACATCCAGACCTACTCTTAACAAAAAACGAACAAAAGAAAAAGAAAAAAGGAACTAACAATAGAACAAACAAACATACTAATCCATGTCCGAATCACAATCCAGAAGCAAAGTAAAAACACCGACAAGTTAGGTTAGACACGTGAACTTCCACTAGGGAAGTGAGGCCGGGTGCTCCGGAAGGGTAAGTACCTCCTGTTTAGCTAGCTACATCCGCCACGCGTGTAATCAAAATTGTGTGAAAGGAACATGGAACTATGAGACGTCAAATATATCCAGGGCAATCAAATTTATCAACAAATTTGTGATGACGGCCATAAACTATTTTGAGGGTCTTTATAAGCTTAGGCAAAACCTCGACTAAATAACAAATATTTGAACTTTCAAATCTGGAGCCTCAATCTAGTACAATTATGTATCAGTAGTGTATATATCTTTATAAGATCGAAACAGGGACCTTAATCTAGTTCAATGTACAATTATGTGCCAGTAGTGTATATATCTTTATAAGATAATGAGGTTATTGAAAATAAAGTAACAATTTGATTGTACTTATCTTGTTTTTACTTATAATCAGCATATTATATCCCATTGCGCGGAAATAGTAATTGTTAATGGTATTATTGATTTAACAAAGTATGTTTTCAATAAGTTCAAAAATGAGCATATTTATAGTACTTTAGAAATATCTACTCAACAATTCGATTCCACAAGTAATCCGGTTCTACGACAATAAAACAAAGGTTTGGTGAATGGTCTTATGTGTAAGCGGTATTTACATAATTACAGGCTCCGGTTTTTAGATCAGGGACCGCGTTCAGAATCATTTATTAACTCCAGCACTTTAATTTGATTTTTTTTAAAAATCCCCTATGCTGAGAATTTATTTGAATAGCGTTTCACAGTGTTCCGCAAAGACTCTAAAAAACTTTAACTAAAGGAACAAAAACTATAAGAGGTAATGAAAAAAACCATGCCTATTCATTTCATAAGGGCACTATGCTATTAAGTCACCGATCCCTTCTTCCAGCAATACTTTTTAATTACGTTTTAGGTAAGTGGAGGGAATTTGTTTCGTCTGTGTGATTTTTTTTATTCTTGTAGCCTAAAGACATTTCACTAATCGCTTTCCTTATTATTTAAAAAAAATTTTAATTTAGATATTTGTAAGTAAAAGAATGATTGTGAAACCCGAGCCAAACATTGTACGTTTGATTGCAACAACATATGTCTTATATAAAAACTTTAATTTTTTTCTTAATTGAAATTTAAGGAGTTTAGACTAAAAAAATGTAAATTATCGTAATTGAAAACTACAAAGGTTTTAAGAACTTAAAGTTTGCTCATCTAATTCGATTCCGCGATAAAAGAGTGGTTTAGGTTTTAAATAAGCTTCAAACCGAGGACGTCGACCGACCGCAAATGAGAAAAAATTCCGTGTCGTAGTCCGTTTCTGGTTTTCTGCGATGATCTTTCTTTCACCGTGTAGGCGAGTGCACTTCACTCTACAAGTCACTATATATATGCGCATGAGTTCACTGTAGATCAGATAAATAGAAATATGGTTCAATAATGTACATGTAGCACTTGTTGTCATTTTTGTTTAAATATTGTCCACATCATTAAATACTTAATAATTACTTTCATAAATGATTGATGGCAAATGTCTTTTAATGGCTTTGGAGATTAGTTATTGATCCATGTCTTGTATATCATCATATCGTTTACTATATTTTTTCAGTTCATAATTGACATTTGTGTGATTAAGGTTTCGGTTGGCTTAAACTGGGATTCGTTTGGATGTTTCCTTACAATGAATGTGTTCAAATTGGATATATATTTGCGAGTCATATTTCAAGCAATATTATGTAAGTTTAATTTTTGTTTTTATTTAATCCAGTTTGCTCTTCGTTCTCAAGACTTGAAGACAACAGTTAGCCTTTTGTTTAATATAGTTACCAAACTAATTTCGTGTCATCCTAAATACAGCAATATGAGAACTATATGTTTTTTCTTTTGTATTCATTTGGAATACTTTGTATTGTAAAATTAGTTATATATTCCTTTCATTTTCAAACTAATACAACTTTTTAATTCCAAACGATAGTGCCATACCTATACTACTTTTCTTGATGTTTTATTTTTGTGTAACTTTAAATCTTTTACTGGGCTTTGTCAAAAATTACGAATACATTGTAAAGTTGCATATACTATATTCAAAACATAGATAGAATACAACGATATGTAGCTACGCGTATTAAAGGACCCCTGGATGTAAAATAAAAAGGATGCTTTGAGGCCATCAAATATTGCTGTAACCAACCCATAGGAGTATTGAATTTCATAGATGCGACACCAATTTGTAATAATTTTTAATGTTCAATTATTGCATGATTTTTTCTACTCAATGCGCTTGTCTTGTCGTGCTTTTCTATGTATCTTGTTATTTTTTTTGCTAAGTTATTGTGTCTGTATCTCATGAGCCTCTGATAAGTATATTGGAGCCTCAGGTTCACTTCCCTGATGGACGTTGTACATGTTTAAGTTACTATTCCAGTTGTCAAAGTTTTTACATTGCTTTTGAGATAGTGATTTGGACATGGACTGGTGTGTTTATATGTTTTTGATTTAAGGTATTCGTGCACAGTCATTCAACACAACGGAGATAAGTAATATCCACATATTTTTATTATCGGGATATGACAACGATGTCAGGCCATCTCCTCTTACTGAAATTAGTGTACAGTTTAATCTTCTGACCATAAATGACTTGGTAAGTACAGGAATCAAAGAGACGACGACGACTACTACTACCTTCTTTCCCTTGTTCTTCTTTATCTTAATCTCCTTCTTCTTGTTCTTGTTGTTGTTGTTCTTCTTCTTATTATTATTATTTTAGCTTCTGTAACCAATGTTTCTATATATAAGATTTGCTACATTTTTGCTTTTATAAGGGTTAAATTCAACTTGCATTCAAAATCTGTAAAGAAAAAATAGTCTGAATGGATAATACGTATTTTCGTATTTGACAATACATCTATACCCATCCATCACAGTTATGTTTGCCAATTATCAGATTCATTTAACAAACATTTAATATGAACAAGTCAGACATCCATGGTGGAAGTTCACGTGTCACTTAATCTGCCAGTTTCAAAGTTTTACTTTGCTTTTTGAATGTGGTTTAGACATTGATTGGTATGTTTGTTTTGATAAATCGTTCAAATAATGATGATCTGAATATTATCTGGCGCCAGTTAAATGACTAAAATAGTTAATACAATATAATTATAAGGAATCATTGCTAAATACACATCAAATGATAATGTAGTGTTAATGTTTCTGAATTTTGTACACATCGCATTATTTATATTTCCATCATGTATTGTAAAAACCATAACAGTATGATACATTTAATCAAAATAAAAAATTAAACTTTTTAATATAAGTAATAGTGAATATGAATAATAGTCAAGTACTGGTATGTTTTAATTTTGATATACTACATAATGCTGGTGCAATATCAATTGAAAAAAACTAAAAAGATCTTTGAAACTGTAAAATACTTTGACATTAACTGGGTATTATAACACAATGTGTTTGAAATAACCGTTAAACGACCTTATGTCAGCCACATTGTCTAATCTTTTATAGTAAAACTGTGGCGACTGAAAAACTAGAAGAATTTTATATTACCTGTTATGTATATTCTTTGTTTCCTCTCCTTAATATTTCCAAATCATAAACCCAAAAACCTGAAAAATAAGGCTAAACATGCTACCACCAGAGGAGCGAGACATGTTACTCCGGAAGGCAGCACCTCCTGTCGTAATTTAAGTTTCAGTAATATAGAAAAAGTATAAATCAGAATCAGAAACACATTAATAGGTTTTTTTTATATCAAACTGTTGCTTAAAATACTGGTCAAATAATGTTGTATTTTGTAGCTTATGCGCTCACAGACTCTCTCGACATCTGGATGGTTCACTTTGGTAAGTTATACGTACTGTTCGCTGTTAATGTATGTACGCTATACGCTATCAAAATTAAACCGTTTTCTAAACATCATCTTGAAAGGTATTCTGAAATTTGTTTGTATGATTTTTAAAAGTTTGCCTAAAGATACACCGATCTTGCAATTCCCTGCCTTTTCGTACCAAACTGTCGATTTAAAGCGTCATAATACGGCTGTAACAGTAACAGATTGAAATTTTACACAAAAACGCCTCTTGGCATGTTATAATGATATCAATAAAATACTTTAGTTAATTTCACACAAAATTGTTTTATACAAAAACCAATGAAGTATATGCAATAGAAATAAGACAATAGTATTCTCACATTTTGGTCATGACATAAAATATTGCTTTACTTATAACATATATATTCTGCAGAGATGAAGAAGATCAGTAGGACCCGTTCAGTCTGCCCTCCACAGTTTTTTTGGATTTGTTTACCATATATATAGAAGTATGTTCAACTAGCCTCCTATCCCAAAAAGTTGATATTTATATTTGTTTAAATGGAAACAGCAATTTAACCTAGTTAGGTGTATTGAATTGAGCAATATGTGATTCTTTAAAGACAATTTAAATTTGTTTATATTAATCATTAGTCATGGAATGATAGTCGGTTAGCTTGGATACCCAGTGAACATGGAAATATAGACACAATTTACATAAAGGATTCAAAGATATGGAAACCAGAACTCATTGTAGGAAATGTGTAAGTAATATACATTAAAATGTTTGCTGCATAAAATGTGCACCATAAATATTCTAATATTTATCATTTTAGAGCTGCAAAATTAAAAGAGGTTTAGTAACAATTTTAATGTTTTTTACTTTCACTTGCTGTTGATAAAATTTGTCATATGAACAAGTTGAATTAAAATACATAAACATTGTGGTTGTGTTTTATAATTTTGATGTTATCAAAATTAATTCGAATTGTTTTTTCATATAAAACGTAAATATTTAACATCTTAAATACTGTTAATAATCAACCTCCAGCATACATGTTTAAAATTATTATTATTATTATTATTATTATTTTCTAATAATATTTCTTCACTTTACACACGTAGCGGGTGTAGCTAGCTAAACAGGAGGTTACCCTTCCGGAGCACCTGGCCTCACTTTCCTGAATTCAGGTGTCTAACCTAACATGTCAATTCCTGTGTCAGTTCATTGGACTTGAGCATCTGAATTGTGATTCGGACATGAATTAGTATGTTTGTTTTTGATTTACATCGCTTTTATTGAAATGACCTTATAACACATAAGATAGTGTTTTGGCGGCAGGGATAAATGCATTTTTACCACTCGTAGTAATGAAGATACACTAAGACTTGTAAATCATGTTTACTCATGCCATTAGCACGCTGAAATATCCGCCAAATCTGACAACAAAAATCTACAGGCAAATAATTAGCATTTCGATTTCTCTTTTGCAAAGACACATAATACATAGAACAAACTACTAACAGCTTGATACTTTACAGTGTTTTAACAGAACATCTCGATACCTTGATTGTTTGTTTATTTGCCTTGTATGTATTTTAAATATTAATAATCATAAATAAAAATTAGAAAAATCGATAACACATTTGTTGATGGTTCAGATGTTTCCAAAGATTGTCCATTTAGTATTTTAAAAGCAATTAGTCCGGTGGTTTGCCTTGGGCCAGGACATTTTACATGCGAATTAATGAATTAAAAAGTGATTTATCTGATGCATTTCAGAGTAACTGCAATTTCGCCGTTAACAGGAAGCAATCTTGTACTTAAAGTGAAGTATGACGGATCGATACACTGGGACCCTCCGGGAATGTTTATAACACATTGTGGTATAGACGTCACTTATTTTCCGCACGATAAGCAGACATGTGCAATTGTACTAACAAGTTGGTCGTACACCATTAATTCGATTAAGTTGACTCCAAAGTTGAGAAAGGTCAATTTAGGCGATTTTAAGATGAATGGCGAATGGGACATCGTGGAATCTTTTGTCGGCATCGAAGAACTGACCGAAAATGGGGATAGGTTTTCCCAGATTGTATTTCAGCTGACAGTCAAAAGAAAACCCAAGTATTACGTTCAAACTGTAATATTTCCAGTAATGCTAATATCCATCCTGACAGTTCTAGTGTTTCTGCTGCCTGCTGAATCCGGAGAGAAAATATCATTTGGGTTGACTGTGTTGTTGAGTTTAGCTGTACTGCTGACTCTTATTTCTGACAAGTTACCAACAACGGCTGTCCATACTTCAATACTAGGTAAAATGTCTTTGCATGAATCTAAAAAGTTAAGGGTCATTTAAGTAGGAAAATTCAAGTGAAAACCATTTGGTTGAAAAGCGTGAAAGAGGGATATAATTATGAAATTATCTACACAAGTGCGAAGATTTATAAATGAAAATAAAGTAGGAATTGATAATTTAAGAGTTTTTAAAATATTTGTTGCATTTTTAAAAGGAAATTGTGCAAAAATACACGTGTTGGGGAAAATAGTTTACACCTTGCATAACGAATTAATTTAAAAAAATGAAAAGATATTAATATAGTCAACGTCATAGAGCAGTGCAAAGGGGTCAGAATTTGTTAAAGAAATACGAGGTTTTTGAAAACTAGACAATTTACAGTTGAGGTTTTCTATGCTTTGTTTTCCTTTTAAAAATGCGTGTACCAGGCGTGATAGTTCATATTCTAAGGCGTCCAACGATCCGATGAAGGATTATAAAACAAAGTTTGTATATTACTTGATTATTGTTGAGGCATATTCGGATGTATATAGTTCAGCATTGTTCTAAACCAAACAATATTCACCTCAATTCAAATAGAACAGTATTGTGTGACCGTGCACCTTTAGTGACCTGTTGTATTTTGGATTATAAGTGGCCTTAAAATATAAATATCACGCCTGGTACACGCATTTTTAAAAGGAAAATAAATCGTAGATTACCTCAACCGTAAATTGTTAAATTTTCAAAGAACCTCGTATTTCTTTAACAAACTCTGGCCC
This sequence comes from Anadara kagoshimensis, assembly GCA_021292105.1. Classification (NCBI taxonomy): domain Eukaryota; kingdom Metazoa; phylum Mollusca; class Bivalvia; order Arcoida; family Arcidae; genus Anadara; species Anadara kagoshimensis. The sequence goes on from CM037870.1 coordinate 3,332,420, forward strand.
CTTTGCACTGCTCTATGACGTTGACTATCTTAATATCTTTTCATTTTTTAAAATTAATTCGTTATGTAAGGTGTAAGCTGTTTTCCCCAACACGTGTATTTTTGCACAATTTTCTTTAAAAAATGCAACAAATATTTTATGAACTCTTAAATTATCAATTCCTACTTTATTTTTATTGATAAATCTTCACACTTGTGTAGGTAATTTCTTAATTATATCCCTCTTTCACGCATTTCAACCAAACGGTTTTCACTTGAATTTTCCTACTTACATTACCCTTAAGCATTACTTATTGTCTTCTCACTACTTTCATAAAATCACTGGATATTTAAGAAATAACATTCAATTTGAGTGTATTAATTCGGTATTATGAATGAGAGTCAGAAATAGCATATTCAGTGACCTGCATAGCGTGTCCTAAATGTAAAATTATCGCTACAATAATTTATTTCATTCAAGATTCCAACAACCATACGGGATTGATGAAACAGCCTTGTTCCAAATATGGATAGTTACATCGGGGCTAAACTTTGGTGATGACCAATCAAACAATGCATGGCGTTATAGGATGACGTTCTGTGACGTAATCGGATAGTTAAATGTTACGTTATCAGACGTCATGACCCCAAACTGCATTCAAGACTAAAAACAAATAGTTTCATCTAAAGAAGGTCAATTCTAATTGTAAATATATAAACATGATGTATATTTATGATAAATGTCATGTTTACTAAACCTTTCTTCACACGACATTACTAAACCAAAGACCATTTAATTCGTATTTCAGACATGAGATTTATTTTTAATTTTACTTTAATTCATATGCCCACTGTTTGAAGTAGTGAGAATTTGCTAACTTTTTAATTTGAAATTTAACAATATTGTGCATTGCATGCTTGCTGTTTGTTACCATGGTAATTAACCGAAATATTCATAAATCTCGTAGTTGACTCTATGACATAGCTATGTATTCAAGATTTTTGACTGGCGATTTCTTCAATACTGCCTGTACGTTCAAAATTGTGTCCTCGAAATATTACTTTCAAAAAGACAAGGAAATATTAGGTTTTTCAATGAAGACTGCAAAACGTCTTTTAACTTTTAAAATCCGATGCACCCAACCTCATTCCCAGTTGGAAGTTTACGTGTTTAACCTGTTTTCCCATTTTTGACTTTGCTTTTGGGATTGTGATGGTAACATTGACCTGTATGTTTGTGTTTGATAAAGAAGTTGAGTTGATGCTCGTTTATTAATCACTTCTTTTTCTATTTTGTATGATATAGGAGTGTACCTGACTGTACCTTGGTTTTATCAACACTTTCAATCATCATATCCGTATTTATTGTGCGATTACATCACCGACTTCCGGAAGATAATGTTCCAGCTTGGCTTAAGACGGTAACCAACGTGGTTCTCAAGCCATGTTTTATAAACGGAAGGCAACAGTAGATGTTGTGGAAGAAAAAACAAGAGAGGAAATAACAAACAGTACCAACATCAGCAAAACAACGGATGGCTTTATTGAAGAAATAACAGCGAAGAAAGAAGAACCATTTAGCTTCAATTGTTCAGATGTAGCACATATGCTTGATAACTTTTTCCTGATTGTTTTCCTTGTTGTAACGTTGCTAATGACCGTTATATTTCTTTTTATTCTAGGATTTGGATCAAGTTGATATTGTAATTTAAACATATACCAAACGTTTATTTCAACATAAACGGATGATCAACCTTAAAAAATCTGGTATAAAAGTAATACTGTGCATTTAAGATTAAAATAATAATGTAGTTTGTAGCTATAAATATGCATAATGGTGGATGTTCTTTAACTAATTTCATTTTTTTTGTTGAGTAAAGTTCTCAGGTCCTCAGGCTGATTCCAATGTGCGTGTGTCACAAGGCTGGCTACGAAATAATATTATTGTTTGATTGTTATTTGACATATATCCACACTGTTGAAATGGTGAATTTGTTTACGCATGGATATATTTGACGTCCCATAGTTCTATGTCCCTTTCACACAATTTTGATTACATACGTGGCGAGTTAGCTAGCTAAAGGAGGTGCTTACCCTTCTGGAGTATCCGGCCTCACTTCTCTGGTGAAGTTCGCGTGTCTAACCTGTCAGTACCAAAGCTTTTTTTTGCATTTAAACATGGATAAGTAGGTTTGTTTCTTATTTGATTACGAGCAAAATGTGATGCATCAAGTTCAAGACGTTAACTTTGCAAAAATTAAAACTAATTTAAGCAACAGAACCAGCAATAGTAATCTTTCACGTATCTTCGTGATATCTTTTTAGCTACGGGGTATCACTATTTAATTGTTTATTGCTACTCTTAACACAAAGTCCAATTATCTTGTTTTGAGAACCATTCAATAATATTTGAGTGGTCAACCTCGACAAAAAGATTTTAAAAAAATCAAATGTAAATTGAAAATGTTTCGATTTTAATGCTAATTAACATGATAAAGATCATTGCTAAACACTATGGTATTTGTTGATTTATGTCCGATATTAAGAAGTAATACAGCAGTCGCTAGACTCCGCGACATGTATCACAGCAAAGCCTAGCTCTGGTATCGGCACTATAAGTATGACACCTAGATCGAGAGCAACTATCACTGCGGTCACCATATTCACAACCTAGAAAGAAACACAACAATATAATAAAGTGAAATATCAATCATGGTTTTCCTGTCAAATCTGTGTAAAAACAAAGTCAGCTAAGGAGAGACAACTCAAAATTGCAGTATATAATATGATGAGAAACTTTTTGAAGCTTTGTTGTATAGTTTCAATAAATTGTGATATGCTTATTAAACGTTGATTATTAGATGCATATGTGTCTGCTGAAACGGTTTACCATTTAGGACTTTAATATAAAGTTCCAGTATTAATAAAATGCAGATCAAAGATTACTAACATCATATGTTGATCCTATTAACAAATTTGAATTGAAAGTATATTATTATTTGTTGAAATTGCAGGAAAAAACTAGACTACTGTGTAACTGCACATTGCTATAGCATATGTGATGTGTTCATGCGACACACAAATATTTTTGCTATACAACTGAAAGTACTAGTTCAGAACACGGAAACTGCTTCGAAAAACATTGAATGCTTTACAAGTATCGCCAATCAGCCTTTAAGCGGAGCATTTTGTTGGCCTTATGGGAAGGATGGTACCATGTCAATATATTAAAATGTTCTATGAAATAAAACGTACTGTTAGTAAAATACTGTAGAGATAAAAAAATTCCTTTTCAGAAATAACTCAGTAAGGCCTCCATACATATCCTTTTTTGTAAATTCTTGATGGAGCAAACACATGCATATAATAACATTAAAATATTGCAATTATTAAAAGAATTTTAACTATACACTTTACTAATACATTACCTTTGTGTCTAGGATTGTAGTATGCCTGACAGGTTTCACAACAATCACCATCATTCGTATAACAGTAATAACTCTGACTTCTGTCTGGAATAGTGCTGGCACACCATTTGGCTTTGTCACCGTATGTACAATTACCTTCAAAGTATTACATTGTGTGTGTTTAATTACAGATTGTGTTTCGAAAGTTCAAAACAAAAATGCACACTTTAAAAATACATGGTTACATTGTTTAATATGGTTTCTATTTGGATGATAAACGAACGCACAAATAACGGTGTCACTTAAAATTGTGGCCGTTAATGCAAATATCACATTGTTAAAATATATCTGCGACAAACTTACATACCAATCCGTGTCTAAATCACAATCCAAAGCAAATTATTTGTACTGCAGTATAAAGTGCAACTGTGCTAATGGTATCTTCGAGAGAATTTCAACCCAAAGAGTTTAGTTGACTAATGGTGTTAAACGTCCCAGTCAAGAATATTTCACTTATATCAAGACGTCGCCAGGCGAAGGTGCAGAAATTTTGTGCTAATGTCAATATAGAGCATAGTTCTTTATCGGACTAAGCCTAACAAGACATGGGACCTCGTTTATTTCAAGTTCCAATCCGAAAGAACCGCGACTTTTATTTCGTAATGCCGAGTTCTTGACGAAAGAACAGTCACTACCCACTTTAAAGTCTTCGGTCAGACCTGCCGGGGTTCAAACCCACGACCTCCAACTTACGGAGCGAGCACTCTACCAACTGAGCTAAAGCAATGGTGTTAATCCAAAGAGATACCGACGTAGTAAAACGTAAAATTTAAACGTCAAGTAGAATTAAATGTAGTACCTGTGTCATGTGGAAGCTTATACGCTTCGCAGGTTTTACAGCACTTCTGGGTGTTGTAGTAACAATTATAACTATGAGCTTTGTCAGGGATAACGGACTGACAGTCGGATACAGAATCGCCATACATACATGTATCTGTAAAACAAGATAATAATGTAGCTACAACATCGTAGTAAGGAAGCTATCAAATAAATCAACAATAAAGCTACAACATCGTGATCAAACGATAGAACACTACAAAATATTGAATTTAGGAGGACAATTAGTTTTCCAAAAGTCTTTTTAGTGATCAAACAAGATGAATGAACAGTTTTCTGAGTATGTATAGATGCATATATGATTAAAAGTTTTAAAGACCAATTAATGAATTTGTAAAGGGGTAAACAGGACCTAACAATCAAAGTTTAGACAACTGAAACCTAGCAAGAACACTGGGCACTACATATCCTTAGGATTGCAGCACCAAGAAAGATATTAACCATAGGTACCTGTACTGTTTGTGCTGGTTATTTTATTCAAGTAACATATAGCAGATGTTTTTTTTGTTTCAATATCTGAAGTATTTATCTTTAACAAAACGGTACATCTTTTACAATGAAAACAAACCTATTAAAATGTTGAGTATATACATGTATATTATATGGTGATATTATGTTCATGATCAAAATATTTTTAATCTTCATAGTATGCAAAATATTCTACTATAATAAAATAATTTTGTGGCTGATATATTTTTGTGGACTATTGTAAATGTTGTTACCTTTATGAAGAGGGTCATAAAATTTCTTGCAGGTTTCGCAGCAAATATTGGAATATTTGTAACACAAGTGACCATCAGTCAATGTTGCACACCATTTTCCCTTGTCACCGTATGTACAATTACCTACAAAGTTAAGAAATAAATTAACAATTAGAAAATATTCCTGTGTATTCACATTAAGGCAAACTAAAAAGCCTTTTAATGAAATAATTAAATTGTGAACTAAGCATTCCCGAGGACATCTTTAAACTAGGAAGTAACATAGTTTAATTTCAGATAAACATCGTATGTTTAATAATTTTTCAAATTCATGAAGCTATGCTTAATCATTCAAAGAATTCACCTAGTTGAATTTAGTAAAATAAATCTCGGTCCTGTAACTGTTTTGAGTCGAGTTGAGTAATGCTGTTTAACGCCCCAGTCTAAAATATTTCACTCTCATCGAGACGTCACCAGCTATAGTTGTCTTTGCGTTGTGCTTATGGTATTATACAGCAGGGATTCTTATCGTGCCAAGCCCAACGTGACATGAAACATCGTTTCATTTTAAGTTCTAATCCGAAAGAACCGTGACTTTTAGTTCGTAATGCCCAGAGCTTGGTGAAAGAACAGTCACTACCCACTTTCAAGTCTTGTGTCATACCAGGCCAAGGTTCGAACCCACGTCCTCCAACTTACGGAGCTTTATCAACTGAGCTACCGCAGTGGTCTGATTGTCTTTGAAATTTGTCCTAAATGTCTAGTGCTGCAAAATGAAAACGGAATAAGTAATAATTGCTGAAACAAATCGCACCGGTGTCATCTGGTATTTTTTACGCCTCGCAGGTTTTACAGCATTTCCTGACGTTGTTGTAACAATTATAACTATGTGCTTTGTCAGGGATAACGGATTGACAGTCGGATGCAGAATCGCCATACATACACGTATCTATAAAATATGATAATAATGTAGCTACAACTTCGTACAAAAGAGATTGGAAACTAAACATTATTGAATTTGAAAGGACAATTGTTTATTTCACAAGTCTTTTTGTGGATCAAACTCGGTTAATGTGCATGTTTTTGAGTGACCATATATGATGGAACTCTTTAAAGATCATTTAATGAATTTATAAAAGGGTAATGAGAACATTATAAACACATTTTAACAACTTGAACTTAAGTAGAATACCGGCGACAACTATATACCCTGAAGAGTGGAATGTGTGTGTGTTTATTGAAATATAAAGAAGTAAAGAAAAGAATTATGGCTGATTTACCGGTCGTTCATACCCGGTAGAGATTTTATTTACACAAGAAGTAGGAACAGATAACCTTGATGCTTCATGATAATGATTGCTGTGATGTGGATAACCTAATGGAACCACAAGTTATGATCTAATTAGTAGTCTCCCTTGACTGCATGTTGATGACCAAGCATGGTTTTCTAAGTTCTTTTTCCTGACTGCCAGCTACACCGAGAAGAAATGTTGAGCACATGCATGTAAGACATATATTTTATTAAACTGGTTTTATTTTAGAAAAGTTTTATGTTTGTAGCATTGGCCGTCTATGATAAAAATATATTTGATATTATAAATATTGTTACCTTTATGAAGAGGGTCATAAAACTTCTTGCAGGTTTCGCAGCAAGTATCTGAATACAGATAACACAAGTGACCATCGGTCAATGATGCACACCATTTTTCCTTGTCACCGAATGTACAATTACCTACAACGATAAGAAAAAAAATTCAAGATTTAAATCTATCAATTCATGCAGTTTATAGCAACCGTGCATAATTTGTTTAATCTATTTCGAAGCCACACTTCCTTGTTGAAATTTCGTGCGTTTAACCTAATTCGTTAAAGTGTTTAAAGTTGTTACTTAGCCTTCGGTACATTGATTTAAACATGTTAATGTATGTGACTGATTTTTGCTTAAACAGCTTAGAGTCGATAATCACAATTCAAATATTCCACAATGTGGTACACTCCACTTTACCCTAAATGTCTTAAAGATTTTAAGTGCTTAGAACTTGTCTTACTTGCAATAAAACATATGGAGGTATTCAGAAAAAACTGATTTTGGGAGTACTCTTCTGTCCTGCTTTCAATTTATTGAATGGAAGTTTTCAGAAAAGGCTTGACACTAGAGTAAGCAAACTGCTTTTGGAAGGGCTACTGTCTTGCTTTCTATTAATTAATTGGAGGTTTTCTGAAAATATTTGGCAATAGAGTCAGCACACTGCTTTTGGAAGTGCTTCAGTCTTGCTTGCAGTTTATCAAATGAAGGTTTTCAGAAAAAACTTGATACGAAAGAAAACACACTGCTTTTGGAAGTACTTCTGTCTTGCTTGCAATTTAATACCATGCTGTTTTCAGAAAATTGTTCCAGACATATACATGCATAATTATATTTATTACTTGCTTACATTAAGCCCTACTTGCAAAGATATAGGGCCTATAGAGTGCAATCGGATGTATTAAAGATGCCATAGTAACAGAGTAGACAAACATCTTCAATAAAACCAGAGATGGTAATATAATTGCTTTAAATTCAGTTAGAATGTCAGTTATTTTTCCAGATATTTCGGTCTTATTAATTGTAATGACCAGATAAAGAAATAAAAGCTAACATAGAATTATAATAAGAAACAAACATACTTATGTGTGTAATTAATATGTAAAGTCTAGTTTTTCACATAAAAAAGGGTTCCTTTGGAAGAAACCTTTAAAACGACGTTCCGTCTCACAGCAGGCGTGCCACGTTAAAGAACCATATCTGCACATTGTCTTAGGCTCACTGCAAAGGTCACAATATTTCTGCCAAGTCACCTAAAGCTAGTCACGTCTCGAGTGAGTAAAAAAATCTTGACTGTGACGCAATATGTAATTCGATCATTAACAAATTTACAATTAGAATGGAAAAATTAACAAGATTGTGGTTTGATGGATAAGAGATTTCCTTGCATGCATTTAAAACCGGTCGTTTTATGTTGTGGCGTAGAAAATGGACATTTATTCATAAAACAGTTTTTGATAAAGATGATAAGAATAAGGCTTTGTTTACCTGTGTCATTGGGGTTTATATACTGCTTACAAGTTCCACAACAGACTTTTTTATTTACATAACATAAGACTTTGTTTACCTGTGTCATTGGGGTTTATATACTGCTTACAAGTTCCACAACAGACTTTTTTATTTACATAACATAAGACTTTGTTTACCTGTGTCATTGGGGTTTATATACTGCTTACAAGTTCCACAACAGACTTTTTTATTTACATAGCATAAGTACTTATGTGTTTCATCTGGTATTATTGTTTGGCAATCTATTGCAGAGTCTCCAAACAGGCAGGTTTCTGCAAAATATAACAAAACATGCAACATTAAATTCGTGGGAGTTGTTTAGGAAACAAAATGGAGACCTGAAGTGAAATCAATAGCACGCTTACATGACGTATAACTATGAATTTCTAAAACTTATTTTGCTAAAGTAAATTGTATCAACAATGCACGCAGTAAAAAGTTAAATTTTGTATTATCTACGAAGAAAAATATACTTAATACATTCATTGGTTTTGAAAATACTTTTTCGGGGTGTGAAGGGTTTTAGAATAACCGAAAGTAAACTTGATGCCGTTCTAACTGTGCAGGCGTATTGCTGCCATCGGTTATGGAAAAGTCTCTGGGGCAATTATGTGAGAAAACAAAAATGCAATGCAGATTCATATTAATTTTGTACAAACGTTAAGAGTTATCAAAGGCTCATATATGATGTCGCTATATCCGTAATAACCCTGGATTTTGACGCCCCATACCTCTATGTCCCTTTCATTCTCAATCACGAGTGTAGCTAGAGAAACAGGTGTCGCTTACCCTTCCGGAGCACCCTGTTTCTCCTGGTGGATTGTCATGTGTTTAACTTAATTTCCTAGTTTCAAAGTTTATATTTTTCGACTTCTGATTTGGACACCGGTTGCTATGTTTATTTTTTATTGCGTAAAAAAGAAAAGAAAAAGAAAAATTGAAATCATTACATTTGTTATACAACTGCAAATTAAGCTTTTCGTGGGCGTCATAATTTATGTACAAGTCGAAATTTGAACTAGAAGAATTAGACGTATATTACGTTTTAACCTCATTAGGATAGTAAAACATTCACAAAATCTCCAAATAAGGATAAGTAAGAGATAGAACGTCGTCAGTATATGAAGTTTGGTGATTTTGCGAGTCATATCTCTGAATGTAGCAGAGTTCTGTATCAATTCTGCTTCATAGGAATAAAGTTAGCAGTTCGATGTAACTTACCATTCTTGTCAGCATTAGGATTATCGACACATTTTAATCCAACACAAAACTAAAATATAAAAAACAGCGGATACATTAAATTAATTTTTATCCTCGATACAAATATTGATATCAATGATAATAAAATTGGGGAATTATTTTCATAACATTTAGTACATTTCAACAAGTCACAAACACAAGGCTAGTTTCCAAGAAATTTGTAATTTCAACTGTTAGCATATTAAAAAAAAACATTTGAAAATATATTCTGAAAAAACAATTTCATTTTTTTAATCAGAATTTCAGTTAGATTCTTATTTAAAAAAAAACATCAAATATTTTGCATACAATGTACCAAAACAGCTGTTGTGATTTCATTTTAGGCAGATACTTTTTTTATTAATGTTATCAAGTGTTTTACGTATCAGAAACCTGGGGAAGGCGCAACTATTTAAAATAATCATAGTACTTTTGATTGCACACGTTGCGGATGTAGCTAGCAAAACAGGAGGTGACTACCATTTCTGAGCACCCGGCCTTATGTCGAATCCCTGAGGAGAGTTCACGTGTCTGACCTTACTTGACAATTTCAAGGTTTTAACTTCGCTAAGCGATTGTAATTCGGACATGGATTAGTATGTTCTTTTTTATTTTATCTGTTTTATAATTATTTTCAAAGGTATTTTTAGAATTACCATGGGATATAGATATAGAAAAAGTCCAAAAAAAAAACATAATTCTTTTATTCACTGGAAAAGAAGGATTTATTTCTACATACAGAACGTCAGATCATAATTTTTATTTCAAAAAGTAGTGTAACAGTTTGACTTGGAACTATGTTTGATCTAGATTCATACTAACGATATCAAAGACAATAAACCCCAGTGGACTTGTAGATTGAACATAGATTTTAAAAGAATAATGCTTTAATGTATTAAGACGACTAAAGGTTAAAATGGAATTAATTTTAGTATTTTTTCTTAGAAGTATTGTAAACTTAACACATGTACTTGTGAATGTTTATGGAAAACTTCGATCAAAGAAAATTCAGTATTTAATTTAACCTTCAACAATGTAACTTACGTTTGGTATCAGAACATATTATTAAGATATTCTGTAAGAAGATGATTTTAAAAACTCCCTTTAATGGAACATCAGTTGATTGAATTAATAATATTCAAATACATGAATATGAAGCATAGTTTTACAAGAGTGAAAATTTGATAATGTTTTAAGAAGATCAAAGTAAAAGTTAATTTAATATTTGTATTATTTTTTGCTAATAAGTATTTTGAATACATACTATAAAATTATATGCAAGTATGTCAAAACTAAAACAAATGAGTATATATCTTAGGAATTCCATTTTGATGTGCCGAACCTATATCTGTTCATTGTTACGTGCGTTTGTATAAACTTTCATCACGTTGTTGTAAATCACGGAGTGTCATTTACTCGTGACGGCTTCAACTCATAATCCCGGGTCCATTTTACCAGTTTTTAAACATGTACGTATTGACAGATAATTTATATTCCTCCTCTAAAAAAATCAAATAATTCGTAATAGGTGTTACTGCCGACAAATTCAGGTCCATTTTTAGGGTCTAAATAAATATAGCTTAAAGCTAGACTATAGGTGAGAAATAAATATATCTAGATGTAGCAGGTGCATTTTAGCGTTTTAAGTTTGTCACTTATAAGAAAATATTACAATCATTGAAAATACATGTCATACTGTAGCCGAATTTAGCTATGTTTAGGGGCCTTTAAACTTTACAGTTGGGACTGCATGCTCACGGCACCCTAATGAAAATGTTATTTTCGTAAATCAAACTGTCAAACCGGTCGGTTTTATCTAAAGTTGAGTTGAGTAATGGTGTTTAACGTCCCAGTCAAGAATATTTCACTTACATCGAAATAACGTCAGCTATAGGCGAAAGTGCAGAAATGTTGCCTGTGTGTTGCACTCATGGCATTATACAGAAGGGTTCTTTATCGTGTCAAGCCCACCGTGACACGGGACCTCGTTTATTTTAAGTCCCAATCCGAAAGTTTTATCTAAAGTAAGTGATTGAAATTTTATATGAATTCATGTTCCATATATTGGTAATCATTCTTCTGTTAGTTTCTTCTTTTGTTAAAGATTTTCCTGTTACATACTCAGTTAGAATCTTTGCTCCTTTATTGTACATTTATTGACAGTCATCGCTTACCTTAACATTAAATCCTATCAGTAAGTCATACCTGTCTATAAAAGCCACCCAATTAAACCAGTAAAAGTGATCATTGTGGGCAGGTGGCCTTAATATACAGGTTTAAATAATATGTTAAAAAGAACAATTGGGATACAATTCTACTGGCCTATATAAGCAGGTGTTCCTTATATAGAGGTGACCTTTAAAGAAGGTTTGACTGCATTTGTGTTATTTTCGAAGTATAAACATAATCTTAAAATCGTACTCGCCATAGCGTATCCACTCTCCATAACTGTTTGTTATATTTGAATACATCTCCTTGAGAATAAATTTGAAATTTTAAATTCAATTTTTTTAAAATTGAATATACCTTTCCTTGTCCACACGTCGTACCATCTTGTGGTAATACAGAAGGGCAAACATCTCCGTTTAGGCAATACAAATCTGCACATATTGGTTCAAACGAGGTATGGTAGTCTATAACGTGCTGTAAAAAATGGACACATATGTAATACATAATTACCATGTCCTTTCATAAGTTGAAACATCTTTGGTTATCACATTCAAGATTCCGTTGTGACTGATTTTTTTGTGAATTGTATAGTTTATAGTTACAGTATTTGTTCTTATGATTTAATAAAAAAATAATTTTTCAAAATTTTGTCACTTAATTTTTAAACAATAAACAAACATACATCGTATAGATAAACATTAGTAAAACTTTGAGAGACCTTCAGTATGCGAAGGTAGAATTTTTGCGGTCGTTATTGCCGTCTCTTTTGATCAATAGACAATGATGTTTTAGTAATGACTTGTGTTGAGATCACCATTTATTCAGTAAAATTTTGGTAATTTAAAAGTGTTTGGGCAATAGATTGAAATAAACGTATTGAGAAAACATAAAACTTAAAATAGTCATGGGAAATTTGCAGAAACCATGTTTATATATATATTATATATATATATATATATATATATATATATATGAAAATTGTACATTTTAGTATAGTCTTGTAGATAATTTGCTTTCATCTTTCTAAGATGCAGAAATTTGCGTAACAATCTAACACTTAGTATTCACCTGGCAAAACCGAGATTTCGTTCCATATAAATGTTTACATTGTTGATCAGGAGATGGGATATTCGGATGGTGTTGATCTGAAAGTAGAATAAAAAGGAAATCGGTACATCTAAAATATATCTTTATTGTCAAACATTAAGAAATATTTAAAAAAAAAAAAAAAAAAAAAAAAAAAACAAAAACAAAAACAAAAACTGAGTGACAAGTGACAAACGCATGCATTTGATCACTGCATCACCGGTGAATAAACCCACTGAGCTACCTTTTCCGAATTCACAATGCAACAGCATCCTTTGCGACTGCTGTTTCGTCAGAACTGAGTGTCTTATTTACGCCCAGACTATGCGCAAGCAGAAAGCAGACATATACACGATTCAACATCAGTAATAGTTGCATGTATGTTGATGGATGAAGCCTGACTAGCACTTGCACAATAAAGAAGATTAAAGAGTGTCACTCCAAGCCAAAGATTTACTGAAGTTCAGCTAGACGTGTAAAATAATTATTCGGAGCGTACTTTATTTATGTTACTTACGTATGTTAAACGCTGGAACCGACTGACAGCTTTTACAGCAGATATTTCCTATGTCTTCTTTGTAACATTCCTGTGGTCTTGCTTGCACTAATTCGCTACACGTGAGATTGAACCTAATCAAACCAGGAGTATCTCCAAACGGACAGTTCGCTAAAACACAATAAAAAAAAAAGAAAAATGTTAACATTGACTGACGAAATGTTATGGAATGGATAAAAATATACGATCGATGTTTGATGGACACAAGTGAAACAAAACTGATCGTTTATTGCTAATTTTTACTTTATACTTTAAAAGGTTAATATTTCAATAATGACTATGGATTCGACAAACATATACTCTAAAATTTTGACGGATTCAAGTGAAACAAAAATATGCATCTAGTGCTTTAGTTGAAATTCAAAAAGTCCATTTTTTTAACTCTTAAGCATGTATTCATTTTACTACAGTAATCTAAACAGGAGATGCTTACTTTTCCGGAGCACCCGGCCTCACTTCCCTGGTGGAAGTTCACGTGTCTAACCTGACTTGTCAGTTCCAATGTTTTTAGTTTGCTTCGGGATTGTGCTTTGGACATGGATTAGTGTGCTTGTTTTTGATAGAATAACAGTTACTAAAATATGTTGCTAAATAGCACGCATGTAATTCATAAATATAACATAATAAAAAATAAACATATAATTCCATGTCCAAATCACAATCCAGAAGCAAAGTAAAATTTTTGAAACAGACAAATTTGGTTAAACACGTGAACTTCCACCAGGGAAGTGAGGCAATACTAAAATATAAATGTAAATCCTATACTCAAGTTAAATATTTAGGAAAAATCAAGTTTTGCCCTATAATGCATTACCTGGTAATGCCGGTGCATCCGGTGAATCAATACAGTGACCTGCCATACACCACTGAAATTAAAGATTAGGAAATATTTGTTACCATGGGTACAACAAACAAAAACTAAACAGAAGTGACTTTACACTTAAACTTTAAGTGACAAATTAAGATAGCAAAACTATATTTATTCCAATTAAAGTAATCAGAACACTTCTATGTTACAAGCAAACAAAAGGTTTTTGTAATGTTGTTAACCTTTAACCTTTCTTAGCTTAAACAGATGATAATCAGAGATAATCAGAGATTAGCAACATGTGAATTCCGTAAATGTTTGGAAGCCTGTAATATATATATGTTTTAAATAGCATTTTAATTAACTCTGTTTGGTAGAGATAACGGAAGCTTTCGCCAAAAAAGTTCAAATCTTAACCTTTATCAGATCTGGATCCTTTCTTAATATTATTCCCAAAGGGGAAATCCATTTGTAATTAATAATAATACAGGAAGGGTCAATCAATAAGTCATCCTAACATATATTTAAGTATGTTTGGAGGTGACTTAATAACAGTATAAGTCCTTTATAGCCTATATTGACATTGAGCGGATCTGGGTGAACACCATATCTTGTGATAACACAACGAACACATTACCTTACGATTTCCACAACTTGTACCGTCGCCAGCATCTACAGCACGTGAGGAATCTGTCTGGTTCTCTTTATCGTAATAACGGCACCAGAAAACTATACAAAGTGTCTGATAATTAGCCGAGCTGTTGTATCTTTCCTGAAAAAATTATACTTAACTTTTATTTTTTGAAATATATATATGACATACCATAGTTCCATGTCCCTCTCATTCTCAAGTTTGATTACACATATGGCGGTTGTAGCTTGCTATAGCTAAACAGGGGTGCTAAACTTTCGAGCGCACCCGGTCTCACTTGCCTGGTTGAAGCTCACGTCTTAAACTTTTAAATGCTTTCATTGTCACGATCATACCCTTCTGGAGCACCCGGTCTCACTTCTCTGGTGGAAGTTCACGTGTCTAACCCAACTTGTCAGTTCCAAAGTTTGTTTTTTTTGCTTCCGGATTGTGTTTCGGACATGGATTAGTATGTTTGTTTTTGATAGATAGCAATATCCGTTTGTTATGTAAACACGTAATGTTAGAGGTTCAACCATATTTAAGTATAGTGCAAACTATTAATATAATAGCCATAAATTTACTGCTGCATAGTAAAAAAAATGGGGTTTAAACTGCAAATGAATGTTACCAGTACTAGTTATTCAGATAAATTGGTTAGTTATGATTTCTAATATAGATTTTCTAGATGTTTTATGCTATGGTAACATGAGATGCTTACTCTTCAAGGACACCCGTTCTCACTTACCTGGTGGAAGTTCACGTCTTGAGCTTAATTTGCCAGTTTTCAAAGTTTTAAATTTGCTTATGAATTGTAACCTAGACATAGATAGGCATGTCTGGCTTTGATGTGAACACGTATTGTTACAAAGTCAACCACTTATCCAGGCATAGTACTAACAATGAATATAATATTGTTACAGTAAATATACTGCTTTGATGAAATTGTAGCATGTTAAAGAAAGCTTGGTTTTAAACTGTGAATATTGGAAAATTATGCCATCAGTACTGATTTTTCCAAAATTGACAAGTTTCGATTTTTATTATAGATTTTGTAGATATTACATTCTAAAATTGCTTTCAATAAGGACATGAACATCGTAAAATTGTTTTTAACATTGTTAACAATCAATGGTGTAATGCACTATACTCTAATTCTTTTTATGCCGTAAAATATATTTGATAACAATCAAATATTTCGTAGATACTTGGTATATAACTTATTGGTAAACATTGTAATGGCCCAAACTCAGTGTGATGTGTTCATGGATATCCAGACAATGCCCCCAGTTTTTCAATTGCACAGTTGTTTGCTTATTTAGAAAAAGTGTTCATATAAACCGTATATGTAGAAAACGTTGGAATTCTAATCACAATATGTTACTCTCTTAACAAGTGGCTATTTACCCTTATGAAGAATGAATCTTCCCCACATGCAAGCTGACATTGTTCATCCACCGTATAGGCCATACCATACAGCATGTGTGAATATTTATGTAACGTTGTGTCGATGGCTGAGGTATACTCCTTCGATAATAAGCAGTTTTGGTTATGTCTGTAAAATTATCAAATGTCTCGTGAGTGCTTATAGAACATCAAATGAATGAATTTCCTTTAACAATAACGATGTAAGTATTAGGACCATGATTCCAACTACAGTCAAACCTGTCCATAAAAGCCACCCAAGGACTTCAGTAAAGTGGCCTTTATATACAGGTTCAAATAATATGAATAAAGAATCGGTATACAATTCTACTGGTCTGTATAAGCAGGCGATCCTTATATAGAGGTTGTATTTAAGGCAGATTTGACTGTAGGATACTGGGAAATCATTAATTTGTATATTTAGCAAAAATCAATGGGACCATTACCCATATATTGCAACCATTGACAGCAATTATAAAATTAATTTGCATTTGAAAATGGCCAGAGTGATCAACATCACTCATGTTTTTGGAACCATTGGGGAAAATTATGACGTATCTTTGTATCCGATATATATGATGTATCAACGCTCTTGTTTAATATTCGAATTGGCGCATTTCAAATCAATAGAAGTATATTTTAGTTTTGAACAGACAAGTATATAAGTTAAAATAGAACCAGTACATATTTTAAGATAACATTCAGTGCTTACTCTTCCAGAGTACCCGCCCGTCTCTTACTTCCAAGGTGAAAGTTCACGTGTTAAAACTAATTTGCCTGTTTTCAAAGTTTTTACTTTGCTTTTTGGGTACAGTCAAACATGTCTATAAATGCCACCCACCAGTAAAGTGGACTTTGGGCTGGTGGCCTTTATATACAGGTTCAAATAATATGAATAATGAACAATTGGGATACAATTCAGCTGGACTTTATAAGCAGGATACTCTTATATAGAAGTGGTCTTTAAGGCAGGTTGGACTGTATTTCCATTTGGACAATGGGCCGGTAAGTTTATGTTTGATTTCTGCTACTTACCGGTTAAGTTCTGCTATGTCGTCTTTTATATACTTAGCTGAGCAGTTTGTAAATATCCATGAATTGACTGTCCATCTCTTGATTTGCCAGTCCATTGTATAACCACCATCTCGGTCGCAATCGTTCCCTTCACCATCATGCTGTGATCCTAGACTAAACGAAAAAGATATTGTTGACTTTGTGTTAAATAATGCTGCAAAATATTGCATAGTAAACAAGAAATATCTTTTAAACAGAAAACATAATAGGTTTAGGATACCATGTCGAGACATGTGAATTTTAAAATAGTGAAAGCGCTCTAGAACATACATGTGTGCTTGACTCCTGTGTTTGTTTTTGAACAAAATTGAAAGAAAAAAAATAGAATTCTATTCGATCAAAGGTCTTCAAAACTTGGTTTCATTTTTTATATTTTATTGATAGTCTAAACATCTATCAAGGACTTCCGGTATGGACTCTGACCAGTGAGGTGTAGGTGGAACGGCTCGTCAATGTAAATCCTAATTGTATGATATATTCAATGTATATGTAAGTTTAGAGTGTTGCCGATCAATGAATTACAAACAGTGAACACATAGCGATTTGATTTTTTTTTTGAAAATTCAAAATTAGTGACCCTTCAGTGATATTATTTCTATATTCTACGTGTCACCGGTTCCCGCCCTTGTAAACAAAGATGAGTTTCGAAAGCATTAGAAAAGAATATGAAAGCATAGACATAAAAGATTGTTTTGCAAGGTTAGAAATGAAATTTTGTTCTCAGATAAGTGAAATAAAATCTGAAATTATAGCCACAAACACTAGAAGGGGGTTTTACCGGAATAATTGCGAAATTCCGGAATAGTTAGACACTTTCCGTAATCTTTGGAAAAATCCGGAATCTTAAGACAAAAATCCGGAATAATAGGTCAAAATTCGAAATAATTATACAAAATCCGGAATAATCAGACAAAATCCGGAATAATCGGTCAAAATCCGGAATAAATTGGCTATATTTTTTACGGTAAATTTTCCGGAATCTAAAGATTCCGGATTTTGTCTGATTATTCCGGATTTTGTCTAATTATTTCGGATTTTGCCTAATTATTTCGGATTTTGACTTATTATTCCGGAAAATGTCCAATTATTACGGTAAAGTATTTTAAAAAATTTAAATTTTCAATTCGCGCCATTTTGTCGTTTTTCACCAACGTGCAAATAGGCGCACTTTCAAGAAAACTGTGTAATGAAGAATGAATGTCATGTTGATATGTCTAATATATATAGATGAAACTGTACATTACAGTTCTGGAAATAAAAAATTTAAATCACAAAAATAAAACATCTATCAAAGTGATAGCAGGGTTATTTATCGTGCCAAGCCAACCGTGACACGGGACCTCGTTTATTTTAAGTTCCTATCCGAAAAAACCGCGACTTTCATTGCGTAATGCCGAGTGCTTGGCGAAAAAAACAGTCACTACCCACTTTCAGATTTTGGGTCAGACCCGTCGGGGTTCGAACCCACAACCTTCCACATACGGAAGGAGCACTCTGCAAATTAAGCTTTCGCAGCGGTTGCAATGAATATATATATAAATATAAGAGATTTTCAAAAGAAACAACCAGAAGCTTAAAATCAAGCAAAGTATTACTGAAATATGTAGAAGAGGAACATCAGATTAAAATTATGTTTAGTATGGATTAAATAAAACATTTATCCATTAGGTCTTTAAGAAACATTCAAATGACATTAAATTTTGTAAATACCTGTGACCTAGTTCATGAGCCATGGTAAACGCGGTTCGGAAGAAAAAATCACCCTGGACTAAGGATCCGCTTCTATTTTTACACATTAGTGCCTCGGAAGCAAGACCTGCGAAATTCATAAAACACTGAAATAAGACCCTTTGTGAATTTTGATTCCATTCGTAAATATTATGTCTTTTTGAATGATTTGTTGTGCTGCATTTTGTTTTGAAAATAAAAAAAATTGTTGCATCGTTTCTGGTTTGTGGCTGGATTCCTCTGTGTATGTTCAGATAGTCAGTTCCAAACTTTTTGATTGTCATACAATATTATGAGCTAGTGCAAAATATACAAAACCAAATGTAATAGTGAATGTCATCAATTGCTGTGCTGCATTTTGTTTTATAAATCAATAATTTGTTGCAACGTTTCTTGTTTGTGGTTGGATTGATAGTCAGTTCAATCCAATTTTGATTGACATAGAATATTATGAGCTAGTGCACTATATACCAAAATGGTGCAATAGTATATATGGACAGCTAGTGCAATATATACCAAGCTGAAGTAACAAAGGTATACGCAATATTTGCGCCATTTAAATCCAATTATCCTTTGGACACCGTACTTTTCTTACTTGTTTTTAAGGTAGATCCATACCTTACAAAAATAGCTTGAAAACATATATTGAAATTCTGATATATTGTACATGGTCATAGATGAAAAAGACGTCAAATCAGACATTTCAACCGTACGCACAAAACGTCGCCGTCACCATGGAATGATCTACCTTAAGCTGCATTTATATTTAAATTTTGTTTTTAAGATCATCATTTGATTATTTAAATGTTTTCCATTATTTTCATATACCAATTTCATAAAAAACAAAATTCAAGTTAAATGCTTATTAAAATACATTACCAAGAATATCGTCACCGTTGCTTGTCATATTATACCTGTCAAATAACAATTCATCAGGTGTAACAAAACTTAGATACCAATGCTTGTATTAAATATTGCTACCAGAACTTTCAGCAATGGCACATGATAAAAATATCTAATAGTAAAAAAAAAAAAAACATACGTATCCATATCCGAATCACAAGCAAGAAGCAAAGTAAAAACTTTGGTTAGGTTAGTCAGCTTAGACACGTGAACTTCTACCAGGGAAGTGAGGCCGGGTGCTCCGGAAGGGCAAGCACCTCCTTTTTTAGTTAGCTGCACACCATCCACGTGTGTAATAAATGTGTGTGAAAGGACCATGAAACTATGAGACGTCAAATATATTTAGGACAATCATGGACACAGAGACATCAAACTTATCAATAATTCTGTGATGACGGCGATAAAACTTTTTGAGGGCCTTGGTAAGCATAGGCTTGCAATATCCATGATTCAACAATTTATTTGCAAACAGCCTACTTCGTTGTACAAAGTCCCCGTAGTGGGAACAAGCTCTACCATAGCGTCCTATTTGGGAAACAAATACATTATAAGCAGGAGAAGCAGGTATATTGCTGACCATTAAAGTTTCATAACTAGATGTACGAAATCAACGATAAGGATTATTAATTTCAATGAAGACGATATCGTGTATTACCAACCTAATAATTTTGAAATAGAAATTACCTAACGTACTTTGCATGGTATTACTTATTTTGTGCCTATATAGTTCATTGCATTTGGAAATATAGTCCGTTGCAATATGTTGCGCTTATCCTCCCTCTAGATTCCCTGTTATCATCTCCACACTAATGGTCCATGTAATGCTATAGTTCTGTGTTTTGTCAAATGGTTATATGTTGTTCACATATTGATAGCAATATATACAAGTATATTAACAACATGCTGTTGTTACTTTTTGTGTCATTTAGTATTGTCCGTGTTTATGAAAATTCTGTGTCATCGTGAACGACCGTTTTTGGTCTACAGTTTGAACAATTTGTTTTTTTAGAATAAGACCGTAAATTTTTACATTGACTGTGACATCAGTAACAAATAAACTCTAATTAAAGTTGGACCATATAATATGAGAGAGAGAGAGAGAGAGAGAGAGAGAGAGAGAGAGAGAGAGAGAGCATGTGCGCACGAGAGAGAGAATGTACCCGGTAATGGTCATGGCGTGATCATGTGGAGGAAGTGTTTTATGACTGTCTACGTAGGCCTCTATCTGACCTAAAGCTTTATCAGCATCTACAACTAGTGTGGTTCCGTTCATAAAAACATTCTGTTCTGTCCATGGGGAGGCAGCTCTAGTCTACAAATACAAAATCACCTAAATTACTGTTGACATTGTGCTTCTCGTTTCGAAGGTCACTGTTTAATTCTGGGCTGGCAACTATCACACTAATGACATTTACTATCTCAATAATCCTAAAGATATTTTGTCGTCCGTGGATAGGTGCCAAAACAATTGCCTCTGTTTTGTTAAATATAATATTTATTTAAAATTCATCTTCAAATTGATGCGAGGAGAACACGCGTTGTAATTAAATTTTGTATTTTTTGTAATGTTATTGGATTAAATAAGGAAAAAAAACATTCGTATCAATTTTGATTGAAACGAATGAACAAATCGATGACGTAATAACTTTCAACTAAAACGTATTTACAAAGTCTAGTTGGAAAAAACCAAATCCGCCAAAGATACTAGCAATACAAAATTGACCTGTCTGTTTGACCTTCCAGTAGGAATAGTCATATAGAAGAGTCCATTCTATACAGTAGGTAGTAGTAAGATTCACAGTTAATATTATGTAGACAAAATAAACTTACGTGATTCTTAAACATAAATGCACTCGTCTACCATAAATATTTAAATAAAGGTCAAGCGTCCATAGTAATTATTTGAATAAAAGGTCAAGCAGACAGGTCAATGTTGTTTGCCTATACATATGTATTTACCGTTAGTATTATGATCGCCACTGGCTCTATACGAATACGAATCCCGTACTGATCTAAACTTTGATAAACGATGTTTACCTGAAATATTAAAAACATAAACAGTTACTTTCTGTTGTGACGATGTTTTGAGAGTCACAATGTTAACCTGAAACATTTAAAAGAAAAACCAGCTTCTTTCTGATGTGGCAACGTTTTGAGCGTCATGATCTTAAACTGAAATATTTAAATCAAAACCAAACGCACCAATCCATGAGTATGGAACGTCAAATATAACCAGGGTAGTTTTGGATTCAGACACTGTCAGAACTGTTTATAAAGGTCAAATTTGGTTCTGATCCATGGGACATTTTACAGTCAAACCTGTCTATAAAGACCATCCAAAGGAACCAGTAAAACGGCCTTTGTGGGCAGGTGGCCTTAATATACAGGTTCAAATAATATTGATGAAGAACAATTGGGATACAATTCTATTGGGCTTTATAAGCAGGTGGTCCTTATATAGAGGTGGCCTTTAAGGGATGTTGGACTGTATTACTTTCAGATCAAAATTTCAGTAAGATAAAACACGATCATGTGATGTCCAATGCAATGGTGATGCTCTATTCATGGTATTTGGCCTACGGCAACATCGTCACAGCGAAAATGGAGGTGGACTGTCGGCTAATGGAGTTATATGACCTAGTCAAACTTCTTTCACTAAAATGGAAGCTGTCAGTTCTTGAATGGTGGAAAAACATCGACTTCCAGCCAGCGATTAGACAAACTTTTAATAACAGGATCGGTCCAAAATGTTTTTAGAACTTATGCAATGGGTGGTGCTGTGATCGTAATCAGACCACTCGGTCACAGAGGCCCACGGATAATGGGGCATTTTATATAAGAACAAAACATAATGTAGACAACTTACAGAGTCCATCAATAAACCGACGTATTCCTTTATATCCGTTTTAGCTTGCTGAACACGTGTTGCATGTGAACCAGTTGTCGTTTTATTGTAAAAACTGAAAATATAGTATTTACTTTTTCACCCGATCCTGACACTATATCTATAACAAACTAAATTTCAGACTAGTTTATTGACAGTAAATTTCTGAAGATGTTGAAGCCTCTAAATTCAGTACTTCCAGAAGTGCAAGTTCTGGCTCTACGCTTGGACGTGCTGTGCTGGAGGTCTCGATTGACTTTCAAACGAAATTTTCACTTTCATTTGTCGTTTGCGATCGTCATAATTTGTAACGACAACAGACTTTAGCCAAGTATTACTTTTTTTCGTTATTTCGATATTTTGGTTTCGATTTCAGGTTTAAATTCAAAACCTTGCATTACAAATAATCCGTTGCGCATGGCCGATGTTCTGTTAACTGGAAGTCTTTGGAGGATCATATAACGCATGTTACCAAATTATATACCAAGCATTACTGAGACTGCAATATTTTACTGACAATAAACCAGTCTGAGACTATGTTTTGTCTTATAAATATGTCAGGATCACGTGACTATTTAGACCAAACTATCTCCCTTTACTACGGTAAGATTATTTAAAAAAAGAACCACGCCATCATTTAGGCAGATAATTCGGTCTGTTTATCATTTCTTTATCATGCGATGCCATAGTTAAAATAAAAAAGTCACTGTTTTTATAAAACGTTAAGACTTGATGAATAAATGGTAATATAGTTTTTCAGCAAACAATCGGTATACCAATGGGTACAAACTGTGCACCATTGCTTGCTGATTTGTTTCTTTATTCTTACGAAGCAGAATTTATGCAGAACCTTGTTAAATCTGGAGAGAAAACTGTCGCCAAATCATTCAACTCAACATACAGATACATAGATGACGTTCTGTCTCTTAACAACCCTAAATTTGGAGACTATGTAAATGTCATCTATCTCAGTGAGCTTGAAATTAAAGACACGACTGATTCCTCAAGTTCTGCTTCATATTTAGACTTATACCTGAATTATGACGCACAAGAAAGGCTACATTTGAAACTTTATGACAAACGTGATGACTTCAATTTTTCTATTGTCAACTTTCCTTTTTTATGCAGCAATATACCTGCTTCTCCTGCTTATGGTGTATTTGTTTCCCAATTAATACGCTATGGTAGAGCTTGTTCCCACTACGGGGACTTTGTACAGCGAAGTAGGCTGCTTGCAAATAAATTGTTGACTCAGGGATATTGCAAGCCTAGGCTTATCAAGGCCCTCAAAAAGTTTTATGGCCGTCATCACAGTATTGTTGATAAGTTTGATGTCTCTGTGTCCAGGATTGCCTTGGATATATTTGACGTCTCATAGTTCCATGTTCCTTTCACACAATTTAAATTACACACGTGACGGGTGTAGCTAGCTAAACAGGAGGTGCTTAACCTTCCGGAGCACCCGGCGTCACTTCCCTGGTGGAAGTTCACGTGTCTAACCTAACTTGTCAGTTCCAAAGTTTTTACTTTGCTTCTGGATTGTGATTCAGAAATGGATTAGTATGTTTGTTTTTGATTAGCTTATTAAACTATTTCGATATACGACTAGACACTTGTTTACCCGTCAACATGTAGCCGTGACCTTGCTATAAAAGTGCTAATATTCACGATGTTAAATGGAATACCATTGTTTCTTATGCCTATTACTGACAACAAAAGTTCAAAATAATACATTTTTGAAAAAAAAATTCAATTAATATTTAACATTTGCAGAATGTAATAGACATGAGGTATTGATTAAATAAGCCTTTTTATTGAAATGAATATTAATAAGTGCATATAGATAAGTGTATAATATCGAAACGGTGTTAACAAAAATAATAACAGCATAATACCGATATTTGATAGCGTACAGACCTGTCGAAAGTTTAACATTTAACTTACGAAATGTTTAAAGGGGTAAAAGCTCATCTAATAAAAGATAACTACCGCAGACATGTTGTTGCAATGTAGCTAACGATAGCTGCTACTGAAAAGCTAACGATATGCCTAAATAAGCTACTGGTTCAGCACTAATTTGTAGCTTAGTGTGTAACTTTTGACAGGTCTGTACAGTTTAAGCTTTACATTCAGCACTTTTTTTAGCTATACATATATCATACCTGGAATAAAACTGGTAATCAACAAATATAAGTAACTCTATTGTGTGATTGTCTAGATGAGAAGTGGGATCAGGATCTAGTAGAAAACGTTTCTGTTCTACAGAACTCGAATCTGAAATAAATGAATGTTTTAGCATAAAGAGGTTAAGCAATAAGTCATCAGCATTTTCTTTTCTACAGAAATTCGTTTTGACAATCGCGGATGATCATACATATTTAGATTTATTTTATTTTCTATGGAAAAATACGTAATCCACTGTTACAAACAGACTGGCTCTGACAGTAATGAGACTGTCGAGTCTTAGATGATGGAGGAAAATGGAAGTACCGGCAAACGAATCGACAAACTTTCTGACTTTAGGATCTGAACGAATAAGATTCGAAACTAAGCCATGAGAGGTGTGCTTTAGACCACTCGTCACCCATACGGAAATACAAGGTAAAAATACATCAATAACAACATTTTAAACGATTTTCTCAACGTCAATTTCTGGCTTAAGCAAACAACACTTAATTTGTTTAGGTACATCAAGTTTACACGCGAAGTAGTCATTAAAATGACATAATGCCATTGAGGGTATGTAATGTTGCTGTTTTGTTAATACGTGATTTTGATGGCGACAGAGGCACATTATGCAATAATGTTATCTCTATTCATTAACCGCAAACACACCAATCAATGTTCAAATTACAATCACAAAAGCAAAGTAAAAACTTTGAAAATTAACAAATTAAGTAAAATTTGGAAAAAGAGACCGGGGCACCGGAAGGGCATATACGAAATAAAACATTGCATGATCATTATTATTATAATTATTACAGACTTGGAACTGTAGAATTTATATATACCATGTGGCGTATTTTGCATCATTAGAATTCCATTATTTTAAAAAATAAAACACGGTCGATGGTCAGTGCAACCAAGAACCAGAGACATATAAAACCTCTGTCTCTGCAAGACCATATCACAATAAAGTCATCAGGAAAAAACACTACCCAAAAGCCCGAAGGACATCGGACATAGTAATATTAATAATATTTTAATCACGGTATGTAAAAGGCATTTGACATGTTCTTACATGTATTTCACCAGCAATGGTATCTTACATCATGCTTACCCTTTTCAGGTATAACTTGTCTAATTTTTGTGTTTACACTTTGAATTTGTTGTGATTTGGGCCAGAATGTTTGTATTTGATAAATTCACAGTGCAAAAAGAATAAACTTTATCTTTCAAACAATCCACAAAAGTTGGGTGGTGCAGAACAGGGGGAAGCAATGATGAGCCCCAGTTAAGATTCTTTCATTTGTATTGTGTTTTCAGTAGCTTTGTCCTGTTATATCTCTCACGGTCTTATGAATCTTGCTAAGTACACAGTTTGAAAATACAAAATCAAGATTCAAGGATTTTAACGCAAAACAGCATAATCGATACACAATTATATATATATATATATATATATATATATATATATATTATATATATATATAGAGGATCTTAGACGAGTGGGGGTTTAACATGAAATTTATTAAACGAGTTTAATAATTAAATATGCCACGAGCCTTGGCGAGTAAACGCAAAAATGTCTTGCCATTCACAAAATCTGATCTATGTGATTTCTTGCCCGGGTTGTAATGAATTTTATATAGGGGAAACGGGTTAAACACTTCGCTCTCGGGTAAGAGTGCACAAACAACAAATACAGATTCCTGAATACAGGAAGATAAAGTTAAGCGAACACTTGGATAATTGCGGGAAAAAGAATTTTTTTATATTCCCCTTTTATAAATTATTTACAGACAATGCAATTGAAAGAAAAGAAAAAGAGAAATATTTCATTAGAACTCTAATGCCGAAACTAAACAGTCTAACATAATTACCTACCTTAATAATGACGTCATCGTATTGTTTTATTGTCCTATTGTCTAAATGACGTCATCACTAGTTACTTTGTTACTATGTTATGAATGTTACTATGTAAAGCATCTGAAGATGAAATGAAAGCGCTAATGCTTTACAAAATCGTGTTGTACATATTTATTTTATTATATTCTACCGGACACTGAGAAACTAACTTTTTCTTTATATATATATATATAAACTAAACGGACAGAAGTCATGTAAAAAATCGTGATCTTTTTTTTCAAAATGATCAAAGTAAACATTAACACGGTCAGCACGCCGTTGGAATCAAATCATTATATATACAGTACATATCAGTCGAAAAGCCGAATTGGCAGCTCATTTGGTGCCTTGCAAGCTGCTATATTATTATGACAGCCTTTCGGCAGCTGCTATGTATCTATCGGCAGCTTTTCGGTCACTGACTATCCATATCACGGCCTCTCGACAGCCCTTAAATATTGTTAGCTCTGTGTTAAAAGCCTGTAGAGTGAGTTGAGTAATGGTGTTTAACGTCCCAGTCAAGAATATTTCACTTATATCGAGACGTCGCCAGCTATAGGCGAAGGTGCAGAAATTTTGCCTGTGCATTGCGCTTATGGCATTATACAGCAGGGTTCTTTAGCGTGCCAAGCCCCACCGTGACACGGGACCTCGTTTTATTTTAAGTTCCCAGCGGTAATGCAAGATCGTGTGGCGCGTGCCAAATTCAGAATTCCCCTCACTATCTTGCATGCCTCTTGAAATACCATGAGCAGAAATGTCATTTCTTATCTTTCAATATATATATATTATATTTTGTGCCGATATTTGTTTCAACTCTTAGCACTGTAAGTTTTCTTCCATGCCTGCTCATGTAAGATAGGGGTCTTTCGTCATGCGGTATCGGCTCATGACGTCATATTGCGGGAAAATTGATACACATTAAGGGTCATGACCCCAGTTGTCAGTCAACGGGAGTTTCTGTATGTTTCATCGAAGAGAGATACAGTCATATTATAAATATAACAACATACGAAATAATAATATCATCTTGTAGCTGTAATGTAATCAGGTGCAATAATTCGACGGAAATTGTGTTTAGGTGGGAATGTACCACTCTAAAAACGGAAGAAAAAACAAAATAATCGTTTCGACTGAATTTCCAATTTTCAACGGCGAGATTTTGTTACTGGGCAACTTTTACGTCTATTTTTGACATCCTTTAGGTACAGCTGAATAAAAAAACAAACATACTAATCCATGTCCGAATCACAATCCAGAAGCAAAGTTAAAACTTTGGAACTGACAAGTTAGGTTAGACACGTGAACTTCCACAAGGGAAGTGAGACCGGGTGCTCCGGAAGGGTAGGCACCACCTGTTAAGCAAACTACACCAATTCTTAATTAGTCAGTAAGTGATATACAGGTGTGAAATGGTGTTCAAAATTGTAACTGCTTAGATCTGGCACGGATGAATCCAGTTGTATAAGCAAATTATCCTGACCAATTAAAAATGTTATGGTTAAAACAGCGGTTCTTAAAAACAATAAACTTAAGCAATAAAAAAACCTAATGTTATAATGGGCTTTTGTCTAGAGACCCTTAAATGTACCGCTATGTTATTAACACATACAAAGCCAAAAAAACCTTTTATGTTAAAACGGACACTGGGTTAACATCTCTAAAACATATCAATAGAAGATGCTAAGCGGCTCTTAAACACATCACTGTGTTGACAATACGTTGACCTAATGGTAAAATGGATTTTTGGCTAGAGCTCTTAAGTTTTATAGAACTTTAATATTAAAACGGGTACTGGGTTAACTGCTCTTAAACATATCAGTAGAAGATGCTTAGCGGCTCTTAACACATCACTTGTTAACAATACACTAAAAGCGATAGAGAAATTCAATGTTAAAGTTATCCTTTTCTATCCAGAAAATTTCTTTTGAGAAAGCTAACAAATTAAGAAGAGGTTTCATATTCATAAACACAGTACAAGCCCGTTGAGAGTTTAACATAGAACCAATGACAAAGTCTAAGAACAGCTGCCAAGTGACAGAGATATACATAGCTCGTGATCGGAAATCTACAGATATATAGATGACAGCCTCCAAAAAGGGGCCGGGATGCAACTTACGAGGTCCGAAATGATCATCAACTGCAGATTCGACCCTTAATATCGTTAGTTTAAGGTAAAAATTTCGACAGGCCTGTTATTTTTATCTTACTATTTCCATACATGTCATCAGTGGCTGATGCTGTTTCTATGAATAAAAATACTACAAAAAACGCCAAACAAAGAATCTATTACGTCAATATGGCTGCTTTCTTTACGGTGAATAATACACATTTTGAGATATACCTTACGAGGGAATGAGATGAGCTTCAGATTTAGCATTAATTCGTTAGCGTGGTATTAAACTTTCGACAGGTCTGTAGTATTATCTTACCATTTTCATACAGTTATTCAGTGGCTGATGCTGTTTCTATGGATACAAATACTGCAAATCGCCAAACAAAAAATGAGTTGCCATTATGAGCTGCTAACTTCAGAATGAACAATACACATGTCGAAATATACTTCACAAGGAACCGAGATGAGTTGCCGACCCGATACTAATTCGTTACCTTGGTGGGCCTGTAATTTAATCTTACCATTTTCATAAAGTTCATCAGTGGCTGATGTTGTTTCTATGGATACAAATACTGCAAAAATCACCAAACAATAAATCTGCGATGCCATTGTGACCTGCTGTCTTTAAGATAAACAGTACACAGGTCACGTCGCTATGAGGGAATTTAATTTTGGCGAGAGACAAAAGGTAATGACATAAGTGTTCTTGGTCTTATCTCTTGACATATGCTGAAATAAAAACCCTTCACAAGGACATTAAAGTTGCACTGCCAAGGAAAGTTCAAAAGGTATCATGTAAAATCTCACAGGTTGGATTATCAATGCCACCAATTAAAATTCGAATACAAGTAAATATAATTTTAATGGGATATTTTGCAATGCTAGACCCTATCGAGGTCATTACAAGTTTATGTATGGTCAAAGGTCACAGTCCGTATTTTCTTTCTGGACCATGGAACTATGTCCTGACTGTTTACTAGTAATATGTCTTTACTTATAGTCATAGTAATAATTTCTTATTCATTCTGTATTACTACTACTACAATTAAAATAAAAAGTCTGCATTTTAAAATTCCGAAATTTTGAAGTATCTACTGGTCACGTTTTGGTCATTTCATGACGTCATAAGAATTACAGATTTACCCTTTTAAACCCTACGATAGAACAGCAGATAGAGTTCGCCGCTGTACTACAAGATCAATATCTCTTAACGTTTGTGCAGAACGAGTTGGAAACGTTAACGTCAAAAATCCCGAAATAACGCTTTTTTACGTGAAAACGTCATCATATGCGATTCCATATGCATTGGAAATAAGTGTTCCGCACAAACGTTGGAGGGTATTACATTTTCAGCGGTGAACCTCATTCTGTTGAATTAGCGGTAACTTACGACATGGGGAATGGGAATGACGAAATGTCTTGAAGTCAAAACAGTAGTAATTGTATATTAAATCAGGACACCACAATTGTGATTATTAAGTTACCCAGTTAAGGAGAAGTGATATCTACTGTTTTGTAAATACATCTCAAAACTATATTAAAATAGCCGAGATACAATATGGCAATGGGAGTAAAGTGAAAAACATACTGGTCCACACTCAGATCACAAGTACAAAAGCAAAATAAAACACTGACAAGTGTAAAAAATAACCCACCACGTTTTCACATGAACTACTGCTAGGAAAGTGAAACCGGTTGCTCCGTAAGTAAAGCATCGCCTGTTTAGCTAGTTACACTCGCAATATCGAGATGAAATTGAAAAAAATACGACCATTTGGAAATCCATACTTATCAGCAATATTGTGATGACAGTCATAAAACTATTTGAGGGCCTTGTTAATAAGTCTATGCTTGCAATATCCCCGAGTGAAAAAATGATGTTTTATAAGCTTCCTTAGTTGTATAAGGCTTTACCATAGCGTATTAACTGAGACACAAATAACTATAAGAAGGAGAAACAGGTGCATTGGTACATAGATGAGGGAAGTTAACAATAGAAAATTGAAGTCATCATGTTTGTCAAAAGCGTCAAATGTAGCCTTGTGTGCATTATAATTGACAAATATGATCAAATATGAAACAGAACTTGAGGAATCAGAAGTATCCTTTTTATTTTTTATTTCAAGCTCACTTGGATAAATATAATTCAAATATTCTCCAATTTAAGGCTCATTAAGAGATAGAACGTCTTTTCTTAAGATTTAAGAAAGTGTTTTGCATAAATCCTGCTTCATATGGACCAGGAAACACGTCATCAGACAATGTATATAATTAATTACAAAAGATATATAAAAATACATTATTTTGCATTAGTTGCTAGAGACTCGATAGTAAGTAAGCTTGTATTATAGGATGTTTTTTCAATGTTGAATTTTAATAATACGGGAAATGTCCCGGCGCGAAGCGCCGGGAATTTCCCGTCTATAGGTAACACGTATGTATTATGACGTCATAGAAAATTGTGGAAAAATTCTATAGACCGTACGTCCAAATCATTTGACGCCGCGCGTGCACCACTTTCTTCACTTTTCTCAAGGCCATTGAAGGGGTCAAATCGACAGGAAGTGAGCTCCATATGGGGGGAAATCTCGCCCGTCTCGTACATCAGAAATGAAACCAAGAAACGATTATCGTGAAAATAATTCATTGAAACAAGTAATTATTTAAATAGGTTGATCGAATACCAAATATTTACGTTTCTTTCGCCATTCTGGCTGATCTCCAAGTGTAGCGTTTCAAGATTCGCGATGACGTGATTTCTTTTGATCGGGTCAAAGTTCAATTCAGATCGATAACCACTGTAAGCCAATCAGCGACCGACTTTCCCACGTGCATCAACCATGATCACACAGTATACAATGCGGGAAGATACAAAATTTGCCGATTTCAAGTTAGATAAATCGATAACCATAGTTATCTGACACAAAACTATTACGAGGTTAGCATAACCACAGTATACGACTTCTACGGTAACTCTTTTTCACATATAATTACCTAATTGAATCAAAATTTGAGTGCATCTGTGACCCTCGCTGAATGCAGTGTAAACAAAAATGGCGTTCGTCAGGACGGGAAAGACGTTTTCACAAACGATCGATTTTTAAGAAAAATAATAAAATGCGTTTTTGAAAAGAATTAATTAACAGTTCGTCCCAATAATCATTTTTATGAAAATACAGATAAAATTTATTGAATTTATTCCAAATTTAATGTAAATATTGACAAATCCTCTTGTTTGTTTACATGTGACGTGGATATCATGATCAGCTGATCGAGCTGGACCAGGTGCTGACTAGAACTGACTTCAACTACAATGACTGCACTCCTCAAAAATCTAACTTGGACATAACTGATGAGGAAAATGTACATGTTGTGCAATGAGATTGACAGCTGTCCCAAAAAGTTGTGATGAAAATAACAATAATAAAACATTCATGTTGAGTTTAGCAGCTGACTGTAGTTGAGATCCACTTAGGTAAGGTCTGAATTGACTCCTTGAAAACCTCCAGGGATGGCGACTGGACTACCGATGCTGGCAGGGGATTCCAATAATTTAGTTCTCGGAATGAATATAACAATTTTAACTAGTATAAAATCAACATTACCTTCTTCAATATCCCAGACTTGGTTCTCGAAAAAAGTTGGTATAAGTGAATAAATGCCAATTTCCACTCCACCATCCACATAAGCGACTATTTCAATGTAAATCTTAAAGCACCATCTTTGTAGTATATCATCCCAGAATGTTTCATTTCAATTTAGGTGAATAATGAATAATCTTGACTGGGGTAAAAAAAAAAAAAACTCCAACCCACCATCCTAGAATTAACCGTCTCGATATAACTGAAAAAGCATTTTCAACTCTCCGGGGCTGGGGCTCTTCATGCAGTGAAACTTAAAGGGGCTGGGCTAAAATTAACATTATTTCGGTACAAGCCTGTCAAGTTTTAATCATATTATTTGTCAATTGCAATGGTCTGTGCTTTAGAAAATTCTCATCATGGTACTATATGCCTGTGAATGTTGAAGGTGCAAGAGGAGCTTACCCTCATACCACTGTATTAATATCGGGTTGTGGGTTAAAGGTGCTGCCTAACAGAGTCACAGACAAGCATTCCACTCCCAATTAATATAATTCTATAACCAGTCGATAATCTATCCTTTCAGCCAAACGTAGCTTGCAAAATGAGGAAGCAGTGACTCAAATTTTGAAGTATTGTCATGTATAACACAAGTCAGGTTGGAACCAAAAACCTTCCACTCTCCAAGAGGATGCTATACCGGTGTAGCTAGCTAACAGAAGGTGCTAACCCTTCCAGAAAACTCGGTCTCACTTCCCTGGTGGAAGTTCGCGTGTTTAACCTAACTTGTCAGTTTCAAAGTTTTTTTTACTTTACTCCCGGATTGTGATTTGGACATGGATAAGTATGTTTGTTTTTCATTGGTATAACTGCTTCATTAATTAAATGGGGCAATCTTGAACTGTGATATGATACACATCTTGTTTTAAGAAACAGGAGTAGTTATTTATGCAATCATAAATCAGTAGATTAAATTATTCACATGGTATGGTAAAAGGTGATTTAAGATGAGAAGACATTACAACGTGAGAATGTTGTCGTGGTATGGATTAGTATATTCACTATATTGGGTAATTGAATAGCCTTTTGTGTCCCTGGAAAGATCATACCAAAACTCAGTTCTGTGCGACAGAACATGATTGAAAGAACTCGGCGGTAGTTAACTATAGTCAGTCCCACTAGTATTTGGTGTGGAAGTGCGTGGCCTAGTGGTTAAGGCGTTTGACTCATGATTCGAAGGTCGTGGGTTCGATCCCTGGACTGGGCGATGTGTTGTGTCCTTGAGCAAGACACTTAATTTCACGTTGTTCCAGTTCACTCAGCTGAAAAATAAATGAGTACCAGCAAAATGCTGGGGGTTAACCCTGCGATGGACCGGTGTCCCATTCAGGAGAGAGTCTTGTACTCTCAGTCGCTTAACGCCACCGAAACCGGGATAAGCTCCGGCCTGATGGGCCTAATGGCTCAGGACAGACTTTAACTTTAACTTTAACTAGTATTTAGTGAGACAAAACAATGTGTGCCATCCCTTTTTTGGGGTGTGTGTGTGTGTGTGTGTGTGCGCACAATAACCCGATAATAAATTTGGACATTTCCCGGGATAGGCAATGCCTAAGTTCATATTACGGGAAATTTCCCGTCTATAGGTAACACGTATGTATTATGACGTCATAGAAAATTGTGGAAAAATTCCATTGACCGTACGTCCAAATCATTTGACGCCGCGCGTGCACCACTTTTCTCAAGGTCATTGAAGGGGTCAAATCGACAGGAAGTGAGCTCCATATGGGGGGAAATCTCGCCCGTCTCGTACATCAGAAATGAAACCAAAAAACGATTATCGTGAAAATAAAACATTGAAACAAGTGATAATTTAAATAGGTTGATCGAATACCAAATATTTACGTTTCTTTCGCCATTCTGGCTGATCTCCAAGTGTAGCGTTTCAAGATTTGCGATGACGTGATTTCTTTTGATTGGGTCAAAGTTCAATTCAGATCGATAACCACTGTAAGCCAATCAGCGACCCGACTTTCCCACGTGTATCAACCATGATCACACAGTATACAATGCGGGAAGATACAAAATTTGCCGATTTCAAGTTAGATAAATTGATAAACATAGTTACCTGACACAAAACTATTACGAGGTTAGTATAACCACAGTATACGACTTCTACGGTAACTCTTTTTCACATATTATCAAAATTTTGAGTGCATCTGTGACCCTCGCTGAATGCAGTGTAAACAAAAATGGCGTTCGTCAGGACGGGAAAGACGTTTTCACAAACGATCGATTTTTAAGAAAAATAATAAAATGCGTTTTTCGAAAGAATTAATTAACAGTTCGTTCCAATAATCATTGTTATGAAAATACAGATAAAATTTATTGACATTTATTCCGAATTTAATGTAAATATTGACAAATCTTCTCTTTGTTTACATGTGACGTGGATATCATGATCAGCTGATTGAGCTGGACCAGTTTGACTTTAAAGTGCTGACTAGAACTGACTTCAACTACAATGACTGCACTCATCAAAAATCTAACTTCGACATAACTGATGAGGAAACTGTACATGTTGTGCAATGAGATGGACCGCTGTCCCAAAAAGTTGTGATGAAAATAACAATAATAAGTGACCATTTCAATATAAATCTTAAAGCACCATCTTTCTAGTATATCATCCCAGAATGTTTCATTTCAATTTAGGTGAATAATGAATAATCTTGACTGGGGTAAAAAAAAACTCCAACCCACCATCCTAGAATTAACCGTCTCGATATAACTGAAAAAGCATTTTCAACTCTCCGGGGCTGGGGCTCTTCATGCAGTGAAACTTAAAGGGGCTGGGCTAAAATTAACATTATTTCGGTACAAGCCTGTCAAGTTTTAATCATATCATTTGTTACTTGCAATGGTCTGTGCTTTAGAAAATTCTCATCATGGTACTATATGCCTGTGAATGTTGAAGGTGTAAGAGAGCTTACCCTCATACCACTGTATTCATATCGGGTTGTGGTTTAAAGGTGCTGCCTAACAGAGTCACAGACAAGCATTCCACTCCCAATTAATATAATTCTATAACCAGTCGATAATCTATCCTCTAAGCCAAAATGTGGCTTGCAAAATGAGGAAGCAGTAACTCAAATTTTGAAGTATTGTCATGTATAACACAAGTCAGGTTGGAACCAAAAACCTTCCACTCTCCAGGAGGATGCTATACCATTGAGCAACCAAGGCGGTCATAAACAGAATAGATTGTTGACCAAGGGATATTGCAAGCCTAGGCTTATCAGGGCCTTCGGCAAAACGTTTTATGACCATCATCACTGTATTGTTGACAAGTTTGATGTCTCTGTGTCCAATATTGACCTGGATGTTTTAGTTCCATGTTCCCTTCACTTAATATTGATTACACATGGTGGCCGGTGTAGCTAGCTAACAGAAGGTGCTTACCCTTCCAGAAAACTCGGTCTCACTTCCCTGGTGGAAGTTCGCGTGTTTAACCTAACTTGTCAGTTTCAAAGTTTTTTTTGTTTTTTTTTTTTACTTTACTCCTGGATTGTGATTTGGACATGGATTAGTATGTTTGCTTTTCATTGGTATAACTGCTTCATTAATTGAATGGGGCAATCTTGAACTGTGATATGATACACATCTTGTTTTAAGAAACAGGAGTAGTTATTTATACAATGCATAAATCAGTAGATTAAATTATTCACATGGTATAGTAAAAGGTGTGTGTGTGTGTGTGTGTGTGTGTGTGTGTGTGTGTGTGTGTGCACAATAACTCGATAATAAATTTGGACATTTCCCGGGATAGGCAATGCCTATTTTCATATTAAAATATAAGTTAAGAAGTACTTTATCTATTGATATATATGATCACAATGCAACAGCAAAAATTAATAAAAACTTATTGGTTTCATCATTTACATTTATTTACATTTAATACACGTTATCACATGAACTGCTGCTGGGAAAGTGGTGTTTTGTGCTCAAAAAGGAAAGCATCAAATGTTCAGTTAGCTAGTTACACTCGCCATATCGAGATGGTAATAAAAAAAAGATATTCAGCAATATTGTGATGACAGCCATAAAACTATTTGACGGCCTTGATAATAAGCCTATACATGCAATATCCCCGAGTAAACAATATGTGTAAGCAGCTTGTTCAGTTGTATAAAGCTTTACCATAGCGTATTAACTGTGACACAAAATAACCATAAGAAGGAGAATCAAGTATATCGGTGCATATAAAAGGGAAGGAAATGTAGCCTTTATGTGTTGTATAATTGAGGCTATTGTCCAAATATGTAACGGAACCTGAACATTCAGTGGCATGGTTTTTTTTCTAGCTCACTTGGATAGATGTCATTAATATATTATCCAATTTAGAGTTCATTAATAGATAGAACGTCTTTTCTCAAGATTTAAGAAAATGCTCTGCATAAATCCTGCTTCATGTGAATATAGAATCACATCAGCATATCCATATAGCACTAACAGTAATCACAAAAGATATATATATGCATTAGTTGCTAAAGACGGACTCGATAGTAAGTAAGCTTGTTTTAAAGAAAGGATGTTATTTTCAATGTTGAATTTTAATAATAAATTATAAGGTAAGAAATACTTTATCTATTGATACAGTCATATGATAAAAATGCATCAGCAAAAATTTAAATAACTTATTATTTTAATCATTTACATTTAATACAATGTCACTGTTTTATACAATACCCCTAGACGAATAGGTCATAGGTCTGAACATATAATTCTCACTTTTCAATCTTTTTACACTAGCTGCTGTTAATGATGGAGTTATGTATACTGTAATATAGTCAATATCCATTATGTCAACCACAAAAAACTTTACTAATTTATTGTAATTCAATGGTAATAACAACAGCAACCACAATACGTTCAAAATTCATTTATTCTTCCAATCATTCCACATTAACAAGTTCACTGAACGAGAAGAAAACAATGTGGAAACGAAGAAAACCTTGGTTGTCAATTTCAATTTCA
The DNA here is from genome assembly GCA_021292105.1 of Anadara kagoshimensis. Lineage (NCBI taxonomy): Eukaryota > Metazoa > Mollusca > Bivalvia > Arcoida > Arcidae > Anadara > Anadara kagoshimensis. The sequence goes on from CM037870.1 coordinate 3,369,799, forward strand.
TTTTATCATTTGAACTGCTCTTGTTTATGTACATAAATAACAATCTTTTAAATCCACAACGAGAGTAGTAGAGTACTCGGTATCCTTCTGAAACTGGTATACAAGTAAAAATGTTTTGAGACTAAAAAGGCAAAAATAAGAAAAGGCGACACCATGATTGTAGTTTTTATTTAGATTCTTCAAAGTCCTTCACTATTATCTGAAAAATACACAATGAGATTAATTCATTAATTAATCGAATGCGGTTTATCGTCACAGTCAAGAATATTCCACTTAACTCGAGACGTCATCAGGCAAACTTGTAGGTGAAGTTGCAGAAATAAATACGTTTGCAATGTACATGGAGGGTTCTTTAACGTGACACGCCTACAGTCACACAGGGCATCAGATTTTAACATCTCTTCCGAAGAACCCCATGACTGTCATATCTGATTGCTTGGAGAAAAGTAGCTATTACCTATTTTCAAGTGTTGATCAGACCCCGGTTAGGGTTCGAAACACGCCTTTCCACAAACGGAGCGTTCCCTCTACGTACAATGACAGCAACAGAGTACTCAGATTTTGCCATTCTTCTTAAACGGGTACACACCCTTACGCAAGCGTTACACCAACCACCGACGAGCATCTGTTCAGTGCAGGTTAGGAAAAATCACATGGGCTAATGAATATACTACCATTTCTGTAAAAATCTTCAAATTATCTATAGAGAGTTCCTGAAGACAAAGATCAGTCTATATAATTGAAAATCATTTCACTTAAAACCTGATACCTGGTACACCCAAAAAACAATTGTTTTATACGCTTATTGTTTAAGACTTTTCCCCATGCTTCATTTTATATCAAAATATCATCAAGGTATATATTAAAACACAAACATACCAATGTATGTCCAAATGCAAAAGCGAAATCTAGCAAATCACGTCAAAAACATGAACTTCAATTAGGAAAGTCAGACCGGTTGCTGCGGGAGGGTAACAATATTTGTTTAAGTTCAAATATCTCGGTTAATACTGAATATACTAAATAAACAATTTCATTTGTACATCAACCGTTGCCTTAGCTTTTTAATCAATCAAACTTTGAAATTGGCGAGTTTAACACCAGAAGTGAAACTAGAGTGATCCAGGTAATACTGTGAATACATTTAATTTCGTGGGCTCCAATTTTCGTGGTTCTGAGAAAAAAATACAATTTCGTGGGATGATAAATTCGTGGATAAAGCATCTGGTATTAATCATAATCCGATTACGACCCGCGGGTGCTTGATCGGTAAAACACCCGAGTCTACGCCAGATGAGTGACTTTTTACCTCATGATAGAATATTCAGATTCTGTTATTTACATTTCATTGGAATGCGCATGGCAATGTGTATTGCCGGTAGTTCCGGTGATTATTAATAACCGGCAATACCACGTGCTCTGTATTATAACCATAATAAAGTAAGTTTATTTTATATTGTCAATTGTTGTTATTTACTTTTACTTTTAATCAAATTTATTTAATTCAAATGAACTGTCGATATCGATAGATTTGCCGTTCGAATTTCAACAATTTATTTACAAATAAAGTTTGAAAACTTCGAGATATCATCGTGAATTTAATATTTTTAAAGTGACTGAAACCTAAATCTAATGAAGATCGCCTCTCGATGTTCGGTCGCTCGAACCCCCAGATGGCTCGAATACTTGGCCAAAGTTCCATGGACTTCGAGCCATCGAAGTTCTACTGTACATGTACATATATATTCGTTGACATGTAAATTCGTGGGTCAAGGTATCCACGAAAACAATGAAAATTGGAACACCACGAAAATTAATGAATTCACAGTACAGGTAAACACCTATGTTTAATGCATATATATATACAGTCCCTATGCCCTCTCTACTGGACTAATTGTCCGAGGATTTAACTACACTATATATATGCACATACATGCGTTATTTTAACCAACTGCATTGCATTATATTTTTTGATAACAATACAAGAGTATCATCAGTTAAGAAGTATAGGTAAACAACTTTGCCCTGTTTTCTTGACCTTAAATATTTAAATATTTATCACGGACTAAGTACATCTATATATAGGGAGCACAGGTGTTTTGTATACATCATGAGATGTACTCATCTCGTAGGTTAAAATGTGCACTGTGTATGTATTAACTTGGATTTTAACGTAACCCATGTATTGGGTTGACCCTCCTGTATGAATATTCAAAATAAAATGTTAAGCGGACAGGTTAAAGTTGTTTATCTATACCCTTATCTATTCTTTCAGTTAAAACTATCACAATACATCATTAACAATTTAACAATAGTTCATATATTTTATTTAATACCAACGGTTTAGTTTTGGGCATATTACTCCTTGCCTTTCTATCTTTTTACAAGTTGCTGATTAAAGAGTTACATATTACATCAAATGCCTCGGTAAATACAGAATAATTATAATCTTATTCAATTTCTTATGTAACAAATCTAAAATTTACATAATTTTACAACACTAGACGACCGTTTCAGAATACAATTCCTCATCAGTGGTGTTTGTACCAAAATTATGAAACCAAAAATTTATTTCAAGATGATGAAAAGAAACCCAAAAGACCAAATATATTTTATTAGATTTAGCTAAGGAAATACTTTTCATGAGGGAGTATACCTTAGTTTTTGAGAAATTTCAACTAGCAACAAATTTAGACAATAGTTATAAATCATTTAAAAAAAGGTAAATGTTCGTTTAACTGCAAATATACACGAATAAAATGTATCTAGAAGAAAAACATGTTTAGGTCTAAAGTGACGTTGTGGAGGATGGCTAAAGAGTACAAACCTGAATGTAAATTACATTTGAATCAAAAGATTTTACGATTTTTAAAACAATTGTTAAAATTATACTATGCAAATGATTCAATGGGCACAAATAACATAACAATCTTCGTACAGTTTGGAATTATATACAGTGAATAATTACAGATTGTCCATTTATTTAAGGTGATATGAAACTGTTGAAATAATAATACAAAAACATGTCGGTCCATATTCAAATCACAATCCAAACAAAAACTTGAAAAAAATGGCGAGTTTGCACAATGGAAAGGAGGCTGGGGGCTCCAGGATAATTGTGGATACTTTTCAACAATATTTTGTTGATGGCCATAATTGAGACTATATAAGCCTAATCTTACAATTATAATATTTAGTTTAGTTAGTAGAAGTGTGGGGTTTAACCACGCTACTGTCATTTGATAATTTTAAATGTCTTATTTTAAATCACAAGTCAAACTTCGCATATGATGCTACATGTATATCAAAACTAGCCTAACAGCATGTCTGATTTTAGAATCTTTAATTTCTTGTCGTCCTTTGATACAAAACTAAAGTGTGTTTTTGAAAATTTGAAGGTGGGTCTAAACTTCAGAATTTGACTTGTCCTTTAGGTGTGACGGTTATAGCAGGATTGGCTGCATAGTCAAGCTCATATATATAATGGTCGTTGTTTTTATCAAATACTACATAAAATAAATGTTGATTGTGATTGTTCGCTGCTGAGATAGAGACAACATCCGGTGGGAGAGATGACCACACATTTAAATTGTTATTGTTCTGGTCAAGTATAGTATCACCTAAATTAAACAGCTGTGACGTACATCCTTGTATACAAAACATATAGTAAATCCCGTTTTGATAGAAAAATCTTTGTTCTCCATTTCTTCCACGATATATAGACCACATTGGGGAATTTGGATAACCACCACTTATACTACCGATGTGGTTCTGGATTGGTTTTGGGAATCCATTCTGTGGTGTCATATGCGTACTGCTTGACATCCATCGATAAACTTCACCGGCTAAAACAAAAAAAATAACACAAACGTGAAGATACATAACACTACAGCCATTATAAAATCATTCCATCATGTTTACACGCCTATATCAATAAAAAAAACCATAACAATCCATATCCGAATCACAATCCAGAAACAAAGTAAAAGCTTTTGAACTGGCAAGTCAGGTTAGACACGTGAACTTCCACCAGGGAAGTGAGGCCGGGTGCTCCGGAAGGGTAAGCACCTCCTGTTTAGCTAGCTTAACCCGTCACGTGTGTAATCAAAATTGTGTGAAAGGAAAATTTAAGAGGAAACGTTATTTGGTATTTTAGCATTTCAGATATAAAGCTTTTTCCCACTATCAGAGCTTTACACAACGATTTGAAGCTGCTAACAAATAAATTGTTGATTGATTCTTAGACTTATGAAGACTGTAAAGAATTTTATGGCCGTGGTGGCTACATCTTGTTTACATACCTATATATTTATTGCAGATAAATTGCAAACCTTTGTTTGTCATCGCCAACTCAGTAAGCAACAATTGTGTATAATTGTCAGAAACATATTATTGTCTAAATTTACTGCCAGTTAAACATTCTAATTCTCAAAAACTATTTTATACTCCCTCATGCAAATAATTTCCCTTGCTAAATTTGGTAAAATATATTCTGGTCCTTTGGATATCTTTTCAACATCTTGAAAAAATTTGGTTTCACAATTTTAGTTCGAGCACTACTGATTAGGAATTGTATTCCGAAACGACTATTTGGCACTGTAAAATTAAAACTGGTATAATATGTAATTTGGTCCTCGAAGATATAGTTGGTTGGTGCTGATTGTCCATCACTGCTGCTGAATAACATTCAGATTTATAGACGAACATCTCTCATCAATACAGATATGATAAGTTATTTTTTATTTTTATTCTTACCCTTCCGGAACACCCAGCCTCACCTTTGTGTTGAAAGTTTACGTGTCAAATCTAACTTGTCAGTTCCAAAGTTTTTACTTTGCTTCTGGATTGTGATTCGGACTTTGATTAGTATGTTTGTTTTTGATAATTGTACTATAAGCTATGGTTCCGACCTACCAGTCATTTTACATTCTTCTATTCTTCTTTTTATTCGTATGAATTATGTAATAAGTCTATATCATTCAAAGGAACTCTGAATACATAAATTGTAACACAATTCTATTATAATGTACTTTTGTCTATCCAATGTAGAAATGTGCCTACTATTGTTTATCGTTTGTTGTAGTAATTCATGTTCTGTTAATAATAAAATATTATTTTGATTTTACAGCACTAGACGGCCGTTTCGGAATACAATTCCTCATCAGTAGTGCTTGGACCAAAATTATGAAACCAAAACTTTTTTCAAGATGTTGAAAAGAAACCCAAAGGACGAAAATATATTTTACCAAAATCATCTGAGGAAATACTTTGCATGAAGGCGTATACCTTAGTTTTTGAGGCATTTCCAATTTTAACTAGCAGCAAATCTAGACAATAGTATATTTCTGGTTTTAATGCACAATTATTGCCTACTGAGTTTGAGATATCCTCGAGGCAAGAGCCACCAGCAGGAATACCGGTTCAGGAGTTTACATATTATACCAGTTTTAATTGTACAGAACTAGACCACCGTTTTGGAATAGAATTCCTCATCACTAGTAAACAAGTAATATATTTTTATATATTGAAGCAGGACCCTCTTCAATGAATTAGTTTTAACGGGAATATAATCTAGCCATTCACTTAAAACTATCAATGAGTACCTAAGTGTTTATCACAGTAATGTATTACTACGTACATAATTCTTTCCTTGAAAAATAAAGAAGATTGTCAGTTGCGAAAAAAATGATAATGATGTTACTTTTTCTTATTATTTTTTTGTTTTGCTAAATGATAAACGAGGAAATAATTCGAGATGATACAGCACGCTAACATAAGTATCTAGCTCCGGTTTCACAATAATTTCTAAGCTAAGATTTTCCTTAAGTTGAATTTAGCAAAATTTGGTTATCTATTTTTTGAACTATGGTGAATATTTTTGTCAAAACTAAATAAAAATGTTTAAATCTAGAATTAATCTTAAAATGACGTCTTAAATTCCTGAATATTTTAAAAATCAACAAAATTATAAAGATTTGAAATTTTGTCAGATATAAGTTAAGGAAAATCTTAGCTAAGGAATGATTGTGAAACTGGGACTGTTAGTACAGTACGAACCAAATAACTATAGTCCAAATTAATTTGTTTTGACTTACCTGTTGTATACAGTTCGATATTGTTGACTTGATACGACAACATAGAAGCTACAAGAGAAATATCCGGTAGTCCTGCATATCCAGTAAATATGGTGGAGAATACCTCTGGTCCTCTACACGGCCCAGTAGCAAGGTCCTGGTGCGTATCATAGATATAAACACCTTCTGGAGTAAGTATCGTCATGTCATAAGTAGATCCAACATAACACATATCCTGTAACGATTCTATTACAGCAAGGATTTTCCCCTGTAAATTTAAATTTAAACAATAAAAACGGTAGATCCAACATAACACATATCCTGTAACGATTCTATTACAACAAGTATTCTCCCCCGTAAATTTAAATTTAAAACATCAGTGTGGTATGTCTAGATTCAGAAAGAATACATTAGAACATATATTACAGATACGACACATATCAAAAATGGATATAAAAGAGTTAAGAACATTTCATTTCCCTCCTTGGTGGACTTCGGAATATTGTAACACTAGGCTTAGAAAGGATCTCAAAAAGTTTAATGCTCGTCATCACAATACTATTGACAAGTATGATGTCTTTGTATCCAAAATAAACCCGGATATTTTTGACGTTCCATAGTTCCAATTAATTGTATTCTTAATTTTGATTTCACAAGTTTCAGTTGTATCTTGATAAACATGAGTTGGAGTTGCTTACCCTTCCGGAACACCCTGCCTCACTTCCCTGTTGGAAGTTCATTTTTGTTAACCTAATTTGGCAGTTTCTAAATTGTAACTTTGCTGTTGGGATAATGATCATAACATAGATCCGTTTGTTTGTGTTTGATTATGTCTTTTCTAAAACTATAATAAATGATGTCCTATAGATGTTCTTTTAACATGTCATCCTTTTTGCTTAAAGCACAGAATTTCTTATATCAAGATTATGCATTATTGCATCAGATATAACAAAATAATTTTATGTTTTGAAAGAACAAATGACAACATATTCTATTATTTTAAACTATTGTACCAATTGTTTTGAGGTATGTTGGCTTTTTGTAACATGCAATATTTAATGTTGAAAGAATAGTGTTTCTAAAATCAAGATCATGCATTATTGCTTATAATATTTAATGTATTTGAATCAACAGTTGATATTTGTGTATTTTGTTATTATATTGGGGACATTTCATCTTTCATGTTTAATGCACAATATTTCTGAACTCATGATGATGCATTATTGCATCAGGATATAACATATAACATTTATTGTGTTTGAGAAAAATTGATGACGTCATGTTTCTACTTTTAAAACTTTTGGTATTATTTATTTTTCTAACGTCTTTCCCTTATGCCTAAGCTATAGCTTTTCTGAAATCACGCTTGCGCATAATTGCACGCGATATTACTTGAGTTGATGACGCCATATGTTTACTCTTTAAAATATTGAAATAAATTCGAGGCTATCGTAAGAATTACCCTAACGCATAATGTAAAGTATTTTATAAAATCATCACAGTGCGATATTCAGTGCAGCAAATATAACAATGAATCGATGACGTCATACGTTTGCTGCAGATATAGTCAGGTAAGATATCCAGATTTTAGTACAGATATACATTGATGATATGAGAATAATAGAATGAAATTAAACCCTCAAAAGGTTTAAATTAACCGTTATGTACACTGTATGCCTATTAAATCAAAATCTGGACTAATTTCGAGACATGGGTATTTTCATATTCCAGTGAACATGAGCCGATTTGAGCTAGATTTATGGAACTGGGGTATATTGTCAATATCATTATGATAGTAAGATTAAATGTGTTACAATTTGATACATCATGGTGCATAATGAAACTCAAATTACCACTACTTATCAAATATTGATGAGATTTCAACATAAGATAATTGATGTAGAGCTTTGTGAAATAATGACTAAAATCTGGATCACTGTGCTGATGGCAGTAAATTATGTAAATTTCATAGAAAAGCAAAAAACTAAACAAATGGTATTTTTTACTTATTTGAACTCTGTCATGACGAAAAATTACTTTTTGCAACAGCGATTTTAATATGTGTATAATATCTCTGTACAAAATGAAAAAGATAAGACTTTTGACGTCACCACTGGCATCACTTCCTGATAAACATGCAAGAATACTTCACGGTTACCCTGGATGCGCATAACGATTTCAAGTCACTACAATGTTCAAATAGTTAACAATATCACATATTATTCAAATTTATTATATTTTTATGAAATAATTCACTGACATAAAAACAATGACTTGAAAGTTATAACTACAAATACAATGTAATTGAAAGATATCACAATAGCCTGAATTGTGTTTAAAGAATTATGTTGACATCTGAGGCATTTATAGAAACCACTGTCAGATTTAAATACCTGAATAACACTATGCTAATTTTGAAGCTAGCTAAACAGGAGGTCTTTACTCTTACGAAGAACCCGGCCACATTTCACTTGTGGAAGTCCACGTGTTTAACCTATTTTTTCAGTTTTTACCTTTCTTCTGGATTGTAATTTGATATGGGTTAGTATGTTTGTTTTTGATTTCATGAACTTACTTGGGTATTGCTTGCAGTAGTCGCCATAGGCGTCGTCGTAGTTGTTGTAATTTGTGACGTAGTTTGTGATGTCATGTCTGTCAAAGTTGTAGTTTGTGATGTCACCTCTGGTGAAGTTTGTGATGTTATCTCTGATGTTGTTTGTGATGTCATTTCTGTCAAAGCTGTAGATTGTGATGTCACCTCTGGTGAAGTTTGTGATGTCATCTCTGATGTAGTTTGTGATGTAATCCCTGATGTAATTTGTGATGTCATTCCTTCTGTAGTTTCTGATATCATTCCTTCTGTAGTTTCTGATATCATTCCTTCTGTAGTTTCTGATATCATCCCTGATGTAGTTTGTGATGTCATTCCTGATGTAGTTTCTGATGTCAGCTCTGACGTAATATGTGATGTCATATCTGGTGTATTTTGTAAGTCATTTCGCACTATACTGCACATTTGGTGGACAATTATAGTGTTATTCGATGTTGATTTCAAATGACAGATTTCCATTTTATATAGAAACACATTACAGTTAAATGATATGGCAACACATCCCGACGTATCCATACACAAGGAAAGGCATTCTACCTACAATTAAACGATGTTTATATGAATCATTTACATAATATTTATAATTATACATGGAAATAGTAAAAGCAAGTCACAAAACATAAAATTATGGTACGAAACTGTAATCAAAGATATTGGTTTCTACTGGCATAAGGAATATTGCACCTACTGTATGTCCTCAAAAGGAGTGCATATGGAAATACAACAATAAAGTCGTACTTTCCAACTCACAAAAAGTGTCAAAACTTCAAAACTTCACACAATTTATGCTGACCTAATAAGAAAGAATACTTTTTATTCATCCAAATGAGTTTAATTCTTTACATAGAACAATTTTGAAGTTTTTATCAAAACAAAAACTATAAATATGTCAAAATAATTCCTTCTATACTTTCTTACTGCGGACAACTTTAAACGTGATGTCATAATTGAAATATTAATGATGATCACACCTGGAAAAAAAAACCGAACAACAATGACCTGCCTGCTGTTCTGTAAATACCGCGATGTATTTTTTAATGAGACCCAATATGTATGAAAACTGATCACATTCAAAAATTTTCCCAAAATTTCTACAAGTACATGAGATCTGAATAAGGATGTTTTCATTTAAAATTTTAATTCGGTTAGGTCAGTGCGTATATATGTCGAAATGGAAATAATGAATATCTGCAATATTGCAGCATTTTAAATAAACTCATAGAAGGAATCTGCATCAGGTTTCACAGAAAAACTTCTTCGATAACTTGTTAACCAGATTTTGTTTTAACAAGTTCATATAGTAATTTCTTTGTTAATGACACCTTGAAATGCAAGAAGGCATTTTTTTATAAATATCTAGGAACGTTAACACCAAGAAAAGGAAATATTACAATGCAATTAATTTGAGTTGAAAACTTTTTTTTCGTCATTATATCACAATTGTTATATATTACATATTATACCAGTTTTAATTTTACAGCACTAGACGGTCGTTTCGGAATACAATTCCTCATCAGTAGTGCTTGAACCAAAATTATGAAACCAAAATTATTTTAAAGATGTTGAAAAGCTACCCAAAGGACCAAAATATATATCTTATTGTAATACTACATACATGTACATTACAATGAAAACAAACCATGCATAGATCAGAACAGATATATCTCTTAATGTCATGTAGCCCCATGTCACTTTTGACTGACTATATATATATATGCATTGTGTGTTTTTATCATAAAGATTGCAATTAAACATTATTTTTTTTATTTTTACTCACCAAAATACAGCGACATTAAAGAAATATTTTTTCTTATAAATATGACATATTTAAGAAGTATGCAGTATTGAGTATTTCATATAGGAAACTTTTAATCGCATGTTTTTATTTACTTAAACTTTTAAATTAAATTTAATTTATTTAAGTTTAAAACATGGTTTGAATCTAGGAGTGAAGTTTGAGAACCTTTTATAAATGTTAATTGAATATTCAATAAATTATCGATTATAATAGATAAACAACAGCAACCATTTTCTTCAAATTGATGAATAATTCGCGTAGCGAAATTTTTTATGTGTGCAAAATGTCCAATTCTTTCATACTTCCATAACAAAAAGAAAAGTTAATTTAGTTTCTTATAATTCAATTTTAAGAATTTTTTTTAACAAAAAAACCAACAATTTAAACAACAATATAGCCGTGACAAGTAAAACAAATCCAGATAAGTTATCCATAATGAGATGACGTCACTGAGATTCAATCCATTCATGCAAACGTAACAGAGAAATCTGACTAATCACTATGCTTTTAACAAGTGAGAATTGAATAATTAATTTGTGGCAACGACAATTGGATTTTTTTTAATTTACCACATCTATATGCATATTCAGCTTACAATCTCAAAATCAAAAATAAAACTTTTAAAACTTCAGATTATGTTAAATACGGGAAATGAGGCCGGCTGCTCCGGAAGAGTAAGGGCCTCCTATTTAGCTAGTTTCACCTCCACCCACGTCTAATCTAACCAATTAGTTAATACAATTAGTTAGGATATGGATTAGTATGTTTGTTTTTGATTAATACCCAATATGGTATTTTACATGTAGAACATAAAACTTTTGTTTTTGTTTAGTATGAATTTTTGAGAACAATTTCCAAAAGTAATACGTCCAAAATCGTCTGGAATAGGACAACTCATTATTTATTATTTAATATAGCATAGTGCCGCCTGAAGTAACAATGCATATGATTGTAAATGACCACGTTTTCAATGCCATTATAGAGCATTATATTGACTAATAATTTGCAAAGTCAAGGTAATCAAATTCAGGAAATTACCATCTATAACATCATTGATTTTTTATATCATGTGTAAATACAAATAAGCGTTGGCCTTACTGAAACTTGTAAATAAAACTTAAAACGTGATGCTTGCTTGTTTGTGAGTGTGTCGGAATTCATTAAGTGCTGTTTTTTTAACATTGACCTTAGTTTAGCATGCTTGATTGACATCGCATTTATAACATGAAAAATATTTACAGCTTTTTTTCTTTGCGTTGACATTGGTATAGCACGTTTTAATTGATATCACTTTATTTAAAATGTAATGGATTTTCAACATAAGATACACTTATTAAGAGAGTACCCTTGTTTCAAAACAAACAACGCGTCTAATTTGTTTTTGTTGCTTCGACCTCGGCTGAGCAGTTATGATCCATATCACTTTATTTGACATGCAATAGGTTTTCATCACCACGAAACACTGAATGTTTTAGACCGTATTATTTTCAAAACAACATCAAATATACATTTCATAAACTTTACGTTTTCGTGTTGTCTTTACAAGTTGCTAAACGAACCATAAATCTCACTCAAAGAGGATAAGTGTTATATGAAAATTCGAGGTAAATTTCTAAGTAGCAATCAAAAACAAACATACTTATCAATGACCGAATCTCCATGTCCGAAAGTGAAAAATTTGAAACATACAAATTAGGTTAGACACGTGAACTGCCACCAAAAAGTGAGGCCGTTTGCTCTGGAAGGGCAAGCACCTACTGTTTAGCTAGCTTCACCCGCCACGTGTGTAATTAAAATTGTGTGAGAGGAACATGGAACTATGGGACGTCCTATATATCCAGGGCAATCCTGGACACAGAGACATTTAACTTATCAACAATACTGTGATGACGGCCAAAAAAACATTTTGAGAGCCTTGATCAATAAAAATACATCAGACAATTGCTTTTGTTTACAAAGCTATGCTTCGAGACAAATGGCTTTTATCACAACATATATGTTGATGAATATGATGTCGTTTTATCCAAAATTATCCTTGGTAGTCCCATGTTCCATGCTCATTACACGTGTGACTATTGTAGCTGGCTAGACCATTCTTCCAGTACCCTTTGCCTCACTTTCCGGAATTGAAGTCCATGTGTTTAATTTAATTAGTCAGTTTTTACTTTGTTTTATGTGATTGTGATTTGAACACGGATTAGTATCTTTGCGTTTGATTAAACACGTTATTCTAACAATACATTAATTCTTAACAAAACATTTCTAAAGAATGTCAAAAACGTTTAATTGAAATTGATTGATAAAATAAAAACCTTTCACTTATATCGAGATGACACAAGTTATGGCAGAGGATTACATGAAAACTAACTTACCCAGGAATAAACCCAATATGTGTCTATTGTATCCCCTTGTATTTCCATTCCTTTAAGATGGATCCCATATGTAGATCGCATTTCACTTCCAAAACAAGAAACTGGTAGTAATGAAACCAAGACAATAAAATCCAGAATTTCCATTTCATAAATTTGTCGATTTTATAAATTGTTTACATTATGTTTTAATTTATATTTCAAAAATTTGTCACTTTATATAAAATTGTTTCTATTGTCGGTTAAATTTCTGAAAATTTATAGAAGATTTTTTTATTTATCTTTTAAATAAATCCCATTTCATTAATATGACACTTATAATAATATTTATATCATCGTTCTAAATCCACTTCATAATGCCACTGTTCATTACTTTTGAATTCTATTTCACAAATTTGTCACTTTTTATAAAATTGTATATTATCTTATACACACGCGTTTTTTCAATTGTCACTTTTTATAATTTTCTATTGTCACTTTTTAAAATTTTTCTATTGTCACTTTTTAAAATGTTTCTATTGTCACTTTTTATAGTTTTTCTATTGTCATTTATATTTTATTTCAGAATTTTCTCGACTTTTTATATTACCTTCTGACTACTTACTCATATTACCGAATGATCTTTGACTAGCATCAATTATAATTGTGTTCTCTTAAATGAATTTTACACTATTGAAATACCTGTGACTGTATTACAAACAGTTCGGAAGCTAGTTAACGCGCAATATTAAAACATCCGTGATGAACAGTTAATTTTCCATGAGTTTTTGAAGTTTACTCGCTGGGTTTTCCTATATATATATAGCTTTACAAATCAATCAGAAACACGCTGGTTTCATTGAGAAATTTGAATCCATATAAAATCGATATCACCAGCATATCTGTAAAAACAGTTTTGAACGTTTGTAATTTATTCTGCCATGCTGTTCTAACATTGTCATCGAAAATCTATGACGTTCTGGCAAATACGTTAAGTTTTATGACAGTCACCACAGTATTTTTGATAAGTTTGATGTCTCTGTGTTCAGGATTGTCCTGGATATATTTGACATCCCAGACTTCCATGTTTCTTTCACAAAATGTTCATTACACACGTGGCGGGTGTAGCTAATTAAACAGGAAGTGCTTACCCTTCCGGAGCACCCGGCTTCACATCCCTGGTAGAAGTGCACGTGTCTAACCTGACTTGTCAGTTCAAAAGTCTTTACTTTGCTTCAGGATTGTGATTTGGACATGGATTCGTATGTTTGTTTTTGATTAAGAACACGCGTATGCATCGTTTATATAGAGACTATACATATCCATAAGCAGTGAGACCTCTCGAAAATTTAACAATAAGCTTAGCTTATAAATAAGTGCAGAATCTGTAGGTCGGCTCCTAGGTAAGTTATACAAATATACCCTAAAGCCCTTTGACAGCTGTTTTCTTTCTCTTGACAGTTTTGGTTATCATTATTTAGACCACTTGGTAACCGAGCTTCGCCGTTTTTTCATAAACTCAGTTTTAAACATCTATTTATTAATTTTATAACGTAACACTTATCACCCGTGATTTTCTTATTTTTTCACGCATGATTTCCGTACAAAACAATTTTGCTTGTTAAATATATATAAGCCCAGTGTACGAGTAGTAACAGTAGTAACACTTTTTGCATGATATTTGAAAATGGTTAAAAGTAAAACTAACGACGTTGTGCAATACATTGTTATATTATTTTTTATTTATTTATACTTTTTGTAACATTTTTACATACGTATAAGACATGGACACTATTCACGCACACATATACTCAACATTTATTCTTTAATACTATACAATTAACATATATAGGAACCATATATACATGTATTCTTGATGTAACTATTATGATAAATTACATTTGAAAATTGGATATATTCAGTTAAAATATAAATGTGTTTTAAATAGTATTTTCAAAAAGTTTTGATAAATATTCCCAATGTTTTTCAAAATATGTATTTTTTCTGTTGCTTCATATCTTTTACTTTCAAAAACAATATTTTTGAATATATTGTTTTAATTCATTCATATTTAGAGACTGAATTCGAAAACGTTTAAGATCAATAAATTAATGGTTAATGATATGATTATATTGATCTCATGTGAGTTGCTTTTGTTTAATTTGCCAAATATTACATCTTTTATAATAAAAGAAATGTTTTAAGTCTTTTCATAAATCAAATTTTCTATGTTATTCCAAATTTCTCGTACAATTTCGCATTCAAAGAATGTGACTGATACTTCCTTCAAATATTTTACAAAATGTAGATTTAGGATCTTGTTGAATATTCATTTTTTCATCAGTTTATTTGTACTAAATATTTGAAAAACTTTCTGTAATTTTATAATTTTAGTTTCGTATCATTACAATTTTTGAACAGGTTCATATATACCTTTTTCCAATTGAAGTCACCAGGTAAATTGAATTTCCCCACCTTATTTCTATTTTTGGTTTTATGTACAGATTTAATGAAAATATCATAAATATGTCTGCTTCCTTTTTTCTGTTAACTTACTGTAAACGTGTTTATTTTCGCGATGTACTAATTTTCGATTATTTAGCGGCCGTTTGTTTTGCTCGAAAATTAATATCAAGCGAAAATTATATTATGCTTATTGTATTAAAGTGCATATTTCAAAAAACGCGAAAATTTATGTACGCGAACGTGCCTAAGAATTCTTTACAACGAAAATAAATACACGCGAAATTAAATACGTTTACAATATATAATCGAACTCTGTTAATGACGGAATCTTAATATTGTTCACTGTATTATGCTTTAGAATGGCGCGTTTAAATCCTTCATAGATTGTGAAAGGTATCTTATCATTTATATTTTCTCTAAGTTTTGATGAGTAATGAAATGTTGGTTTTGAGTAAGAAGGTCATTTATGTGTATTACTTCATTTCCATACAGCTGTTTTATCAACACATTTCTATTTGCTAAAATTTCGAGTTATACTATAACGGATGTTTAATCTCATTAAGGCATTGTTTTAGGATTTTTGAAGCTGAACACGAGCTACAAAAAGATTGTGAAAGATATGGGTTATAATATTCCCATTGCGTCTGTGTAACGGATTAAACATTGCAAAGTATTGGTCGCAATATCAACCATAAATTATGTGAAAAGTTGAAATACAAAAAACGTTTCAAAGCAGCTACTCCTGATGTCATCAGAAAATACGTCATTTAATACATGGTATTTATCTCCCTCCAAACGTGAGATACTTATCAAATGTGATGTTTCTGTTTCTGATGGAACTGTAAATAGATTTATTAGCGGTCCACTCAATGCTAGATTACGTAAAAAGCGACCATAAACTATATGACGCATAAATTAAGAAAAGACGTGCTGGAGCATGTCTATCCCCGTTTAAGAAACAGCAAATGGAAAAATTATGTAACCATAGCCACAGACAGGCCATGATTTACATGGGTGGCAGTTATGGCCGTATGTTTGGGATTGAATTTGAACATGAATTGGTATGTTTGTTATTGATAATAACTTTGTTTTTGTGGTTGTATTTGAACATTGGCCGGTATGATTATGAAGATTTATGTGTCAAATACCAGGGGCTAATGGCCCTTGCTTTATAGTAAAATCCGATATAATTTGGAAGCCGAAAAAACCGTAAATTGCAGTACTGTCAATGTTTTCCATAACAGATAACGATTTATTGTCCGGAAAATCCTTAAAATAAGCTATTGATATACTTAAAATGTTGCATAATTTCCGTTTGTTTGTAATGAAGATACTTTGGCCGCATTTTTCTACCAGCATGGATATTATGTTAATAAATATACATTAAACATTTTCTTTGGAACTATGACGCCAGCCCGGTATATGACTGGTAAATAATAAAATAAAAAATGTTCTGAAAATAGTGGAGGCTAATTTGTGCCATTTCGCTTTTTCAAAAACGCGACAAAAA
This sequence comes from Anadara kagoshimensis, assembly GCA_021292105.1. Taxonomy (NCBI): domain Eukaryota; kingdom Metazoa; phylum Mollusca; class Bivalvia; order Arcoida; family Arcidae; genus Anadara; species Anadara kagoshimensis. The sequence goes on from CM037870.1 coordinate 3,386,606, forward strand.
AAAAAAACGCAAAAAGTGAAATTCGAACGAGAAAAAGGGACAAACAAACGCTAAAAAGCGAACATATATGATTTGGTGCGATGTAAGGCGCTTTTCGCGTTTTAATTTCGCTTTTTCTCGCTTTGGCATTTTGACGACGAAAAAGCAAATACGTGAAATGGAATACATCAGCCACCATAGAAAATACCTTATTTCACGAGTTATGTAATACAAAAAACTTGCCGTCTCTGATTTTATTTGATACTGAAAGCATTAGATTTTTATATCTATTAGATTCTTATTAAAATAAATAAATAGTCCAACAATGTGCGTCAGTAGCATTGTTCATCAGGAAAAAATAAAACTGCGTGAGATATGTGTGTTAATTTTAATGTTTGTACTAAGCAAAAAGTTCAATGTTTCAATATTATAGATTAGTATTGGACATTGTCCCAGTAAAATTATTCCCTGTGATGTGGTAATGGAGTTTTTCAATTAGCAATGTTTGATTGAATAAAATCCATAAAAATCAGTAAAGCCTCTATACAATCTTGTCATTAGTAGAGATAATTGAAAGATATTTACACTTATTGAACAAGTCAGGAATATTCAGAAAGTTCGTGCATAAAACTTGCGGACTTGTTTTTCTAACAAAATACCACCAAAGATTTCACACTGAGCCAATCAAACACAATCAGTGAAGATAATACAAAGAAAAAATCACGGCTAGAATAAATATTTCAGAATATCAATATGCTTTTAAATAAACATTAAAAGGAACATGGAGCTTGTTTTAAATGTCGAGGCCAAGGTTTTATTACAAAGAAAGTGAAATCACAGTGCTAAAAAGGCTTATTTACTTTTACAATGTCACAAGGTCAGTTTTAGATGGAGATTACTCATTTCTTCGTGAAACTGGTCTGGAAATTTCAAAGTAAACATCGTTTTTATAAGGGCGTCACCAATCTGACAACTATGCTTTTAAAATTAGGGTTGCTTTAAAAATAAAGCGTGAGAAAGAAAAATATACTGAGGATACCATCAACATAATGTTAGAGTTTTTGATAGACAGCATATTTGTTGTGTTTTTGGCACAAGCTGTGTACCATTGCATGTTGCCTTATTCATAGGAAGCAGAATTTATACAGAACCTTGTTAAATCTAGAGAGTGAGTGTTACGTGTCACGAAACTCTTTCAAATCTAAATACAGATATAAGTAACGTTTTTGTCTTTATAACCCAATGAGAATATCATCTATCGTAGTGAGCTTGAAATAAAAGATACGACTGGATCTTTAAATTCTATGTCTTACTTGGACCTGTGTCTCGATTATGGCTCCTATAAAAGGGTTTATTTGAAGTTTAACGACACACGAGATTACTTTAATTTTTTATTGTCAACTTTCCTTTTTATGCAGCAATATTCCTGCTTATGATGTATTAATTAATACAGTTATTACGATATGGTAGAGGTTCTTTTACTACCTACAGTTTCTCTACACAACGAAGCAAACTGCTTACAAAAACATTGTTGACTTGAAATACTTTGGCTTACCTTGGGCCTCAAATAGTTTTACAGTCTTCATCAAAATGATGTTCATAAATAAAATCTATCTCCAAAATTACTCTTGGTATATTTTCTTGTTGTTCCTTTGATTTTCCATGTGAAAGCCGATGCAACTAGCTAGACAGGAGTTACTTATTCTTACGGAGCATACGGTCTCACTTCCGTGGTAGAATATCACGTGTTTAACGTATTTTGACGGTTTTCAAATTTTAGTTTGACTTCGGTTGTGAATTGGACACGGAATACCTAGTCCGACTAATCAGCCCACTAAATCCCCATTTCACCATCCAAATGCAACGCGCGATCTGATTGGTCAATACAGATTAGTAATGTCTTCACGATGCCAAAGTGACAAAGAGCTGAAGAGACATCAGAAAACCTTTTATTTCTACGGACATCGATGGATTTTAATTAAAAGTTAAGCATGAATTGGTAGAATAAAGTTTTAGGAAGCGTTTCTTTGTCGTCAGCAAGAGCAAGGTAAGGAAATACTGGAAGTTATCGACGCGTGTTTTCGTTTCTGTCGTTTTCGCCAGAAATTTCAACAATTCAACAATGGAAGCTGTCAGACCACAAACACCCAAAAAGTCAAAAAATTAAAATTGGGGTTTAGTGGGCTGATTAGTCGGAATAGGACTACCAGCATGTATGTGTTTCATCGCCTGCCATCAGACCGTTAAGAACCTATAACAGTATCTCATTGGTTTTTGTATAAACATTTCTGAAAAAGCCAAGATTTACTCAAGAAAGTAAAAAAAGTATAAACAACAGACTAAAGATCATTGATCAAGCAATCAAACATGCAATTTTGATTTTTCAAATATTGGAAGTAACCTTGCAATCGCGCTCTCATTTTTATGATTAAAACAATTATATTTCTCTTTAACTCGGTTTTTTTGCAAAATTTAGAATTTCAAAGACAAAATCGATTACCTAGGAAACCATAAATAAAATTAATATCTGTTAATTGGCAATTTAAATATTTTAATTTGCGTCAATTACACAATTAAATTATGAAATGTCGTTTTAATTTGTTCATTACTGATATTTATTATTTTGTTTGATTAAATTTTTGAAGAAAAAACAATCGGTAACGGCAATTATCCAACGGAACATTGTGTATGCATAGCATTTTTGTAATTTGATTACGCACGAAACTTTGTGCAAATTGACATTTACTGATGTCATCATGCAAGATAATATCGGCAATAACACTATCATGTTAAGTTAATAAATAGTCGTTCTCAGAAAAATAAACAAATCTCTGAATTAAAACATAAATCTTTCGTTGTTAGGTACAGAGCCTTTTTAGTACAGAATACTATATGATGAAATCGAACGCACGACTTTGAAAATTGAGTGCAGGACTTATTACTTTTGAAGCACACGCTTTTAAAATCCGAGATCCCGATTTCCGTGAGTCGTGCGGATGATTTTCGTAAATCATGCGTGCGTTTTTAAAGTCGTGTGCTTGATTTCAAAGTTGTGTGATTGACCTTAAGATATATTTTGTTTTGGTACAACAGGACCACCATATGGTACTGACATAATTTTGCAGACTGTGAAAATAGCTTGATTTTGATATGCGAAGAAAGTCTTTCATAACATTTGTTTGACTACCTAGTTTCGAATTAAATAGCTTGATTTTGATATGCGAAGAAAGTCTTTCATAATATTTGTATAATTACCTGGTTTCAAATTAAACCACTTCATTACAAAATTTGGAAATCGCAAAATGTACATGTAAACATATGCCAAGAGATAATATAGATTATATAAAATGTGAAACAATAAAAATAAATGTTTTGTTACCTGCACTATAGATAGATATCATAATTTTTTCTAATCTATCTATTGGCTTTTGCTGAACTTTTGGGACTTTTCAAATTTTTTTAAATCTTATGAATAAGAAAAAAGAAAACATCCAAAAAGACACAACACAAGTTGGTAAAATATAGACAAAACACGAAAAGACGAACATAAATTGGAACTTCTGATTTAAAACCCCTAATTGAGACAGGTAGTGGAGTAAAATGTTCAGTGGCTTGTTTGTGCTTCTTCTGACTTCCAACTTTAGACGTGTACTGAAACAAATGTTCATTGGTGTGGTTAAAACAATATTATGTGCTACTTTTTATTCATATAAATAATACCATTAAAAATATTTACAATCGTTTATTTTTTCCTTAAATAAACTTATTGACATTCAAGAATACCGTTTACATTCCAGTAAACTACCATCGCCTGTCAACCTCTTGGGTTCTTTGTTTAGACGTTAAAGAAGGCGGGGCTAAATGCGTTGAAATGACGTCAAAAAGGGCGGGGTTAAATACTTTGAAAAGATGAAATGGCGCTGTTCTATTCAATGCCAAAAACCAGCGGTTAAGAAATAAAAACCAGTATTTTGTAATATGAAACTCTAAAAGCAGAAATGTCAATGATAAATATTGTAAATATAAAAAACTATCACTTTGTTGTGGTTTATGGGGATATAAACGAGATAAACAAGTAGCAATTCTTTAATAATTTGCTTCACAATTTAATGAGAAATGCCAGTTGCAAAATACCTCGTTAACCACTGAAGGTTTTTTTAAAGTAAATGCACCGTAAAGGCTTAAACTTGCGATACATCTATAGCTAGTGACGTCACGATATACGTGAAATATCCTTGAAATGGACGGAAAACACCATTTAATCAATGCTAGCTAAACAGAAGGTACTTACCCTTCCGGAGCACCTGGCCTTACTTTCCTGGTGGAAGTTCATGTGTTTAACCTAACTTGTCAGTTCCAAAGTTTTGACTTTGCTTCTAGATTGTGATTCGGATTAGTATGTTTGTTTTTGATTTACAAGGAAAACGAACGTCTAGACTATATACTCAATAAATCTATTTAAAAGCAATATAAAACAACCCTCTTTTGTGAGCAGCACTTACTGATTCGTTTTAAATTTTGCATTATGTTTTATATTTTATGTTATTTCATTATGATATGATTTTATTTCGAGATCTGTTTTCATTGGTTAAACTACTTGCACGCGCAACGCCGGTTTTCATCATATTGCACTCTGGAGCATAATAAAACACAATATTGCACTAAGCCAATCAAATCTATCATTTAAAACTTGAATAACATAACAAAATCCTGAAGTGCCATTTAATGACGTCACTGACACTAGTATGTCATTAGTTACCGTGACGCTGCTCTGGTACCGTGATGGCTGCCAGTGTCGGAACATAAAAGGCTAGAGAATTGTTGGTTAAATTTAATACTTGTTTTCTCATTTTAAAATAGTTTACATGTAATAAAACAATTATAGCATTTTAGTGAGTGCGATGTGATGTTTTATCGGCAAAAAAGCAATATTGACAGAGGCCTTCGTATACCGTATTATGTTACATTGACCTATATCAGAATGGGTGTAAATAATGTCAATAAGTTATTCATCATTATCTGAACTATTGATACACATTGCTCATATTCTATAGGAATTTTTATGGCAAAAGCTTGTTACATTTCCAGACCAAGTGTTTAAAGCTTTGGTAGCTTAAACAAGTCGAGAGAAAAAAATAGATGTTTGATAGCTAGTGCTTTTGGAACTCGTGTTGAAAATTAACTGCATAAAATAACTACATATGATTATCAACCACAAGTAACTTATTTTTACATAGATAGTCAACCCGCACTGTTCCTTGATTAACAAAGGTATCAGTTTTACAACTTCAGACGAAATTCCTGTTGATTTTCCAGAACAGTTGGTTACCTTTCGAAATTCAGTGGTTCATGTCAAAATCACATTGGCAAAATTTTTTTTTTTTAATTTGAGAAATGGCAGTCAAGTTGAACACGTGAACTTCAATCAAAGAAGTAAGGTATGTGCTTTGAAAGGGTAAGTGCCTCCTGTTAGCTAGCTACATCCCCAGTGTGAAATCAAAATTGCAAAGGTAAGGAACATGGCACCATGGGACGTCAAATATTTCCAAAGAGATTTTGGATAAATGCATATACTTTTGAATAATATTGCGATGACGGCCATAACACTTTTTGGAACCTTGATAAGCCTCGGCTTGCAATATCCCCAATTTATTTGTAATCACCTTGCTTTATTGTTTGAAGTTTATATAGTAGGAACAAGCTCTACCATAGCGTATTATTTACCTGTGAAATAAATACACTATAAGCAGATATATCGCTGCATAGAATAGGGAATAACAGTTGACATAAAAAACATTGAAATTATCAGGTAGTAATCAAAAACAAACGTACTAATCCATATCCGAATCACAATACAGAAGCAAAGTAAAAACTTAGGAACTGACAAGTTAGGTTATACACGTGAACTTCCACCTGGGAAGTGAGGCCGGGTAAGCACCTCCTGTTTAGCTAGCTACACCCGCCACGCGTGTAATCAAAATTGTGTGAAAGGAACATGGAACTATGAGACGTCAAATATATTCAGAACAATCCTGGACACAGAGACATCAAACTTGTCAACAATACTGTGATGACGGCTATAAAACTTTTTGAGGGTCTTGACAAGCCTAGGCTTGCAATATCCCTGAGTCAACAATTTATTTGCAAGCAACCTACTTCGTCGTACAAAGTCCCCATAGTGGGAACAAGCTCTACTATAGCGTATTAATTAGGCAACAAATACATCATAAGCAGAAGATGCAGGTATATTGCTGCATAAAAAGGAAAGTTTACAATAGAAAAATTGAAATCATAGTTTCCAAAGTAGTCTTTGATGGGTGTCATAATCAATGTGCAAGTTCAAATCTGAAGCAGAATATGAGGAAGTAGTCGTTTCTCTATTAGGATCATTAAAATAGAGTGTCTTCTATATCTGTAAGTTAAATGATTTAGCGACAGTTTTCTCTCCAAACTAAACAAGGTTCTGCATAAATAAAAACAAACAAAACAACCAGTGGTTACTGAAGAGGATATTCCAAAAGCAAATACCGTCACTCCTTCATAATGTCAGTTTTTGAAGAAATCAATTGAACGAAAATTTTAGAAATTTAAATATAGTTTAATATTTATCTGTAAACAGCAATAGCTGTAAAGAGATTATAGATTTAACACTGTAATCCGGAAATAATCACAATAGTAACCATAGAAAAAGAAAAAAATGTTACAATTTTACTTTCAAATTTCCCACTATAGATTACATGACGTTGTTGTGAAAATTGATCCTGTTAATTTGAAAACACAATCTAAATAAAAAAAATAGTTAAAAACAAATAATCAAAACACTTGTTTTATCTTTCAAATTTTAAACATTTTTTTTGAATGCAGCATAAACTGTAATTTAAATATCGAAAATTTATCATTCATATTATAAACATTTTAGTTAAATGCTACATATAACTGCAATTAAAATTATTGACAAAAATTAATTTTTCATATTTTAAACATTTTAATTAAAAATTACATCAATAATGCAATTCAAATGACTGACAATAACGTATCTCTTTAATCTGATTTTGTTTCATGCATTATACATCTCATATTTATATTTGAATATTTTATCAATACCAAACGCAATAAATTGATTTATTGTACAAAATTGCTCTTTTAATGAAAATTAAATGGTCTATAGTTCTAAAAAATAAAATAGATATTAAGAAAACAAGAGGCCCATGGGCCTGATACGCTCACCTGATAACTAATGGCTAGCTGATAGATTTAAAGAACACATAAATACTAAACCCCAAGCCTTTTTTCTTTACATCATGATAACCAGTGTATCAATACCTACAACATTCTAATATACATGCCTATACAAAAATTTTATAGTATTCGAGATAATTAACCATTTTGGTATTGTTTTGCATGTGACCTTGACCTTTGAACCCATGACCTTTTTCTATACATCAAAATGATTCTTGTATTGATACCTACAACATTCTAATATACATTCCTATACAAAAAGTTTATAGTTTTCGAGATAATTAACCATTTCGGTATTGTTTCACATCAGTGACCTTGACCTTTGAACCCATGTCCTTTTTCTATACATCAAAATGATCGTTGTATCGATACCTACAACATTCTAATATACATGCCTAAACAAAAAGTTTATAGTTTTCGAGATAATTAAACATTTCCGTATTGTTTTGCATATGTGACCTTGACCTTAGAACTCATAACCTTTTTCTATATATCAAAATGATTGTTGTATCAATACCTACAACATTCTAATATAAATGCCTATACAAAAAGTTTATAGTTTTCGAGATAATTAACCATTTCGATATTGTTTTGCATCTGTGACCTTGACCTTTGAACTCATGACCTTTTTCTATACATCAAAATGATCGTTGTATCAATACCTACAACATTCTAATATATATGCCTATACAAAAAGTTTATAGTTTTTGAGATAATTAACCATTTTGGTATTGTTTTGCATTTGTGACCTTGACCTTTGAACCCATGACCTTTTTCTATACATCAAAATGATCGTTGTATCAATACCTACAACATTCTAATATACATGCCTATACAAAAAGTTTATAGTTTTTTAGATAATTAACCATTTCAGTATTGTTTCACATCTGTGACCTTGACCTTTGAACCCATGACCTTTTTCTATACATCGAAATGATTGCTGTGTCAATACCTACAACATTCTAATATACATGCCTATACAAAATGTTTATAGTTTTCGAGATAATTAACCATTTCGGTATTGTTTCACATCAGTGACCTTGACCTTTGAACCCATGTCCTTTTTCTATACATCAAAATGATCGTTGTATCGATACCTACAACATTCTAATATACATGCCTAAACAAAAAGTGTATAGTTTTCGAGATAATTAAACATTTCCGTATTGTTTCGCATATGTGACCTTGACCTTAGAACTCATAACCTTTTTCTATATATCAAAATGATTGATGTGTCAATACCTACAACATTCTAATATAAATGCCTATACAAAAAGTTTATAGTTTTCGAGATAATTAACCATTTCGATATTGTTTTGCATCTGTGACCTTGACCTTTGAACTCATGACCTTTTTCTATACATCAAAATGATCGTTGTATCAATACCTACAACATTCTAATATATATGCCTATACAAAAAGTTTATAGTTTTTGAGATAATTAACCATTTTGGTATTGTTTCGCATCTGTGACCTTGACCTTTGAACCCATGACCTTTTTCTATACATCAAAATGATCGTTGTATCAATACCTACAACATTCTAATATACATGCCTATACAAAAAGTTTATAGTTTTTTAGATAATTAACCATTTCAGTATTGTTTCACATCTGTGACCTTGACCTTTGAACCCATGACCTTTTTCTATACATCGAAATGATTGCTGTGTCAATACCTACAACATTCTAATATACATGCCTATACAAAATGTTTATAGTTTTCGAGATAATTAACCATTTCGGTATTGTTTCGCATCTGTGACCTTGACCTTTGAACCCATGACCTTTTTCTAGACATCAAAATGATCGTTGTATCGATACCTACAACATTCTAATATACATGCCTATACAAAATGTTTATAGTTTTCGAGATAATTAACCATTTCGGTATTGTTTCGCATCTGTAACCTTGACCTTTGAACACATGACCTTTTTTTATACATCAAAATGATCGTTGTATCAATACCTACAACATTCTTGTACATGCCTATACAAAATGTTTATAGTTTTCGAGATAATTAACCATTTCGGTATTGTTTTGCATTGTGACCTTGACCTTTGAACCCATGACCTTTTTCTATACATCAAAATGATCGTTGTATCAATACCTACAACATTCTAATATATATGCCTATACAAAATGTTTATAGTTTCCGAGATAATTAACCATTTCGGTATTGTTTCACATCTGTGACCTTGACCTTCGAACACATGACCTTTTTCTATACATCAAAATGATCGTTGTATCAATACCTACAACATTCTAATATACATGCCTATACAAAATGTTTATAGTTTTCGAGATAATTAACCATTTCGGTATTGTTTCGCATCTGTAACCTTGACCTTTGAACCCATGACCTTTTTCTATACATCAAAATGATCGTTGTATCAATACCTACAACATTCTAATGTACATGCCTATACAAAAAGATTATAGTTTTCGAGAAATTTAACCATTTCAGTATTGTTTCACATCCGTGACCTTGACCTTTGAACCCATGACCTTTTTCTATACATCAAAATGATCATTGTATCAATACCTACAACATTCTAATATACATGCCTATACAAAAAGTTTATAGTTTTCGAGATAATTAACCATTTAGGTATTGTTTCACATCTGTGACCTTGACCTTTGAACACATGACCTTTTTTTATACATCAAAATGATCGTTGTATCAATACCTACAACATTCTAATATACATGCCTATACAAAATGTTTATAGTTTCCGAGATAATTAACCATTTCGGTATTGTTTTGCATCTGTGACCTTGACCTTCGAACACATGACCTTTTTCTATACATCAAAATGATCGTTGTATCAATACCTACAACATTCTAATATATATGCCTATACAAAAAGTTTATAGTTTTTGAGATAATTAACCATTTTGGTATTGTTTCGCATCTGTGACCTTGACCTTTGAACCCATGACCTTTTTCTATACATCAAAATGATCGTTGTATCAATACCTACAACATTCTAATATACATGCCTATACAAAAAGTTTATAGTTTTTTAGATAATTAACCATTTCAGTATTGTTTCACATCTGTGACCTTGACCTTTGAACCCATGACCTTTTTCTATACATCGAAATGATTGCTGTGTCAATACCTACAACATTCTAATATACATGCCTATACAAAATGTTTATAGTTTTCGAGATAATTAACCATTTCGGTATTGTTTGCATCTGTGACCTTGACCTTTGAACCCATGACCTTTTTCTATACATCAAAATGATCGTTGTATCATACCTACAACATTCTAATATACATGCCTATACAAAATGTTTATAGTTTTCGAGATAATTAACCATTTCGGTATTGTTTCATCTGTGACCTTGACCTTTGAACCCATGACCTTTTTCTATACATCAAAATGATCGTTGTATCAATACCTACAACATTCTAATATACATGCCTATACAAAAAGTTATAGTTTTCGAGATAATTAACCATTTCGTATTGTTTCACATCTGACCTTGACCTTTGAACCCATGACCTTTTTCTATACATCAAAATGATCATTGTATCAATACCTACAACATTCTAATATACATGCCTATACAAAAAGTTATAGTTTTCGAGATAATTAACCATTTAGGTATTGTTTCACATCTGTGACCTTGACCTTTGAACCATGACCTTTTTATACATCAAAATGATCGTTGTATCAATACCTACAACATTCTAATATACATGCCTATACAAAATGTTTATAGTTTTCGAGATAATTAACCATTTCGGTATTGTTTCACATCTGTGACCTTGACCTTCGAACACATGACCTTTTTTATACATCAAAATGATCGTTGTATCAATACCTACAACATTCTAATATACATGCCTATACAAAATGTTTATAGTTTTCGAGATAATTAACCATTTCGGTATTGTTTGCATCTGTACCTTGACCTTTGAACACATGACCTTTTTCTATACATCAAAATGATCGTTGTATCAATACCTACAACATTCTAATATATATGCCTATACAAAAAGTTTATAGTTTTTGAGATAATTAACCATTTTGGTATTGTTTCGCATCTGTGACCTTGACCTTTGAACCCATGACCTTTTTCTATACATCAAATGATCGTTGTATCAATACCTACAACATTCTAATATACATGCCTATACAAAAAGTTTATAGTTTTTTAGATAATTAACCATTTCAGTATTGTTTCACATCTGTGACCTTGACCTTTGAACCCATGACCTTTTTCTATACATCGAAATGATTGCTGTGTCAATACCTACAACATTCTAATATACATGCCTATACAAAATGTTTATAGTTTTCGAGATAATTAACCATTTCGGTATTGTTTCGCATCTGTGACCTTGACCTTTGAACCCATGACCTTTTTCTAGACATCAAAATGATCGTTGTATCGATACCTACAACATTCTAATATACATGCCTATACAAAATGTTTATAGTTTTCGAGATAATTAACCATTTCGGTATTGTTTTGCATCTGTGACCTTGACCTTTGAACCCATGACCTTTTTCTATACATCAAAATGATCGTTGTATCAATACCTACAACATTCTAATGTACATGCCTATACAAAAAGATTATAGTTTTCGAGAAATTTAACCATTTCAGTATTGTTTCACATCCGTGACCTTGACCTTTGAACCCATGACCTTTTTCTATACATCAAAATGATCATTGTATCAATACCTACAACATTCTAATATACATGCCTATACAAAAAGTTTATAGTTTTCGAGATAATTAACCATTTAGGTATTGTTTCACATCTGTGACCTTGACCTTTGAACACATGACCTTTTTTATACATCAAAATGATCGTTGTATCAATACCTACAACATTCTAATATACATGCCTATACAAAATGTTTATAGTTTCCGAGATAATTAACCATTTCGGTATTGTTTCACATCTGTGACCTTGACCTTCGAACACATGACCTTTTTCTATACATCAAAATGATCGTTGTATCAATACCTACAACATTCTAATATACATGCCTATACAAAATGTTTATAGTTTTCGAGATAATTAACCATTTCGGTATTGTTTCGCATCTGTAACCTTGACCTTTGAACCCATGACCTTTTTCTATACATCAAAATGATCGTTGTATAGATACCTACAACATTCTAATATACATGCCTATACAAAAGTTTATAGTTTTCGAGATAATAATTATAATTAGAGGTAAAAAAAATTAGGTCACGACCTTCACAATCGACCTTGACCTCATTTTGAAGATACTAACAAGAAGATGTCAAAACTGAAAACCCCATGTCATTATCTGGTAAAATAGTCAAGTTATAACAATTTGAAGCTATTTTACGATTTTTTTCAAAATTAAACGCAAAAACGCGTAACCTATTTTTTATCCGAATTTCACAAAATGAACAAACTATAGGCTTAAGACCCTAGAGAAGCCAAATATCACATCAGATTTTTTCTCCAATCAGTACTTTCGGAGAAGAAGATTTTTTAAGATTTTTGCACCCCTAGGTCACCTTGACCTAGTTATGGTAGCCATAGCAACGCCACGAACAAATCTGAATTGCACCGGCCCATATATACTTCTGACAAAGTTTCATCAAAAACTGTCCAGTAGTTTCAGAGGAGAAGTCGAAAATAGGTGTTAACGACGCACACACGCACACACGCACACACGCACATACACACGCTGCGCTATGCCATAAGCTCACATGACCTTCGGTCAGGTGAGCTAAAAATTAATTCAGGATAAGGTTCAATTAGTACTAGGTATATCAAAACATACAAGGCATTTCAGAAATGTGTTCCTTATAACATACTCTTCCATAGAAAACAAATGTTGCAGTGCTCATTCTGGGGGGGGGGGGGGTATTGATTCCTTATTTTGCCAAATAATACCATTGGTCTAAATTCAACAGTACTTGAATGCAAACAAAAACAAAACAGAACAAAATTAAGATTTTATTTTTTAGAAGAAAGTTTTTGGAAATAGTCCTTTTTAACAAAATCTTAGATTGAACACTGCAAGGAAAAGCATAACATTCAATTGTATTGATGCAAAACATCAGGTTGTAAAACTCCAATATAACATTTTAATGAGCATAAAATCTAAAATGAAAGTGATTTAAAGTGTTCACAAAAATGTCATCCCTTTACTATATTCAAATGGGTAGTTTATGTACTAAAAAAATTTCATTTCGAACTCGATCTCCAAGAAATATTTCAAATTGAATGTAGATATCGCTAAACACTAAAACTTAAATCCCTCTATTTTACTTGCACATATCAATACACAGTTGGACCTGACTGTAAAGGCCACCCAAGGGAACCAGTAAAAATGGCCTTTATGGGCAGGTGGCCTTTATATACAGGTTCAAATAATATTAATAAAGAACAATGGGAATACAATTCTACTGACCTTTATAAGCAGGCGACTCTTATAGAGGTGGCCGTTAAGGCAAGTTAGACTGTAAATATGCCATTTTGAGCAGAAACTGGTTATGGCATTCAGGTAAAATATCAGGTATTTTATTTTACTTATTTATTTTTAATTCCAGATCAAAATATAAAACAAGAACGCCAAAGACACCCCTGTAGAGTTCAAAAAGAGTAGGCAGACGCTTACAACTGGGAGCAATTGAAACAGACTGTGTAAGAAGACAAAATAACAATATTTAATCATTCTATGTCAGTAGTACAGACTCCTCTTAAATAAATAGGATAAATAATGCTATACAATTAGCTTATTAACAATCAATAGATAATTGTTAAAATTCGAAAAATCAATTTTGCCGCCAAGATTAGATGGAAGAAAAAATCATTTTAACGGGTCTGCTGAACTGTAGTAAAAAAATCATTTTAACGGGTCAGCTGAACTGTAGGAAAACATAATTTTAACAAGTCAGCTGAACTGTTGGAAAAATCATTTAACAAGTCAGCTGAACTGTAGGAAAAAATCATTTTAACAGATCAGATTAACTGTAAGAAAAAATCATATTTTACAGTTTACCTGGAAGAATTTAAAATCATTTTACAAATAAGACTTAAAATACTGTGAAGAATGCATTTTCACTTTCCTAATAATGTGTATTATATGGGAAAAATCGATCTGACATAAGATGCAAAAACACATAATATGTATACATTTACGCAATATTGCTACATGAATCATTGTCCATAACAATTTTCAGTACGATTTTTTGGTTCCAGTAATGTATTTAAATTTAAATTAGATTTCAAGTAAAAATGTTCTCCAAAATTATACTTACAAAAAATACACTTTCACTGCTATATTTTTCAGACACATGAAAGTGTAAGGAGAAAGAAATGGAATGTCAGCAACCATAAAAATCACAAATGATACACAGCCAATGTTTCAAATTGGAAAGTATAATAATCACAAGAACAAGGCCTGTAGTGCTCAACCCGCAAAATTTAACCCAATTTGCTAAAATTTGGTCAATGGAAAATTTCTAGGAAAATCCCATTACATATGTTAAATGGCCATGTAATTTTTATATTTCAAATTTGAAGAAAATTGGTTGAAAATTGAATGCACAATGACCATTTTAGTGATTTTGCTATTTATAGTAATGTCAGCCATTTTGGATGTCATACAGGGTTGCCTTGTAAAAACTTTGATTCACTTCACCCACGAACCTTCCACACCAAATTTGGTTTCAATTGGGCCAGTGGTTTCTGAGGAGATTAATTGGCTAAAAATTTGACCTCATTTGCATAATTTGCTAAAATTTGGTCAATGAAAGCATCTAGGAAAAACTTAAATATGTTAAATGGCTAGGTATCTACTTTCTATATTTCAAATTTGAAGAAAATCGGTGGAAAATTAAGACACAGTGGTCATTTTAGTAACAGTGGCTTTCTTCAATTTCATACAGGGTCGCCGTGTACAAACTTTTATCTACTCCACCTAGGGACATTCCAAACAAAATAAAGTTTCAATGAGAAGATCAAAGTTTACGCACTGACACATGCACACAGGCTTCACCATGCCATAAGCTCAGCTGGCTACAGCGAGTTGAGCTAACAAGAGCTACCAGAAGCATAGCACAACTAACATTAATACTTAGTACATCACAGATGTTTTATTACAAACTTTTACATTTGAAATTGTTGATAATGTAACTGCCATCCATAAAATATTTTACAATTTGTAAAACTGGTCATGTCATTACAGACTGAAAATGCACCACTTGGGCCTAACAATTTGCACCATTATACAGTAAAACCTGAATAAATTGCTCTTCAATAACTTTCCCACCTTGATAACTACCACATTTTGAAGTCCCAAAATCTATTTGTTCTACGATTTTCTACAATAAGCCTTCTTCAATTGATTGCAATATCCTTTTATAATGTCAAAAGTCAACTGAACAACTGGAAATGAATTCAGGTTTTACTGTATGTAATAAATAAAATAGAGTCCATAAGTGCTGAAACATGACTTCAATCAGCTGTTAACAGCACAGATATAATTATAGACCATTGTTAAGATTTGACTAGATTTGTTCCGTTATCATAAACCCTGCATCTGTTTAATTAAATCTTCTAAACTTTGTCCGGAAGTGTCAACAGTTGCAGATTCATCCTGTGAAAAAGAATTAAATAATATATTGATTGAAAAAAAATCTAAAAAATTTCCAGATTTTTATGCACATAAAATATACACCACCCTCGCCCTGCCTTTTGATATTAATATATTTTTATGAAATTTTCGAATATTTTCAGATATTTTATACACTGTGCTCTGGTTTTTGATGTAGCCACCTTATTCAGCAATCAAGTTATTGCTATTTACAATTGTGGCCTCTCCATAGATGAAAGTTTTGTAATGCCTTATTGCCTTGTGTAAATTTAAAATTGCTATTTATGTAGGGTTAGCTTCTGATGACATGGGGCCGTCATAAAACAAAGGTCAGATTGTAACTTAAGGCATTTTCATTTTCTTATTCTTATTGAAACTTGATAAAGAGGGTAAATGAAACTTGTATGTATCACTGAACATAACATAATACTTACAGTTTGAGCTGGTGCTGGTTTGGTATAAGCTACTTTCACACCAGCTGTTAGCTCTGGTACACTTCCTTCAGCTTGAGTAGATTCTTCTTGTGTAGTTTCAGAAACTAATTCAATCTCTGTTTAATCAAAATAAAATATTAAATTAATGTTGAAATGGATTGGGATGATTTTTTGGTTTCTTTTCTTTTTTTAACTACCAAGTCAGGACAAACTGACTTTTTATAACTGTCTTTACATGTACAATAAAAAACTTTTTGAAATCAGAAATGTCTTTTTCTTTTATGTCTTTCAGGATTAGTCTCCCTTGAATTATCACCAAACCACTTTATAAGATGAAAATTTGACTGCACAAATGAAAGTGATGAATCAGGTTTTACCAAATACTGTACATATATCAGAACATAATGGAAGAATTAAGAAATACATTCGAGTGTATGTAGTATTCCTAACAATGCCCTCCTCAGCCCCAAATCCTGACCAGTATCATGCAACTTGCATTAAAATCACAATATTTGAAAATGTTGGTGTTTGTCCCAAATACTGCTGTATATAGTCTGTCAGCGATATTGTGGCAGTGTCTTTATCAACATGGGTGAGTCTATCATATGCAAATTGGTATTAATACTGTGTTATCAAATGCTTATATTCACACCTTTAAGCATTTAACCACTGCGGTAGCTCGGTTGGTAGAGTGCTCGCTTCATAAGTGGGAGGTCGTGGGTTCGATCCCCGGCCGGGTCTGACCCAAGACTTGAAAGTGGGTAGTGACTGTTCTTTCGCCAAGCACTCAGCATTACGAAATGAAAGTCATGGTTCTTTCGGATGGGAACTTAAAATAAACGAGGTCCCCTGTCATGTTGGGCTTTGCACACTAAAAGAACCCTGCTGTATAATGCCATCAGCGCAATGCACAGACAAAATTTCTGAACCTTCGCCTACAGCTGGCGACGTCTCGATATAAGTGAAATATTCTTGACTTGGACTTTAAACACCATTGCTCAACTCTACTTCAAGCATTTATTTGTCATCCCAACCTTTATATATCCCTATCTACGTTATATACACTTTTCCATCTTTATAATCACTCTGCTAAAATATCCCTGACATACTACAGCAAGTTATCCAGAGAGAAGCATCACGGATAAGTGTGTAGTAGGTGTGAATTCTGTCAGGTTCTTGGTTTATGTGTACTTACCCCATTCATTATCTTCATGTACTACTACTTCTTCCTTTTCCTCCTTTACTTCTACTTTAGGTTTAAGTGCTTCTCTTTTCTATAAATAAACAAAAATGAAGGAGAAACATTATAAATAATAAAACATACATATTATTATGATTCCCCACCACCGAAGGTGGGGAATCATATTGTTTTCGTTCTGTTTCTTCTTATTATTATTATTATTTTTATTATTCTTATTATTCTTCTTCTCAAGACCATCTCGGGAACGGCTTGATGGATTTAAATGAAATTTGCTACCAATAATCTGTTGTCTGTGTAGATAATCAAGACGCGTTTATTTTCGTTATCTTGAAGGTGGTGGGTGGGTGTAAATCAATACGTAGTTAAATACCCGGGGAAACCAATTCTGAATGGACATAAGCTGGTTACGACACCTTAATTATACAAAGCCAATGCTTTCACCTATGAGTTAATCCGATTAGTGACCGTTAAAAACTTGGCGATTTTTAAAACCACAGCTTGTCACGTCACACGCCTGTACATAAAACCTTACACAATGAGATGAATGGTGTATACAATTTGCCTTGATAGATCAAATGGCTTGGGGGTTTTCTGTTAATCACTGACTGTGGAAGTAGAAGACTGCCCACTTTTTTAAGTTTACACCATTGAAATGTCTCCTTTTACTGACTGACACTTTCCTAATGACCGGTATGTCGAGTACAAAAATTTGTAGTTATAGTCGGAAATGAATCTTCCGAGTAAGCCGCCACTCTGTTACTATTAACACTTTTCAAATAAGAGATGGACAATTATTTCAGGTATTGTTCAAGTTTAAGATAAAATATTTTGTGTCTTTTTTATTCGATTTAAACATAGGAATTTTCGTAATTTGGACTGAAAGTTCACTTCGATTTAAACATGGGAATTTTCGTAATATTTCGTAATTTGGACTGAAAATTTGCTTCAAATTCGGCATATCGAATTAACTAACAAATTTACATAGAAATACATAGCGATCTGACGGGACCATTTGTATCATTTCGATTTAAGCGAAATTTCGATTCAACCGATTTCGAATTAACGAGAGTCGACTTTATTTCTTTTGCATCAAAAACACCTAAATAATCTATAGAGCAATGAAGATCTGAGTCTTTTAGATGCTGGAAATAACAATATGAGATTTATTCCGTATAATACACCTAAACTAATATGTACCTCAACGTGTTGAAAAGTACCTTTTTCAATAGAGGGGGTCTTTTAAATCGGACTATATATACAGCGTCGATCTATTTCAACACACTATACACAGAGTTAACATACATGCTTCATATAAAAATGTCCGTCTTTTACTATTTTGACTGAGTAGATGTATCGTTATGATCATGAACCTCAAACATATAGGAATAACCGATATAAGTCGCGTAATTAAAATACAAACAGATGGCCTCCTATGATGTGTATTGCGCATTGAATCACGATTATTAATCAATAAACTTTTTAGAAAAAATATTAAATAAACATCACAAAGGGTAACTTTTATTATAATTTATTTTGGATTTTACAATAATTCCGAGTCCATGGGTGTTTATACTGTCTGACGACATCGGGAGGGCACCTGGGTATATCCTCAGGCAGTGTCGACACGCTCCAATATTACTTGGATCTACCTGCCCATCATTAGAAGGTCTTACATTCGGACCTAAGACAATGATCTTAACTCAGTCGTTAATTACTGTGTTTATTCAGTGACACTTGCCAATCCGTCACTGGCTTCAATGTGTATCCACCTGTTAATTACTGGTGACCAAGATACCGGTGAACTTTGAAAACTTGTGGCCAGAAAAATCGCAAAGCGCCGGGTTTTGTCGCTAGTTAAAGAAAAAAATCGCAGTAAGCGATGCCCAGCGCAATCCCTCCCATACGTGTTCATTCATTGTAACACGCGGCGACGCCAAATCAGAGGCCTGAGATTTCTTATTCAATAAAATTCATTGAAAACGTCACTTCCTATGCCGAGAAGGCCTTCCAATGTACAATTTTTCTCAACCGAAAACTTTAATTCAAATCTACTTTAACTTTCAAAGAAATTTTAAAAAACAATCAAGGTATGATTTTTTTTAGTTTACCAGGTCGGCGCGGTACAAATGTTCTTTATACACATCTGCCTTTAAAATGTAATTGTTCATCAAGGCAATATATACACAACATTAAAAACGCATGTGACGTGAAAATCACAAGATTTACCCTTTTTGGCGACACAGTAATGAAATTGGCAACAAAATTTTACAACTGGCGATTTCCTTGACGACAGACTTTTACAACCCAGCGCTAACCCTGCTAGGGTCTTTTCACCAGATAATTTATGGTGGGGAATCATACGTAACTGGTATCCCAGTTACAATCTCTAGTTATTATTATTATTATTATTATTTTGCTAAAGTACAGATCTATTAAATGTTTAACACTAAGCTAACAGTAACTAGCTCTCCATATCTCTGCCACTCTGAAGATGAGCCTTGCCTTCTTTTCATAAGCTCAATGTTAAATTCTCTACAGATCTGTACCGTATTTGTTTCTGTACTCTACTGACCTGATATTCTATTTGTTGTTTCTGGCAATGTCTGTCATCACACTGTGGGTTTGGTTTCAAAGCCATGGTTGGGAAAAAATCTTGTAACGCATTATATCCTAAATAATATGTGACATTACCAAACTCTAATAAATATCTGAAAATGATTAAATAAAAAATAAGATATACTAGAACAATGACATCTGCTTTATTTTAATGAGGAAATACTGGAAAATATTTGAATGATAAAACATATTTTTTCAGCAGATTTTCACCAGAGAAAAATAAATAAGTTTTAAAACTGAAACACCAATTAAGAATTGAGAAATAGACTGTTAAATAATTCTCAAGAGAAAACTTGAGTTGCTTGCATGTAGCAGATTAAAGTAAAACTGTACAATGATGCAAACAATGTAAGTAACCTATAGCAACTGATCCGAAGGGCCTTGGTGGGCAAGTGATGTAAAACACAGTGCCCCTCTCTGTCTAGGATGAAGGGCCTCGGTGGGCAAGTGATGTAAAACACAGTGCCCCTCTCTGTCTAGGATGAAGGGCCTCGGTGGGCAAGTGATGTAAAACACAGTGCCCCTCTCTGTCTAGGATGAAGGGCCTCGGTGGGCAAGTGATGTAAAACACAGTGCCCCTCTCTGTCTAGGATGAAGGGCCTCAGTGGGCAAGTGATGTAAAACACAGTGCCCCTCTCTGTCTAGGATGAAGGGCCTCGGTGGGCAAGTGATGTAAAACACAGTGCCCCTCTCTGTCTAGGATGAAGGGCCTCGGTGGGCAAGTGATGTAAAACACAGTGCCCCTCTCTGTCTAGGATGAAGGGCCTCAGTGGGCAAGTGATGTAAAACACAGTGCCCCTCTCTGTCTAGGATGAAGGGCCTCGGTGGGCAAGTGATGTAAAACACAGTGCCCCTCTCTGTCTAGGATGAAGGGCCTCGGTGGGCAAGTGATGTAAAACACAGTGCCCCTCTCTGTCTAGGATGAAGGGCCTCGGTGGGCAAGTGATGTAAAACACAGTGCCCCTCTCTGTCTAGGATGAAGGGCCTCGGTGGGCAAGTGATGTAAAACACAGTGCCCCTCTCTGTCTAGGATGAAGGGCCTCGGTGGGCAAGTGATGTAAAACACAGTGCCCCTCTCTGTCTAGGATGAAGGGCCTAGGTGGGCAAGTGATGTAAAACACAGTGCCCCTCTCTGTCTAGGATGAAGGGCCTCGGTGGGCAAGTGATGTAAAACACAGTGCCCCTCTCTGTCTAGGATGAAGGGCCTCGGTGGGCAAGTGATGTAAAACACAGTGCCCCTCTCTGTCTAGGATGAAGGGCCTCGGTGGGCAAGTGATGTAAAACACCGTGCCCCTCTCTGTCTAAGATGGAATCACACTCTGGACATATCCTCATGTAAAAATAATGGTTGTCAGTTCACTTACCAAAGAGTCAGTGGTTTTACCTAGGTACTCTGGTATTCTCTACTATTCCAGAACTGATAGCCTCAAAAAAATAAGTGAAAGAAACTTGACTGAAGCATAAAACACTATTACTCCACAGGGATTCATCACGGGCTTATTTAGATTCCCAATGGACAAAACGTTTATTTTTTTCCCAAAATAGGCTGAGAAAATTCCCAATTAGAAAATTGTGTTGTTTTTAAATGAATTTTTTTAATCCCCCCCCCCCCCCAATCAGCAAAATCAAGTAAAAGATTCTAGATTATTTAAAACAACATCTGCAAAGTAACATAAAAAAACTGATTCTACATCAAAGGCTTCCCGAGTTCGTGAGTAAACCGACTTCTGACATGATTTCGAAGTTTTCTCAAAATGAGCAAAAGGTTTATACTTTTTCCCAATTTTTAGTTTAGGGCCTTTTCCCAAAAAACCCTGATAAATCCCTGCTCCACTTTACTCTATCACCTGTCCAGCATTGAAGGTCCCTTATCATTCATCTACATTATATACAAGTATAAAAGAGTATTTGTTCTGCCAATGAAATCTTCCAAAAATATTTTCACTTGTGATTTAGTTATAAACCAACTTGGGTCATTAGCTATTTCTACTCTGTTAAAAATGTTTTATGTCAAAACTAAATTATTTTTACATATACATGTATACACTTACTTTAGTGTATTTTGTACTAAGAATCCAGCTACGACTGCCATTGTGGTGGGAAGACTTGCTGCACATACTCCTTCTCTCTTCAATGTTTTCTCATCTGTGTTGGTAGCTACCACTAGAGGTGGGGCACACTGAAAATAGAATGATCATAGTGTAAGACATAATTTTCTTTCTCCCATTTAAGTTCTTACAAATACAATGTTGTAGTTTATATTTAACACTGTGATGTGTAAAAACAAGTGAAATTTCCATATCTCAATTAAAGGCTACAGCTTCTAAAAAAATCAAAATCAACAGGACTTCCCTATCTTAAAATGCATATAACTTTTTTAAAATATTTCAAAAGTAAACAGGATTTTATATCTCAAAGTGCATTGGACTCCCATATCTTAAAATACATGGAACTTTTAAAAAATATTTCAAAAGTAAACAGGACTTTTATATCTCAAAGTGCATTGGACTCCCATATCACTATGTACTTCAATTTTGACTTCAAGATGATAATGTGTTTCAGTTTTTATATTTCAAGGAACAAAAAAGAAAACAAATCATTGGGATCAAACAATGTCGGACCGAACAAAGAACCTTCCTGTAGTTAATCAGGGCCCTTAGTGGCTGAGTGGTCTCGAGTGCATGCTTATAAATCACTTAACCTTTCACCACCTAGGGTCAAATCCCATTTGGGCCGATCCTTACGCGATACAGTTTGTCAGTTTGCTGGCATGAATTTGGTGGTTTTCTCCAGGGAATCCAGTTTTCTACACCAACTAGAACTAACTGTGTTGATATAAGTAAAAGAATCTTGTCTGGGGTGTAAAACACTATTGCTTCACTCCACTACTTTTAAATTAGTTAATCTATATACAATTACATACAGCAAAACATGATGTTTCACCGGGTGATATAAACTGTATATGACCAGATACTGCATTCTCACTGACTCCAGATTCTATCCACTTCTGACCTAGTTCATTACAAGCCTGTAAAGTTAAAACAAGTCATAAATGAAGTGTACATTAAATGAACTCCAAATGGAAAATTCATTTTTCCCAAACATGTGAATGTTCAAAATAAGAATAGCCAAGGACACATCTACCCTGGCCAAAAAATTATTGCTGTGAAATTTTATAAATATCTGTTATTTTTTTTATTTTTTTAGAAAAATGGCAGACAATAAATAAAACAATTAATTAATACATGCTTACTCGTATCTTAGCCATATATATCTTCAAATAAAGAAATCTATGGAAATCTAGAAATTAATGTACTATGGCCTAATAGGAATGACTAAAAATGACTACAAACTTACTAGATTATACTGATAATCATATACTGGTAAAACCAATTCAATGGTATGTTGACAAACACTTTGGTTTTAAAAAGTTTGTATTCAAGAAACTCAACAAACCACAGACTTTCAACAGTCCATGGTTTTTAGTACAGTTTTGCAATTCTGCAATATATGGGAATACAATTTTTGGAGTAACGTTACACCTCTAAGACTTACTGTATTAATTGTCATTCTAGCTTCAAAGTTATCTACACAGCTGAGTATCAAGTCAACAGGACCATTGTCTTTTAAACTACCATGGCTAAAAAATACAAACAAAACAATTCAAGTATTACTAATTAAAATAAAAAGAAGTTTAAAAATAAATACAAAATTAACTAGTGACAAAATTATTCAAGGATTATCTTTGATATACATTTTTGGGGGTTAATCAACCCAAAAAACAAGTGTGCAAACCATATAACCCACATAGCAAAATCAAATAAGAGAGGTAAACTATAGTATATAGCACTGATACCAATATAAATTGGTTTTAAAGTTGTCTCACTCAACAGGATTGTCAGTCTTGAAAGGAGTCATGCATATAGCAGTATTAATGATTGTTATAAAACTAAATATGTGTACCTTTTTTATACATCCAGAAACATTACAGATTATAGATTGTACATGTATAATACTTCAAATAATGTCTAATATAGTGAAAAAGTTTTTACTGGGGCATAAAACACCATTCTTTCAATCAATTAGATTGTGAATTATGAATTTTATATCAAATTAATGGAACAACACACTATTAAAACACACTTTACCTGATTCTGTCCATAAAATGTTGAAAATTATCCATTGTTGTAATATTATAGTTATAAACCTCAAATGTTACATCAGGGTTAATTTCTCTGAAACAATAAAATGTGTATGTATATAATCATTTGTATACATGTATATCATCAGTTCTGATATAATCTGTTTTACATGAAATACAGAATAGACCCTAAATAAAATGGTCATCTTTTCCTCCTCCTCATTTTTTATTTATACAACAGTAGACAGTTTTTATACCCCCAGCAAACTAGTTTGAGGGGGGTATATAGGAATCACCATGTCTGTCTGTCTGTCCATGTAAAATCGTGTCCGGGCCATATCTCATAGGTGCTTTGGACGAGTGTCATAAAACTTCACATGAATAATCTTCATAGTCCAAAGGTGTGTCATGACCTTGAACCAAGGTCATTTGGTTAAAGGTCAAGGTCATGGGAAGAGTTAAATGCTGGGCACGGAGTATTGGGCTCACAAAAGACAGTTCTAGTTTGTAACTATCCCAAGTGTTTTCAGCAGAATATATAAGCTGTATTTAGTTTTGTCAAAAATGGCTGTTCCCAGAGCAAAATTCAGTAAATTTTGAGAAATTTTAGTTATGAAATAATTGTGCACTTACTTTAGTGTTTTTTCAGCAGCTTCTACTTTACTCATCCCAGCTTGATGTGGCTGATAAAATAATCTGTTCATATTGGCTATTTCTACTTTGTCATAATCAAATAAAATCAACTGGAATATATAATAAAATATAAAATCATTATAAAAATAAAATAATTACAATTAGCAAATCAATAATGAAATATGAATTTTGTGGAATAAGTTACTACCAAACATAAACATGACAGACCGGTATTGTCAGAAAAACAAAACAGTTTGCCTGCAACAGTCCAGAGAAAAAGTTTTACCAAAAAAATATAGGATTTTGTCAGTCATACCACTAGAGTATGATACAAACTATCAATATTCTATATTGTACAGTAAATAAACCCCAAAACTGTGTAGATATTGTTACTGTTGCTGTTCCCTTTTTTTTACCTTTTCATCGGTAATATTTCAACTATTCATGATGAAAATAAGCTTACATTAATTTTCAAAGATTAATCTAAGAATAAAATTGTATTTTCACTGATCTATTTTACTAGTGAATACTTAGAGCAAGTCTAAGGTGTAAGCTCACATAGTCAGTATGCTGCAGATATTTCTTCCAGTCACATTATACTAACATCAGGTGAACAATTCAATACTGCCCTCTTAATACTAAGAGCCAAGCCAGGAAACAGTATCTCAGTCTTATCTCTAACAGGACCAGAGTTTTGAACCCATGCATTCTCACTGGAACTCTACCACTGAGCCAATCAGACAGTCCAAAATTATATAGAGAAATGTTGTACAAACCTTTCCCACTCCACATCTTGTCAACATTTCAGCTGTAACACTACCAACCCCTCCAACTCCTACTACTGCTACTGTGAAATCACGGATTCTCTAAAAAAGAAGAAATGTATTAACATTAAATTGTTTATCTTAAAATCCATTACTTAGTACTTTGTCATTTCATTTACCTATATATTACTAATACTGATGTGTGATTTTTTAAAATTTTAACAGACTCCTCAACAAGTATCAAATTTCTAAATTAAAATTGAAAAAAAATTCTAAAAGAAAAAGTAGTAAAGACATGTTTTTCATTCAATTATGATATCATAATTAATGAATGATATTTTCAACACAAGTAAACTTTCAAATCAATAATATTTTACTCAATGAACAGGAAGACCGGACAATCAAACCTTATTCATTTTTGACATACAAACTGTATTTACAACCAAATAGTATTTGTGAAATGTTTCAGCTAAAATACATTAAAAATAACCCGAAACATCTGTTTTATCAATTATGTGTCAACAGTGTTTGCTATTTACAACATTCTTACCTCATAATTGTCAACAATACCCATCCTCTTCAAAGCCATTAAACGACTAAATTAATAAAAAATTATATATTATAAACATATTCATATAAAATATTTATTTGCTTTTGCAACATATGGTTATATAACACATACAAACTGCATCACCATTTTTTTTTTCTAGGAACCCCCACCCCTTTAAATTTGTCAGTTTACTTGACAAAGGTTGGTGGTTTTCATATTTCCTCCACCATTTCAGATTTTACTGTCTCAATATAAGTGATAAACCCTTGATTGAGATGTGAAGCACCACATGCTTCACATGTGTGTAATATTCACTTAACAGCTATCAGGAACTCTATCTTTTACATATGCTTAATTTGAAGTCTGTTAAAGTTTGTTTTATATTTTATTCCTTTCAATTAAATGTGGAATATAATATTAATCTACAAATGAAACATTATTTGAAGATAAGTCCCAAATAATTAGCCCGTTAACCCCCATTTTACTGTTTGGGAGCTAAAACACAATATGGGGTGGTGTGGACAGATTAGTCGGAATAACCAAGTGTAAAATTATCAAGTCTTCGCTCCGTCCAAATATTTTTGTTGAAGATTAAGGTGTCAGTTGTCAATGGATTTTATTTTAATGCACAAACCTGTATGGATTGGAATCAACAACCTCGGCACTCATTTCTAGAATTTTTCCTCTGTAGGAAGTCTGATTTTCTCCGCGTTTTATCTCGGCTAATTCTTTCTCCAAATCTTTAATTCGCTGTTGTAATTCCTCGATTGACGCCATTTCTATTTCTTATTGTAGAAATAATTCGAGAAAACTGTGACCGTCCTTTTTAAATCACTAAACTCACAGAACCCACTCTGTAGACCATATGTCAACACCGACAGCAAGCGACGTAGGCAAATTAGTAATGTCGGAAGTAAGCGACACTAAATAAAATATGGATAGGAGACGGACGGAATGGTTCCGTGCCCGGATTGCGCTATGTGACGCAAATAATTAAACTAGAAAAACTCCATCGGATCAAATTTTTAAATAGGAGGTGCACATCTACATTATATCACAAAGATTGTGTGAAAGTTTCATGAAAATCCATTGAAGGGTTTAGGAGGGATAAGTACCCTAAGGTGTAACGGAAGGACGGACGGACACACGGACGGACACCTATCACTATTTAACCCCACTTTTTAAGCGGGGGTATAATAACAGAAAAATAAGAATTACAGTAAATGCTAACAACGGCCACTATACTGTTTAATATACTGAATATGATCATTTAAAAGTTAGAGTCAGTAGGAGGAACATGAACAACTGTAACCGGGGGCGTACTTTGTATTGTCTAAAAACCTCATATATATATACAGACCTTTTAATTTGCCAGAGTTTTCCAGTTTCGAGTCGTTGACAGCACTTGTTGCGTTGTCTATATAAAATGGTATGTATAAAAAGTACCTTAGGTACTTTATGATAAATTCATTTATGATAATTTAGAAACAAAAACTTTATAGTTTATGTATATGCCTAGTCCAACTAATCAGCCCATTACTGATCCTCATTTTAATTTTTGACTTGTTGGTTTTGCAAACAACCCCTCCCCCAACAAGTCAAAAATCAAAATGTGGGTTAATTGGGCTGATTAGTCGGACTAGAATATGTCATGGGTATTATTATTATTAATAATTTTATTATGAATCTGATCCCACTCAGAAATACATTATTAATTTGGGTATAAACATTGCCTGTAAAATACCACTGATATATTTTATTTTCTGTAATGTAATTATTTTCTATCGCCAAGCATAGAGGATACAGTTGCTTTTTCGTTACATTTAATGGATATGGGATACAGCGAGATAAACAGCTAGTAGTGTGTGGGCACTGTGTTTGTCCTAACCATGCAGAAATAAGTGCCTCCGGCCTCATTCACGATTGTAATTGCACTGGCTGACGTCCGAAACAGCTAATCTTAAAATTCAGTATGCACAATATTTGCTATGCATTTGCATGCACCATTAGAGGCGAATGTGCAATAATTGGGCGTATGCTGGAATAGGGGCTAAACACTTGTACCTTCTTTACATTAACTGTTCTGTCATGTGCTACTTTTGAATTTTTATGAAATAATATAATTCAAAAGTAGCACATGACAGTTCAGACTTTCGAGTGACTGTTTTGCTCTAACCAAGTCTCAAACTTGACATGGATTTATGCAAGTTTACCAAAAAGATAGGTTGTTGTTGTTGTTGTTGTTGTTTTTTAAATTCAGAATCGCTTTATTCCATTTTCTTGATTTTACAATTTTTCGCGTACACGTTTTGGTCGTCATTTCCGTGAATTGGCTATTGTTGCTTACGTGTTTTGGTTTTTGTAGGTACATGTTTTTTGTCATTGCTGCGTATATGATTTAGTTATTTCTGAGCATATGTTTTTTTAATTACATGTAATTATTTTTTATTGTTTTTTTTATTTAGTTATTTTAGCTTTTTCTGAGTTTTTGTATTGGGTATTGCTCAGTACTTGTTTTAATTGTTGTTTTGGCCGTTATTAAGCATATGTTCTGGTTATTCAGAAATGTTCATTACATGTTTTGGCTAATGCTGAATACACGCACATGTGCTTTTTAACTGCAAAATTCTTTAATCAAGTATCAAATTTAAATCTTAACCACCGTATGTGGTACATTTACATTTTATGATGTTTGATTGTATTAAACTCTGTTTGAGACGGACTATAATTACATGTGTCATATACCATTTTTGAATTTAATCATAAAATACATTTAAAAAATGGTGTATGACAATACATTTTTAAATGTATTTTATAATTAAATAAAAAAAATGGTATATGACACATTTGCTAAAATATAATGTGACGGCACTCATCTCTTGCTTACGCCCATACCCGTGACGTCATTGATTGGCTGTTCCAGCAATTGGAATTGCAGGTCGTACACGACAGTGTTTTAAATTTATTTCAGGATTGAAAACCAAAAATAAGATTTTCAAAAAATGCGCGCGTTATTCAGTTTGCTTTGCAAGGTAATGGAAATTATAGCTCTATAAACGCAATTTCTAGACAGTTCAATGGTTAAATATTCACATGCATTATATGTTCTAGAACACTAATTTTTAAACAATAATTACCTTTCATGCATGTCCCACATAGTGATGATACCATCTATCAATCTTTTTTTCAGATCTATAATATAAGCTAATCGTTAGAGATAAACAGCTTAAAAAGATAAAACAGTGATTTGCATGGAATGCTTTTATAAAATCACACCCGTAAAACACATGAATCACGAATAATATCTGTTTTTAAATCGGAAATCAATGGCGCGTCAACATATGTTTCAGATACAGTAATTAAAAGTAGAATAAACATCTTCATAAAAATGACAAAAATTTTATTACGTATCAAATATTCATTAAAAATAATAATTGGAATAATATTTCTTGAATGTTTTAAAAATAAACTTAATGGAGCTGATACATTATGACCAAAAAGCGGTGTGTCATAAATTGGACTTAAAAAAAAATTCTGAAACACGATTTTCTTTGATGCCTATTGATTTATCATCGGTGATCGAGTGCTGTAGTTGGTTTCATAAATTTTTACATTTAACATCTTAAAATTATTTTTTCTTTGTTTTTACCACCCACTTCATTCAGCTTTACAGCTGTGCAAGTCTTCTCAATATATTAAATTCCCTGATAAAATTTCCAGAGCTTGCAATGCTCTGGCAAGCATTTATGTTAAACGGATATATGTGCAAAGTAAGTACAAATTTTTATTGGTGTATTGTTATTAGAATTGAAAATTTTTCTCAATATTATTGAGGCCAAACAGTTGCATGATTTCATTAACGTTGCTTATTAGAATTGAAAATTTGTCCTTCAAATATTTGTACCAAATAGTTTCGCGATTTTATTAGAATTGAAAATTTGCTCTAGTTTTATTGGCGCTTAACATTATCATGGTTTTAATGACGTAGTTTATTAGCATTAAAATTGCAAAAAAAATTATTGGCGCCGAACAATTCCATGATTTTATTAGTTTACTTATTAAATTTCAAAATAAGACCCAATTTTATTGGCGCCACACGGTTACACGATTTTATTGGTGAAGTGTATTAGAATTGAAAACTTGCCCCCGTGTTTTTGGTGGCAAATAGTTATACAATTTTATTAGCGTAGTTTATTGGAATAGAAAATTTTCCCAAATTAATGTTTTTTTTGCGCCAAGCAGTTCCACGATATTATTTGAGTATTTTATTGATATTTAAAATTTGCAACAACTTTATTAGCGCCAACAGTTACACGGTTTTTAATGGCGTTATGTATTAGAATGGAAGATTTGCCCCAATTTTAATAGGATAAATTAGTAATAGAGCAAAACACTTATAAGATCTTGTTACTTATTTTGAAAGAATTGAAAATTTGCAACATCTTTATCAGCCTCAAACAAATACCCGATTTTATTGGCGAAGTAAATAACAATTGACATTTTTCCCAAACTTTTTTGGCACAAGCAGTTTCATTTGGGTCAAGTTGATCTGTTATCTAACAACATTCATCTTATTCAAAATTTGAATAATGTGTATACTATGAAAACTGTTTAAACTAGGAATGAAAGTTATTTCATGACGAATTATATTAGTATTTCAAACATATAAAGTTGAACAATAAACTTATAATTATGTAAGCAAATCCCCCGAGACATTTAGCCGATGTTTAGTGGTTTTGGTTCTGTGTTTTATGAAATAGTCCGTTTTTATTTTTTAACTTATAATGTAAAATATACGTACGATCATTAGAAGAAAATACTTTTTTTTATCTCCCTTTGGTAATCAAAATAATGTTGAAAACGAAATGAATTTTACATTTTGATTGTACGTCGATATAAATATAAAATGAAATATATAAATATTTATAGATATAAATCATATATTAAGAAATAGATATAATACTAAGTAATTATACATTATATTTTTTTGTTCACCAAAGAACTTAAATGTGTATTATGAATTAAGTCTGTCCCGAGCCATTAGGCCCATCAGGCCGGAGCTTATCCCGGTTTCGGTGGCGTTAAGCGACTGAGAGTACAAGACTCTCCCCTGAATGGGACGCCGGTCCATCGCAGGGTTAACCCCCAGCATTTTGCTGGTACTCATTTATTTTTCAGCTGAGTGAACTGGAACAACGTGAAATTAAGTGTCTTGCTCAAGGACACAACACATCGCCCGGTCCAGGGATCGAACCCACGACCTTCGAATCATGAGTCCAACGCCTTAACCACTAGGCCACGCGCTTCCTGAATATTTATGAGTATTATGAATGCTGGTTTCAATTTGGCCAGTCAGATTTTGGTACACCCTTCAATTGGGTATGTCTTTGTGCCATTTCTGTGATAGTTTAACTATTTATCTCAGTTTGAGAACTTTTACTGAGATGTGTTATATATTAAAATATATGCATTTCATATTTCATCTCTATTTGTACCGGTAATTAGATGACATGTTTGCATAAATGATGTTTCATTGCTACTTAGTAATTATTTCAAACCTTTTCATACACATTTAAAACTTTTCAATTACCACTATAAACATTATATCGGCATTATACATACGCCATTAATAGATGTCCAAACTGTTGCTGTTATTATTTTGTTAAACTTAACACATCTTTATAATTTTTTATAATAAAACAATAGCAGGTATAAGACTGTTTGATTTGATTGATTGAATGGGGTTTTACGTTCCAGTCAAGAATAGTTCACTTATATCGAGACGTTATCAGCTATAGGTAAAGTTGCAGAAAATTTTACCTTTGTAGTGCGCGTAGGGGAATGAACAGGAAGGGTTCTTTTACGTGTCACAGGGACATTGATGTTTAAGGGGTCTTCCGAAGGACCCCCGTGACTTTCATTTCTTAATGCCGAGTGATTGGTGAAAGAACAGTCACTACTTATTTTCAAGTCTTGGTCAGACCCGGGCGGGATTCGATCCACGACCTCCCACATACAGCAGTTATATAAGGTTATCTGTTATTTACCCCAGTTTAGGAATATCAACCTTGTGAGAAGTCAATATGTGTTTATTGATTCTTTAATTCCTGCTGTTATTGAAAGAGAAAAGTTAACGAATAATTCCATTTGAGTTGAAACATCTCATTGAATCCGCTTGGTGTTGCTCCTAATTAACTGTATATTTTTGTATGAATGCTGTTTATGTCTTGATGAAAGTCAGTGAAAAGTAGCTGTTTGGGGTTTCTGAGGTTAAGCAGTCAAAGCTTCTTTCTGGATTGACATGTTATGAATTATTTGCTTATAAAACAAATACAAGAGTTTTCAAAGATGTTAGAGGAATTGGGTTGAATTGGTCGGAGATAAAGAATGTATTGTATACTGTAAACGAAATTAATATATTAAGAATTCCAGGTGTGACGTAATATTTCTAAAATCTCAAATTCTCTAAAACAAATTCCCATATCGAAGAACTATGGTCTAAGATTGTTATTTTTCCCTGTTTTACCGTACTTTATTTGTCATAGTGTAAAACACTAAAATACTAGATAAAATATAAAAATATACTGAATAAAATTATCAAGCTACACGTATTTATAAACTTTACTAGTGATTTTTCTCCTTTTTAATCCTGTCAATTTAATCATTAAACAAACACCTTTATCACCAGGAAGTGATATTTAGCCAAATCGAAGCCACTCAGATCTTAAAACTCACAGGTGATAAATTGATTATGTAACTTAAAGGTTCCGTTCCGGGTCGAGGATGTACACCTTAGTTTAAACTAGACTGGTGGCGGCGGTGATAACCTATTGGTTCAAATTCTGATTAACGCTATCAAGTATTCGATCAAAAAAAAAAATGAAATAATTTAACATGATTTAGATCCAGGATCGGTTTAATGATTGGATATATGAAAATCTGGAAATTGCTATTGGCCTAGGTGCTTGTCGTGTTTAAGAATTAAAAACCGCTATCGGGATCCTTAATATGTTCTATGGTCGGGATCGGGAATGCACTGTAACGCCGCATAGCGGCGTTGTTGCAAAAACGTGTTTCAACACGTCTATGAAGAGAATTTAGGACGCTTTTGTGCGACTAAAGGCTACCGCGTTGAACGCCGACGCATAAACGTGGCCGACCTTTTATGCGTTGCAATTCTCCGCATAGACGTATCGGCGTTTATGGGGCAACCCCGCTATGTGGCGTTACAATGCACTCCTTAGTTCAAACTAGACTGGTGGAGGATGGTGATAACCTATTTGTTCAAATTCTGTTTAATTTGATTAGATATACCGTAATCTTTTTATTCGATCAAAAGTGAAATAATTTATCACACAAGGATCGGCTCAATCAAATTCTGAAAATTGTTATAGATGGATCTGTGTCCGACGCGATTAATAAGCATACATGGACTTGTTCTTAGATTAATCAATAGAGATTAACAAACTTGCTCACATAGTCACAAATAGCTGAAAGATTGTCGATTTGACGTTAATTATAAACAAATATTAAAAGTGAAAATCTGACCCTCAATCTGTGCACATGCTGGTAAAATCTGACCCTCGATCTGAACACATGCTGGTAAAATCTTAACCTCAATCTGAAAACATGCTGGTGAAAGCCTGACCCCCCCCCTCCAATTTAAAGACATGCTGGTAAAATATAATAACATGCTGGTGAAAGCCTTAAACCACCCACCCCCAATTTAAAGACATGTTGGTTAAATATAATAACTTGCTGGTGAAAACCTTAAACCCCCCCCCCCCCAATTTAAAGACATGTTGGTAAAATATGATAACACGCTGGTGAACGTCTAGCCTTCAATTTAAAGATTTGGCGGTAGAATCTGAACACACGCTGTTTATGAGTTAACCTTCACTTAGCCTCTGTCTGGGCGTTCTATAGACCTATTAGACCTATTATCATCCGGGCACTTTGATCTCGGTATCCTGAATTCTACTATCAGGATCTGTTGAATGTGAATCCCTTTTATCTGTCACCTACACCCCGATGAGCCATTTAAATGTTTAAATGAATTCGCGTTATCACAAAGGTTTTAGATGGGTTTATTTACGACAATATAACCTCTATTTCAATTGCATTTTGAGGACATTTATTGCTAAATGCTCAGATAAGCTATAAGAGCTTTATTCAAACCAATAGATCTAACATTATAGATAGGAAAGAAATTATATCGAAGATGATACCTGTATTTAATCACAGAACTGTCTAGCGCATTGAAGACACGCTTGCAAAATTCCGAAACTGTTACCCTTCCGAAACAACCGTCCTCACTTCTCTGTTGTAAGTTCACGTGTTTAATTTAATTTGTCAGTTTCAATTTTGATTACACACATGACGAACAGGAAGTTCTTACTCTTCCGGAGCACCCTGTCTAACTTTTTTGTAGAAGTTCACGTGTTTAACTTGATTTGTCAGTTTCAATTTTGATTACACACGTGGCAGGTGTAGCCAGCTAAACAGGAAGTTCTTACTCTTCCGGAGCACCCAGCCTCACTTCTTTGTAAAAGTTCACGTGCTTAACCTAATTGTAAGTTTCAAAGTTTTTACTTTGCTCTGGGGTTGTGGTTTTGACATGGATTAGTAATTTATTTTTACTTTGCCTTTGGATTGTGGTGGGGGCATGGATAGGTACCTTTTGATGAATAGTTTGCTGCGGGGTACGACATAAAAGCAAGCAAGTCGCTTAAAACTGCTGACGGGATGCAGAAAAAGCAACTAACTCCAGGTGCTCCAGAAGACCATAAGGATATCAATTTTCAGTTACCATAATTTTACTTACTTACATCATAAAATCGGACCATTTGTTAATTGCAAGACCACCGAAAAATAACTACAATAAAAAGAATTAAAAACAAGACACGTGATTCAGACCTTCGATTATGATCCACGACTTTAGACGGACACCGAATATAATGACAAAGTGGTATGAATCAAGTTAGATATTTTAGGGCTTAAATCACTGTAGTTACACAGTCACTTGTAAGAACAATTATAAAATATTTCCAATATTTAACTGACAGTTTTTATTACTCATTGTATTTAGGTTTAAGGTACGGCAGCAATAAATCTCAGATTTATGGCCGATTGTTAGCATAAATGTTTTGAAGCATTAAAAATTTTAACTTTTACATATTATATAAAATGAATATGATTGATATGGACATCGTTTTATTTAAAAAAGAAAGAAAAAAGAAAAATAAAAAAACAAAAAGTTTTTAAAAGAATGAAAGCAAAAAGGAAGAAAGAAAAGGAAATAAAGAGACAAAAATGAAGAAATAACAGAACAATTTTATAAAGAGAAAGAAAATAAAATAAAAAGGAAACAAAAATAAGAAATATAAACAGCAAGTGTAGATAGAAAGAAAGAATGCAACATTTTATTTACAATACACTGTTTTCTCAGAGTCTTAAAGTTACACAGCAAGGAAATATATAACACCAAAACGTTATACATGTATACATCTACTGTTAAATCACTTACTAGTACATTGTTCGTGTTGACCAATTTTCGTGGTTCTAATAAGAATAATGCCATTTCGAGGGGCTAATACGTTATCAGTCACCAGTCAAAAAAGTTTGTAATGTATACTTGTTCGTTGACATCGACATGTAAATTCGCGGATTAAGGTGTCCTTGAAATCTAATAATTTCAAAATTGTATATATAGTTTAAAAACCATATCAAGAATATACAAGTACCGCCATTTACTGGGTAATATCAAATAGGAGCTTAGTGCCCGAGTTGTCACGGATTACGGTGCCTCATCCCGATTTAATTCTGCTTCTACTTGCTTAGAAAGTATGCCAATTAGCTTGCCGATGGATGGTGTTTTTCTGGACACTCCGGTTTCCTCTCCACCATCCAAAAATCAACCGCCTAAAATAATCTCTTTAAAGATTGCCAATTGAATAATTTAATTTAAGAATAAATAAATTAAATAAAAATTACATTATATTACAAATTACCACATGACATTGTTAAAAGTGTTTCAAAAGCAAGTTATGTTTCTGGGATACTGGAAAGATTATTTACTCTCAACACTCTATCAATATTTTGGGGCCTCGGATTTGGGGTCTCGGCGACTGAATGGTCTGAAGCACCTCTCATACACCCAACTTTTTAAATAATACTTGTAGATTGGTTACCTGTTTTAGATAATAAAAATTAAACTTCTGAAGTCAAAGTTAACACATGATAAATTTATAATTTGTATAAAAATATCACAAAGGTAAAAATCGATTCTTGTGATTTATTAATGATATCTAATCGACCTGGTACCTTTATTGGTTTTTCAAGTATTTTTGATATTTTTGCGTCGTCTCAGGTAGTCCAACCATATGTGCCCCCTCTTGTTTCTTATCAGAGCTATTATCTAATAAAGAACCTAGCGATACATAATACTTTAACTATATCAAAATGGTTTGAACATGCGATTCAGTTTTAAAAATGTCGGATCCAGAGCACCTAAGAATCTCGCAAATATACGCCGATCCGGTAAGTTATGTAATAATCATCCTCTCTCTCTCTCTCTCTCTCTTCTCTCTCTCTCTCTCTCTCTCTCTCTCTCAGTTTTAAGAGTGTAATATCGGGACAGTGTGAGATTTAGAAGAATAATGTTAGTTGTTTAACCTACAATGTGAGGAGATTTTCAGTATTTAAATGTGGGACCATTTTTGTAGAGACAACCAAATGTAGCCTTACATAACCATGTGGGACCATTTTTTTTGTAGAGACAACCAAATGTAGCCACCTTACGTAACCCTATTCCACTGAAAATAACGCTTTGGAGCATTTCAAATAACCTACTCCAGGGACGCGAAATATCTTACCATATTGACTTTGGTGTCCTTTTAGAGGTAATGGAGCTAATAATTGTCCCCGGATCAGCGGCTAAAGCATCTCTCTCTCTCTCTCTTTATTGGTCTTGAATCAATGTAGATTTTGCAACATAACATTTCATACGCATGTGCGATATAAGAGATTAAAATGGCTTTGATCACTTACTAGTATCGTATATTATCAAAATATTTTTCATTTAAAATTGTCAATAATCACTTCTTAAATTAAAAATCATTTTGACATAATATAAAGCCTAGCGATTTCGCATCTATATTTGAAAAGACAAAACTTAAGGAATTATATGCATGTGATATGTCCCAATGAGAAGTTAGCTATTGCTCACAGATTCTGAGAGAGCTGTCATATTTTAATTTTTGAGTTTTCTTTAGGATATAGTAAAAAAAATAAAAATAAAAATATGGCATAATAATTAAACAATAAAAACGTGACAAAGGGGAGATAAATTGGGGTTCGATCTGCTTTTGGAGGTTTGTTAGGTAAAATGCTGAACCCAAATATTTAGTTGAACAAAGGGTAACTATTCTAACCGTGCAGTAACTAGGAGTTGAGTTGAGTAATGGTGTATAACGCCCCAGTCAAGAATATTTCACTTATATAGAGACGTCGCCATCTATAGACGAAGGTACAGAAATTTTGCATGTGTGTTGCACTGATGGCATTATTCACCAAGGTTCTTCATCGTGCCAAGCCAAGCTACTGTGACACGGACCTCGTTTATTTTAAATTCCAATTTATATGTCATAATTACGAGAGTTGAGTTGAGTAATGGTGTTTAACGTCCCAGTGAAGAATATTTCACTTATATCGAGACGTCGCCAACTATAGACGAAGGTGCGGGAATTTTGCCTGTGCGTTACGCCGATGGCATTGTAGAGCAGTGTTCCCTACCGTGACATGGGACCTCGCTTATTTCAATTCTCCATCCGAAAGAACCGTGACTTTCATTTCGTACGTAATTCCGAGTGCTTGTCGAAAGAACAGTCACTGCTTACTTTTAAGTCTTGGGTCAAACCCGTTCGCGATCAGTGTTCGAACTCATGACCTCCCACTAACTGAGCGAGAACTCTACCAACTGAGCTACTGCAGTGGTCCATGCAGTAACTACAGATAAAATGCTTTGATAAATGTATTTTTCAAAGATTAAGGTGATTTTGTATCGACAGTCTTATCTGTTATGTAACTCATATTACTTTAGTCAGCGACACAAAAAGAAGTGTTGATTGATTTTTTTAAAACCCCCGTGACGTGCTTTTCTGAATACACGATCTACAAAATAAATTAATATTGAAAAGTTCGAACATACAGAAAATTGAGCTTTGGAATCATGGCCTGCATTAACTGTCGTCAAAAAAAAAAAAAAAAAAACCGGCTACAGTCACTAAAACATAATTGAGTTAAATAAATCAACACTTGCAATTTTAAGGCATTGCATTTGAAACTTTTAAGATTCAAATCAAGCTTTAAATTTTCGAAATCATTATAAAAAGTAGCCGAAATCTCATAATAGATATGGTTATTTCTTTTTGTTTGTATATGTATATAATGTATTATGTATGCACAATAAAATATGTCATATAAATTGTAATTTTAATTCGATTTAAATATCTTTAATGGTCAAGATATAGTTTAAAGCAAACATTTCCAAACAAATTAAGTCACGCACCCTCCAACCATCTAGTAGGGATCATACAGTACAGAATTGTCGAAAGTTTAACGCCTGAACTAATGAAACGGAGGTGAAGCTTGGTTACCGAATGACCAAGATATGGAAAGTTAGTTGCCGAAACAGCTGCTAAAAGATACTTGTAGATAGTAACACCAGAAACGTTGTTGAAATATAGCTGACGATGGGCTGATATGAGCTGCCGGTTTGAGACCAAGTTAGCTTAGTGTTAAATTTTGGACAGACCTGTACTCCATGACGTTATGCTGTCCCTATTTCCCCCCTCTCTGTACAGAACAAACACCAAACTGTAGTAAAGACGCAAGACTACCCACCAAAGTAATAAAATTTTAAATTTAGGGTATCTGTAGACAGTTATTAAGAAGTTTGAAGATTTATGATATTGTGTTCAGTAAGTGTCTCATAGCAACGTGTAAAGTACAGACCTGTCGAAAGTTTAACACTGGGCTAACAAATTAGAGACAAATCGGCATCTCATCTTGGTCCCCAAGTTAGCTATATCTCGATAGCTTTAATTTTCTGGAGATGTTATCTATCTCTTGGTAGCTTTTTGAGGACACTAGCTATCCATATATCTCAGTCAAGATGTAAGTAATTTTCGTAAGTTTAGTGTTAAACTTTCGACATATTTTGTACTGTATAAGCAGGTTCAGTGTGGGAACGGTTTGTAAGTTTGTAAAACATTTATTGCACCCTCACAATATAGACCACTTATTGAACTCTCACCATGTAGGTCTTATTTATGAAACAGTACCGGTAATACATATATAAATACATTTACATATTCGTGTAAATACATGTAAATCCATAATAAGTATATTGTACATCAAATAAAACTTTAGACCCTCGGTGGCACAGTGGTATATATATATATACATAGAAAGTACAAGTTTATTTCAAAATTCAATTAAATTTTGTTGTCCCGGTGGCTAAGTGATCTAAACGTACGATTACAGATCACAGTGTATCTCATAGTCTTGGTTCGAATCCTATTTGGACAGATTTTAAGTGTGAGACAGTTTGTCAGTTTACTTGTCGAAGTGCAGTGGTTTTTCCATGGACACTCCGTTTTTCTACTATCTTAGAACCGACTGCCTCGATGTGTCATTAAGTAAAAGAATGCTGACTGGGGCGTTGATCTGGAAGTTACAAATAATTTGAAAGTATCCAAAAATTATCCTGGATAAATTTGACATCCTATTTTTCATGTTCTTGTCATTCTTAGTTTTGACTTCACAAGTGGGGGATGTAGCTAGCCAAAAGAGTGTATTACCATCCCGGAGCACCCGGCCTGACTCCCCTGGTGGACGTAAACGTTTTCAACTTAATTCACCAGTTTTCAAAGTTTTTGCTTTTGGGGTTTTGATTTAACCACGGACCAATGTGTGTTTTTGTATAATTGCTAATAAGGTATGCAGGTTCTTTAAGCTTCTTTCTAAATTGTATATGCGGAGAAAACGTTTTACAATGTTGACAAATATCTGCCATAAATTAAATAAACACTTGAAGTCATATTTTTGTGTCCTGATATTACAATTAGTATATTAATATTTAGTTTTAATACTTCTGAAGGATCTTAGTTTGCTTAATGTTCCTTTCATAATTACATTTTATACCAGTTTTATATTTACAGCACTAGACGGCCGTTTCGGAATACAATTCTTCATCAGTAGTGCTTGGACCAAACTCATGAAACCAATTTTTTTTCTTCAAAATGTTGAAATGACACACATAAGACCAAAATATAGCCTACTTTTTAAATTATATGTACTTAATAAATCCTTTACAGTGTTGGCCAAATATCGATATACCAGTTTAATCTGCCATAAATAAGCATTTGAATTTTATTATATATTCTGATATTACATGATATTACATAATAGTATACAATTTCAATATTCATGGCTGTTCTTAGTTTGCTAAATGTTGCTTTTCAAAACCTTCTTTTCAAATTATATGTACCTAATGTTTTACAATGTTTGTTGGCAAAAATATCAGTTTATTCTCCCATAAATAAGCACTTGAAGTTACATTTTAATATTACTATAGTATTTAATATCAATATTCATGATTATTTCTCGTTGCGTAATGTTGTCTTCCAAAACTTTTTTCCAAATTGTTTGTAGCAACAAATGTTTTACAATGTTGACCAAATATCAGTTTATTGCCTCCTAAATAAGCACTTGTCGTTATATATGTGTCCCGATATTACTATAGTATATAATTTCAATATTCTTGCTTATTGTTAGTTTGCTAAATGTTGCTTTTCATAACCTTTTCCTTAATTGTATGTACGCAATAAACGTTTTACAAACATGTCTATAATTTTTTATTAGATAACAACCTAATTTCTTATCTTCAATCCGGTTTCAAACCTGGGGATTCTACAATTAACCAGCTTCTTTTTATTACTAATGACATAGGCAAAGCTTTAGACGACGGTAAAGAAATACGTGTAGTGTTCTGTGATATTAGTAAAGCATTTGATAGAGTTTGGCATAAAGGACTCATTCATAAACTTTATTCTATCGGGGTTAGGGGGAAATTACTTATGTGGTTTAAATCATACTTGTCTAATCGTAAACAACGCGTTCTTCTTAGAAATGGTTACTCTTCGTGGAAAGAAATAAATTCTGGTGTCCCTCAGGGCTCTATACTTGGTCCTCTTCTTATTCTTATTTATATAAATGATATAGTTTTAGATATTCAAAGTAATATACGATTGTTTGCTGATGATACATCACTTTATTTGATAGTTGAAGACGCTTATTCAGCCGCAGAAAAACTTAACATTGACTTAGATAGGATACATTCTTGGGCAAATAAATGGTTAGTTACTTTCAATCCACAAAAAACTGAATCCATGATAATAAGCAGAAAAAGAATAAAACCGTTTCATCCACAGTTATATATGAATAACGTTCCAATAAACGAAGTTGAAATACATAAACACCTTGGTATTTTTTTTACTGAAGACGGTTACTGGAAATATCACGTTGACCAAATAATAACAAAGGCATTGACAAGAATTTCTCTTTTCCGTAAAATTAAATTTAAAATTGATCGATCCGCTCTTCAAAAAATTTACTTTACTTTTATCAGACCCGTTCTAGAATATGCCGACGTAATTTGGGATAATATCAGTTGTGAACAACAAAAACAATTAGAACAAATTAATATTGAAGCAGCTAGAATTGTTACAGGGGCGACCAAATTTTGCAGCATCGATTTATTATACAAAGAAACTGGATGGGAAACTTTAAATTATAGGAGAAAGAAACACAGACTTATTTTATTTTATAAAATGTACCATGGACTATCTCCAGAATACCTTTCAAATATAGTACCTCACAGTTATCTAGAAACACACTCTTATCCAACTCGAAATAGAGAAAATCTTCATACGTTTCTATGTAACTCAACATCTTTTTTTAATTCTTTCTTGCCCTGCACCGTTCGTGACTGGAATTCAATACCTACTAACATTCGCAACGATGAATCAATACAAGTTTTTAAAAAATATTTTGACAAACGTAATGATGTTCCAAAATACTTTCAAAGCGGTTCACGTCTAGGACAAATTTACCACGCCAGAATAAGAATGGAATGTAGCACTCTCAATGCACACCTATTTAACAAAAATATTATTGACAACCCTTTTTGTAGATGTGGTCATATTGAATCCTCTGAGCATTTCTTCTTAAAATGCCCACTTTATAGACAATTACGTCAACAAACCATTTTCTCTACCCTATAATATAACTATAAATTTTTATTATATGGTGATGTTGTAAACCTTACTGTTGATGAAAATATCTATGCTTTCGAAGTTGTTCAAAAATATATATTATTATCCAAAAGATTTTGTCAGTAACTCTCTCTCTCTCTCTCTCTCTCTCATATCATCTAAATTTAACAATATTATATGCAATATTTAATTCTTCAACTTGCTTTCCTGATCTTATAAGTTCATGTATTCTAAGCAAAGACTGTGGAGACGAGTTAATATAAGACCTTGGTCTTGTTCTCGAATCCTTTTCTTCATGTATATGTATGTTATTGCACAATTGTGTTGCTTTTTGTGAATAAAATATTGTTTAAACTAAAAAAACTAAACTAAACGTTTTACAATATTTACCAAGTGTTTTTTTATCCCCAGAAATAACCACTTGAGGTTACATTTTAGGTCCTGATACCGGTATTACATAGTAAGCAGTATTTAAGTTTGTTGTTAGTTAGCTTAATGTTGCTTTTCATTGCCTTCTTTCTTATTTGTATGCACGAAAAAGAAAGAAAAAAAAAACAACCAGGCATATTTTAGGCTTTTTGTCAAATATCAGTTTACCCTTCCGGAGCATCCGGCCTCACTTCACTGGTTAAAGTTCACTTGTCTAACCTGACTTGTCAGTTTCAAAGTTTTTACTTTTCTTCTGGATTTTGATCCGGTCGTTGATTAGTATGTTTGTTTTTTGTTTATTACTTCAGAAATAATAACTTGAAGTTACATGTAGTCGTTCTGGTATTATCAGTAATTTTATAAGTTATTATTATTATTATTATTACAGGGAATCTTAATTTTCCCGTGTAACCATGCATATATTTCCCATTTTCAATTAGGAACTGCATTTATACCAAAATCCTTTGTTATTAATAATAAAATAAAATTAAAAAAATAAAATAAAATGAAATATAATCAAATGTTAAATGGATAGTAAAGTTTTCGATGATTCAATATGCCAAGCAATCAAATAGTAGCAATGTCATATACCATTTTTTGAATGTATTTTATGATTAAATTCAAAAAATGGTATATGACAGCAATATACAGCATTATATATATATATATATTAATGTACAAAGCCAATAGTTTTGAAATTAAATAGTTTTTGGTACATTTTCGGTCATAAAGTGTGAAGATGTAAAGACTACGAATAACGACAGGATGAAAGTGAAAAGAACCTCATTTTTGAATACATAAGAAATAGATTCAGAAACA
The DNA here is from genome assembly GCA_021292105.1 of Anadara kagoshimensis. NCBI lineage: Eukaryota > Metazoa > Mollusca > Bivalvia > Arcoida > Arcidae > Anadara > Anadara kagoshimensis. Next base: position 3,430,356 of record CM037870.1, read on the forward strand.
CGTTCTAATATATTTGGTCAGCCTCGTATTGAGAATCCTGTGTGTGGCACCAGAAGTAGTGCTCTCTCTCTCTCTCTCTCTCTCTCTCTCTCTCTCTCTCTCTCTCTGTGTTAGAAACTAATATTGGTGATAGATACTGTATTTCATCATCTATAATAATAAATTGATTTTAATTAATTCCCTATAGGAGTGCTATACCAATCATTATTCAAATATGGACATGACGTGTTGCAAAGTTCAAATTTTCCTATATCATATTTTTAAAACCCGGTACTTTGGCGGGGTCTGTAAATTTCAGTGCTACGTGAGTAATATATGACCACATGCACATTTTAATGCATGATGAATCTATATGTGCATTATGACACAGTCGATAATCAATAATTTGCAATCAAAATGAATTCAAATTTGGAGTTTTAACAGCCAACAAATGCATGTAATATCTTCCTCATTCCTGATATAAAGTCCGTTGTCAACATATTTCTCGGTAAGGATTATTACCCTGAGTATCTCAGCATGATTTTTTAAAAAACCATAAAAATCTTTATTTTTCCGAAACTGCCATGTTATAATACAGTACAGACTTGTCGAAAGTTGAAAACTGGGCTAACGAATAAGTTACCGAATCGGTAATTCATATCGATCCCTCGTTAGCTATATCTCGACAACGTTTCGACAGCTGTTGTCTATTTCTCGACAGTTTTTCGAGTACTAGATATCTCTATCTTGGCTGCTCGACAACCGAGTCTCGACTCGTTTTCGGTCGCAAAATGTTAAACTTTCGACAGGCCTGTACTAAGCTTGTATATGCACGTTTGAAACCTATTTTTTCACTGTCTCTGGTACAATTTAAACTTAAGTCTAAGTGGTTTCATGCTTATAGTCAGCATATTACAATCTCTTGGTTGATGTTCGAAACAATTCTTTGAAACTAATAATAGACATGTCTGATGGTTAAAATCTTAGCCCATTAAAGTAAACGTGGGTGGATAACTCTAAGAAAGGGCACGACCTACTAAAAATGCTCTGGAATCATACTGCGCAATTCAATGATTCATTGCAATTTTTTTGAAATGCCTATTAGTGGGAGAATCAAAGTTGCACTTTAAAATGTTACTGTTACTAATTGGTATCTAAAAGTACTTTTCTTACTACTTATTCGTCTAACGATGTAAGAAGTTATTGGTACTCGTTTGGAGATATAGTGTTCACCCTATTTTATTCCGGTCACGATTTGTCAGCCAGTTTTCTAAAAAAATATTAAACTTCATAGGAACAATCTGTGGGTAGATGTGCCATTTTTATTTCTTTTTATCATGTACATGTTTAGGGATTTCCAGTACGAGTTCGTTGGCTGACACCGTTTTGAATTTGGCATTCCATATGTGTTATAATTTTAAAAAAAAATCATCAGTAGACGTTATGATTTTGATGATATATTTAAGCATCATAAACAATAATTAATTGTTGGCATTTTGGATTTCTTTTAAAATTTATGAGGAATCTAAAGTCAAATAGATATTTTTTCTGACAGAAAGAAAGAACAATAAAAGTTTCCAAACTGCAATAATTATGTATGTACCACGTTTTGTCCGTCGTTATTGGCATGATTTAATACTCAATGCGGCACAAAACGATAAAATGGATGAAACATCTGAACATTTCAATATCTTATTTATATATTTGTATAAATATCCTACTCTTTGAAAACTACATACCTAAACAAAAAGAATTCCTTTGCTAACATATACAACAAAGCAAGCTGATCACAAATACCAGTAGATGTGTCATGTGCTCTTTTGAATTTTTATAAAATAATGCATTCAAAAGCAGCACATGACAGAAAGTTGTCTGAAATATATTGCAAACCTAAGCATTTCAATGCCCTCAAAAAGTTTAATGGCCGTCATCACAATTGAATATTTTTGTTCAGTATGATGCTTGTATTAAACATTATCGTTGATATATCTGGCATTATATAGTTTCATGTTTCTTTCATTCTTAATTTTGATTTCACATGTGGCGGGTGTAGCTAGAGAGACAGGAGGTTCTTACTTTTCCGGAGCACCCGACCTTACTTCCCTAGTGAAAGTTTACGTTCTTCACTTAATTTGCAAGTTTTTAATGATTGTACTTCTTTGGGGGATTGAAATGTGAACATGGATCGGTATGGTGTGGTTGATTGGCCAAATTATAAATTCTTTTTTCACGTTTATTGAAAACTTTGATGAATCACTGAGAAGGCTTTATATCAATGCTTTCTGATCGTTTATATGAGAACATAAACTTGCCTAGCTTTCGGTTTGTCAGATGACCAGTGATTTTCTCTCTGCACTCCGATTTGATCCGATTTCCCTTTACAAGTTATCACCAGAATGTAAGCGAAAAAAATGAAAAGTAATTATACATGTTTTGAAACTTTTCTGAAATAGACCATTTTTTCATTTTATAAATCTTCGTATTTATGGACCATTGATGGCAAAAAAAGCGAAAGGTCATCCAGTAGAACTCTCTCTCTCTCTCTCTCTCTCTCTGTGTGTGTGTGTGTGTGTGTGTGTGTGTGTGTGTGTGGTGTGTGGCCTTCCAAGTCTTAATGTGACATTCTACCAGAAAGATCCGCATTCCTTTAAAATGAATGTTGAACACTTTGAAATTTGTGTTGCTAAAAATATAAGAGAAAGTGAATGATCTAAACATTCGTTTTGGCAACCGCTAAGTGTCATAACGACCTTATAATCTCTGGCTTAAAGATCCAATCAGGAAGTGATGGGGAAATATTCAATGAGGCACCTTCAACAAATATATTATGACCTTTCGGGTTTAAAACAGTCCAAAATGAATGCTTTTCACGTCTTATCATCTTTGAATAATTTATTTGTACTTTCAAAAAAAGTAGCTGACTATTTGCGAAGGAGGGAACCACATGTGTGACGTCATATCAATGCGCTTTCACGTGACACATCTCTTCAAAGTAATCTAACTGTGCGAGGTTATCATACATTTCTTGCAAATATTTAACAAAAATGACCTATGTCTAAGATTGTAGTGATAGCCAATAGATTTACACTACCTAGTTAACGGTTATCAGATAAAATAAATACTAGCTTTACCCCTAAAAGTTTTGTTGCACAAGATTGCTATGCATCAGATATGTACATATACAAATACATATATAAAATAATCAATAGATTCGATATAGAGGTTTATATCTAGGACTTTGAGCAGCGTGAACCAGAAATGAACATTTTATAGAAGGCATGGCCTCAAGACGGATAAATCAAGTAAGGGCATTTAGTTTATAAAAATGGGAGTTTTTATCAATAATTTCTATAAAATGGTTGCTTTATCTTGTATTTGTCTTGTCAACGAAGTAAGAACATTTAGTTTATAAAAATGGGAGTTTTTATCAATAATTTCTGTATAATGACTGTTTTATCTTGTCTTTGCCTTGTTTTATCTTACTATCTGTTTGTTTTTTCATGCTGTTCTCCCTTGTACGTATTGGCTTATGTCAAGTACCTATTTTTTCGGTTTAAACAACCAAGTCTCATCTAATTTTAATTTATAGTTCCATTTTTCCATGTTCTTTTCATTTTCAATTTTTGGTTTCACACTTAGAGAACACCATGACTTCATTCTTTTCTATACATTCTCTATACAGCGAGGTATCTGCTTCGATTAATTCTCCTGCTTATGGTATATTAATCAATACACCATAGATGGAGAAGTTAGTTCTAAATACGGGAACTTCATATATCATAGTTTAATGATTTTTAGCTGAACTTGACCAAGTCTTGTTTAATCTTAATGTATAAATCCATAGTTCCATGTTCCTTTCATTATATTTTTTTTTTGATTTCTTACTTGGTTAGTGAACAGTATGGCTTCAATTTTTTCTTGTCAAAATTTCATTTTCTATACAGCAATATTAAATACTTGCTTTAACCTTTTATGGTGTATTGTTTCACAGTTAATATATTTATAGTAAAGGTTGTTCCTATTACGGGAACTTTATACACCAAAGTTCAATGTACCTTTCATTTTTGCACGTGGTAAACACCACGAGTTAATTTTTCTATTGTCAAAGTTCCTTTCTATACAGCAATATACCTGCTTCAATTGTTTTTGGCGCCTTTGGTTCATCGTTATAACACTTTGAGAAAGCTTATTCCCACTAAGGGAACTTTCACAACCTAGTTTTGTGTTCTTTTTATTTCTTAATTTTAAATTTTACACGTGAACACCACGACTTCAATTTTTCTATTGTTAAGGTTCATTTATATACAGTGATACTAGTATACCTACTTCACCTGTGTATGGTGCATTTGTTTCACAGTTAATATGTTTGCCAATTTTCCTTTTCTATGCAACAAAATACATGTTTTAACTGGTTATCGTACATGATATATTTGTTTCTTATGTTAATATACTATGCAAAAGATTGTTCTCGTTTTGGGACTTAATACAACCTAGTTTTACCTTTGTTTCATTCTCAATTTTGATTTTACCCGTGCATGGCTGGTCTAATATGTATATAGACAGGAGGCATTTACCCTTCCGAAGCATCCGGTCTCACTTGAGTCAAAAGTAAATTCGTGAAGTCCTTTCTTTATAAAAACCTGCGATGATAAGCCAATGGGTTTGATGAATCAAACATTTTTTAGAACCTTTTTCTTTGTTATTTCAATATTACTTATCAATTAAATTATATTAATAAAATCAGTAGAAGTAAAAAAACAAACTTAAAAATCCGTGTCCAAACCAAAATCCCAAAGCAAAGTAAAGCAAACTTACCAATCGATGCCAAAACAAAAATCCCAAAGCAAAAGAAAAAAATGAAGCTTTCAAATTACGTAAAACACGTAAATCCACCAGGTAATGAAATCTATAGAAGATGATGAATAGTAATGCTTTGAAACATTTTCGAATATTTTTTTCTAAATGTTTTTGGTGTGTTGAGAAATCTGGTACTGTGTAAAAAAAACTAAATTAAACAGTGATTGAAGGCATATACAAAGTAATGTAATGTCATGCATGTTTTAAATTTCTTAATTCCCTAAATAAATTGTGTACATGTACTCAAAAATGCCGTAATAGTATATCAATAATAAAACACTATCTCTTACGTGTTTAGTTCTGAGATTCAAAATTCAATGTTTTTGAAAACTATAAGAGTTTATTTCACCACTGAGATGGTTTTTTGTTTTTAGTTGTTGTTTTTTTTTTTCAAAAATGGCTTTGCATGTAAATTTGGTGTAACAATACTATCTGTGAAATTATTCTAAATCTTGGAATAGGTATTCCAAGAAGACATTTCTCCTAGGGTCATCAAGATTATTGTTTGAAAAACACTTTCCAAAAACTGTTTAAAATATTAATGAAAAAAATTAACGCGTTAAAAATATCGTCCGTCTTTCTGATCCATCTATTATTATCACACAGACATGCAAAAAGTAATGTAAAGTTTGTAAAATCCTTCTTTATTATCCCCTCTTTTCGTAGAAAGAAGGGGATATTCAATTCAAGTTTCTGTCCGTCCGAAACTTTTGTCTGATAAATTATCCAAAAACTATCAAGCACTATTTCACGAAACTTAGGAAACAAAGCATCAACATCGTTAGGCGATGCGCATATCCTTAACCCGAGTTGGTTTGCCTATTTTTCTGGGAGTTATGCCCTTTGACTGAAAAAAGAACCAGCCGACAAGGGATCGTAATTCACCGAATTTGCTTGTTTTTTATAAGACTATATGTTTTGTCATGTACTACTTTTGAAAGTAAAATTTCATAAAAATTCAAAATTAGCAAATGGCTGTTCTTAAACAATTCTCAAATATATTTTTTCACAAATAACTCCAGTTCTAAGAAAAAAAATTTTTTTTAAATGTTAATTTGTTTTAAACAGAAAAAGTTTCAATTCAATGGAAAAAATAAAAATTGAATCGGCTATATAATCATTCTATAACAATTTTACATTTATGTATTTACAAAAGAACAATTGTTAAAACTACAATTGTATTTTTCTTTCACAATATGTCTTTATTTATTTTTTTAATCGTGTTGCTTTTACATTTTTTAAGTATATCTTCACATTTTTTCAGCTATTCACAGTACAATTTCCTCCCAGCCCGGATGTGGGATATCGATGCATTTTAGAACTTTCTACTTTTTGACTTACAACTTATTTTGTCGCGTACAAACGTGAATTTTCTTTTTTTTCATCTACAAAATAATTATTTCGGGTCATCGTTTTCTCAAAGATTCGAAAAAATTCTGTTCCTCGTTATAAAGGTTAACCCAAACGCCCCACGTGTAAAAAAGAGTTCCATATGGACAGAAAAGGGGAAACTATTTTGGCACAAAATGCAAATTTAAAAATTCAATAAATATATTTCATATAAAAGTCTCCTGCAGTAACGTTTTATTAATATCTTCCTGGTCTAATCGTTACAATAGGGTATTGATTTAAGTTTTAAATTTTTATCGGACTGTTCTTAATTTATTGCCTATAAAATCTATATATTTAATAAAGTGTTGGCTGAAGTTTAAGGTGCACCTGATAAGCACGTCTTTCTAAATCGTCTGTACGTGAAAACTTGACTAAATAATATAGTGTGGTTGTTGCGCATTACGTTATCAAAAAATAGATATAGAAAAGGGATATAATTTGTTGATTTTATTTTTAATTTGTTGCTCCTTTTATGAATTGGATTGTCAAAAAAGGTTACTGTAAACGTACTTAATTTCGCGTGTATTTATTTTCGCGGTAAAGGTAATTTAGACATATCCGCATAGTTAAATATTCGCGGTAAAGGTAATTTAGACATATCCGCATAGTTAAATATTCGCGGTAAAGGTAATTTAGTTATATCCGCATAGTTAAATATTAGCGTTTATGAAATAGCCACTATAACACAATAAGCCTAATATAATTTTCGCTCGGTATTAATTTTCGCGCTAAACAAAAGACTGCGAAATAAGCGAAAATTTGTACACCGCGAAAATAAATACGTTTACAGTATAAAATGAATAAGGGTATTTTTCAACAAATCAAATCGTATGATAATATCCAATATTAAATAACTTAAGCTTTGATATTTTAAAATAATAATACATAATTGTTATAGAAATTGGGGAAATATCTCAACTTTGTAAATTATTTCTGACGATAGAGAAATCTTATTATTATAATATGTAGAATGGGCGCACTTCAAAGGTCAAAATAGATTACCTACCACTACACCTATAGCTGGTTACCCTCCCCCGATACATTCTAGACCGAAATGTTAAACCCCAATCAAACAATAAATGAAAACTGGTCGTTTCCAGATTAGTTGGAGGTGACTTCAATGAGCAATCGGTGCATTTATGCCAGTGTCATATGCTACTTTTGAATTTTATGAAATAATATAATTCAAAAGTAGCACATGACACTAGTATTAAGCATATACACGCGTTCTATCTTTGCGAAAACCAGCAGAAATTTAAACAGACGTGTATTGACGCCTTTTTTGGACACCTTGGTTGGTTGAATAACTTGAAGCTTACTTAGCAGTTACGAATTCTTAACGCCTAAAGGTATTCGTAACTGCTAAGTTAGCCTCCAGTTACACAGCTCCGTGCTGCTTCAATTAAGCCCACATCACTCTTCTACTGTCGTAACATTTTGCTTTATGCGTTATGGTTTCCAACAATTCCGTACTCTCTGATAGAATCACTCAATTAGTTAAGTTGAAAGTGAAAGTGGGGTTTTAGTTATTCATCCTTTATGCTCTAAACCTTACAACAACTACAGCAAGCACATGCAATATATTGCACTAGTTAGGATTTTATATCTTTCAACTTAAATAATATTACACTGGTGTATCATTTAGATGAATAGACTAGGTAAATAGGACACAAAGACACAATTGTATTTTGTAAACATTTTAGAGCAGCATGACGCTATTTTAACTTTTATGGTTACTCAGATACATAAAATATTATTGTGTTTGTTGTGGAATGGTTGGAGACTAATACATGTGTGAACCTAGATTGCCAGCTGTCTCGATATTTTAGACCTTAAACTTGTTTTAGAAATTGACACCATATTGCTTTATTAATTATAAATATAAATTGTTGACACACTGTTGACTACAAGTCTAGGCATATCAGGACCCTTATTGTTGATTGATATTATGTCGCTGTATCTAAAATTATCCTTAATAAAATTGATGTCCATTAGTTCCATGCTCCCCTCATTCTCAGTTTGATTTCACATGTGGCAGTTGTAGTTAGCTTGACATGAATTGGTTACCTTTTCTGGAGCACACGGTCTCACTTCCATTGTAGACGCCGTTTTGCTGAATTTTAATTTGAACATGTATCAGTATATATGTGCCTGATTTTGTATTTTTTTATTATAAAATACATGTACATTTTCCTTCACATTTGTAGAAAACTTTTTGCTCTTTCCACACTTTAGAGACCCAAATTCGTAACCATGGATCGGTACATTTGTGTTTGTTTTTGACATTTTTGTGAAAAACGGCGATAACCTAATGCACCTGAACATAGTGCCTATGATTTACAATATATAAGTATGAACCCATCAAATCAAAGTCAATGCATAGATAATTATAGAGAGTTTAGGTACTAATAAACTTAATGTTTATAAATGGTAACCAATGGCAACGGAGCTTGTAAATTATTATAATCTTACGTACAAGAAAACAAACATTTTAACGATGTATTTATAGTCATTTATAATATATTAATAAATATGCCATTTATTTTATACAAGCTATAATGTACACAAAATGAAAAGTCTTGCATACAATACAATCGTAAGAAACTCTTTTTACCTGTGCACCCACTTCAAGTAATGTACCTGTGTATATGATCGAGACAGAGCGTAACATATTACACGCACCAACCACCAGATTCTCTGTATAAACTGGATCAGTCTCTGAACGACAAATACCCCCTTTTGCAACATTGCAATTTTTTTTTTATTTGTAAGATTTGACCTTGTGACCTTGAGCTGTGCAGCTAAATTGTGTATGTCACATATTGTCACTTGTAAGTTTACGTTTGTTCCAAGTTTGACCAAAATCCATCCATAGGCGTGGAAGATATGGAGTGGACACAAAAAAAAAACCAACAAAAAACGGACGAACGACCAGACGGACAGGGTTGTTTTTACATGTAATGCCCTTCTAAACTTTTCATTTTCGGGGCTTACAATAAAGTACAACCACATTAAGTAAGTAAAGACAATCCGATAGACATAGAATATATTGAGGGTCGGACACGATATTAGGACAGACGGACAGACAAAGCTGTTTCTATTTACCCTTCTAGACTTCTTTTGTGGGGGTAACACTAAAGTACACCCACATTAAGTAAGTAAAGACAATCCATTCATAGACATAAAGATATGGAGGAGCGGACACGATATTAGGACAGACGGACAGAAAAGATGTTTCTATTTACCCTTCTAAACATCTTTTGTGGGGGTAACAATAAAGTACAACCACGTTAAGGAAGTAAAGACAATCCATTCATAGACATAAAGATATGGAGGAGCGGACACGATATTAGGACAGACGGACAGAAAAGATGTTTCTATTTACCCTTCTAAACATCTTTTGTGGGGGTAACAATAAAGTACAACCACGTTAAGGAAGTAAAGACAATCCATTCATAGACATAAAGATATGGAGGAGCGGACACGATATTAGGACAGACGGACAGACAAAGCTGTTTCTATGTACCCTTCTAAACTTCTTTTGCGGGGATAACAATAAAGTACACCCACGTAAGTTAAGACTGACATGTATGACGACATGGATGATATTTAAGAGGTTTTACAACTGGGTAGATCAGACAACTTTACTTACATAAATCACACTTTTACTATACCCACTCCAGATTCTAGAGTTTATTAATATTTAAACTTTGTCCTGGCGAGATCTTCATTGTCTATACTAATGTTATCAGTGTGACAAGGAGACACCGACATGGACACTGTTATGGACGCCGCCATGGACACTATGTAGCATATCGGTTTTGCTCATTATGCCTAAGGTAGCTATCCTTTATTTTCTGTTTTCTATCTCCTGAATGGTGTTCCGACTGTATTTTTCTAATTCATGTATACTTTTGTCTTTCTCAGCGTTTTATTATCTTCTCCGTGCAAATTAAGGTTTCGGCGGGTTGTTCAAAGCTTTTAGCTTAATCAAATGGTTAGTCAAATTTCAATGACAAATTTATTTTAACAAAAATCTTAAATTGATTTTATTTAATAATAGCAGCTTTATGCAATTAAATATGACAAGAAATTAATGAAAACAATATTGCCCCATAAACAACGCAAGATACAAACTTTACTTACCAACTAGTTACACTGACAGAGCTATTCTAACCCAGGCAATAATATCTTTTAAAAAAACAATTATAAGATTTTCTTTTTTTTGAAATTGAAAGCAACTTGTCTGTAATTAAATGCAATACATGTCTGTATCGTTTTGAGCTTAATTGAATGAACGCAATAAAACTTGCATTTGCGACGTTATTTCTTTCAAAACCAGCACATGAGATTGTCATATGTCCTACTATTGTATTGATATTTTGTTTTTTCAAATGTACTATACGGGATTGTTATGTGCTACCATCGAATTTCTTTCGAAAGTACCATATTAAATGACAATCCTGTGTGCAACTTTTGAATGCAGTATTTTATAAGAACAAAATGAAATAATACATGACAAATCAATTTTATGTATAATCTTTATTCAAAAATTAATTTTGTTTTAATGTGTGATATCACATCTACAGGGAGATATATATTTAACAAACTCGTTCAAAGTAATAAATAAATAAATAAATAAATAAATAAATACCAATATCTAAAAAGTGCACAGATGTGATTTTCTGGATAAGTTGTAAGAACATATTGCAAATACGAGACGAGGTATATTTGCACCGCCAATTCTATCTACTTAAGTGTACTAATGATGTACTTTTCGTTTGATAACGTTCGCTGAACACTGATACGGTTTGCACACCGCTCCGCGTCTCTATTGTTCTCAATTTTGATTTCATATGGGGAGGGTATATCTATATGGCTAGCAACAAAACAACGGAGGGAACTGCTTTTTTATTTTTGGGGTTTTAATTTCTGTTTTAGATTAATCGGAAGAACAACTTTTTACCGGGATTAAGTTTTCCCGATGACGATGACGACGACGAGGTGGTACCGAAGGATTCGTTTCAAATGACAGACTTTAAAGAAAAACCAATCAATGGTCAAGTTAATCCAGCATTTGAGGATGACATTTCCGATTCCAATTCATCCGAGGGCACGGATGATGACGAGGTGTTCGAATCGGCCAGCACACAAGGCGATGTCACAAATTCCTCTCAGCAGCCAAATGGCGAAATAAAGAAAAGAAAGTCAACAAAAAAGTAAGTGTTTTCTTAAATAAAAAGGTTCACGATCGTTCCATATATAATTAACTAAGCTTTCCGTAAACTTAATAGGTCTGGCATTTGAAAAACGAATAAATTTGTTAGTATTTAAGATATTCGTGAATTTAAAGTGTCATTTTAAATGTCATTCTAAGTTTTTACTTATATATTTCAAGTTCGATGAAGCTGCTTATATATATATATATGGAACTATAAAATATAGACCAAAATAAGGAAAATCTTAGTTAAGGAATTATTGGGAAACTGGATCTACCTTCACAATTATTACTTAACTAAGATTTCATTAACGTTATTCTGGCAAATTTCAGAAATTTAAGGTGTTAGTTTGAAGATCACTTTCAGATGGTCTCAGATGTATTCCGTCTTGTCAAAAATATGTATTCGTAGTCACAACAGCTGTCAAAACATACTCATTTGAAGTAACTCTTAGCCAGGGCGTCATTGTGCCAATTGAGGGCGTGTACTATCCAGTTGAATTAAATGCTTCTCGGCGCCTTGTTGAGGACTTGCATGTTCAGTACAGATCCGTAGAAAATTCGACACTAAGCTTTTAAAGGAATCGATGCACGGTTGTCGGACCAATTGGCTGAGATATGAATAACTAGTTGGCGAAAAGCTACCGAAAGGCAGATATCAGCTTCTGAAATATAGGTAAAGAGTGCCTGAGGTGAGCTTGACTTTGACTTAAGCTCTTCTTCACATCCCTGTGGAGCAAAGACCACCGGTAATTTTTCCCCATCTTCTATCCTGTAATAGTTGATAGATGGTAACTATAATTATTATACTACATGTATTTATTCCCAACGGTACATTATTTTGTCCCCCAAAACCTTACTTACGCCAACATTTTGTCTGTCACTTTTCACGAAACTATTATACAGATCTTTATGAAACTTCATAAGAGCAAACTTTTGGTGGAATAGGTATGTTACAATTATTTATATTTTCATCATGTACAAGGTGGGAAAACATGGATTTTCGGGTCAGTTAGGGTTCGTTTTGGGTGCACTTTTGAAAAAGCTTCAAATTTCAGCTAATTATAATTTTCCATTTCTATTTGCTAGGAAAGAGAATCATTTATGGGATGTATTCCGAGTGACCTCTGAGGACAATATCTCAGACTCAGACTTGGCGATATGGAGGACAATTTTTATCATCACAAAAATCATTATTGTGTTTTTGTTCTTTGTGATAGTGCTTGGAACTGCTGTGATAACAAAAATTACATTTCTGATTATGACATCAAATATTTATGTTCCTTCTCAAACAAAAGATGTGAATTTCACCTCGGATGGACCATATAAAATAAAGGAACTTGACGGAAAGCTTACTTATAAGCAAGCAGACGGTGAAGCAAAAATAGAAGTCACGTGGATATGGGCGCTCATCACAGTCATGTCGGCGCCATATTTCTTTACTATCTGCAAGTGCTTATGGAAGTTGTGCTTCAACAAAACAAGATCTTTAAAGATCATTCCGCTGTTAGTGGTATGTAGAGTTTATTATCTTACACATGTCAATTTTTGCGATTAACTTTTAACCCCTTTCTCCCCCTCTTTCAAAGAGAGAGAGAGAGAGAGAGAGAGAGAGAATTTTAATTTTGAAGTTCCGTCCGTCCCGTCCAGTTGCTTCCTGTCTGGAGTAATTCTCCAAATAAATATGAAGAGATATTTTACGAAATTTGATTCAAAGAATAAACATTGTATTGAGATGTAAATATCATGAACCTGAGTTGTTTTGTTGTTATGACCCTTAAACTGAAAAGTACTGGCAAGGAAACATTTATCACTGGATTTGTTTGTTAAAGTTGAAAACAATTGATACAAAATTTAATATAATTTGTGCAATATATTCAAATATTTTCATTGCAAATAGAATTGGTTTTGGTAAAAGTTTTCCAGCAAGGATTTTAAGAGATTTTCCATCTCAAAATTAGCAAAACTAAAGGATTTGATGTTAGGAAAATAGTTTACCTTGTTTGAACGAAAATAACTTTTGTAATTAAAATTGAACACTGAATGTATAAAATTGCTTACTAAAACTCATTGATTTTCGGGGTTTACTAATGTTCGTTGTTTTCGAATCACGAATTGATATAACAACGAAATAAAATACACAACAAACTTATTTATCACGCATGAAATGTTTTGTTTCTTAGAATCACGAAAATTGGACTCGAATTTAAACGATTTCACGAATTTCTTAAATATATACAGACATTTTAGGTTTTTTTTAGAACCACGAAAATTTGACGCCATGAATTAAAATGAAATCACAGCATTTTAGAAATTCTTACATATATTAACAGGTTTTCTTCTTCTTACCTTTAAAAACACGAAAATGAAACACCACCAAATGAAATGATTTCATAGCATATTTTGAAATTCGTTAATTTACATACATTTTATTTCTATAGAACCACGAAAATTAGAACCTTCGAATTTAAATGATTTCACATTATTTAAAAAAATTCTTAAAATATTAACCGGCATTTTATTTTTCCTAAAACTAAGAAAATTTGCACCGCCAAAATTTAAACAATTTGTCAGTATTATTATTTTTAAAATGCTTATATATTTGCAGGCTTTAGTTACAGAAACACTGCATTCATTTGGATTGTTTATTCTAATGGTTGTAGTGTTGCCACAGTTTGAGCCACTTGCAGCAGCCTTTGCCATTTTGCCTGTGGCAACAATTCCAAGTCTTTTGAAAATAATTTATCCGGAAAGAACAATGAAGAAAACTGAAGGAACTATGCTTGTTGCACGTTTAGTGAATATCATAGCTTTTGTTCTATGTGTAACGTCAATTGGCTGTTTTTGTTTTTATATTTACTATACGCAAGGCTCTACTTTGCTGATGATCCTAACAGCAGTGTGTCCAGTATTCATATCTCTTAGCTGGTGGGAAAATTTTGCTCGTCAAGGGGACAAAGAATCTATGGGAATTCCCAAACTAAAACGAAAGTTAAGACAATGTAAAACAAAGATATCCATATTGACAAACTTATGGAAGCTTATACTGAACTATGGCGTACTACCATCACTTGTATTCGGAGCGAACTGTGAAGCGGGAACTAGCTGTATCCATATGTTCTTTCTCCAGTTTGAAGAGTCACCAAACACTTTCAAGTTCAACACCTACATGTATCCAGGAGACGCGGTTCTAAGTGATTCCCGACCTTTTAATTGGAAAGTTAATTGCATAAAAGACCTTCCCTTCATTTTTGCATTGGTTAACATTGCATCGTCCATCATTTGTTTTAAAGTAGGAAAGGCCGCCTGCAAGGTTCTGGCACAAAGAGCGGCGTTCTCTCTGCCACTGGTCCTATCAACACCAGTAACGATAGCTCTGGTCCTTGGGTTCTACTCACAGTCGGCTGTACTTAATATTTACGGATGCTACACGCCTTTTCCTGCGTGGGACGGGGACGCTACAACAATCATGGACATTATAAACTGGTACTGGCCAGTTTTAGCTGGTGGTATTGCGGCATTCTTTTCACTGTTGTTGATTACAAACCATATATGGTCACCAGGGAAAGAGAGATTAGTCTCAACTGACAAGTAAGTATTCTATTTCCATACAACTTTTCTACAGACCAAACGGTCTTTCAACCCCATTTTGGAAAAGGGCCTCGGCCCCTGGAATTGGAAAAATAAGCGGTTAATATTTAACAAGAGGCAAACATATTACATTCAGACTTTTACTGTTGATAAAATATAAGTTAATGCAAATTAAATTTCTATTTCTCCATCTTTAATGCCTCAAAATTTTTTACAGCATTTTCTAGCTGTGTCTGTGACAGATGAAGGTTTAAAATTGATTTGGAAAACATATCATTTTGATGTAAACACAATATTCATGTAAATAAATTGGGGGAAAATACTTTACTACCTTGGGAATAGGGCCCAATTTCGGCGCCAAATTTGATTCATTGAGACCCTTGAGACCTCTGAGCTAAGTCTGAGCCGAAGTTTAATAGCCGAGATATGGAAAGCAGGTTAGCTATCAAAATAAGCTGACAACTATCGAAAAACTGCCATGATCTAACAAACAAAGGTTGATGAACTTCCGATTCCATAAATTTGTAAGAGTTGAGTTGGGTAATCGTGTTTAACGTCCCAGTTAAGAATATTTCACTTATATCGAGACGTCGCCACATATAGGCGAAGGTGCAGAAATTTTGCGCTGGTGGCATTATACAACAAGGTTCTTTAGCGTGTCAAGCCGACCGTGACGCGTATTTATTTATTTATTTATTTATTTATTTATTTATTTTAACATACATTGTATTTTGTCTTGATTTTAATTAATATCACTTTTGATTCATTTTTACAGATTATATGTCCAGCCTCTATACTGTGGTGTGTTATTAGATCAATCTTTGATGTTGAACAGAAGAAGGGTTGACGATGAATTCAAATCCATGGACGAAAAGGTAGAATGATTATGATTTAAATGATTGAATGGGGTTTAACGTAGCAGTTAAGAATATTTCACTTGTATTGAGACGTCACCAGCTATACGTGAAGTGGTAGAATTTTATCTGCAGTGCGCTCAAGACAGTATGAAGAGAGAGTTCTTTTATGAGCCATGTTTGCCTTAAAAATCGGCTTTCAGGTGTTTTCCGAAGGACCCCGTGACTTTCAATTTAAATTCCGAGTGCTTGACGGAAGAACAGTCACTGCCTATTTTTAAGTCTTGGTTAGATCCGGCCGCGGTTGAAGCCACAACCTCCCACGTATGTAGAATAATTATAATATTTTTTACAAACAAAGTCGTGAGTTCCAAACATGTACAAAAGTCATTTATAACCGAATATTTACAATTAAAAACAAACATACCAATCCATTTTCAAGTCTTAATTCCCAAAAGCAAACTGAAACTGATATATTTAGTTAACCACGTAAACTTCTACCAGGGAATTGAGACCGGGTGTGTCGAACCCTATATGTAGTAACTACGCTATATATGGCTACATATAACGTAATCTAGTTGTTACTACATATAGCGTTCAAAATTGTTACTACATATAACGTGTCCTTACTACATATGGCGGAGGTTTTTACTACATATAACGTGTCCTTACTACATATGGCGGAGGTTTTTACTACTTATATATAACGTAGTAACTACATATAGGGGTTCGACAGGGTGCTCCGGAAAGGTAAGCACGTCTTAGCAAGCTTAACCAGCCACGTGTGATATCAAATTGTAAATCAAAGGAACATAGAATTAAGGGGAATTAGCTTCGTGCAAAACAATTAAAAAGGTAACTATACTGTATCTCTGTGTATAAGTAATGGTCACTTTTTTCACCATTTCAGAATAAATCTAATTATGACATACCGATACCAGACCTACCGACTGACAATCCGAACTGGAATCCAAGTGAAGACTGGTCCATTCTAAGAAAAGATGATACACCAATGATATACATGTGTGCCACCATGTGGCATGAAACGGAACTAGAAATGACTCAGATTCTGAAATCTATTTTCAGGTAAATATGTGTTGTTTACTTTATGCATACCTCAAGCACTTAAACATTTCATTAGTGCAGAATGTAGAACTTCATCTTCTAATGTTTCATTTAATTTTATATTGCTGTTGATTTGTCCGGTGCGAGGATAATGGACAGGTGGGAACAGCAACCTCTGCAACTGCTGTCTCGGTGAGCTTGCACATAAAAGTCGCCCAAGTGCGCGTCAGTGCAAAGCAGATATACACATAATGTGTTCTATCAGCCATGGTTACATGGGGGTAGCCTAGTGCAATCTGGCTGCCATTGCACCGAAGTGTAAAGATTAAAATGTGCCCATACAAGCTATAGGCTTACTAAAGATGTCTGAGATGTCTAATAAAGTAACTTATATTTTTTGTATACAGAATGGATGAAGATCAATGTGCCAGGAGAAATTTACAAATGTTCCTCGGAATAAAAGATCCGGATTATTATGAATTTGAAGGTAATTTTACTCATTTTAATGTTTAGAATGATTCTTGATTTCTTCCTTTGATTAAAAAACTCCAGTTGATTTGTTCATTGGCTAGTTTGCCATTCAACTCCATTGGATAGTTTGTAGTTCATTTTCATTGCCTGGTTTGTAATTTATCTTCATTGGCTGGTTTGTAATGCATCTTCATTGGCTACTTTGCAATTCAACTTCATTGGATAGTTTGTAGTTCATTTTCATTGGCTGGTTTGTAATTTATCTTCATTGGCTGGTTTGTAATTCAACTTTACTGGCTGGTTTGCAATAGGGCGTTTCTTGGTTACTTAATATCCTTTCCAGTTCTGAATTTTATAATACACTTCCGGGAATAAATTTTAGGCAAACCTACTTCCGGATTTTGTTGTCAGGGACGCATAGTTGCAAATACCGGGAAATTTGGTTGATTGTCAATATGTAGAGGGCAAAGTATTGGTGTGCAGTACCGGGATGCAATTCCGATGGAAGGAAAGGCCCCAGAAAATATCCTTTTATGGAAGATATGAATTTTTTACTGTTTCCTAGTAAGAAAGACACACTGAAAAAAAAGAGGAAATGGATAAATGCCATAAGACACCCTCTCGGCTACGATCCAAGACCCTGGCACAGGGTGGTTAGTCGGCATTTAATTTTAACTATTCCCATGGAGTAATTACGGTGATGAAGTAAACCGGAAGTATGGATGCCTAAATATTTGACCACGTGACCCGATATTATACTAAACAAAATGGGATTCCTGACTATCCCTGAAACAGCCTATTCAACTTCATTGGCTAGTTTGTAATTCATTTTCACTGGCTCGTTTGTAATTTATCTTCATTGGCTATCTCCAATTATTACAACATTTATACTCGGATCCGACACAGTGAGTTGACATAAGTATTTTAATAAAAAAAAGATGCGAGGAAGTTGTAGCAGATTAACTTTTACTTGTCAGAACCAGAAGTTTGCAAAGCAACCAAATACAAGAGAAGTAAAAAGACAATGAAACCAATAGAACAAAACAAGAAGAAACACGAAAGCTTAAAGCAAAATATTGGTTGATATAATTAAAGAATATTTCACTAACATCAAGCCATCATTATCACCAGTAATAAGTGAAGTGACAGAAATTTTCATTTTGCAATGTGCAGGGACGGTTCTTTAGAGTGGCGAGCCTACTGTAAAACGGGACATTGTTTTTAAGATCTCTTTCGAAGGACCTTGTGACTTTAACTTCTAAAACCTCGCTCTCTCCTATATACATTACAGCACTCTACCAACTAAAAACAATAGTGGCCATTAATCAAATGAGTTATGGTATATAGAAACGATTTTATAATATTGTTCAATGTTGTATTTGATAGTACACGTCTTCTTCGATGATGCATTTGAGAAACATACAGACGAGGAATACGAGTATAAAGTCAACAATTACGTCAAAATGTTAGTGAGAGTCATCAACCTGGCGGCAACGTAAGTAACTATATGGTAAAAATGTTCCTAATCGTAATGATGAAAAACTCGCTTTATGTCTAAAATTTGTAAATACTTAAAACTTGCTTGATCAGGTTGTCAACCTCACTGTTAAGAGTCTTTCTTTCTATTAATATATTAGACTATTATATTCAAAAAGTAAACCGTTCTTTTTGTACCCGGTACTAAAATTTTAATATGGGAATAACAACCTAAAATCTTAAAACAAAACCTGAAAAAATGTAAATGTAAATAAATGTTGGAACAAAAGAAAACCTTAGCTTTTTTAAAG
This sequence comes from Anadara kagoshimensis, assembly GCA_021292105.1. Taxonomy (NCBI): domain Eukaryota; kingdom Metazoa; phylum Mollusca; class Bivalvia; order Arcoida; family Arcidae; genus Anadara; species Anadara kagoshimensis. The sequence goes on from CM037870.1 coordinate 3,449,570, forward strand.
ATACTTACTAATTATAAACTAAAGCTTACAATTTATTTTTACGCTTTACCTATATTCATAATTAGGTCAGTGCACAACACTTTGATGAAAATCCCTCCGCCTACCAAGATCCCGACTCCTTACGGGGGTAGATTAATATGGCGTCTACCAGGAGGAAATAAGATCATAGCTCATCTGAAGGACAAGATGAAGATCAGACACAGGAAGAGATGGAGTCAGGTAACTGTTATATATAACAGAACACACAAATTCAGTGAATTAGGATCCCCCGCCAGCAGGTTCTTTTTTGTTATTTGCGCTTATGTTCAAAAGGCAATAACTCGCAGGATAATGGGCAAACTAACTCTGGTTAATGATATGCACATCTCCTATCAATGTGGAATGAAAAGGGTACGGACGGAATCTCGAATTTCGAAAGGCGAAAGGTTTCTGCTTGAATGTTTTTTTTAGATAAAGTAATTATGGATTAGCAGCATAAATTGTACAGGTATTAATTTCGTGGGCGTTCAATGGCATTGACATTCTGATTTTCAAGAAACTTTTCATTCTATTTTGACGCATGATCTGGTACAAGGTCTTGTTTATAAATGCATTGGTTTTAGGGCAATACAGTGTAGTCACAGTGCATTCTAAGATGGCCTATTAGTAATATATTAGTTTGGTTTTACGCCCCGATACACATTATTTCGATGCCGCCAGTCAATGGATGATTGATGAAAAAGGGAAACCAGAGAGTAGGAAAAACCACTTAATGTTGGCAATTGAACTGCCAAACACAAAAACCTGCCAAAGTTGAATACGAACCTAGGTAGTGAGAGATGCTGTATTCCGTAAGCACACGCTTTAGTCTTCTCCGTCAACAAGGCCCCACCATGGAAATGATAACACGATACGGATGTTTTGGGTTACGTACTCGCCCATCTTTGATCGTTTTATTGATCAGCTGATGTGTTTTGAATTTAATTCGGAAAAAGACATGTGGAATTGAAACAGAAAATCACGTGATTTTTGACACATGTAATATCCAGAACCGACACTAAAAAACATAACCCGGAAACATCCGTATTATATAAAGCTTTGCTATTTCAGGTGATGTATATGTACTACTTCCTCGGATACAAACTGATCAGTATGAAGATACCTCGTAAAAGGAAGAAGGTCATATCAGAGAACACGTTCTTACTAGCTCTGGACGGAGATGTAGATTTCCAACCTTCTGCTGTACAACTGCTTGTTGATAGGATGAAGAAAAATCCGTCACTTGGTGCAACATGTGGTCGAATCCACCCAATAGGTTCAGGTAGGGATACTTATACTTATAAAAAATGTACTTCTATTTTGAAAGAACTAGTGACTTTTCACTTATTACAAGAAAATTTCCACGTACTTCATTAACTGCAATTTGAAATCTATACTTTGTAGACTAGCAGGCTTTTGAACTGAAGTTCTGGAATTCAAATATCGGCTTAATATATATTATTGAATAACTTTGTATTTTTTATTTGCCGTGGCATGCTGGTTGCTTTGACTTTCCTATAACCACTTTTTATGCGCCGGTTCCAAGAAAACTTTTTTTTAAACTTGGTATACTGTATATGATTGTCAGGATATAATACTGTTCGTGTCAGGAGAGCGGGAAACTCTACAAAATGTAAACGGTCTTACCTTGCTCCGCCCAGCAACGCCCTGTTTTAAAAATAATTTGGTGAAAAAAGCTATTTTTTAATTGAATATTTCATAAAGCACATATTTTATTATTGTTTTAGGTCCAATGGTATGGTATCAAAAGTTTGAGTATGCAATAAGCCATTGGTTGCAGAAAGCAACAGAGCATACACTTGGATGCGTTCTGTGTAGTCCAGGCTGCTTCAGTCTCTTCAGGGGATCTTCTCTTATGGATGACAATGTTATGAGACGGTATACCACGCCACCAACAGAACCGGCTCATTACGTCCAATATGATCAAGGTCTAGTTTATATCTTTATGTATTAAGTTTGTTAAGGTTTTATACAGAAAAGTTTAAAGTCTATATTAAAACACACAATTTATAATTATAAGTAGCTAAATTTCCAAAATGTGAGATAATACAATTCTTTTTTAATCAAAAGCAAACATACTAATCCATGTCCGAATCATAATCCAGAAGCAAAGTAAAAAAAACTTTGGAACTGACAAGTTAGGTTAGACACGTGAACTTCACCAGGGAAGTGAGGCCGGGTGCTCCGGAAAGGTAAGCATTAAAGTATTAGTTTACAAACTTGCTAAAAGGTTAATGTTCTCAAAAATGTGTAGCCAGTAACGGTTTAGGCTACCACGAATGAAAGCAAAGAAAACATGAATTTTATCAAGATGCCTGTCCATTTATGTTTAATATGTTTCGTATGGATAAAATCTCTTGTTTAGGTTTATTCTTTCCTGATATATATGTTGTTATAGACAAATAAAAACTCGCATCATTTCTATTAAACTGGCAATGGTAGGGTTTTGGATTGCAGAATAAGTTTTTTGATTTATTGTACATTTTCGAACATTTTAAAACCTTTGTGTTTCAATATTTAAATATACATGTACATAATATATATTTAATACAAATAATATATTAATAGTATATAATAATTTATTCTATAGGAGAAGACCGATGGCTCTGTACTCTCTTACTACAACAGGGATATAGGGTGGAATATGTTGCAGCTTCAGATGCCCTCACATATGCCCCAGAAGGCTTTAATGAGTTCTATAACCAAAGACGTAGATGGACGCCTTCAACAATGGCCAACATTCTAGACTTGTTAATGGACTGGAAAAATGTCAGGCGTAAAAACGCTGACATATCACTTCCGTACATCGGATATCAGATGTTCCTTATGGTATCTTCTATACTTACACCCGGAACAATTTTCTTGATGATTCTTGGAGCAATAACTACGGGATTTCCAGGAATTCAGCCATGGACAGCACTGGTTTTTAATCTGCTCCCAGTTGCTATCTTTATTCTGTTGTGCTTTGTGGCTAAGTCAGATGTTCAGGTAACTAGTGCTTATTTTTTACAATTACTAATTAAAAACTGACAATCCTAAAACAACTAAGGTATACTCCCTCATGCAAAGTATTTCCTTAGATGAACTTGGTTAAACATACTTTGGTCTTTTGAATATTGTTTAATCCCTTGATAAGAATTATGGATTCACAATTTTAGTCCAAGCATTACTGAAGAAGAATTGTACTTCGAAAAGGGCAGTCTACTGCTGAAAAATTAACACTTGTATAATATATGTGATTCACAAATATAGAATGACACTGATTCTAAAGCACCAATTTGTATCATTCTAATAAATAGGTCTTCTAAGGTTTATCAATATATATCATAGTTTCAGCTTAGGAGCTTGTATGAAAGATTTTAATTCGAACAATTTTGTAGGTGTCTAATTATAACTAAACCTTGTTTTAATTTTGCAGCTGTAGACGGTCGTGTCGGTATAGTAGTGTTCGAACAAAATTTGAAGAAATCTTAATATTTTTAATATTTTTAATATTTTTTTGAAATGAGACAAATAGAAGGTCCAAAATTATCTAAAGCAATACTTTGAACGATAAAACAAACCTTAGTGTTTCGAGGATTTTTTTAGAATTTAATAAGCGGATAATTTGATTAACAATGTTTACCAAACACTACAATCTCCTCATTTAAGTATATACTTTGGGAATGCTTAGTCCACGAGCAGAGATACAAGCCCAGTGGTTGTAATTATAAATAAAGCTACACTAGACTATCATTTCTGAATATCATTCCTCATCAGTAGTGCTTGGACCAAAATTTTTGAATTCCAAATATTTACAAGATCTTGAAATCGGGAAAAATGGAAACAATTTCATAAAAATAAAGGTAGAGTAACCCTAAATTCTAAAGCACCAATCCGTACCATTCAGATAAAATCATTATATAGGAAATTCTTTTTGATCAAGTAGGTCTATTGTTATTATTAAGTTTTTACTTTGCTTCTGGATTGTGATTCGGACATGCATTAGTATGTTTGTTTTTGATTTGTAACACAACTGAATTTAAGATGGTTCTGTCATGTCATTTGGTGTCATGATTATTATACTATCCTGGTATTCATATGCACCAATTTACATATGATATGTACACTATTTTTATTCAAATTGACGTATGCGGCTAACATGTATGTATAATTCTCCATTTATGTTTTATTTTAGTTGATGTATGCGGCTATATTGTCGTATTTGTCATTCTAAATTAATCTTTATTTTATTTGACGTGTGTTGCTAAACTGGCATTTTTACTGTTCTGTTTTATTTTTTAGTTGACGTATGCGGCTATATTGTCGGTTATTTATTCCCTGGTAATGATGATAGTGCTTGTTGGACTACTACGTGAGGCAGCAACTGCTGGGGTCTGTTCTGTTACAACGATATTTCTGTGTTTTGTCGCCGGGGTGTTTGTGTTGTCAGCGTTTCTGCATCCACAGGTAAAATTATAATGTCGTTTTGTCTGATTTGGCATCCTATAGTCCAATGTTCCTTTATTTTTAATTGGATTTGGACAGAGATTGGTAATTTTTTTTATTATTATTATTTCACATGTGACAGGCGTAGATTGCTGGACAGGAGGTATCTACTCTTTGAGAGCAATGTGCGTAATCTCTTAAAAAACCAAACCAATTCATGCTCAAATCATAATCAAAAAGTAACAACGTTGACAAAGGACAAATTAAGTTAAACTCGTATATTTCCACCGGGGAAGTGAGACTCGGTATTCCGGAAGGCTTATTACTAGGAACAAATGTTAAATAGACCTTTATCCCTAGATTTTATTTTTTTTTTATTTATAAACAAACAAGAGATGCTTGCCCTTCCGGAGCACCCGGCCTCACTTCTCTGGTGGAAGTTCACGTGTCTAACATAACTTGTCAGTTCCAAAGTTTTTACTTTGCTTCTGGATTAGGACATGGATTAGTATGTATGTTTTTGATTATATTCTTTTGAGATACAATGTTACAGTGTATTCTTTTTTTATTTCCAAATTCAATTTACATGTATTTTTCATTTGTTTTGTAGGAATTCTTCTGCATTATACATGGATTTTTGTACTTTTTATCAATTCCATCAATGTCTATGTTGTTGATGATATATTCCCTTGGAAACCTACACGTGGTTTCCTGGGGAACTCGAGAGACCACACAGCCGACGCAATCAGCGACACAACAGAAGGCAAACCAGAGGAAAGGAATGGTGCAAGGCTGGTTGGAAAAAATGGGAGTTACGGATGGTGGATCTGACCAGAAATCATCAGACTACAACTTCTCATGTGGTAATCTTTTCAGGTAAATATAAATCACAGTTAATATCAGAATTGTCAATCTTCCTTTTCTATGAAAAATACACTTGCTTCTCCTGCTTATGGTGCACTTGTTTCGCAGGAAATACGATATGGTGGACCATATTCACGATCACTGTACACAACAAAGCAAGCTGCTTACAAAATCACCAATCAGTTTTTTACTTGTGGATATTGTAAGCATATCAAAGCCCTCAAAAAGTTTGTGGATGACTTTTTAGATTAGGATTTGAAAATGGAGAGGTATGTTTGTGGTTGACTGTTAGGATTGTGATTTGAGATTAACAGGTATGGTTGTGCTTGACTTTTAGGAATGGTGATTTGAAAATAGGCAGTATGCTTTGGTTGACTTTTACTATTGAAATCGAAATTGAACATGGGCAGTTATATTTGGGGTATACTTTTAGGATTGTGATTTGAATATGGACAATATGTCTTGATTGACTTTTAGGACCTTGATTTGAACATGGATCGTTATGTCTGCTTTTGCCTTTTAGGTTTTCGATTTCAACATGGACTCTTATATTTGCGGTTGACTTTTAGGATTTTTATTTTGATCGATACGTTTGTGGTTCATTATTATCTTTCTATCAGCTATCTAAACATGAGATGCTTACCCTTCCGAAGCATCCGACCTCACTTTACTTGTGCAAGTTCACGTGTTTAACCTAATTTGTCAGCTTCAAAATTCTTTCTTTGTGTTAGGGTTGTGGTTTGGATTGGTATGTTTGTTTCTTATTTTTATTTAAATTAATTTCCACGGTTAAGCGAGTCCTTGACAATGGTATTTATTATACAATAAGAACCAGATGAAAATTGCACGATGTTGTGAAAGTGTATTTTTTTTAATTGGCGTCAGAGATTTTGCTATTTCCTTGTTTTCCTTATTTCAGATGCATGTGCTGTCCTCAGAAATCGTCTGGTAACAATGACCGTCATTTAGCTGTTATACTTGAGAGACTAGACGATCTTGAAGAAAAGATGACAGAATACACCAGAAGTCAAAACAACAGCCAGTATTTGTCGCCATCATCATCTGTTGTAAATGAGAAACAGAGCCCAGTTCTGAAACCATTCTCCCAGAATGCACTACTGTTTGAAGGGGAAGCAGAACGAGGTGTGTATTGGCCTAAATTTTCTTCTAGTTAAAATGTGAAATTCCTGAAAAACTAAGGTATACTTTCTCATACAGAGTATTTTCTTACCTAAATTTGGTAGAACATATTTTGGTTCATTTGGGTATTTTTTAAACATCTTGGAAAAAAATAGTTTCACAATTTTGGTCAAAGTTCTACTGATCAGTAATTGTATGTACCGAAACCACCGTCTAGTGTTGTAAAATCGGAACTGGTACAATAAGTAGCTTAATACCGAATAGTTACAAAGTCTCTGGTTTTTAGATGATTTTTCAATTTGAAACAAAGAGAAGAAAAGAAATAATTGGCTGATTAGTTGGTCGAGCTATTCAAGCCTAACAACGGAACCCTGGATCAAGTTGTTCAACGGTTAATAAGCTTTAATCAATGGTTATCAAAAATTTCCAATATCTATCAATATCAATGTTCCGTAATCCCATGTTCCTTTCATTTTCATTTTTGATTTTACTTAATGAAGAGTTGAAGTTAGATAGTCAGTAAGTGTTTTCTCTTCTGAAATCCATATTTTTACAATGTACGTACTTATATTTGTAGCAAATCCGTTGTTTAAAGAAGAAAAACAGAAAAAGAGGGACGAACTAAAAGATCCTTACTGGATACACGATGACGAGATCAAAGATGGCGCTACAGTATACCTGCCTCAAGACGAAGTTCAGTTCTGGGATCAATTTATCGGAGAATACCTATTTCCCATCATAGAAGACAAGAAGCAGAAAAAAGAAATAGAAAAGGGACTTTTGGAATTGAGAAATAAAGTTTGTTTGGCGTTTTTACTTATCAATGCTATGTTTGTAACAATCGTTTATGCTCTTACCGAAGTTAATGAAGCTGATAGTAGCTTGTCAGTCCCGCTGTGGTGTCGCCAAGCTAATGGCGACAAACAAGCAACGGTGGAGCCAATTTCTTTTGCTTTCACTGCTGTTTTTGGTGTATTGCTATTCATTCAATTTATCTGCATGCTTTTCCATAGGACAGCGACTTTGTTGCATATTCTTGCAGCAACCGAAATAGGGTTTAAGAAACGACTTGACAAAATTAGAAAAAGTCCCGAGGAAGCCGATGACATTGCGGATATAACCGTAGCTGATGGACTTAAGCTTGTACGAGACATGCAAGCATCTAATGATGATGAATCAGATACAAAGTCTGTGATTTCTGTAGCTACTACTGTTGCCAGTGAAGACGACACTGGGGATACATTAGAGAATAAAGGAAAAAGAGATCTGTGGAAAAAACTAGCTCGCCGTAGGAAAGAAAATATGGGACATAATACCTTAAGTAAAAATTTTCTGAAGAATTTTAATAAGCTCCATCAAGTAATACACGAAGACGATGACGCAAGTACAAGAGGAATGTCGGGAAGCGACGACAAAGAGGAATCGGAAGACAATTTAAAGAAAGTTCAAAGTAAATTTGGAAAACGTTTTAATAGACAGTCGTTATACACTATTGTAAATATGACAAAAAATCCTCAACTTAAACAACGGATAAGTGAAAGAGCAGAAAGAGTTAATCGCTGGGAAAACATTAAAAAGAAGATGATAAAAGATCCTGAACAGAAGGGAAGAAGTGGATTTGCCAGTATTGCAAAATTGGCCTTACAAAATGAGAAACTGAAACAACAACAACAACAACGAACTGTCGAAGAACAAGAAGAGGAGACAACCGTAGGGAAAACCGAAGCTGACATAAACCCGCAGTTACCTGATCGAGGAGAGGAATGGCCAGAAGAAGATAATTACGCCGTCGTCGATCCAGATTATGATAATCTCGATGACGACAATACAAAAGACCTTAAAAATTCAGATGTTTTATTTTAGTGATTCTAGTGGTTTATCTGACATGACATTACAGAAGTACTTTTTATTTTAACTACTAGCCAGGTTATCTTTGATGGCGACAAGACTAAAGACCTTAAAAATTCAGATGTTTTATTTTAGTGATTCTAGTGGTTTATCTGACATGACATTACAGAAGTACTTTTTATTTTAACTACTAGCCAGGTTATCTTTGATGGCGACAAGACTTAAGACCTTAAAAATTCAGATGTTTTATCTTAGTCATTCTAGTGGTTTATCTAACATGACATTACAGAAGTACTTTTTATTTTAACTACTAGCAAGGTTATTACAATCTTTGGTGGCGACAAGACTAAAAACCTTAAAAATTCAGATGTTTTATTTTAATGAATCTAATGCTTTATCTAACATGACATTACAGAAGTACTTTTAACTACAAACTACTAGCCAGGTTATGGCAATCTTTGATGGCGACAAAACAAAAGACCTTCAAAATTCAATGGTTTTATTTTAGTGATGTTTTATTTTAGTGATTCTAGTGGTTTATCTGACATGACATTACAGGAGTACTTTTTATTGTAACTACTAGCCAGGTTATGATAGCCTTTGATGGAGACAAGACTAAAGACCTTAAAAATTCAGATGTTTTATTTTAGTGTTCTAGTGGTTTTTCTGACACAACATTAACATCAGAAAAGTTTTTTTCCTTTTTAAACCGTTATCCAGATATTGAAAACCTTTTATGGCGACAAAACCGAAGACCTTAAAATAACGATGTTTTATTTTCGTGTTTCTAGTGGTTTTTCTGATACAACATTAACATCAGAAACGTTTTTTTATTTCAATTACTAACTGAACTAACAATGGATTAAACAAACTGTTTCATATAATTGCCGATCAACTAGATTATAATGCATAAATATCGTTTGTCATTCAGCTGATCAAAATATCAATGCAAAATACGATTTTACAGTGCAGACCTGCCGAAAGTTTAACACTGAGCTAACGAAAAGGATTCAAGGCTACACTGCTCGAGAAATGGATACTAGTTTCTCGTAGCCAAAAAGCTGACGAGAGATAGATAACAGCTGCCGAAAAGTTGGCGATTTATAGTTAATGAGGGGGAGATGCGCTTCTAAATTTCTGATTCGCCACTAATTCGTTAGCTGGGTGTTAGACTTTAGACTGGTCTATACTGTATATCTGTATTTATTTTATCTCGTGTTACATCATCGTTTTTTATTTATAAGACTAAAAATAAAATTGTCTTCCTAATCGAGTCTTGGACTAAAAATAAAATTGCCTTCCTAATCGAGTCTTCAGAGCATGCGCATTCAACAGACCTTGTCTTGAATGTGATTCATAATATATTGTAGTCTCATTCTTTGTTAGTTATTTTTATTTATGTCATGCTTTTTAACTATAGATTTTAACATTGCAAATCTCTTGAAGAGATTGTTGATTCATAAACAGAATATTTTTCAATAATGATGTTTTTTATCTTTTTTTTATCAGCAGCAAAAACAAATCAAAACAACGGGGTTTTTTTCAAAGTGATTTTTTATTGTTTAGTGAATCAGACTGGATTGATGCCTAGGAGTAAAATACGTGTTTAGATGACAGAATAGTTCATTTAAGTACTCAATTCTAATAAAAAGAATACGAAATTCAAAATACAGTCGAACATGTATATGAAGGCCAGCTAAGTGAACCACTAAAAGTGGCCTTTATAAGCAGGTGGTCCTTATTTACAGGTTCAAATAACATGAATAGGGAGGAAATGTGGGATAAAATTTGACTAACCTTTACTAGCAGGTGGTTTTGAGGCAGGTACGGCTGTACTTGAAGAATTAGTATCAAATGGAACGTTTTGAAACTGTTTTCTTGGGGTGGGGTGGGGTTCAAACTCCATAAATATTCATGAATATGAGTTAAAATAGATGGCAAAATAGTTCATGGTCGTACTAATTAAAAAATTCTGAAACAGGACAATTCAAAATGCCATACTTGCAGAGTATGTCTCGTATTGGAATCTTTGTTGTTAACAAAATGGATTTATATTTAAAATAGATGACAAAATAGGTCCTGAACTCAAATACAGTAGAGACCTGTCTTAAGTTTCAAAATTGAGCTTATGAAAAGGAGCCAAATTTTGGCTGGCGAAAGGCCGAGATATAGACAAATAGTGCCCAAAAGCTGCCCGAGAGATAGATAGCAGGTGCAGAAAAGTTGTGGCGGTATAGCTGAAAAGGGACCGGAATGAGCTTCCGATTTGTTAGCTCAGTGTTAAACTTTCGACAGGTCTGTACTGTAATTCATTAGCTTGGTGTTAAACTTTCGACAGGTCTGTACTGTAATTCATTAGCTTGGTGTTAAACTTTCGACAGGTCTGTACTGTAATTCATTAGCTTAGTGTTAAACTTTCGACAGGTCTGTACTGTAATTCATTAGCTTGGTGTTTAACTTTTGACAGGTCTGTACAGTACCATATTTGTAGTTTGTGTCTCTCCAGTTTAAAGTTTATTGTAACTTTAACATGATATGTATCTTTGATCAAATTATATGTTTGTTATATATAAGCTGTATGTGATAAATATTTAATAAACTAAAAATTTTGTATACGTTGTTCTATTCCTTTCGTTCTAACTTAACTTTTGATAACACACGTGGCGTTTGTAGCTAGCTAAACAGGAGGTGCTTATCTTTCCGATACACCCGGTCTCACTTCCCTGGTGGAAGTTTAAGTGCTTAACTTAATTTGCAATAGGTTTTCAAAGTGTTTACTTTGCTTTAAGATTGTGATTTGGACAAGAATTGTTATGACTTTTTAAATTGTTACAAATAAGATGTTGATATATGTACACGATGACGTCACAAAACTAACTTTTGCAATCACCATATAAGGATTCAGATTAGCAGGATCCAGTAGCTCATGACTCCTAAAAAGGTGTCTTCTAGGCTCCTTTTGTCTATTTATTACAACTTCTTTTCTGAGGTGACCCAGATTCTGACTCATGCTAGTTAAGCTTCATCCACGTTGTTGTCTTATTTCCAATTACCATTTTACCGCCAATCTCAGTTGGGGCGGGGGTATTTGGCTCTCATAAGACAGTTATAGTTATTTTAATTTTATAATCTTTGACGTTATATTAACAGACCAAATGTTTTGTGACCGCAGTGGTCGAGTGGTTAAAGTGTTTGTATTCAAACCAGAAGTGTTTCTGTGTAAAAAGTTGTGGAAACTTGTGCAATGCAGGATTGTTAAAGAGTGGGGATAGTTTGAAATACATCGGGCCTAACGAAACGAAGTACCATAATTTGTAGGGTACCAGGCCCCAGTTTCACAATCATTCCTTAACTAAGATTTCCCTTAACTTAAGGCAAATTTTTAAATCTTAATAATTTTGGGAATTGTTCAGGTATTTAGGAATTTAATGTGTCAATTTGAAGATCACTTCAAGGTTATAACATCTGCATTTTATTTTGTCAAAAATGAACATCCATAGTTGCAACAGAGATTATTAAAATTTGCGAAATTTCAGTAAAAAAAATATTAAGGAATGATTGTGAAACTGTTGGAGTCATACTAGTATTACATGTAGGTACGTGGGTCGTAGGTGACTAGTGCTTGGCGTCGAGATCCGAATTACGGAGCGAAAACTTTACCATTCAGAGATACTACTGTAAAAATAATTAATATATTTAACCCATGTTAATTGAACCATACTACTCCATGACATTTTCTAAAGAGATGGTTTTTACTATAGAAAAACAGAAATATATTTAAAAAGGCAGTGTTAAGCATATTTAATATGCAAAATAATTAACAACTGTTATCTCAGACTTTTATAAAAATACAAAAGTATTAGTCTATCAAATATACATGTCAAATTAGTTATAAATCGAATACTTATTAATTAATAATGTAGTGATAAAAATGATCCCGAATTAGGGTCACCACACAGTACAGACCTGTCGAAAGTTTAACACTCAGCTAACGAATTGGTTCTGAATCGTCAGTTCATCCCGGTTCCTCAATAGCCGCATCTCAATATATTTTTGACAGCTGCTAGCTATATACAGTCCAACCTGCCTTAAAGGCCACCTCTATATAAGGGTCACCTTCTTATAAAGGCCAGTAGAATTGTATTCTAATTGTTCTTTATTCATATTATTTGAACTTGTATATAAAGGCAAATTGCACAGAAAGGCCATTTTTATAGATTCCCTTTGGGTGACCTTTATAGACAGGTTTGACTGTATCGCAATAGATTTTTGACAGCTAGCTGCTTGCTATATATCTTTGATTACTAGTGGATTATATCTAAGTCACTCGGCAGCCGAGCTTCAACTTCTTTCCTTTTTTTGTTAAATTTTCGACAGGCTTGTACTAAGTCGGCATCTAGATTAGAGCTCAAACTATTATCCGTCTAAAGTTTCGCTATATCACATACGTTCTTTCTGGTTTTTCGTTTTGTTTTTTTTTTTTTTTTTTTTTTTTTTTTGTATAAAAATTATTTTTTATCATTACGCTTGTGAAATTATGCTTTGCAAATATAATAATAAAAATTCCTTAAATCGAAGACGATATAATGAATATTAGAAGTTCATATCCAGATTAGAGCTCAAACCATCTGTCTACTGTTTGTTCCATCACTTCACATGCTTTATTAACTTGACAATGTTTATTTCAAAATACATTAAGCTTTGTACACTTACACATGGTTCTGAAATTTAAAAGCGTTCTATACATCTTGGCCAAGAATGTAGCTCTGTTACGCCACATAGCGGTGTTACCGCATAAACGTGTTCCAACACGTCTATGCGGGGAATTTCAACGCATAAAGAGAAAGCTTTTATGCGGCAAAAAGGCTACATTCCGCCGCATAAAGAAAACAATTACTATCATCACCTGCATTTACACCTCCATCATTATTACCACCTTCACATAAAACACCACCACCATCGTGATGATCATCATTATATTATTATTATTATTATTATTATTATTATTATTATTAAATCAAAAGTCGAAATTCTGCCAAAATCACAATTTAACGATCATCAACAGTCATGAACGCCACCGCCGTCGGCACGACGACGGTAACATCGTCGTCGCGCTCTCATTGTCCCTGTCCCTATCCTCGTATTATTATTACCATTGTCATGTGCTACTTTTGATTTTTTATGAAATAATACAATTCAAAAGTAGCACATACATGACAATATCATGTGCTACATGTACTTTTGAATTGTATTATTTCATAAAAATTCAAAAGTAGCACATGACACCATTATCAACAACACCAACAACATAAATTCTCAATTGTCACCGTTGTCGTCATAATTTATATCACCACCACCGTTTTTGTCGAGATATCAGCTCTTTTTAAATTTCATACCAACTCGTTAAAATCAGCCATCTTTATGCGTCAAAAAGGCAGCCTTGCGCCGCATATAAGCAACACATCTTTATGCGTTGAACGCCGCCGCATAAACGTGGCGGACCTCTTTATGCGTTAGAATTCCCCGCATAGACGTGTTGGGCGCGTTTATGCGGCAACACCGCTATGTGGCGTAACATAGCTCAAAATGATCATATCGACAACGCTGCTTGAGGTGATTTTGTACCATTGCAAATCCAATATATTATGAAGTAAAACTGTTCACAAGTAACATCACAATAACTAGACTTGTTGATAAAAACGAATGTATATTTGATCCCCCGCTGTTGTTGTTGTTGTTGTTGTTGTTGTTGTTGTCTGAAACTAAAAAAGCAAAATATCAGTGGCAATTGGGTACTGTAATCATATGTAGAAAGACTGTGTGTATTGTAGATCGGAAAATATTCGAGTGTGTTTGATTTTGCGTAACTTAGCGAGTGTAACAAGACACAAATAAACCCGGCAGTTTGCGCTTTTGTTTTGATTTTGCGTAAGTTAGCGAGTATAACAATGTATCGTAAACCCGGCAATGTTCACTTTCGTTTTTTTTTTCGCGTAAATTCGCGAGAGTGACAGGTCGCAAAACTGTGTGTATTATAAACCCGGCAATTTTTCGCTTTCGTTTTTATTTTCGCGTCAATTCATGACAGGACGCAAATTGTGTGTAGTGTAAACCGGTCTATTTTCTCTTTTGTTTTCGGATTTCGCGTAAATTCTCGATAGCAACAAGACGCAAAATCGTGAGTTTTGTAAACCGGGAAACTTTTCGCTTAAGTTTTTGTTTTCATGTAAGTTCGCGAGAGTGACAAAACGCAAAATCGCAAGTATTGTCAATCGGGAAATATTCGCGTTTGCTTTGCTTTCGCGTCAATTCGTGAGAGTGACAGGACAGAAAAATCGCATGTCTTGTAAACTGGGAAATTTCGCTTTCGCTTTGTTTCCCGTAAATTCGCGAGAGTAACAAGGCGCAAATGTGTGTGTATTGTAAACCGGGAAATTTTCGCGCCCGTTGTTTTTCCGTGTTAATTTCGTGAGAGCAACAACACGTCAAAATAAAACTTTGGCAAATATCTAAATTTTATATAACTAGCTAGCAGTTGCACTGGTTGTCATCATCTGATCACACAAAAATGAAAATACGCGAATAACTTGAAAAGTGGCTACTCGAAAATAAACTAACGCGAATATTTTCCAATTCACAGTATACTGTTAAACAATGGTTTTCTGTTTTACGTGCTACTGATATCGCACTGTGGATTTGGTAGACATCTGCAGTAATATCGAAACTAGACATAAGTCAAAATCTAATGAGATTTCCGATAGGTTTACAAGGTGTTGACAATAATTCTCTAACATTTATTGGATATGGGTTTCCATGATGTTCAGATAAAAAAGATTACAATAAAAGTTGAATAAAACAGCAGTGAGGAACATCAAGACCACGGACACAACAAAACTTTTGAAAGAAACATCTTAAACCTTCTAAAAGTCTATGCAGAGTTATGAATATCTTGTGTAAATCAAAATTCTGCAGATTTATATCAACTAGCAGATATGTCGTCTAAGCCTTTGTATTTGACCAGATCTGATATGTACATGTACTTACTGTGAGACTGTGGTGCTTCTATGTGTAATTGGAATTCTGAATTACTGTCACTTAATGATTCTACAATTATCTTTAGTTTAGTTTTCTTCGTACAAAATGGAGCTCTTAGACCATGCGTGCAATTGAACACCTTTAAAATAAACCAATATTTTTCTGAATTATATCTTAGGAAAAACATTCAGTTTCATCATCACACATTGAATTAGTTACTGGCAATTAAATACATTTTAAACCCATAACCTTAAAAATATGGAGTGAGCACTTTACCAACTGAGTTGCCATAGTGGTAATATTAAATCAACATTAACCAATAATGTAGCTATATGGAGAGTTTTATTTTTTATTTGTATTTTTTATTTGTTACCACTGCGGTAGCTCAGTTCGTAGAGTGCTCGCTCCGTGAGTGGGAAGTCGTGGGTTCGAACCCCGGCCGGGTCTGACCCAAGACTTGAAAGTGGGTAATGACTGTTCTTTCGAGCACTCGGCATTACGAAATGAAAGTCATGGTTCTTTCGGATGGGAACTTAAAATAAACGAGGTCCCGTGTCACGGTGGGCTTGGCACGCTAAAGAACCCTGCTGTATAATGCCATAAGCGCAACGCACAGGCAAAATTTCTGCACTTTCGCCTATAGCTGGCGACGTCTCGATATAAGTAAATATTCTTGACTGGGACATTAAACACCATTACTCAACTCAACTAGATCAACTCGTTTTATTGTGTGGAGTAGAGCCTGGAGTGGAGTGAAGTAATGGTGTTTAACGGCCCCGTCAAGATTTTTTCATGTATTACGAGGCGATATTTCATGGATGGTGAAGGAAACCGGAGTACCCGAAGGAAACTACCGAACTTCGACAAGCAAACTGACAAAGTTTCTCACGTAAGATCTGCCCCGAGTAGGATTCGAACCTAGGTCGTGAGTTGCAATCTGATCCCTAAACATGTGCATTAGACGACGCATCCAACGATGTTCATACTGCCATATTTGATATTTTACCTGTGACGGCATCCCGCTGACATCATTTTCAATTTCATAAAATTCTACAGTTGAGTTACAATCACTTATATTGAAAACTTCCGGTGTAATACACATCGTGTGAGCATTGGGATCGGTCATATCTTTATCGGACCTGGTAAACGTCACTCCGCAAAAATCCCCATCTCCAACGCCATATCCGGACCAAATAACATGCCAACTGGTGCCTTTAGTAAGCTGGATTTCCTGAGCATCATTGTACCCTTTGCCATTACAATATGTGGTGTCCATATCTGAGAAAGAAAAATGAGATATAGCTAGCATCAATCACAAATTACAAAACCACAGTAATAGAGTTCAACGGACCTTATCGCTCCCTGGGAACATTTGCGAAAAAAAATCAGGGGCAAAAACTCCTACATGGAGTATCATTACAAATCTTGCAACTTAGTTATATCTTGTGTAAAGACCATTTTTGCAATTATTTATTTATTTATCTATAGTGAATTTCAAGAAGAAAAACAACAAAACTGCCAATTTCGCAAAAAATAAATTAATAAATAAATAAATAAAGACAGAAATTTAAAAAAAAATCGACATTTCAGGGGTAACAACTCCTACATGTATGATAATACGAGTATAGTTTAAAAAATTGCTGCTTAAATAATTTCATCTTGATCATTTTAGCCATTTATTGTTTTTTATCTAAAATACTTTGAAAACTATCAAGATACGTTATATACGTGAACTTTCATCAAGGTTCTTTCACTTATATCGAGACGATAAAGAATAGTGGAGGAAACCGGAGTGTCCGGAAAAAACCACCTTTCTTCGGCAAGCGAACATGAAAACTATGATTGTTTCAGTAAGTGTTTTTTTACGTGTAAATAACTTGATTATCTTCGATAAGCCCCAATTATAATATTCAATTATTTATCAATAATGTGGCCTGCTTTACTGTTATTTTTAGATTTGATGTTTTATCGCGTGTTAAAATGTTGGTTATCTTAGATGATACGTAGTATATCCTGGCTTGAAACAAACCACCCACTCAAAGCGTGTTTTGACTCTCCGAAAAGTAATCATACGATACCGTCTTATTTATGGGAATTTCCGTACAGTCCCCACAAGTACGGAAAATATTTAATTGATTGATTTGAGTGAGTGAGTGAGTGAGTGAGTGAGTGAGTGAGTGAACGGATTCATGTGGTATATAGCACTAGAAATGTTACGATAAAGTTTCGCTGATATGACAAATAAACAAAAACATCTAAGTTGGGCTTGATAAAAATTGTGTCAAGCACATATTAGGAATGGATAATAATAATAATAATAATAATAATAATAATAATAATAATGAATAACTAAATAAATAGATAAATAAATAAATATTTGTTTAAAAATCTACAATTATTCTATACACACTAGTTTTACTTCATAGATACCGTATACGTTTAAAGAAAATCATATTTTTGACCTATTTTAATAATTTTTAAAAAACTGTTGATTCTCGGAATCTCGTGTAACATTTCTAAAAACTATTATTATTATACTGTGTACCTATTTCGAAGTGGAGATAAATTCGGTAGGTGTTTTTATTTAACCTTTTTTATTATTTTAAAACAAGTTTTACTTTTAATATTGTTAAGTTTTTATGTAAATATGTTTATATAAAAAATTAATGCTTTAACTGAACAAACTCTTTGTTATATTAACTTATACTATATTTCCATTCAAATCTTGTAACAGAAATTCAAAAACAATTTTTCTTGTAAAAAGTGTATATTTGCTGTATATTTTTCAGCTTGGTAAATTTTCCAGTCTGGTGCAGAAGACAATTCTTTTCCGAATCATTTTCCGTATATAAATTTCTATCGAAAACGAGCTTCGCAATTATTTTACATTAAGGCCGAATTACACTGGTGAATTAAATGAAGCCGAACTGCCTTCTAAAGATCCAATACCCCTGCCCGAAAATAAGATTTGACCTTGTGATATTGACCTTTAACCTACATAATCTAAATGTGATACGCACACAACGTTTAAGGTTGGCATACATGTATTCCAAATTTGATCAAAATTCATCCACAAGAGCGGACAAGGTTTTACACGGACTGACGGACAGACAGACAGACATGGCTATTTCTATATATACATGTACGCCCCTCAATCTAGTTCCAGGCCCCAGTTTCACAATCATTCCTTAACTAAGATTTTCCTTAACTTAAATCTTGCAAATGTTCATATCTTTATAATTTTGTTAATTTTCAAGATATTGAGGAATTTAAGGTGTCATTTTTAAGATCACTTCTAGATTAAAACATTGCATTTAGTTTTGACAATAATATTCATCAGCAGTTTCAAAAAGAGATTACAAAAATTTGCTAAATTTAAGTAAAGGAAAATCTTAGCTAAGGAATGATTGTGAAACCGGGGCCTGGGGCATATAACAAGCAAACAGAATAACTGCCAATTGTGTCAATCTTACAAATGTTGTTCAAAACGGCTTGTGTAGCGTAAATATAATACTAGCTAGCCTCAAATAACCCTGCAAAAAATCTATCATCTAATGTTGTTGTCGCTTGGCTTCTCTAGCGTAAAGGCCTACAAAATTTAGTGTATTGGTTTGCTTACTTACTTATTGTGTGATCTTCGTGAACGTGTTCCATGTGGTCATTCTGTGACGATACCATGACGACAAATGACAAAAGTATCGATAACTGTGGAATCTCCATAATTTGTGTTTCTACAAAAAAAGTTAAAGGAAAGGTTGTAGTACCCTGTTTTACATATAAGTCCAATCCAATCCAAGAGTTTAATCCAGTCCAAGGGTCCAATCCAGTCCACATTTTACACTTTGCCTACTCTGAGGTCCCTTCTAAATCCGTACATAATACACCTGTATCGGTGGACATGTCGAAAACAATTTTAAAAGGATCCTCCATTCCAAAGGATTTGGTTTGAATTGGTCCAGTGGTTTTAAAGGAGAAGATCAAAGTTTACACGGGCACGCACGGACACATTCCCGTGCAATAGGCCTACTGTAGATGACAATAATTAGTTTAACTAAAATGTCTTGCCGTTTGAAAGACAAAAGAACAATAATATAACAATTAACAAACAAAGGTCTATTTGGACATTAAACATGTAATAATGATAAATAATATGAATGTGTCTTGATTTCAGAGTAGAAACTATTAAGGAGTTATAGTATTTTATTTAACATACAAAGAAAATTGAAATTTTACATTGAACAGTGTGAGAAATGTTACAATATACAGGCTAATTATCTATACAGCTGCCACATACACAAACACAAACATAACCACTGTGTATAACCGCTACCGGAAATTGGTACCTGTCGAAACCAAATTGCTACCATTTGAAGCGAGCGGTGTTGTCAGTCAAGGTAAGAAAATCCAATATTGCTAGACTTTGAGGAAGTGTGCCATGACGAACTATTTGCGATTTTATTGCTATGACATAGCACTATACATACACACACAACTTCCTAATTTGTTTGCTTCTAAATACTTGAAAAACGTCTGAAATCAGGACCTGGTACTTCCATTTATTGACGTCTGCCGACTTCAGCATGTGCGTATGTCGCACAGGTCCAATATTTCGCTAATGTTTTGTTGTGGAAAGGACACAAAGTAATAAAATATGCGCCCGAAGTCACCAGTTTCGGTAATTTAGTCTTGGTAAGAGAAATATTTGATAAATTCAAAATACTCCGGTTCACGGCGACTTATTAGTGTAGTACGGCGTATTGCAAATAATAAATTTTTACTTTACGGCAACTTGTGGTTTTCAGTCTGATAGTATTGGTGATTATCTCTTACAAAGATCGCTTGAATTGCACCTAACTCTGTTAAAAATAATTCTGCATGGATTTTATGACGTTTTGTTACATGCAAAATATTATTCATATATGTAAACAGGTCTATACCATGATTCTTACCAGATATATTATATGTATATGACCATCATTCATATTGAAAGGACACTTTATTTATAGCTATTTAATTCTGTTATTTTCAGGATGTGTTTTGTTTATGAGTGTTTTTACTGCAACCAAGAAAAGTCCTCTTTCCATTCGACCATACAACACCTTTTAGAAGAACATAATCAGACAGAGTTGAAATTTTTTCGTACTGACAGAGAACAGAAAAAGACACTGAACTTTAAAATTATACCAGAGATTTGTCGAGAACAAGATCGTACAATTACAATTAATGCTGACAATGAAACAATCTATGTATCAAAACCGAATGTTATTCCTAAGGATAGCCCATACAAGAAGATAATTAGACTGAGTACAGACTATAGATAGTTCCCATGGACCTCTAGCAGACGAAATTTTCAGTAGAGTGGTCGCCATTTTATTGGGAAATCTATATCATTATCTATCTATTTTAACCAAATTTGTTAATTTTCAAACTATTGTTTTTCAGAAAGTAATTGGAATATCAATACAGTTTTTAAATTTATGAAATGGCCAATGTTTTTACTTTGATTTGGTATATTTTATAAGATTTTTGTCCCCATAACAACGATTTGACAATAAATTTTATACACCCTTTTTTAGAAAGAATTAATAAGATTCAATTTCTAAATGCCTACAAAATGGCCGCTACTTTACCTGTGAAGTGGACAGTGTGATGTCACATGGGAACTATCTATACGCATCCTTAGGATTCCGAGTCTGTAAGTCAAGGCAATTACCTAGCTGTGGACGCATTAGATCCCGATAAGGATTCTAAGGAGTACAAAGAATTAGCAGAATTGTTACCGGGTGTTCTCCGAACTCTGAGAACAAATGGAAATGTAGATACATATTTAGCATTTAATAGGCTGCTAAACAGAAACGCCTTTCCAATGGATAACATTGCATTTTTGCTGTTTTTGGATGTAGTGCGGTGGTTTAGTCTAGAACATTACACATCTTTAATGAGATATAACGAAGAAGTAAAACTATTCTGGCGCACAGGAATGCGACTTTTTCACGGAAAATTTCTCCGATTTATGAGTGGACCGAAAAATAAGGGACAACTAATACGTCAAGAAGCATCTCCAGGATCTTGCAACGCCCAGATTTCAAAAGTTAATTTTGTTGTTCCGGATAGAAGTGTGCTGGTTGAGGACTTCAGTTGTAGTGTGTAGAACAAAACAAAAGTTGGACTATAGCTTAGCACATTACTTTATGTTAATGAATGCAAATAAAATTATGTAGAAAAATTACCACCTTACACAAGATCTTCTATTCTTCAATCGTTGCGAAAGCTGAACTAACTTTTGATACCCCGCCACAACTACTGTAGATCCGGTTATTTT
Source organism: Anadara kagoshimensis (assembly GCA_021292105.1). Classification (NCBI taxonomy): domain Eukaryota; kingdom Metazoa; phylum Mollusca; class Bivalvia; order Arcoida; family Arcidae; genus Anadara; species Anadara kagoshimensis. Next base: position 3,471,246 of record CM037870.1, read on the forward strand.
ACCAGATACTTTATTTTCGCGAATCCAGTGTTCAGAGTTATTTCGCAAATTGAAATTTTCGCGATTGGTGGCATATTATCATTTAAATGCGTTAAGCTCAGCAGGCCCGTAGGAAAAGGGAGGCAGGGGGCAGCCCCCCCCCCCCCCTTTTTGAAAATTTTAAATTTTTCATAGAAAATCAGTGAAAATTTGATCTAAAGTATACTTTGCCCCCCCCCCCCCCACTTTTGGGTTGGCCCCCTCACTTTGAAATTGCTTGCTACGGCCCTGAGCTGTAGGTTTTCGCGATAATGCTGAAATCTCGAATGAACCCCTCGCGAATCATTGAGAAATTTACGTTCTCGATAAAACCGGATCTACAGCAAGTGGCAGGGCTTGAGATAGTGTACGTCCGTCTGGTTAAAAATGGGTATTGGTTGCTCCTATTCCAAACGCCCAGCACAAGATGTGAAAGTCACGGGTCTTTCGGATGAGACCTTAAAAAAACTCCGTGTCATAGTAGGGGTGACTTGACAAAGAATTCTCACTGCAAATGCCATAAGCGCAATGCACAGGTATAAATTTCTGTACCTTCATCTACAACTTGACAATGTGATGTCTCGATATGAGTGAAATAAACTTGACTGGGACGTAAAACTCCAAACAATCAGTCAATCACAATCAATCAATCAATCAGTCAATTATAAAGTATCTGATTGCGGCCATCTCGTCTATCGTGTTGAGCCTTTCCTTTGGTTCATGAAAAATGGTGTCTTTTATCCAGTGTCGATTAATAGAGGGCATAGAAGAAAAATTCATTTGCTTACCGTGCGCCTGTTATGCCCCAAGAGAGTCGCTGATTTTGTGGAAATAGAAAGGCTAAATTAACATAATTAACTTGGTTTAAATGCCATTTTATTTAACGGGTCTTATCTTAATTGATAATACAGCAAATTTATTTAACTTTCTGTGGTTTTTGGTTGTCTGTGGTGTTTCAAAAACTTCAATAAACCCTTCTGAAAAATTAACATTCTTCCCCAGAATTACCAATTCGCCGGAAACTTTTCAAGCAACACGCCGTGATGCAAATTTTGTTTACCCCACAAGTCGCCGTGAACTGGAGCATTTTGAATTTATCAAATATTTCTCTTACCAAGACTAAATTACTGAAACTGGTGACTTCGGGCGCATATTTTATTACTTTGTGTCCTTTTCACAACAAAACATTAGCGAAATATTGGACCTGTGCGACATACGCACATGCTGAAGTCGGCAGACGTCAATAAATGGAAGTACCAGGTTCTGATTTCAGACGTTTTTCAAGTATTTAGAAGCAAACGAATTAAGAAGTTGTGTGTGTATGTATAGTACTATGTCATAGCAATAAAATCGCAAATAGTTCGTCATGGGACACTTCCTCAAAATCTAGCAATATTGGATTTTCTTACCTTGACTGATAACACCGCTCGCTTCAAATGGTAGCAATTTGGTTTCGACAGGTACCAATTTCCGGTAGCGGTTATACACAGTGATAACCGATGCCCTCATTATGAACCCTGTGTTTGACTGTAGTACATTCATATGCACACAGCCATATTGATGTCCATCGGTGGCCGAGTGGTATAAGATTAAGATCACAATCAGATCACAGAGCCTCTCACTGCCTATGTTTGAATCCCACTCGAGACAGATCCTAGTTTGAGAAACTTTGTCAGTTTGCTTGCCGAAGGTTGGTAGATTTCGCCGGACACTCAGATTTTCTCCACCATCCCTGACTTGACCGCCTGGACTGGGGCTTCAATCACCATTCAAATCACCGAAACGGTGGTTCGAAAATCGCCGAACCCCAATCGGGAAAGATCCTAGTTTGAGAAAGTTTGTATGTTCGCTTGCCGTAGATTTCGCAAGACACTCATATTTTCTCCACCATCCCTGACTTGACCGCCTTCATATAAATGACAAATTCTTGACCGGGTGTAAATTACCATAGGTCCACTCACTCCACTGGCGATCAAATACACACTCTGGGCTAAATAATCCTAGTGCGAAACGGTTTATGAGTTCGCTTATCGAAGGTCTCTAGATTCTCCCGACACTCCGGTTTTCCCACACAACCAACTTGATATAATTAATATCCTTAACTGGTGCATAAAACGCAATTACTGTACTCATTTCATCTCATATTGAAACCCAATGGTTGCTATTCAATGTAACCAAGATACAGTGCAGACCTGTCGAAAGTTTGACACTAAGCTATCAATACCGATTCTGCAGCTAAGCTCCGCAGCATTTCACAATCTGCTATCTAATATGTCGGCAGTTTTTCTGTCACTAACTACCCCTATTTCAGGCACTCGATAGCCCAGTTTCGACGACGTCTTTTTGTTAGCTCAGTGTTAAACTTTCGACCCGCCTGTACTGTACTTTATCACACATTATAACTGTTTATGAAGTCAAAAATGATTATATTATATCAAGACACTTGAGTTTTCTCGAGTTTCTTTTATCGCGATCTTTGATGTGCCCAGCAACCAGTCTTTAATTTTTCACATTTATTATCATTAAGAATAACTTCAAAAGCTAAAAATCATTTATAAATATAAAGTCTCATATTTATATGAAATATATAAAATATTTTATAATGATTAAACTCGAGTGCTGATTCACCATATACATATATTTTATAAAAAATAAATAAATTTAAAACATTTGATTTTTATATTTTTAAATGTCTATCCTTCCCTCGCTCGCTATCCACGATGCAATCTCTCTCTCCTTCTCTATCTGAGGCGGCGACATAATCTCTCCATCCATATAACTTATCCATGATGCTCAAATTATGTATAGTTACACTCTCTCTCTCTCTCTCTCTCTCTCTCTCTCTCTCTCTCTCTCTTATAATGTAACGTCATTCAACTTATCCATGATGATGGCATAACTAATACATTCCTTCTTTGATTTCAATTTTATGATATTTACATAAAATTAACCAGCAGTAAAAAAACGGCGTTCGAAAATTTTTCACATTCTAAAAGACATTATTATTTTTAACTTTTAAATAAGAAAAAAAAAGAAAGTGAAATAAAAATACAAACTTACCAGTTATCAATGGTCTATGTTGGTCAGCGTTGTTGGTCAGTGGTCGTGAACTTTTGAACCTTGCTAAAATTAATGGGCACGGAACTGAGAAAATCCGAACGAGATGCCTTTGGGATTACAACCCGATGATAACTGGATACATATGTATTTGTATTGGATCACTAGCAAAAAGAGGCGTTACCATGGCGAAGAGGTTAACTTCCGGTGTAATCATTACACAATTAAACTGTCAAAGTTTCTGTAAATTGTCTATGGTGAAATTTATTTAAAAGACGCTCTTCCCGCCCATCTCCGATTTCTCGGAAACAGTGTTTTGTATTGTTGTTAATTAAACCTCATCTTCAGCTAGTCGGTTAATTTGTCAATCAATTAACTGAAATATATATTTTACCTCTTTAGACAAAAAAATGAATTATTATGCAAAAGTCATATGTTTGAATAAAATATTCAAAAAACAAAATTTACTAACTTGTCAAATTATCAGCTTTTTTAATTTTCTAAATGAAAAATAAAAAAATTCAAGTTGTGATATTGTGAAATTTTTTAATATTTATTTCAATCAGAAAATCCAAAATTTATATTTTATGGTATAATATGACACAGCTTTATAGAAAATTAAAAAAAAAATGAAAGTTTTACACATAGTTATAAAAATACAAGGAGGGTATAGTACTAGTAATTTCTTACTTTTAGATGTACATGTAATTTACGACCGTGTTCGCCGCAGGATATTATTATTAAAGAATTAAACTGTATGAGTTGATTGAAGCTGGACACATCATTCATCAATTTAGACCGGTCAGTAAATAGGAATGCAGCCATACTCTGTCCATCTGTGTAATAAATATTGATAAACAGTAGTGATGTATTGCTGGACGTGTAAGCCAGAACTCATGCCGAGTTTTCTCTCGTACTCGACACTCGGAAAATAAATACTTACATGTATCAGTGAAATATTATCACTTCCATATCGATCTCAGTGACTCTTGTAATTATGATATACATGTATAATTATGGTGAAATCGAGTGATATATGCTGATATTTTTTTTTCGTTTATCCCATCACTTCACTTGTACTTCGTATTGTTATTAAATGAAATATTTGAAAACAGATATATAAATTATCATAAGACATTTTCCTGCCATAACTAAAACTTATAAATGCTTATAACTACGTACAAAACCCCATAAATTGTAGAACTACTAGCTGGACCTGTCCCCAAACCTTTTTTTATTACTGATGTTTCCGTTTCAGTAAAATGGAAAGGTTTTCAGGAGACATGAAGTTTAGATCCATAGAGCTATTAGTAGCTAGACTATCTACATGTACTTCTGAAGAACCAACTAAACTGACAATATTAATCGTGCTACATTCATACCATCAGCGATTAAATCCAGGAGTGGCGTGCTTTCAATATGTTCAGCATTGTTGAAATGACTAAGGGAGGTGGGATGATCGGTAATTGGTCTGAAGTTCAAATATGCAATTTTGTCTCTATGCAAAAATATGCAGGTGTCATCTGATTTACTCTACAACTACTGCTACTTGTTGGTGTGTCGATGTACGTGGTGGCTAGAACAAGGGGTCGAACCAAAAAACAAGAAAGATTTGCACAACAAATTCAGTGCCAAATTGTTTTTGCTGGAGACATGATGAGCTTGGACTATGAATGCCTTCTTAAACCTACATGAGAACTAATGTAATCATCATCATCATCATCATCATCATCATCATCATCATCAGCTCTTAATTAACACAAAACAATAAAAACCAAACACTATCCTCAATAAAATAAAATAAATTATATCAAGCAATACATAATATCCACATTAAAAATTAACAAAATAGTGTGCATGAAAAAGTTCAATATAACAAGGTCCGACCTGCTTAGTTACTTGATTGATTAATGCTATAATGATCACGTTGACTTATTGACCTCTATTGGTGACCTGGTGTCCCTTTTTAATTTCTTTTCCAAACACATCTAAATTTTATGGTGGGTGAATGAGGCCATGCAAGAAAAGAAACACGTGTACACGTGAAACTTCTACTTGAGCACGTGAAGTCTATTCGGGAGTACGCGGAGATCTTTACGCGCGAACATGAAACTTTTACGCCAGTACGTTGAATTAATTACGTAAGCATTAGTGAGATCTTTACGTGCGTACGTGGAAGTGTAAAACTTTTACACCAAAGTACGAATCTAACAAATTGTAAAATAATGCACCACTTCATGTTTTTTCTTTTTTTTTCGGTATTTGATATCCCCGTAATATTAATGAGGTTTGATACATATCAAGGATTCTGATATAATTCCTACAGACATTTTACATCAAAATGATGATAACCATTCAGAAAAAAATCTATATTTTAAGTGTTATTTTAACTCCGTGGTAAGCTGTCACTCATCTGGAATGAAAACAGATTTGTTATTACAAGACCAAGGTCACTTGGATAAACCAGAAACTGTTGGTAGTTAATTATTTGTGGAATTTACACAGTTTCTGTAACAACCTATTTTTCGACATTATAAATGCTTTCATGCGACTAAATTTTTCATTCTCTTGTTCTTATTGTTGTAAAAATAACAGCACATATCGGTATCCATAACCGAGGCCTCAAAAAACCTGGTCATATCGATAACTGACTTCAACGATCTGACAGAAGAGCCGACGTTTGAACAGACATAAGGGTGGTTTCCCTGTTATTTTTATAAGACCAATGTGATAACTTTATATTTTACTATTGTCAACTTTCTTTGTCCAAGCAGCAGTATACTGCATCTGCTTCTTCTGCTTATGGTATAGTGAAAAAACTTAGGAGCTACGGGAACTTTATACAACCAAGCAAATTGCTTACAAATAAATCTTTGACCCAGGGATATTGCAACCCTAGGCCTATTATGATCGTCATTACGAATATTGCAAGCATAGGCTTATCATGACCGTCATCACAATATTTTAATAAGTATGATGTCACCGAATCCAATTTATCCAAAATATATTTGACATCCAAACAGTGTACATGTATAATTTACATTGATATTGGTTAGTTTAAGTTTTCTGTTATATTCTTTCTTTATATATGTTGCTGTGTGTATATTGTTATTCTTTTCTTCCCCAATGTGTTATGACGTATTAATTTTGTTGTTTTTCATGATAATGTTGCAATGCATTTTTGTTGGCTTCAGTTATTATACACAATCTTCATCTGGCAACAGGTTTTTCTGTTTCACCTGACAATGATAAAATTTCGATTTCAAATTTCATCTTTTTAATTTGTTAAACAGTTACCTTGTGTTAGGCTTCAAGTTTAGATAATTGCTATCATTTGCTGCTTAGAGACCGTCTAAGTGGTTCAATTTGAAAGCCGCGGGTGGTGTTGGCAAACCCTGGCCAGTCATACATAAGATGTTAAATATGATATACTGCTTCCTGGCTTAGCACCCAATCAAAGTATAATGTGTCTGGGGAAGTGGTATGCTTGTCTGTGGCATACTGCCTCTGTGAACTAGCATCTTACATGCTAGTACAAAGCAGGTCAAAATCATACTTGCAAACTCAAGCATACACGTACTTGTTCTTAGATAAATTCCTAGAGAATAGCTGAACAATTGCTGATGCAATGTCAAACAACATTACAACCAATTTTCTGCTTAGAGTATGGCAAAATTGCAAATATATACATTTTTGTAAAAGATATGTTAACTTGGATATTCCATACATATAATATGGCTTTTTGAGTAATTTCAAAAATTTCAGTAAAGCTTTCTGCTCCTTCATACAGTTACTTGCATATTTTAATATACTTAACAATTATGAAAATTATTATTATTAATATATTTTATTGCAAAGTAAAATTAATTATCACAAATTTGAAAATGGAATATTATATTATATAGATGTACATATATTTTTATCCTTGCATACATATGTATATAAAATATTTAAATATTAACAAGAGGCCCATGGGCCTTAACGCTCACCTGTGACCTTTGAACCCATGAGCTTCATTCAAATATCAAAATGATAATTCGGCCAATATTCTAATATACATCCCTATACAAAAAGTTTATAGTTTTTGAGATAAATAATCATCTCAGTACTTGTTTGTATCTGTGATCTTGACATTTGAACCCATGCTCTTCATTCATCTATCAAAATGACCACTGTGCCCGTACTAACAATATTCTAATATACATGCCTATACAAAAAGTTAATAGTTTTTAAGATAATTAACCATTTAGGTATTCATTCGCATCTGTGACCTTGACCTTTAAACCCATGAGCTTCATTCATATATCAAAATGATCATTAGGATAATACCTAAATAGTCTAATATACATGCCTATACAAAAAGTTCATAGTTTTTGAGATAAATAATCATTTCAGATCTTGTTCACATCTGTGACCTTGACCTTTGAACCCATAACCTTCATTCATATATCAAAATGGTTGTTAGGCTAATACCTACAATATTCTAATATACATGCATATCCAAAAAGTTAACAGTTTTCAAGATAAATAACCATTCAGGTATTCATTCACATCTGTGACCTTGACCTTTGAACCTATGACCTTCATTCATATATCAAAATGATCGTTAGGATAATACCTAAAATATTCTAATATACATGCATATCCAAAAAGTTAACAGTTTTCAAGATAAATAACCATTCAGGTATTCATTCACATCTGTGACCTTGACCTTTGAACCTATGACCTTCATTCATATATCAAAATGATCGTTAGGATAATACCTAAAATATTCTAATATACATGCATATCCAAAAAGTTAACAGTTTTCAAGATAAATAACCATTCAGGATTCATTCACATCTGGACCTTGACCTTTGAACCTATGACCTTCATTCATATATCAAAATGATCGTTAGGATAATACCTAAAATATTCTAATATACATGCCTATACAAAAAGTTAATAGTTTTCAAGATATATTGACAAATACATAATTTTAGCAATTTCCCCACTCAGCACCTTACCATTTCCCCATTTTGAGCCCCATGGCTACCATTTGTGCAAATCTGAAACTAGATGACCTAAGGATGTTATATATGAAATAAATAAGGTATATGTCTTGTAGATTCAGAGGAGAAGATTTTTAAAGTTTTTCACTATTTCCCCCCTTATGGGGCCCCAAGGGGACATAACTCCTTCATTTGTGCAAATCTGAGAGGGCTTCACCCAGGCATGATGGTTACCAAGTTTCATTAAATTTGGCCCAGTGGTTTTGGAGGAGAAGATTAAAATGTAAAAAGTTTACGCACGACGGACGACGGACGACGGACGACGCACGACGGACGAAGATGGATAGCAATAGCTCATCTGAGCTTTCAGCTCAGGTGAGCTAAAAATGATAAAAATAGATATATTAGTCAAATGCATTACTAATACAGAGTCAAATCTAAAAATAGAAATAAGTAGTATACCAATCAAAAACTAGTCCTAAGGCCATATAAAATATTTTTTTGGGGGGGGGGCAATTTTATTTTATTTTCAGATTCAATTAAAATAATAGTAATGACAACCATTAGAAAGTGCCTGAAAGAAACTTTATTAAAAACACAACAAAAATAAATAAAAAAAATTCTGAAAACAGTGGGGCGGGCGGGGATGAAGATCTAGGAATTAATTTTATATGGCCTAACAAGTACATGTTGTGATGTGTCAAGCAAAAACCATCCTTACATGTGACCATCTATATGAAAAAAGGTCATTAAAATTTAATAATTTCAATTTTGTTATATTTTTGAAGCACCAACATTGGGTTATGGAAAATTAATAAAGTGAAATCAACCAGTAGTTGTGGAGAAATTGTAAAAAAAAAAATAAAACAACTCAAAGCCATGTTTTCTTAACTGACTATATATTTTTTCCTTATTTGCTGTTACATTATGGTTGGACCGGGCCATTTTTGCTTATGTTAAGTAATTTTTTTATAAATGACCTCTGACTCAAAAATAAAACTTAATTAATTTAATCAATGATTAACACAAATTTTCAATTTCCATAACAATCAGCATTATTGTTGTCAAATGGATAGTTTTATAACAATGTGCTTTGGTTTGATGGAATTTTTATTCACTTTCAACATTTTCACACTTATGCATCGGTCTGCACCTTGGTCGACAGGCCATTTGTAGACTTAAAACTCTGATAAAAATTTCATGACATAATTGAAATTTATCTAAAATCAAATTTTGACTAATGATTTAATAACTCATCAGGCCCGGTTTCACAATCGTTCCTACACTAAGAAATTCTTGTAATCTGTTTTTGAAACTACAAATAAATATTTTTGACAAAGCTAAATACAAATGTTAAACTATAAAATATCTTCAAAATTACATCTTCAATTCCTAAATATCATAAAAATTACCAAAATATTAAGATTTGAAATTTTGTTAAAGTTGAGTTAAGAAAAATTATGGTTAAGGAATAATAATGAAACTGGGAACTGGCTTCAAACACCTGGGCCAGAAAACAGAAATTCTCTCCTTGGATAAAACACATTATGTTTTGATCTGTTTTGGATTTCCCGATTTACATAGACAATTTACAAATAAATCAGTTCAAATATACACTAAAAAGTAATTCAAAATATAGTTTAGTTAACAAAGATGTAAATACCATTAAGCAAATTAATATCTAATTACTTACCTAAAACATGGCATGGCATAGCACAAGTTGGTACAATATTTGGCACATTGCATTTTGGGTCTGATTATGAGTTATTAATTTCAACAATTCAAGGACATATTGTTAAGGTGGGTACAAAAATCCCCTATTTGATAAAATTACCAAATATACAGGGTTTGTCCGACACACCACATTAATAACTATCAAAAAAGTAATAATAAATAAAAGCTTACATAAACAGCAAATATTTTGAAAAGTAAAACATACCACCAAAAATGGTTTACTCTTGGTAAAAATAAACGAATTGACAAATGATGAAATTGATCTTCATAAGCTTCATGCAGTGTGCTTTTGTTTTAATTTTTGTTCAACTGACAATAGAGTTGGCAGTTTGTTCAAAGAATGTGAAAAGACACATTCCCAAAGTGAAAATTCATAGTTCACTATCATGAAAAAATACTTAAAATTTAAACAGCTTGTTTAAAGAATCACAATAAAAGTAGTCAAAATTAAAACAAATTCCATTTTTTAAGACTTATAAAATTGAAAAATTACAAAATTAAAACAACTTGTTAAAATATTAAAGAAATTCATACAACAATTTTTTTAAATATTTAAATAAAAACCTTATATCGGTTCCCAGAAACAACAAAAACAAACACAATCTTTAACTAAAGAAATGGATAAATACATTGTAACATGTCTAAATCGAACAGATTTGGTACTGAAGTTTTTGTTTAGACAAAGACAGTTATTTGGCTAACATAGACCAAATTGACAAAAAATGTTAACTTTATATTCCAAAAACCATTCATTTTAGAGAGGTTTTCAGTTTATTCAGGGTTTGATTTGGGACAGTATTATAATCATCAAAATTCATGATTCCAACAAACAAAAACAAAACAAAATATGATTAACAATCTAATACAGAAAACAGCTACCTCAACAATCACTAAAATCACTTATCCCTGAATTAACAACAACTTGGTCTGAATATAAGTAAAAAATCTATAAAAATAACAACAATATCCTGTCCCTCAATCAATTACATGTATATAAAACAAAATCTGTTTTAATGATTACCCCTATATAAAGACCACATTAAGATCAGTGCCTTAAGGTCCATTTGCTTCAACCTTAAACCAAAAAGACCCTCTATCCAAAGATCAAAAATCTGTAAAATCCATATTTTTAGGCCCCATGGACAGTCTTTATATACATATTTTACTGTACACACTGAAATCTTTTTGTAGACTTAACTTTCAAATCAATACAACAATTCAAAATAATCTGTTCTAGTAAAAAGTTACTGGATCCACTTAACATGCAAAATATCGACAATCTTATGATGACCTCAAGTCACTATGACACAAAACATTGATGTCTTTACAATGACCTTAGATTGAGCTCAAGTCACTTATCATATAAAACATTGACAACCTTTTAAATGACCTTGTAATGCCCTTACAATAGCCTCTTTAAATACACTTTGGCAAACATTATTTGTACAAACCACAGTTGATGGCTGCATGCTTAATTTTGTCCACAAAACAATGGGCATACCTCACAAAATCAGACAGAACTATTTCAACCACAAGAAAACTGTGCATAAAATCAATTTTAACTATCAACTTTCACAAATGCCTTCTTTAAGTTCATTCTCATTACAAATCACTGGCTCAGACAAAAAACTCCATCAAAAAAACAACACACAAATCAAACTAATATTAACAATCACAGATGTTATTCTATGTTCACTTTTCAAAATAATGGACATATGCCACTGGCTCAACCAAAAATACTTCCAACACAACACAAGAAAACTGTGCATAAAATCAATCTTGTATTAACAATCACAGACTATGTGTCCATGCTCACTCTTCACAAAACAAGAGGCATATTTCCCCTGCTCAGACAAAAATGTTTCCATCACATTAAATCCACTTGTTTTAACAATCACAGACAATGTTTCCATGCTCACTTTTAACAAAACAAGATGCATATCTCCCCTGCTCAGACAAAAATGTTTCTATCACATAAAAACAACTTGTTTTAACAATCACAGACAATGTTTGCTCGTTCTTGCCTACAAAACAATGGACAAATGTCACTGGCTCAGACAAATTATTTCCATCATAAGAAAACAGCGCTTAAGATCAAGTTATAAGTGGTTTCTTTTCTTCAAGACTCTGTCTGATGTTATTTTTCCTCTTCAACTGATGGCATTCTATCCTTTGGTCTAATCTGTACTTGGCATTGTTGTGGCTGTTTTGCTGCTGCTGCCTTACGTTTAGCAGCTAGTTTCTTCAACTCTTTTGTAAGGTTTCTCCACCTCTTTCTTTTTTCATGTCAATAACAACATCGCCATAGTCCCCAACTTCTCTATTCCGACCACCAGCCACTCCGTTTCCTCCAGGTGGCGCTTCCTCATTCTGTTTCTCTTCTTTAGTTTCTTTCTCTTCATTATTGTCCCCATTTTCCTGTGGTTTTCCTATTGCTTCATACAGTCTCTCCCAAAAATGAGGAACAACATCTTCATCTGTCCAATCCAGAAATGTTTTCCCCATGAGCTTAGCAGGCACTTTACACTTGCCATATTTTATCAAAATCAGAACATCTGTTTTCTGTGAATTGACAAAATTAAAAAGATTATATGACAACAAAACTAAAAGATGCTTTTTTATGATTAAAGGGCTATAACTCTTGTAGAAAATACAAATACTAACAACATAAAAGCTGTATTTTTAAAAAATTCATATAAAACAAATGCTAAGAAATATGATTGTTACCATCCTAAGAATTATGTTTGTCATATTGATTTGTATTGATTGTGGAACAAGTTGTAGAATACAAAATCCTTTTGATAGATAAAGCAAGCCAGGTAACTAATGTTGAACAAGCACATTGTACTTTTTCCAATTCTTTCCTAATTTAACTAACACAATCTCCTCCTCTCCTACATGATTGTTGACCTCGTAACCTTGACCTTTGACCTACACACCTAAATTTAATATGCAACACATTGCCATGTTTGTTAATATTTGTGCCAAGTTTAATTGAAATCCATCAAAAAATGTTGAAGTAGACATGGTAATGAGATGGACACACAAGTGATACCTATATAACCCACACATCACAACTATCCCTACTTCATTACATGTGTAATACATTCGGAATAACATGGAACATTGAACTGAATAGTTACAGTGAACACCAGCAATACCTATCTTTCTTGGGTAAACCAATGAAATGTGTCGCACAACCAGAGGAATGGATATCGTTCATTCGTATAACGTTCAAATTTGTTTTACGTGCTTCAGCCTTGTATCAAAGGCTACTGGACTCTTGACGGATACTCCAAAACCCATAATTTCCGACTTGCTATAGTAGACAGGCTATAACAGGTATATATATATACTGTATATATAATTGTACACATAGTTATTAACTTACCATGTTTCACAGTTTATTTTTTTTTTTTATTCATAGTTAACTATGTTAGTTTACATGTTTTCTTATATAGTTAGTTAAGTTACATAATTATATAACTATGTATCTCATGTAATGAGGATATCAATAAATGATGATGATGATGATTTTTTCTTTACCTTTGCTATCGCTCTATTATGTGCTTGTTGTAGTTCAAATTGTCCCACATTGATTTTAAGAAGTTTTTAGACATGACAACGATTGTTTTTCTGCTTTTATACACAGCATCCATGATGTTCTCAGCAATAGCCATGCCTAATAAAATATATTATATAAACAAAACATGTGTGATTTAACAAGAAAAAAGTAAGTTAAAAAGGTTTTAAATAAATAACAACTTTATACTATATTTTAGATGGAAATCCCTCAGATTTGACAATTTTTAAAGAAAATGAAATATTTAATGTTGGCTTCACATAAAATTCCATCTTTTTTAAAAATGTGATCAAAAGAAAAACTAGCCTTTCCTTACTGCTTACATGTAAGTAATTGTCCAATATTAAGATCACTTGCAAGGTCTAATATTCCTGACTTGTAATTTTTTGTTCATAATGGTAACAAACTTAATTCAAATCCAAAAATGTAGCAGACTTTCGTTGCCTTGTTGGCTTTATTGAAACCACTGATACAGATATAATTGTATATTTTACCTGGTACAAAGTCTTTAAAATGTATATTAACAGCATATCCCTGTTTTTCTAAGTTTCTAAACAATACTTCTTTCACCCATTCATCATCGTCAGTACTGTAGGACACAATACATCATACTCCATCTTGTGGTCAGGTACTGAAACAAGAGAAAATAACTGGCTTTAAAAATCATGAATTTAATGAGTAAAGAAGTAAGAAACACAGAATGAAAGGTGTTAAACATCAAGGAATGATGAATAAATATGCTTTAAAAGATGAATCTGCAGTCTAATTTGTCTAAGGCTACCATGGGAAAACTAGTAAAGGTCGCGTTTATGGGCAGGTGACCCTTCAAATAACATGAATAAGAGCAATTGGGACAAAATTTTGACTGGCCTTTAAAAGCAGGTGAAGTTTAAGACAAGTTTGGCTGTATTTCTACTAAAATATACTAAGTGTTGAATAGGCAGTTGATAATATATCACTTACATGTGTATCCAAACATCATCAACTGTAATAGTGTCAACTTTTTATCTATGCAGTGCAATCAGGGCAATATGCAGGGATTCTTTGTGTGTCATGACTACTACATGTTTTAATGTTTCTTCCAAAGCACCCATGACTTACATTTTTAATTCTGAGTACTTAGAGAAAGAAAAGCCATTATCTGTGTTCATGGTTTGGTCAGACCCAGCCAAGGTTTGAACCCCAGGTATGGGGCAAGCACTTTACTAACTAAGCAACAGTGGTGGTTTACAGCCCATCTTCTCAATCCAGCTTGTTTCACACACTCACTGGAAGTTAACTTAGTGATGGCTAGCTTGATGTATGGTCCATCTAAGGGGCAGGGGAGTCATGTACTTTTACGTTACTTCAAACTTTGAAAAAAGGATTAGCACAATTCATGAGCTTATACAAACAGCTTAGAAAAGAACTTAACAATAAACAGACTACAATGTATTTCGAAATGCAGTACAGACTTGTCAAAGGTTTATCACTGAGCTGATGAAATTAAAGGAAAGGAGTCAAAGCTTGGCTGCCAAGTGGCCAAGATATTGATAGCTAGTGGCAGAAAAGCTGCAGAGATAGAGATAGCAGCTATAGTTATAGGTAACAAGGCCAAAAAGAGCTAGTGATTCGACACTAATTTTTCAGCTTAGTGTTAAACTTTAAATTGTAGTGGTTGGTTGGTTGGTTGAATGTTGCTTAACGTCACATCTGCAATTTTTCAGCTATTCGCGACGAGAACTATTTTATTTATCTCTATGGATTAATCTACAGGTATTAACAATTTTGTGTATGCATGTGAGGTGTGAGTGTGTTTTATGGCCTGCCTTGTCCTAGTGTGCACTCAGGGAGACTTTAACGTGCTAGCTCACAGAGTCAGTACGTCACAGACAAGCATACCAACCCCCAGTCCATTTTACTGATACCAGGTGAATCAGTAAAGGCCAACGGCAAAGGAAAATTTACTCTCCCACATGTGGTCTGAGTGGGACTGGAACTCACAGTGGTGAGAGACCCTGGATTTGAAGACTGGCGTCTTATCCATTAGGCCACTGCGGCCCTAAATTACAGTGTATATGTGTAAAAATTACCATCAAATTCTTCAGGGTTAGGTTCCTTCCATTCCAATTCATTTGAGTTTCTCCTTCTGTATATGACAATAGCCACAGATGTTATAAGGACTAGTGTTAATAGTCCAGACCCTGATATCACTCCTATAGCCCAGTATGGTAGTAACATATCTGATCCCCCTGCAAGTAGTCAATGTATAAATAATTAAAACCACTTGATATTGGGGCTTATTTATTTTAGTGGTTTTTGCTTAAAATAAGAATAAGGCAAGTTTTATTTTGGTACACCACCATCATCACTCCATAAAGAAACATTTAAGTTTTGTCCATGCAAGATTACCAACAGGTGAGTATGAGCTGCACATGCTATGACATCACATTGATAATTTTACACCTGTCTAAGTGGCATAAATACACTAAATTATTGATAGTCAATTGGTTTGATGGGCCCGTTTACAGATTGCAATGCCTTACCTCCTAGGCTGGAATACCACTTGGGACAGATTCTAGTGTGATAAAGTTTGTCAGTTCATATGCCAAAAGTTGGTGGTTTTCTCGGGGTATTTACTATTTAAGTTTCCACCATCCTTGAACTGAGCACCTCAATATAACTGAATCTTGACTTGGGTATACAACTTCATACCTCCACTTCATTACTCCACATTTTCTAAATAGTTAACAATTTAGTTTCATTTTCTACTTTTATATGGGAGAATAAGAATCAATTCTAGTTTTCTCATTGTAAACAAATAAATTTAATTCTTTGGAAAGATTCTCTATTTTCCATACCACTCCTTGCACCTCAGTTTCCAAAATATGGAGTCTTACTCCTAGTATAGAGATTTCAGTGCAAAAGGGATCTACTCTAATATTCTCAAATTAAATCAAACTTGATCTGTGTTGGTATTAGTAACAAGAGCACTACTAGGAAGAGCAAGATATGACTGTATATTTTTCCATGAAACTGTTGGTAAAGATAGCAAAAACATGATTAAAAGAGGCACAACTCTTAGAAATTTAGACTTACTTCCTCTTCTGGCACACAAAATGTCAAACTGTTAATGTACATGTATTTAATTTTGTGTCTATTTATTTTCATGATATTGAACATTTAGACATATCTGAGTAGTTAAACTTTCGCGCTTCTGAAAAATGCATTATAACACAATTATAATATTATTTTCGTTTGGTATTAATTTTCACACAAAATAAGTGAAAATTAGTACACCGAAGAAATAAATACATTAACAGTATCCTGGTAATTATGCATATCAAGATTAGTCATATTATCTTCAACAGTGTTGGAAGAGTAGTCTGGATAAACTATTACAGACAGATAGACACCATACCAAAATATTGTGTCCAATTTCTAGAAATGAGTGTATAAATCAATAACACTGTGCTTCAATTAAAATGCACCATTATTACAATGTATAAGATTGCATACCATTTTTCCTGTATTTAAGCAGTGTAATAATCCTTGAATCATTGCCTTTTATATTTTCACCATAGCAACGATAATTTCCCAAATCTTCTTCCTACAGGCAAAAGAATAAACTTGATTAACGTATAGCCTTGGGAACACTAATAATACCTGTCCCTTTCTTATCAATATGAACAAAGTTCAAAGATTTCTATATGGCACACAAATAAGAACAATAAATTTCACACAAAATGAACAATGTAAAGGTTTTAATTTACTTATAGCTGGTGATATCATGATATAAGTGAAATATCCTTGACTGGGATGAAAAACCCCATTTATAAATCATGAATTTAGACATTGAATAAAAGTAGTATCTTAGGTTTCCCTAATTTTCAAATTATCAGTTGCCAAATTTTTCAAATTTGTGAAAATATAGTCCTTTTTAAAGTTTTTTTTTGACAACTTTGCTAAAATAATTAATTTTTGAAAGAATTACTCAGAAAATAGTAACCAATGATGACTTTGTTTATTAGGAAAGAAGACTTAGTTTTCAAACCACACCTTTTTTGCATGGACCCTAACCATACCATTTATATTACCTCCAGTGGTCCCCAAACATGCATGTTTAGAAGTTGAAGTGAGCCTTATTACCCAACACATAATATATTGAACATCTCTTACAACAAGTAATATTTACCTGGACATTATGTATGGTCAATGTTTGCATCACAGTGTCAATGTGTTGGTCCTCACAATTATTATCCCATCTGTGTTTTTCTGTGTCATTGATGTAACTTCCATTCTTCCACCAGCCAAATGTAGTCTGTACAAAAATAAAAATAAAAATACAATGTATAGATAAACAAGAGGCACAATGGGCCTTATGTGCTCACCTTAAAATTGAAGCTTTAAGAAAATGTCAAAACTGAATCCTCAATGTCAAAATTTGTACGTAAAACCAAAATATTCAATGAAAAGCTTTTTTCATCAATACTATTATAACCATAGCCTTTAACCTTTACTTCATGTAGAAAACAATGTTTCAAAACATCAAAAAGATCACTGCTAAGTGAGGCAAGATTCCCCTCTCACCGGCTTTTAATGTGTGCAAGAATTTATAAGATGTTCTTTGTTTTTTATATTCCTCATACAATTAGCAGAGCACCCTAATGTAAGCTTTAAGTATTCTTATGCATGTGTGACCTTGACCTGAAAACCCATGACCTTCATCTATATATACCTTATATCAATGCATATGACCAGGTGAGCTAAAATTTATAGTTAAACAAAGAATGTAAATTTGAAGATTGTTTACTAATTTATCACATAATTCAAATTTGAAGTAATGAATTAGTTTTTAGTTTCATGCTTAATATTTACAATCAGACTGAATTCCCTTCAATAAACTTTTTGAGAGCAACAATAACTTTCGTTAGTCACATTTGACCTTTCACCCATGAGGTCACTTGTTTGTTTCCTTTTGGCACTGACACTTGGGCAGGCTTTCATTTGACATCATCAAAATGGAATGTTGAGACTTTGGTGCTGGACATAGCCTTATTTGGACCTATTTTGGGCCCTATGACATCCCTAGGGTTGAAAGATTGTAAATATAAGAACTGAACTTTGATTGTACTGAATTTAGTATAAAGGTATTCATTAACGTGTTTGTTGTATAACTTACCCCTAAAAGGCACATGAAATTCTTCACAAAGGAACAGCTAATATTGACATTTTCTCCAAACTTGACATACGTCCTCCCTGTAACTGGGCTCACTGACTTAACTACTGGTTTCTCTATATTCTCATAGGCTGAAAGTATATATAAATTTATGTAAGTTAGGCCAAGGAAGTAAATTTTGAATCAGACCATAGCCTTTGTTATTGTGAAAATTAGCGGTGTAATGGTCATAATTGAGAAAATGGAAAATACTATCGTTACAAAACTGTAAAAAAGGCAGATTAACACATGTGTAATGTACTCGGTTTTATTTGTTTTCGTTTCCAGATTATTTTTTGACATGAATTTGTTTTTTGATTTTGAATTATTTTACCATATTTATAACCAAATTTTTAGTTTTTTTAAAATTGTGAAAATGAGCCTGGTGTTTAAAAATTTAAAAAGGAAATCTTATATCACCCCCAATTATGGCTGAGCAAGAGCTCTGTTCAATATTTATTCATACAATACAAGTGTTCATTCTAGAAGGTGGCCATGGGACCATTGGTCGCTGATTTTGTCAAATGGCCTCATCGTTAAGGCCTTAGTGGGCCATATTTAACATTACATGAACACAAAAATATTGATGTTATAGAGCGATTTTTTTAAATGACTCATCTGAAATAACACTACAATACTCACATAAAACTGTCATGTATTCTGTATGACTTGCGTTCCCAGCCTCGTTAACCGCTATACAGGAATAACTTCCAGTATCGGAGAGTTTGGGTACAAAAATAGTTAGACCCCAACATCTACCATCCTGCCATATCGAAACAGTATCACTGTTAAGGAACTAAATATTTTAAATCACAGAAATAAGCTATAAATCACTAGCTGTAAGATTTTATTAAAAAATTTTAACAGCATTGTTGTTGTACATGTTGTAATTTAACTTTTAATTCAATTCAAGGAACTACTGTCAGTGTGGTTTGTTTTATGGAGTACTAATTTTCACTTCTTTTGACGGTCAAACATTTTCTGCAAAAATTAGTCTCTATATAATATATTTTATAGTCATTTTCATAAAATCTGTGAATATAATACCCCTGAAAAGGTAGGAAATAACAAAATTGCTAAAATTTGAACCTGTGAATAAAGTACATTTTCTGTACTTTTAATATGTATTTGATAAGTAGTGAGTAACTTGAAATGGATCAGCATTCAAAACTCTATGAGAAATAATCATCTTGATATAAGTAACAAAAAATCTTGACTTGGACTTAAAATAACCTTATTCCACTTCACTCTACTTTACTTTTAGGTTAACCAAGACAAGAGGGGCGTGGAGTGGAGACTTTTGGTGCAGTTGTCAAATGAAATGTAATATCTAAATATAATTTTATTGGAAACCTTTGCAAAGATATTACATTTTCATATATTTTTTTTTATATAATTTTACATCTAATGTAGTTTAGTTATGTTTTTTTTTTTTGCAATGACCCAGGTCTAGTTATATGTAACTAAATAATGTTGTGATCTATTTTGTTTTCTGTATTTCAGAATAATGCAGTAAAAATTTACATACAGAGAACAAGTCAATTTAGGAATAGTCATTCTAATACTTTTACAGCAATAACCGTGTGTAACAAGAGGGAGAAAAAAATGCAGGGTCTGACCTGGAATTGAACCTTGGGCCATTTGCCTTATGGGTTGGTTGAATGCTGCTTAAAATCACATCAGCAATTTTCACCTATTCATGAAAAGAAGTATTTTTTATTAATATCTATGGATTAATCTATAAACAATTTTGGGCATGCATCTGAGGTGCGGGTGTGTTGTTTTGTCTGCCTTGTACTAGCCCACACTCAGGGCAACTTTACCGTGCTAGCTTACAGGGTCAGTATGTCGCAGACAAGCGTATCATTCCCCTAGTCCATTATACTGATACCAGGTGAAACAGAAAAAGCCAACGGCAAGGAAAATTCACTTTCCCACATGTGGTCTGAGTGGTACTCGAACTCACAGCGGTGAGAGATCCTGGATTTGAAGACTGACATCTTATCCATTTGGCCACCACAGCCTTTGCCCTATAGATAAATACTTTACCAACTTGAGTTACCCAATGTAAATAACTGCTGTATCAAGTTTTTTACATTACAGAATTTTCTGGCATTGTAGATATATAATTATAAAGACTACATCATTACACAGTGAAATCCAAATCATCGCAACTGTTTGTTCAGCCAAAATTTAGCATTATTAGGGTTTTGGCAATAAATCAAGGGAGACTTATGAAAATAAATAAAGAACAAAAGGATTTTGGGGCTTCAAACTTGTGTGGCAAGGAATTAGATGGCAAAATTATTGAGGAACATTATGGCTAGGTTTTACTGTATAAATGTACATGTATAGGAAAGGATATTGTTTACTGGAGTGTACATCATCGCCATCTTTCTGCCAAATAAATGTTGTATTAACTGCATGTTCTTCACAGCAACTCAGAGCCATTTCTCGTCCATCTTCATCAGCATATTGTGGCCATTTTGGTTCAGGGGAGATAACTGGTGGATGAACTTGACCTGTCTGTGCAATGTGGAAGTTCTGACTGATAAATATTCCTGTTACTAGTAATATGTGTATCTGGGACATCCTGATTTATCTGAAATTAACAAAAAAATAATAAACTAAAAACAGGACATAAGTGGTGGATAAACTTGACCTATCTGTATAATGTAGAAGTTTTGGGACATAGCTATATCAATTACTAGTAGAATGTGTATCTGGGACATCTTGTTTTCTCTGAAATTTAAAAAAGCAAAAAAAGGGGAGATTATTGGCAAGTAAACTTGACCTGTATATACACAGAAATTAAAGATAATGTTCTTCTGTTTGTTCAGCAAGTCCTAACCAGTGTACAATCTAAGATTTATCAGAGGTGGTCATTTTCATAAACGTTCCTCTAACACACAAAAACATTAAGTTTTGCATTCATGTCATGCTAAATATGACCATATTTAAGCCCCTAAAAGTGGGGCCATATGGCAAATAAGGAACCAATGGCAATCCCTCTAAATTAAACACTACCTGATTTTTTATAGTATGGGTCTTAAATACAAAACAACATGCCAAACTGTGTTCATAAAAATTATTCTATTGTAGTGGAATATTAAAACAATGTATAATTCATCCACACAAAGTATACAAAAAACCATAAAGTTTAGATACATTTGCAACAATGTTAATTAAACAATAGCATAGTACATAATCTGAACACTGCTGTGTTTTATTTATAGTTCTAAAGTGGAGGAAATGGTATTCAGACCCTGGTCCTAATAAGATTCAAGTGCAAAGCTAGCCCTAGTGCAAAGCCTACAGTTTTGTGTGCACCTGCACATTTTAATTATAAAACACATTTCACTTTCAGATCATATCTTGAATATCCATGATCGATCTCTGTCAATCAGCTCACCAAAAATTAGCTTGAATTGAATGATTAATTATACCTTTTATTCTTTTTTATATTAAATAATAATTCATTTATATTTTTAATTTGTATTTCATTTTTA
Source organism: Anadara kagoshimensis (assembly GCA_021292105.1). NCBI lineage: Eukaryota > Metazoa > Mollusca > Bivalvia > Arcoida > Arcidae > Anadara > Anadara kagoshimensis. The sequence goes on from CM037870.1 coordinate 3,493,335, forward strand.
TAGTCAATAGATCTTTATTATGGTACCCGGATTTTTGGTGCTCGTCCAAAGTCAGAGGTTTCAACACTAGTGATCTCAATTTCATTCATAACTGATTTCATTCATAATTTGTGCGTTTACTATGACACACTATGAATCTATTGTGCCAAAGTCATGAAATTATATTTAGTGTGTCCAGCATGGCGATTTTATAAGCCGCCTACACTATGTTTACAACTAAATATTTAAATAAACACAAAATTTAAAATTTGATACAGATATAATACTTACTATCAGTGACCTACCTGTACTTATCTGTTAATCACAAAATAAGTATAATTTGTCCTAATTTTATCCCTCCACTTCAGTTCAAGTCACAAGCTGATAACAGGAACTGGCGATATTTAGGTCGACGACAATTACTTATGTTTCCGTTAAACCACATTCTACACGGCCCACCTGTCCCAGATTGGGGTTTTTCATAAAGTAAACAATGACCATTTTCCAAAAATCCGTATTTAGCGCAAAACCCCAAGATAACCAGGTCAATAAAGGGAGGCTATCACAGAAAACCGTAACGTCACGGAATATTTTGATTACCTCTCTTATACTGTGTGCAGTGTGTCAACCGCCTGATAATGAGTGAATATCAGTTTGATAAAAATAGCAACCACTTCTGATAAAAGTTACATCTTTAAAAGATTCATGTGTAAACATGTTCACGTCTAATTCATGTTTCCCGTGGTCAATCAAATATTAGGCCGAATGATCTGCTTCAACCAGCTCAACGATGTTAGTTTTTAGAACACATGCACTTGTTTCTGATATATGCATGGAAAAATAATTCCATAACCTAAAATAAACAGTGTTATTTTTTACATCAGAAACAACACTGGGTCCAGTTTCATAATAAAAAAATTAAAATACCCCTAAGTATATAAAAAGAGTATATACTTAGGGGTATTTTTTAAATTTTATTATGAAACTAGCCCCTGTGAGAAACAAGTGCCTGTGATTTAGAATCGTAACTGATCGTTAGGGCAGATAGTTCGGCCTAAATTTTGCACGCAAGCTACGGGCGAGAAAGTTTCATAGTGGCCGATTAGATGCACATTTCCAATTAATCCCATGATGGTAAACAGTTTTAAAGGTTTACTGGTGAATCCATCAAACGGTTTCTAAAGATTTCATCAGTCTTTTGTGAAAACGATAACTCCCAAAAACGGTTACATTCCTTGCGAATGGCATAAATTGCGACGTATGACGTCACGTCAGAAGACATGTAACGCCCGTCAAAAATCTAATACCAAGTTGATAACTCTGTTATTATACCTTTTGTAAGTTTCCCGAAATCTGATTGGTTAATACGCGTTTGGGTAAATTTAATGTCACCCTCGATTTTCAGAAAATCTGACGTCACAGGGTGACATTACGTGAGCGGTTGACATTACGAAAAATGTCACATGCGCAGAAAAACTGCGTATGCGGTTCGATTGCATTCGTCTTCTAAATCAGTAAAACGCTTTTCTAAAGTAATGTGAAATATGATAGATAAATCCTACAAGCGTCTCACAAGTTGCTTACGGACGACAGCTGTCTGTCATAATTTTCAATCCAGTATACTTTGGTTGCACAGTATAATTAACATCAACAATCGGTATAATAAAATAAATATTGCATTTCTGATAGGGTGACAGTCCATATTGTCACCCCTCGAAATTCATTGTCAACCTCGGCTTCGCCTCGTTTGACAATTAAATTTCTCGGGGTGACAATATGGACTGTCACCCTATCAGAAATGTAATATTTATATATTGGCCCCCAACACTGCTTATATGGGCTGATTAAATTTAATCCTCGATGTTAAGTTGCAGTTTATCCATCGTGCTTGTTTGTAACTTTAAGAAGGTACAAAAGACCTTTATTGTTGATGATACATGTATATGTAGTCAAAAATATTAGTGGACATCACATGTTAATTTTTAAAAGTTTTATATTCAACATTTCCTCATATTTTGGTTTTATCAAATTTGCCCCTACATATTGATATCCGTGACACCCCTTTTAACGATCAAGTTCTAAGTTCGCCCAAAAACATACACAAGAGCAAAGTTTCGTTTCAATTTTACGGTCGTTATATGGGATTTTCTATGAGCTCAGTCCAAAGTTCTTTACGGTACCTCTCCCAATCTCAGTTGTTTCCTATCATATACATGTGTATTTCATATGATTCTCAATATAGAAATAATTTGTGGTATTTCGCATTCTTATTTGGAATATATAATACATTAATTCGTACGTTCACGATGGTCATTTTGTAATTTCAGAATAGTTTATAAATTCCCTTATTCGCAAATTTATTTTTTTTTTTTTTTTTTTTTTTTTTTTTTTTTTTTTTTTTTTTGCACGACAAATACCGTAGGGCAAAACACTTTCGAATATATACGATATAATTGTGGTGCATATATGTATATAAAATGGTATTTTGAAAATAGGAAATACTATTTCGAATACATGGTATCGAGATTTCAAATACATACGAAATGCTATTTCGAAAATACAAAATATCTTTTCGAATATGTCACCAAACCGGCTCCGTAGATTACATGTGATTATTGTTCTTTTGCATAGTATTCGACATGGAATTAATATGTACTATGTGGGGGCACTGACAATCAACAAGCTTTGGTATTAGTTTGCGTGGCCTTTGTTAATGTAACTCCATGAATACTGAAAAAGTATACTACGACTTTAGCCTTAATGCAGTTCCATGAAATATATATGAGAGATAACGAAATCGAAAACGGAGCACCGGCTTCATTTTCCTGATACAAATTCGCATGTTTAACTTATTTGCCAGTTTCAACGTTTCAAGATACTTTGCTTTTGGATTATGTTTTGAACATGTACCGGTATGTTTATGTTAAATTGATTGAAATAGTTTTATCATTGCGCAAAGTTTCATATAATTGGATTTTTCCTTTGGTTTTTGTTGATGCGGCTTTAAACAACACTCACTCACTCACTCCTCTTGCCTTTTCATTATTCGCCATACAAATCAAACTATAGAGGTATTTGCAGTTATAGGTAGTTCCGGGGGTCAAGTGTTGCAGCGCAAAATTGAACCCATGTCTGGGGTCCCGTTTGTCATGTATTGTTAATGCACGATTTTCCTACTAAGCAAGCACAAGTGGTTATTCATTTCGATAAGGAGGCAGTACTGTGTTCTACTCCGTAGAAGTAAACATATCTTCCACCGCCTTCATAACTGATGCGATATGCCACACACACGGCCATCAAAAACCTTTTTCATACAATTCAGTGTGCATTCGATTACACTTACAGATTTAAAATTATTCTTTTGAAAAAAATCAAGTTTTGATAGGAATGTTCCAATAAAATATTGTCATTCACTATAGGGAATCCATTGACGTACTTCATTTAGGTCGAAATAATTTGTCCGGATAACGGCCATCGCAGGTGCGAGCCGACAAAACGCTAGTGTTAATAAAAATGAAACACATAATATTATGGTATTAATGCACTATACAAATTTGACGCCTGGTGAAGTTTTTAAAGAAATATATGACATTAAGTTTTTAAATTCAATTTATACTTCTTTTGAGGTATGTAAAAGAGTTTCATTAAATTTCGAGCGGTATATGTAGCTTTTATTCGGCTATATTTCACGCAGGTGTACTTTTGTATCTGTCCTGTTTAATTGCTTAAGGAACCAGACAGAATGCTCAAACATTATAATTTTTTTCATAGATACATACTAATAGTAATTTAACGTTTTGGTGATGGATTGACAATATTTCAATTAACACGGAATAGGTCGTGTAAAGTTTATAAAAGAAACATGTCTATTGGATTCTTTATTGAAATAAAAATAAAACTTAACAAAATAAGAAAAACAGTTTAATATTTATTGCACTTCTATATAGTGTGGTCCATAAAATATGAATACATTGGACATGACATACTATTGACTCGTTTTAGCACTTGTTACTAGTAGTGCAAGCTGACAAAGCTTCAGTCCTGTTAGACATTGGAAACTAAAATTTGTGGATGTCTCTAGATTATTTAGTTTGTTTTCTGGTAGGTTTTTTTTTCAGGAAAAAGTTATGGTATGTAATTTGCAAATCTAATACCCATTTATAGTAAGAGGCATTGTAAATGTTTGCATCGCTTTCAACAAAAATATTTCCCTAACTAATGATAAAATTAAACACAGACATACCGCTGTATGTTCAAATCACAATGCCAAAAACAAAGTAACAATTTTGAAGTCTGTCAAATAAAGTCAAACCATTGGCACAGGGATACTGCAAACCTAAGCTTATCAAGACACAGGGATACTGCAAACCAAAGCTTATCAAGGCACAGGGATATTGCAAACCTAAGCTTATCAAGACACAGGGATACTGCAAACCTAAGCTTATCAAGGCACAGGAATACAAACCAAAGCTTATCAAGGCACAGGGATACTGCAAACCTAAGCTTATCAAGACACATGGATACTGCAAACCAAAGCTTATCAAGACACAGGGATACTGCAAACCAAAGCTTATCAAGGCACAGGGATACTGCAAACCTAGGCTTATCAAGGCACAGGGATACTGCAAACCTAAGCTTATCAAGACACAGGGATACTGCAAACCAAAGCTTATCAAGGCACAGGGATACTGCAAACCTAGGCTTATCAAGGCACAGGGATACTGCAAACCTAAGCTTATCAAGGCACAGGGATACTGCAAACCTAAGCTTATCAAGACACAGGGATACTGCAAACCAAAGCTTATCAAGACACAGGGATACTGCAAACCAAAGCTTATCAAGGCACAGGGATATTGCAAACCTAAGCTTATCAAGGCACAGGGATACTGCAAACCAAAGCTTATCAAGGCACAGGGATATTGCAAACCTAAGCTTATCAAGACACAGGGATACTGCAAACCTAAGCTTATCAAGGCACAGGGATACTACAAACCAAAGCTTATCAAGGCACAGGGATACTGCAAACCAAAGCTTATCAAGACACAGGGATACTGCAAACCAAAGCTTATCAAGACACAGGGATACTGCAAACCAAAGCTTATCAAGGCACAGGGATACTGCAAACCTAGGCTTATCAAGGCACAGGGATACTGCAAACCTAAGCTTATCAAGACACAGGGATACTGCAAACCAAAGCTTATCAAGGCACAGGGATACTGCAAACCTAGGCTTATCAAGGCACAGGGATACTGCAAACCTAGGCTTATCAAGGCACAGGGATACTGCAAACCTAGGCTTATCAAGGCACAGGGATACTGCAAACCAAAGCTTATCAAGACACAGGGATACTGCAAACCTAGGCTTATCAAGGCACAGGGATACTGCAAACCTAGGCTTATCAAGGCACAGGGATACTGCAAACCAAAGCTTATCAAGGCACAGGGATACTGCAAACCTAGGCTTATCAAGGCACAGGGATACTGCAAACCTAAGCTTATCAAGGCACAGGGATACTGCAAACCAAAGCTTATCAAGACACAGGGATACTGCAAACCTAGGCTTATCAAGGCACAGGGATACTGCAAACCTAGGCTTATCAAGGCACAGGGATACTGCAAACTAGGCTTATCAAGGCACAGGGATACTGCAAACCAAAGCTTATCAAGACACAGGGATACTGCAAACCAAAGCTTATCAAGGCACAGGGATACTGCAAACCTAGGCTTATCAAGGCACAGGGATACTGCAAACCTAAGCTTATCAAGACACAGGGATACTGCAAACCTAGGCTTATCAAGGCACAGGGATACTGCAAACCTAGGCTTATCAAGGCACAGGGATACTGCAAACCTAAGCTTATCAAGGCACAGGGATACTGCAAACCAAAGCTTATCAAGGCACAGGGATACTGCAAACCTAAGCTTATCAAGACACAGGGATACTGCAAACCTAGGCTTATCAAGGCACAGGGATACTGCAAACCTAGGCTTATCAAGGCACAGGGATACTGCAAACCTAGGCTTATCAAGGCACAGGGATACTGCAAACCAAAGCTTATCAAGGCACAGGGATACTGCAAACCTAAGCTTATCAAGACACAGGGATACTGCAAACCTAGGCTTATCAAGGCACAGGGATACTGCAAACCTAGGCTTATCAAGGCACAGGGATACTGCATACCTAAGCTTATCAAGGCACAGGGATACTGCAAACCTAGGCTTATCAAGGCACAGGGATACTGCAAACCAAAGCTTATCAAGGCACAGGGATACTGCAAACCTAGGCTTATCAAGGCACAGGGATACTGCAAACCAAAGCTTATCAAGGCACAGGGATACTGCAAACCTAAGCTTATCAAGGCACAGGGATACTGCAAACCTAGGCTTATCAAGGCACAGGGATACTGCAAACCTAGGCTTATCAAGGCACAGGGATACTGCAAACCAAAGCTTATCAAGGCACAGGGATACTGCAAACTAGGCTTATCAAGGCACAGGGATACTGCAAACCTAGGCTTATCAAGGCACAGGGATACTGCAAACCTAGGCTTATCAAGGCACAGGGATACTGCAAACCTAAGCTTATCAAGGCACAGGGATACTGCAAACCTAAGCTTATCAAGGCACAGGGATACTGCAAACCTAGGCTTATCAAGGCACAGGGATACTGCAAACCAAAGCTTATCAAGGCACAGGGATACTGCAAACCTAGGCTTATCAAGACACAGGGATACTGCAAACCAAAGCTTATCAAGGCACAGGGATACTGCAAACCTAGGCTTATCAAGGCACAGGGATACTGCAAACCAAAGCTTATCAAGGCACAGGGATACTGCAAACCTAGGCTTATCAAGGCACAGGGATACTGCAAACCTAGGCTTATCAAGGCACAGGGATACTGCAAACCTAGGCTTATCAAGGCACAGGGATACTGCAAACCTAGGCTTATCAAGACACAGGGATACTGCAAACCTAGGCTTATCAAGGCACAGGGATACTGCAAACCAAAGCTTATCAAGGCACAGGGATACTGCAAACCTAGGCTTATCAAGGCACAGGGATACTGCAAACCTAGGCTTATCAAGGCACAGGGATACTACAAACCTAGGCTTATCAAGGCACAGGGATACTGCAAACCAAAGCTTATCAAGGCACAGGGATACTGCAAACCTAGGCTTATCAAGGCACAGGGATACTGCAAACCTAGGCTTATCAAGACACAGGGATACTGCAAACCAAAGCTTATCAAGGCACAGGGATATTGCAAACCAAAGCTTATCAAGGCACAGTGATACTGCAAACCTAGGCTTATCAAGGCACAGGGATACTGCAAACCTAGGCTTATCAAGGCACAGGGATACTACAAACCAAAGCTTATCAAGGCACAGTGATACTGCAAACCTAGGCTTATCAAGGCACAGGGATACTGCAAACCTAGGCTTATCAAGGCACAGGGATACTACAAACCTAGGCTTATCAAGGCACAGGGATACTGCAAACCTAGGCTTATCAAGGCACAGGGATACTGCAAACCAAAGCTTATCAAGGCACAGGGATACTGCAAACCTAGGCTTATCAAGGCACAGGGATACTGCAAACCTAGGCTTATCAAGGCACAGGGATACTACAAACCTAGGCTTATCAAGGCACAGGGATACTGCAAACCAAAGCTTATCAAGGCACAGGGATACTGCAAACCTAGGCTTATCAAGGCACAGGGATACTGCAAACCAAAGCTTATCAAGGCACAGGGATACTGCAAACCAAAGCTTATCAAGGCACAGTGATACTGCAAACCAAAGCTTATCAAGGCACAGGGATACTGCAAACCAAAGCTTATCAAGGCACAGGGATACTGCAAACCAAAGCTTATCAAGGCACAGGGATACTGCAAACCAAAGCTTATCAAGGCACAGGGATACTGCAAACCTAGGCTTATCAAGGCACAGGGATACTGCAAACCTAGGCTTATCAAGGCACAGGGATACTGCAAACCTAGGCTTATCAAGACACAGGGATACTGCAAACCTAGGCTTATCAAGGCACAGGGATACTGCAAACCTAGGCTTATCAAGGCACAGGGATACTGCAAACCTAGGCTTATCAAGACCCTAAAAGTTATATTTAAGGAATGTGTCAAAATCAAACATACTAATCCTTGTCCCAAAATCCAGAAGTATCGTACAAACGTTGAAACTGACAAATTAGGTTAATAATAAACACATGAACTTCCACCAGAGCAGTGAGTCCGGGTGCTATTTATTTGGCTATATTTCACGCAGGTGTACGTTTCTATTTGACTTATTTCATTGCTTCAGAAACTACACAGAATGCTCAAACATTATATACCTTTTTCATAGCTATGTCATCTACCCTTTTTTGAATTTAATCATAAAATACATTAAAAAATGTATATTATTGTCATATACCATTTTTTTAAATGTATTTTATGATTAAATTCAAAAAATGGTATATGACAGCTACATACTGATTGTAATTCAACGTTTTGGTGATGGATTGACAATATTTCAAATAACACGGAATAGATTGTGTTAAAGGTCACCGGTCACCAAATTTATGAATTTTGTAATTTGCATTCCTATGGGTAGAGTTGTCAATATTGATGTGTCTGGCGGGTTTTCACACACTACAGTTACCTGTAATATACTAAAAACTTACCTGAACGAAGTTCTAATACTCGGTAATTTCCGACACCGCTCGTAACTTTCCGGCGACCTAATTGATGACGTACATGGTGTTAAGCTGCTGGGGAAAGACACATTACTTATATATGTATCCATATGTAACATGTGGGTTTGTGTGCCGTTTTAAAGTTTGATTTCAAGTCAAAATTATATATTTTGTAAAATTTGATATAGTATTACCACAATGAACGATAAAAAAAATTTTCTCACAAATTTAAGAACAAATTAAAGCCAGATTTACACAAGTCCCTTATGCAGCTTTCTACTGTATTTCCACAATTGAGTGCACATGGAAAACGCAAGAATAAAGTCGTATTTTCCAACAAACTCGCAAAATATTGTCAAAACTTGATACAAAATATACTGACCTAATAGGAAAAAAATATTTTCAGTCATCCATAGGTGAATTTAATTCTGTACATAGAGCAATTTTTGAAGTTTTTAACAAAACATCTATAAACTATGTCAAAATTATCCCTTCTCTACCTTCTTACTCGGAACAACTATAAATATTATAATTACGTCATAATTGGAATATTCATGATGAAATATGAAAAAAAGAACAACAATGACCTACCTGACCCTAAATACCCTGAGTGTAACTTTGAATGAGGCCCAATTGGTGTATAAACTTCGTCAAATTTTCTAAATTTTCCCAAAATTTCTCTATGTACTGATGAACTGAATAACTTTTTTGTCATTTAAAAATATAATTTGGTTAGGTCAGTGCATTAAAAATGCAATTTATTGATAGTTTAATGGAAACATTTTCAATTGAATGAAATAAATAAGAAAAACCATGTGCACTCAATTTATGGAAATACAGTAATTGCTTTGAATGTATTGGGGCTATTTTTCATATACGAGAAAAGTCAGGGAAATAAGAGTGGTATAATCATTTAAGATAATTTAAATTATTATGAATGGATTCAGGCAAATAAAAAAATTCATAGATTTTAATGAATTTTAATATTCAAAATTAATTTAATTCCGCAAGTCAGTCATTTCACCAGTTCACATGTTCACACAAATCGAGACTTGTATGTCTCTTATTCAAATCAACTGATCTAACATTTATTTTTTCAAACACATCTTTTCAGAATCCATCAAAAACGACAAATAACATTTACCGGGTATATCATAAAGATTTATACACACGTGTCAATTAATGTTGCAAATTGTAAGGTAAACCCTGTTGATTACAGGTGTTCAGCTGGTGATAGATGTCTACTTCTAAACAGGATGTTTCCCATTGTAGCATATTGATAATCTCTTAATTACTGGTATGTAAGGGGATGTAAATCACACTTTAATTGATATTAATTTATTGAGCAAAAAGGAAAGAAAGTTTCACTCGAGTTTTGATTAAGCCGTTAGTTAGTCGGGTATAATCCCACTGGTATCACATTTTGATACGAGTTCTTTTCTGCTCATTAAAATTAGGTGTAATAAAATTATTATTAGTAGTAGTAGTAAATGAAAATTTTAAATATCGTTTTTTACCTAAAAATAAAATAAAAATGGGACATTTTCTGAAACAAATATGAATAAAAATCAATTTGAGGTAAATTAATAATATAGCTGTACTAGAGAGAATAAAAAAAGCGACAGACTACAGAATCCGGTCAAAAGTGCTCGAAAATTATGTATGTTTTAATATACATATTAATATTGATATTTAATATTAATTCACTGAAATAAAAAATCAATAAATTCAACAGAGAAGTTAGGATATTTAGAATGATATTAAATATTAATGAAAATAAATATGAATATTATTTTAAATAAAAAAACAAAAATGTGTATTCTTTTTATCAATTCGTTTTAATAAATAGATAAAAATAAAAAGATAAATAAATAAATTAATTAATAAATAATGTAAAATTAAGTTTTGTAATAGTATAAGTAACAGTATATCATACTTAGAGCAAACAAAAATATAGTTCTTATTTATTTATTTATTATGGTTTTTTTTAATTTATTTTTTTATGCTGAAGAAAATTGAAATATCCAATACTAAAAATAAAAAAATAAATAAAACATGAGAAGCTACTCCTGATAAATCTGGGTAGTAAATACAGATCACTCTACAAGCTTTAGTTACTAGATAACTTGGATAACACCTTCTGCGTCACTTCCGGTTTTGGATCCTTTTACTACCAAAGGGAGATAACACCGTTTTTCAACAGTTTTAGTACTTTATTTTATGCTGTAACAAAGGACAGAAATTATTAAAAAATGTTATTTGTGGCTAAATCGACTTTTTATTATGTAATCTTTCGGAAAATAGTACTAGAAAAATTTCGGTTTTTGGTGACCGGTGACCTTTAAGTTGATAAAAGAAACATTTCTGTTGTGTTCTTTATTGAAATAAAATAAAACTTAACAAAATAAGAAAAAACAGTTTAATATTTATTACACTTCTATATAGTGTGGTCCATAAAATATGGATACATTGGACATGACATACTATTAGCTCTGATTTTTCGCCTTTAAAATCAGTTTATGTTTTGGTAACAAAATTTGTCGATGTTTATGAATTCCATAGTTTGGTTTTGGGTTTTTTTCGGAAATCGTGATGGTACGTAATTTGCAATGCTGATAACCATTTATAACAAGCGACAAGTAAGTGCCAGTTAATTAGGTTCTTTATTAAAACTAGGATGGCAAAATATTTAAAGGGTGTATGAGTACTTATTCTTTTTCAGTATTCAAGAACCATGAAATCCCTGCAATCCTTAGACACACATAGCGGGTATTTTGTTGTCCTAACTCATAAGGCTTCCAACACCATCATTCTCGTTTGTAAGAGATTCTTCTTGAATGTCTTATTAAGGATTTTGGTTTGGATCATATATGTGAGAAAACTACATATACGAGAACAGATTTTACTAAGAATTTAATTTTTTTTTCACCTCTAAGAGAGTTCTTGAGTCTTTCGGTATCCATCTGAAAGAGTTCCTTGCTTGAAATGGATTCCTAAGCTTTATAAAAATTCGTACAACACACGATATATAGCAGGTTCTTCTAATGTACATGTACTACTAAACCAGTTTTAGTACTTCTTACTTAGACTTTTTTAAGTCGTTAAAGATGGTTTTAGTTTAAACAATATTTATTTGAAAATCAAAACAAATCAATAACGTAATGAAACAATTTTACAAATCAGGATCCTGGAACAAGAGTAAAACTTTTATATTAACCAGTTTCCTGTGCATCTATAATAAAACAATTTATACAACATGGCATTATATACAAACAATGAAGTAAAGATGGTTTTCAATCTTTCAAGAAAAATTCTATATTTAATCGGGCATCAACCAAACATGGATTCTAAAACCTTCGTCGCTATAATCGGTTTTATGGTATATTGTACAATAAAGATATTTTCATGTTCTTAGAATTTATATTGTTCACAATTGTCACGTGCTACTTATAAAAAATTCAAGAGTAGTACATGGCATAATGTTCAGCAGAAAAAATTTGTAACTGAAAATAATATTTATACAATGCTTGAATGGAAAATTTTTGTTGCCTAGTCTTTCAAAGGAATTTGTTCACGACTAAAGAAATTTATAACTAAAATACATTTGGTCTTTCTACACTATACACCACTATCCCTCATTCTAAATTGGAAGAACGTCTTTAAAAATCATTCTCTCGTCATTCTTTTACAAAAACGGTAAGCCAAAATACAAATATCTGGTGCTGAACAGGGATTCTGGTTATTTTGTCAAGCATCATACGGATTCCAAACAAAAATATACTGAAGATATCATCAAACAAATGTTAGAGTTTTTGATAGATAACATATTTGTTGTGTTTGATAATATAATTTTCCAGCAAACATTCGGTATACCAATGGATACAAGCTACACACCATTACTTGCTGATTTCTTTCTTTATTCTTTTGAAGTAGAATTTATGCAAAACCTTGTTAAATCTGGAGAGAAGACTGTCGCCAAATCATTCAACTCAACGTACAGATATATAGATGGCGTTCTGTCTCTTAACAATCCTAAATTTGGAGACTATGTAAATGTCATCTATCCTAGTGAGCTTGAAATAAAAGATACGACTCAAGTTCTGCTTCATATTTAGACTTATACCTGAATTATAACGCCCACAAAAGGCTACATTTGAAACTTTATGACAAACGTGATGACTTTAATTTTTCGATTGTCAACTTTCTTTTTCTTTGCATCAATATACCTGCTTCTCCTGCTTATGGTGTATTTGTTTCCCAATTAATACGCTATGGTAGAGCTTGTTCCCACTACGGGGACTTTGTACATCGGAGCAGACTGCTTGCAAATAAATTGTTGACTCGGGAATATTGCAAGTCTAGGCTTATCAATGCCCTCAAAAAGTTTTATGGCCCTCATCACAATATTGTTCATAAGTTTGATGTCTCTGTGTCCAGGATTGCCCTGGATATATATGCCATCCCATAGTTCCATGTTCCTTTCACACAATTTTGATTACACACGTGGTGGGTGTAGCTAGCGAAACAGGAGGTGCTTACCCTTCCAGAGCACCTTACGTAACTTCCCTCATGGAAGCTCACGTGCCTAACTTGACCTGTCAGTTCAAAGTTTTTACTTTGCTTCTGGATTGTGATTAGGACATGAATTGGTATGTTTGTTTTTGATATTTGCACGATTTTGCAATGAAAAAATATGTTGCCTTTTCTCAAAGGAACTTGTCTACGACCAAAGACCTAAAACCTATTTTCGCAATTTGCAATGACACGGATTTGTTGCAAACTTTTTCATAGGACTTTGTCCACGATTAGCACAAATAGCAGAAGAAAAAAATATACATGTATTACCAAAATTTTGCAATGAAAGAATTTGTTGTAAACTTTTTTCGAAAGAACTTTTCCGAGATCAAAGAAATTTATGAATGAAATATTTTTACAATTTTGCAATGAAAAGATATTTGGTTCCTACTCATTCCAAGGACTTTGCTATTTTCCATGGCTTACACAAACTACTAGAAGAATGAAAATATTTGCACACCTTTGCAATGATTTTTTTTAAATGCTAAAAAAACACATATGTTACTGATAAAAACTTGCACAATTTTGCAATGGAACTAAAATATTTGCACAAATTTGCAATGAAAAAAATTGTTGCAAACTCTTTCTGAGGACTTTGTCAACGATTTGTACAAAAAGCAATAGGGAGAAACTTGTAACTAAAAAATTCAACAATTTATGTATGAACATAATTTCTTGTCAACGTTTTCAAAGGACATTCCAAAACCAAAGAAATTTGTAACTAAAAATATTTGCACAATTTGGCAATGAAAATAATTTGTTTCCAACTTTTTCAAAGGACTTTGTACACAACCACTAAAATATTTTCACAATTTAGGAATGAAAAGAATTTGTGGCTTTCCCTTTCAAAGGGCTTTGTCTACTGTTTACACAAAACTACACGGCAATTGAGTGACAAACTGTTTAATCAAGTGTAACGGATAAATCAATTATTCCCTCATTAGCGGTATCATACATGGTACAGTGCAGGCCTGTCGAAAGGTTAACACTGAGCTAACGAAAAAGAGCTGAAGCTCGGCTGTAGAGCTAGTTCCCGAAAAATTGATAGGTATTGGTCTCAAAGCTGCCGAGAGACAGATAGCTGCTGTCGAATCTAGCTAACTAAGGGTCACGATTCGGCACTTATTTGCTAGCTTAGTGCTTAAAGTTCGACAGGTCTATAGTGTACGTTTCAGTTCTGAAAAAGTCCGATGCATATTAATTAGTCGTACAACACTTGATCACCAAAACGTCTTTCAATGAGGTATAAATTAACAGTATTTCAAAGACAGCAGTGTAGTTATTAAAACAGACCTGTGGAAAGTTTAACACAGAAAAGGAGTCAAAGCTCGCTGGCCGAGATATTGATAGCTAGTAGCATAAATGCTGTCGAGAGATAGATAACAGCTGGCGAAAAGCTGCCAAGATATTGATAATAGTAACGAAGGGTTTAGATGAGATGCCGATTTTGTTATCAAAGTATTGTTGATAATTTTGATCTCTCTGTGTACAAGATTGTCCTGGATATATTTAACGTCCCATAGTTCCATGTTCCTTTCACACAATTTTGATTACACACGTGGCGGGTGTAGCTAGCTAAACAGAAGATGCTTACCCTTCCGTAGCACCCGGCCTCACTTCCCTGGTGGAAGTTCACGTGTCTAACCTAACTTGTCAGTTCCAAACTTTTTACATTGCTTCTGGATTATGATTCCGGCATGGATTAGTATGTTTGTTTTTTTATTGATTAGCTAAGCGTTAAACTTTCGACAGGCCTGTACTCTATGTATTTATCACTTTGTGGTCATTATTTTCATTACTACCCTCTCTCTTGTACACGATTATAAGGCTTGTAACGGTTTATTATTTCAATTTTTCGGTGATCGAGTTCAAATCAATAAAAATTAGGGATTAAAATTGTTTACTGTGATGTCATAAAGAGACAAATTGCTAATATCCGCGCATTAATAACAAAGTATAGAAATGATGAATTAAACGCAACACCTTGGAACAGGTTAATGAATAGTTTCAACCTTAATACGCTGGATATCGAATAGATGTTGTTGCTTAATACATGTAGTTCTAAAATGACACAAACAAAACGGATTTTTTTTTAAAAAGGAACAAAAAACTTCACATATTGTTGCAGTGATCAAATGCATGTTTTCTTAATTTGGCCAACAACAAACATACTAATCCATGTCCAAATCAAAACCCAGAAGCAAAACTTAAGCTTTGAAACTGTCACATGAACGAATTGTCCACGGGAAGTGAGACTGGGTGCTCAGGAAGGATAAGCACCTTCTGTTTAGCTAGCTACACCCACCACGTATGTAATCAAAATTGAGTGAAAGGAAGATAGAACTATGGGACATCAAGTATATACAGCGCAATCCTGACCAAACAAAATGGAGACATCTGGAAATTGCTGGCGGGCATTCACATTCCAGAAATGTATCCTTCTTATGTAATTATGCTCAAATGTAATTTGGATTTCAATGACAAATATAAGACATCAGGACACGTGGAATGAATGCGGACTTTATCAGCAAAGCAATACTTTCTTTTATCACATTGTCATGTCTGAAGTTTTTTTCTGAACGCACGAACTATTATGACCACGTACTTGCTATTAAGAATAAAATTTTTATCGAACAAAATCACACCAGTTTATGCCCAATCCACAATCCCAAAAGCAAGGTTAAAATGGAAACTGACAAGTTAAACATGCATGAGGCTATTGATCATGCATGCAAATGTTTGAGTGATATTATGTTTATTGTGTTGTGCAATTAAGCATACGTGGATGGATATAAGGCGATGTAACATATGCTCATCAGGTGTAAAGATCGAATAGGTAATGGAAGGATCGATGCAAGAGTGATTCTGAATTTAATTTCATGTATCAACGTTTTATTTAAATATGGAATCAAACACGAACATAGTGGTCCATTTTCAAATCACAGTCTAAAAACCTAAGTAAATAGTTTAAATTCCTGCAAATTAGGTGAAATACGTGACCTTCTGCCAAGTGAGGTCGGGTGCCCCGGAAGGCTAAGCACCCCTGTCTAGCTAGCTACACACTGTAAAATCAAACTTTTGATTGAAATGAATGTGTAACGAACATACGTCAAATATGTCCAATATCATTTTAGATACAAATACATCATACTTATTAACAAAAATATTTTATACCTGAATTATGACGCACACGAAAGGCTACATTTGAAACTTTATGACAAACGTGATGACTTCAATTTTTCTATTGTCAACTTTCCTTTTTTATGCAGCAATATACCTGCTTCTCCTGCTTATGGTGTATTTGTTTCCCAATTAATACGCTATGGTAGAGCTTGTTCTCACTACGGAGACTTTGTACAACGAAGTTGGCTGCTTGCAAATAAATTGTTGACTCGGGGATATTGCAAGCCTAGGCTTATCAAGCCCCTAAAAAAGTTTTATGGCCGTCATCACAGTATTGTTGATAAGTTTGATGTATCTGTGTCCAGGATTGCCCTGGATATATTTGACGTCTCATAGTTCCACGTTCCTTTCACACAATTTTGATTACACACGTGGCGGGTGTAGCTAACTAAACAGGAGGTGCTTACCCTTCCGGAGCAACCGGCCTCACTTCCCCGGTGGAAGTTCACGTGTCTAACCTAACTTGTCAGTTCCAAAGTTTTTACTTTGCTTCTGGATTGTGATTAGGACATGGATTAGTATGTTTGTTTTTGACTATGAAAAAGTATGTAAAATTAGCATATGGTGTATAGCGTGTGTGTTGTTTCATAAAAGATCCAATGTCTAGGACACAATGCGAAAACATATCTTCAATATGAAGGGTCTATATTATGATATCCTAATATGCTAATTTGAAAAGGCCTCTATGTTTAGATTGTTAGAAATAGTTCGTTGGTTGCAAAAAAACTGCAAACGGACACAAACCTACAAAATATTTAATTAACGTTAACGAACACCCATAAGTAGTCAGCGTTTTGTCATTAAAGTCTGTGCACGTGCAAAGTCGTTATTTTATAACCAGTTATCCGAGACAATATGAACAACAGCTTCATTAGGTGGAGCAAAATGCACCCTTTACATTTTTGCTATTAAACTGTTAATAGAGATCACAATGATGGCTAAGTACAAAGGGACATGATAAAGGGGAAAGACAAGCTAAGGCTTAAGTACTTAATGTGTCCCGTTATGTTCATATGTGTGGCAGGAGTACGCCGGAAAGGGAACAAAACATGATAAGAATTTCAAAGGGAAACTACTCTGAGAATTGTTTAAAGAGTAGCCAATCAGGTGCATTTAATGTCTACCTGATTATCATGTATACCAAGTAAAACGAGTACTAATGTAATGATGGATGCATCATTACAAATAAGGCGCCCAAACGAAAAAAAATCAAACCCTGTATTCAAAACACATATAAGAACTTGTATTTTTGTTGCTTTTTTCCATTTCCATGGCAACGGCTGAAAATTTTAAACCTTTCAATAAGTTCTACACACAATAGAAAAACTGTTGAGAAATTTTAAACTTGTAATATTTTTTTCATTTTCAGATTTAATTTTATATAGAGAAGTAGTACATGAATCCAATTGGTTGAAATTCAAACAATAGGCAAAGTTGATTGACACCACCTATTGCCAATATCTCAAATCATTGTTTTGATGAGCTAATGATGTGTTGATTTTAAATTAATCCAGGCATTTACCCATATAATGTCATACTGATAACTAAATGCAGCTACTCTATCGAATTGAATAATAAATCATGCCCCAGGGACAAATGACCATTAGTGTTGCTTATAAAAAGATTTATTTTAAAAGCTTTTAGACATGGATCAGTGATTACTTAAGTATCCTTGACAATGAAAATTCATGCTTATTGTTTTAATTCTTAAACAAAATGATAGCAACCAGCCCATGAAGAAAACTGTAGTTTGAGGGTGGGGATCTCAAAGTTAGTACCTAGATCTACCTTTCCCCAACCTCCTATTGGAATGTCCATATGGGTTTACTTTAGTATCAATCTATTCAACTTTTCATAAAGAATAAGAAAATATATATGTTAAGGGTGGGGATCTCAACTGATCAAAAGTTAGTACCCAACCACGCCTGTCCCTGCCCTCTTCTGGAAAACGCCATGGGCATTTCTTCAGTATCACTCTTTTTAACTTTTAAAACAGAACCGAAAAATATATAGTTTCATGGTGGGATATCAATCATTTAAAAGTTAGAACCAAGCCCCGCCCGTCCCCACCCTCCATCAGGAATGACCCCATGGGATTTTCTTTAGCATCACTCTATTCAACTTTTTATGTAGAACCAGAAAATATATAGTTTATGGGTGGGGATCTCGACCATTTAAAAGTTAGCACACTGCCCGCCCATCCCCACCCCTCCCTGATACCGCAGGGAAAATCTACTGATATAGACTTGTGCATCTTGAGATACTGATCATGAATATATATGGTTTTATAGTACAAAATAAAGTATAGATGGCAAAATTGATCATTATTGTTTTTAAGACCCCGCCCTCCTGCCCCTCCCCTACTGACCCCATGGGCATTTTACCTCGGCCTCCAGGGAAGGAGATGGGGATCAATCTTCATGTGAAGTTTGGTTAAGATTGGACCAACGGTCTTCGAGAAATTGGTTGGACAAGTTCATGGCCGAAAGAAGAAGAAGAGGAAGAATAATAACAATAATAATAATAATAATAACGAGTACTAATGTAATGATGGATGCATCATTACAAATAAGGCGCCCAAACGAAAAATATCAAACCCTGTATTCAAAACACATATTAGGACATGTACTTTTGTTGCTTTTTTCCATTTCCATGGCAACGGCTGAAAATTTTAAACCTTTAAATAAGTTCTACACACAATAGAAAAACTGTTGAGAAATTTTAAACTTGAAATATTTTTTTCATTTTAAGATTTAATTTTATATAGAGAAGTAGTACATGAATCCAAATGGTTGAAATTCAAACAATAGGCAAAGTTGATTGACATCACCTATACCCAATATCACAAACCATTGTTTTGATGAGCTAATGATGTGTTGATTTTAAATTAATCCAAGTATTTACCCATATAATGTCATACTAATAACTAAATGCAGCTACTCTATCGAATGAATAATAAATCATGCCCCAGGGATAACTGACCATTAGTGTTGCTTATAAAAAGATTTAGCTTGAGAGCTTTTAGACATGGATCAGTGATTACTTAAAGGTCACCGGTCACCAAAAACCGAAATTTTTTAGTACTATTTTCCGAAAGATTACATAATAAAAAGTAGTAATAAATCTACTTAGCCACAAATAACATTTTTTAATCATTTCTGTCTTTTGTTACAGCGTGAAATAAAGTCCTAAAACTGTTAAAAAACGGTGTTATCTCCCTTTGGTAGTAAAAGAGTCCAAAACCGGAAATGACGCAGAAGGTGTTATCCAAGTTATCTAGGAACTAAAGCTTGTAGAGTGATCTGTATTTATTACCCAGATTTATCAGTAGTAATTTCTCATGTTTTATTTATTTATTTATTTTTATATTGGATATTTCAATTTCCTTCAGCATAAAAAAATAAATAAAAAATAAACATAATAAATAAATAAATAAGAACTATGTTCTTGTTTGCTCTAAGTATGATATACTATTACTTATATTATTACAAAACATAATTTTAAATTATTTATTTATTTATTAATTAATTAATTTATTTATCTTTTTATTTTTATCTATCAAAACGAATTGATAAAAAGAATACACATTTTCGTGTTTTTATTTAAAATATTATTCATATTTATTTTCATTAATATTTAATATCATTCTAAATATCTTAACTTCTCTGTTGAATTTATTTATTTATTTATTTATTTATTTATTTATTTATTTATTTATTTATTTATTATTTCGGTGAATTAATATTAAATATCAATATTAATATATATATTAAAAACATGTACATGAAAATAGCACTTTTGATCGGATTCTGTAGTCTGCTTTTTTTCTTCTCTCTAGTACAGCTATATTATTAATTTACCTCAATTTGATTTTAATTCATATTTGTTTCAGAAATTGTCCCATTTTTATTTTATTTTTAGGTTAAAATCAATATATTATTAGAACACGTTTTCGAGTAGAATTTTTGTACAACGAAAATATCAAAATAAAGGTCTAAAAAATAACTTCTTATTGTCTCTGAAATCAAATATTTCACCCCAGTATTACTTGAATATGAAAATGTTTGTAAACAATTTCCGAATTCTAATTAAAATCAATAGCTTCCCTATTCGCAGTAAGTTTAATTTAATAATAATAATGGAAATTGGAGTTTATGTCGGTGCGTAATATTTTTTTTATCAAATATTGTTTAATTTTTTTTCGATAGAGTACTGGTCAGATTTCCAATCCCCATTTTGTTAAATCTTCATTTTTGATTTAATTTCAGTGTTTCCATGATAAATTCAAAAAACGATATTTAAAATTTTCATTTACTACTACTAATAATTTTTTACGCCTAATTTTAATAAGCTGAAAAGAACTCATATCAAAATGTGATACCAGTGGGATTATACCCGACTAACTAACGGCTTAATCAAAACTCGAGGGAAACTTTCTTTAATTTTTTTCACAATAAATTAATATCGGTTAAAGTGTGATTTACATCCCCTTACATACCAGTAATTAAGAGATTATCAATATGCTACATTGGCAAGCAACATCCTGTTTAGAAGTAGACATCTATCACCTGTAATCAACAGGGTTTACCTTACAATTTGCAACATTAATTGACACGTGTGTATAAATCTTTATGATATACCCGGTAAATGTTATTTGTCGTTTTTGATGGATTCTGAAAAAATGTGTTTGAAAAAATAAATGTTAGATTAGTTGATTTGAATAAGAGACATACAAGTCTCGATTTGTGTGAACATATGAACTGGTGAACTGACTGACTTACGGAATTAAATTAATTTTGAATATTAAAATTGTTAAAATCTATGAATTTTTTTTATTTGACTGAATCCATTCATAATAATTTATATTGTCTGAAATGATCATACCACTCTTATTTCCCTGACTTTTCTCGTATATGTTTACATTACAAATGCATTGCCTTATATGAATCTCTTTGGAACCATTGCGTTAATTTTTCGATGACAGCAGTGTGTCGCGCGCTCTGTGTAAAGCGATACGTCAGTTAATATCTTCAGCCAATCCGCTTTCGATGTACAGCGGAGGAATACATACCACCAAGGGACTACTTATTCATTCATAATTTCCTGCGGGTTCATTCATAAATCTATCCGGCGACTGCAGGGACGCTCTTTACGAGCGGTAACAAACGTAGAAATTTGTCATACTGCATCAGTTTTAAAAATGATTTGAAAATAAAAAAGAACAATATTTGTTGTCTTTTTATATCAAAATAATTTTTTGATGATTAATGACCATTTCCCATGGCCTATAAAGATACGAAGTGAAAAAATTAGTGAGTCCGAGGACACCACATTTAAATTATGAACAACTGTTTGTTATTCGACTAAATAATTATATTCATGGTAATATCTTACCAAACAGATTATTGTTTAGTGAAAAAAAGGAGAAATCGAATTTAATTTTCAAATGTGTTTTACGGAACTATATTTTACGATCGCCAAGCAACGAGACAAATCAACATGGCTGTTCTCTTTATATAGTTCTACAATAAGAGTTATCTCGCTTTAAGTGTTCCAATCACATTAGTACACCGACTTTCGGAAAATTAATAATACCTTTTTGTGGGTAAAAATAATGTAAACATAAGGATTGAATGTCACTTTGAATGCTGTCATCGAGGTATGACTGCATCAGCTCACGTTCAAAGTTAACATGAATCGCTTCGCGATTCACTTACTTTGAACGTGAGCTGATGCAGTCATACCTCGATGACAGCATTCAAAGTGACATTCAATCCTTAAATGAAAAATAGCCCCAATACATTCAAAGCAATTACTGTATTTCCATAAATTGAGTGCACATGGTTTTTATCATTTATTTCTTTTAATTGAAAATGTTTTCATTAAAATATCAATAAATTGCATATTAAATGCATTGACCTAACCAAATTATATTTTTAAATCACAAAAAAAGTTATTCAGTTTATCTGTACATAGAGAAATTTTGGGAAAATTCGACGAAGTTTATACACCAATTGGGCCTCATTCAAAGTTACATCAGGGTATTTAGGGTCAGGTAGGTCATTGTTGTTCGGGTTTTTTCATATTTCATCATGAATATTCCAACTATGACATAATTATAATATTTATAGTTGTTCCGAGTAAGAAGGTACAGAAGGGATAATTTTGACATGGTTATATAAGTTGTTTTGTTAAAAACTTCAAAAATTGCTCTATGTACAGAATTAAATTCACTTATGGATGAATAAAAAATATTTTTTCCTATTAGGTCAGTATATTTTGTATCAAGTTTTGACAATATTTTGCGAGTTTTTTGGAAAATACGACTTTATTCTTGCGTTTTCCATGTGCACTCAATTAGTAGAAAGCTGCATAAGGGACTTGTGTAAATCTGGCTTTAATTTGTTCTTAAATTTTTGAGAAAATTTTTTTTATCGTTCATTGTGGTATTATTATATCAAAATTTCACAAAATATATAATTTTGACTTGAAATCAAACTTTAAAACCCTTCAAAATGGCACACAAACCCACATGTTACATATGGATACATATATAGGTAATGTGTCTTTCCTCAGCAGCTTAACACCATGTACGTCATCAATTAGGTCGCCGGAAAGTTACGAGCGGTGTCGGAAATTACCGAGTATTAGAACTTCGTTCAGGTAAGTTTTTAGTATATTACAGGTAACTGTAATGTGTGAAAACCCACCAGACACATCAATATTGACAACTCTACCCATAGGAATGCAAATTACAAAAATCATAAATTTGGTGACCGGTGACCTTTAAGTATCCTTGACAATGAAAATTCATGTTTATTGTTTTAATTCTTAAACAAAATGATAGCAACCAGCCCATGAAGAAAACTGTAGTTTGAGGGTGGGGATCTCAAAGTTAGTACCTAGACCTATCTGTCTCCACCCACCTATTGGAATGCCCATATGGGTTTACTTTAGTATCAATCTATTCAATTTTTCATAAAGAAGAGGGAAATATATATGTTAGGGGTGGGGATCTCAACTGATCAAAAGTTAGTACCCAGCCCCGCCTGTCCCTGCCCTCCTCTGGAAAACGCCATGGGCATTTCTTCGGTATCACTCTATTCAACTTTTAAAACAGAACCGGAAAATATATAGTTTCAGGGTGGGATATCAACCATTTAAAAAGTTAGAACCAAGCCCTGCCCGTCCCCACCCTCCATCAGGAATGACCCCATGGGATTTTCTTTAGCATCACTCTATTCAACTTTTTATGTAGAACCAGAAAATATATAGTTTATGGGTGGGGATCTCAACCGTTTAAAGTTAGCACACTGCCCCGCCCATCCCCACCCTCCCTAATACTGCAGGGAAAATCTACTGATACAGACTTGTGCATCTTGAGATACTGATCATGAATATATATAATTTTATAGTACAAAATAAAGTATAAATGGCAAAATTGATCATTATTGTTTTTAAGAACACGCCCTCCTGCCCCTCCCCTAATGACCCCATGGGCATTTTACCTCGGCCTCTGGGGAAGGAGATGGAGATTAACTTTCATGTGAAGTTTGGTTAAGATTGGACCAACGGTCTTCGAGAAATTGGTTGGACAAGTTCATGGCCGGAAGAAGAAGAAGAAGAGGAAGAATAATAATAATAATAATAATAATAATAATAATAATAATAATAATAATAATAATAAGAAACGGTGCAAAAACAATAAGTCGCCAAACTTTGTTTGGGCGCCTTAATAATAATAATAAGAAACGGTGCAAAAACAATAAGTCGCCAAACTTTGTTTGGGCGCCTTAATTATCTCTTAAGGTTTTGTAAGAGTAGCCCGAATTGTTTTAATGTATACTAAATTTAGTAAAACAAAATATTTTCAATGGTGCTTGAAGGAAGGGATAAACTATTAAAAAAGAACAGGACATTATGGATTTTTTTAGTTTAGAAAAATATCTTCAATGGTGTTTGGGGGAGCACAAACAAACCATTACGGGCAGACGTACAGGTGAAGAACACCTTCCCCCCTTTTTTTCTAGAAATAAGCGTTGTGTTCAACAACTTGTTTTACTGGACACCCAACGTTTGTACAGTTTCGTCCGACCACCACTGTTGCTAAATGCAAACTTAAATAACCCATATATTTCTTGCTAATATTAACTATAACGAATTTAATGGGTACATAATATGTTTCAACCTACAGCAAATGAAGTTAATTTCTGCCAGTTCAGTAATTTTAAAATGTTACAAATCTGATAAATTTATAAAATCTTTTTAAATTCTCACTTAATATACATAGGTATGTCTTGAATGTAAAGTTTTGTCGCAATGTCATACGGTATAAACTAGGAAAAACAACATTGACCTGTAAACATGACCTTTCATTAGGAATAGTCATATAGAATGATCCACCCAATACATGGGTATTAATAGGATTAGCAGTTTATAATTTCTTTACAATGTACATGATTGGTGTTCGCATTTTGTAGACAAAGTAATCCTTTGTGATCCCTATACATAATTACATTCGTCAATCATAAATATTAAGTTCAAGGTCAAGCGGACAGGTCAAAATTGTTTGCATATATAAAACTTGTAACTACAACAACGGTCCTGCTGATGCGTAAAACATCAAATATATTTCTTCAGCAGAAAATCCTTTTGAAGGTTTGTAATATAATTGATTCGCACGTAATCAAAGGATTTTACCAATACAGAACACTTTTCAAATGCTGATGATTTTCACGCTGCATTTGTCATTTCAAACCCAGATGTTAGCGAGGCACAGAAAAGTGTGAATATTTCAAATAATAAACATTAAGTATAGCAAATAATTTAATCATTTCAAGCGACTTCTCTCTCAAGTTTATTGTATTTGGTGTACCGTACAGACCAGTCGAAAGTTTAACACTTAAGTTAATGAACAGAGGCAGCTCATCTCGGTTCTTCATTACCTATATCTTGCCTGCTTTTGGCAGCTGCTAACTAGGTATCGACAGTTTGAGGCACTAGCTCTCTATACCTTGACCATTCGGCAGCTGAGCTTTGACTCTTTTTAGCTAGCTCACTGTTAAACTTTCGATAGGCCTGTATTGTGTTTCTGTTTTGTCAATACACAATATACAGTAAAAGTTATGGAGATATCCATATTTTAAATGAGATCAGGATCTATAGACACTTTGCATACCTATTTGAATTCATTAACCGCCTCCCTCCCTAATGACTGACTCAGATCAACAGATTTTTACAAAGTTATAGCTTTATTTATACACAAGAAATAGCTTATCCTACAAGAGCGTCCGGAGGTCAATGGCTTATGGTTAGATCTATCGCAATATGTTTAATATTTCAATGAACAACAAATGCGCAGTGCATCAATTTTAATGTAAAGCAGTAGTGAAAAAGTTCCAAAGGCTAGTTTGAACATCACAGTTCCTTGCATTATATATCATTTATACCAGGCTTCTGTTTTTCTAAATGGTCTGTCGTCTTGTTTTGCGTATTGTTTCTAAATGTAATTGTTCTATTAACTCCCTTCTCTGTATTGTTACCAGGTAACAACTCTGTAATGACTCTCAAGAGACTGGTCTAGTTTTATACGGAAATGCATTCGATTGTCAAATTATTATTTAGTTATACAAGTTACTTCCTTTTTGCCATACCAAAGTATATATTAACAAAGAGTTTGATTTCAAAACAACCCTGCTGTGAACGGACGTCTCATTAACTTGTAATGTTAAGCAAAGGTCGGGTTTCCCGCAAAATGTAAAAGAGAAACACCCCACCCCCCCAAAAAAAAAAATAATAAGAAAAAAAAACATAAATAAATAAATTAAAATAAATTAACGTAAAAAAGTGAAGAAGAATTTCATGTAATTAAAAGCCCAACAGATTTCGGGACCCATTTAAAGTTGTTTTATAGTTTTTTTGCCTTCTGTAAATAAAATTATATCTGTTTTTAAGCATTAAGATTTCAATAGCATACCTGCACATAGACAATTATTTAGACATTTAGTCGTCAAGAAAAGTTAAATTCAAAAACATCGCAGGAGTTATGCAAACTACTCGTAATGTTTGATTAGCACTTGTGTGATAATTGTGATTAAGGTTCAGAATCGTCTTCAATGCAAATATATTGAAGAAGTTTATGAATGGGACTATATTTAATATTGAGTTGAAAGTCAAACATTTAGATAGAATTAAATGTAATAATTTGTAGGATGTTTCTGGTTATTTAGAAAATTGAGAGATCTACAGCACAGGCCTGTCTAAATTTTAACAAAAAGTTAGTGCCGAATTAGCAGTTCATCCCAGTCCCTCGTTAGCTTCTTCTCGATAGTTTTGCTTTTGCTCTTGGCAGTATTCGGCCACTAACTATCCATTTAGATTTTGGCCGATTGGCAGCAGAGCTTCGACTCTTTTTCATTGGTTCAGTGATAAACTGTCGACAGTTCTGTACTGTAAAATCGGTGACTAGTTAGGGTAAAAAACAGAAGTGAAAGCAAATAAAAGCATTAAAGTTAATTCTAGACCTTGGATCATTTAATAATCACTGCAAAATTAAAACGTAGGTTATAAAGATGTTACTTAAAAATCTTATCGAATACACCACAACAAAGTTATTAAACATATTCTTTAACCTTACAAAAACCAAGACCTTATCGTGCAATATATATATATATATATATATATATATATATATATATATATATATATATGATAGATTCATTGATTGATTCGATTGAATGGGATACGCCAGTTAAACGTCCCAGTCAAGAATATATTATTTATACAGTGATTGAGATTAGCAGGGGCCCAGTGGCCCACGACTCTGGGTCTGGGTCCCTAAATTTCACATATTTTAGCTATTCATTAATATTACAATTTTTTAAGCGTTAGCTAGGCGGCCCCTAACTCAAAATTGTTAAGCTTTATCCAATGTTTTATGTAGCATAAGTGCTGTAATATGCAAGAATAGGCGTACGCCAAATGCAGTACGCCTATCGAGACATGGAACAATGGTTCTAAGGTCTCATGCGAAGGACAATTGGCTTTCATTTCTCAATGCCAAGTCTTTGGCCAAAGAACGTCCAGTTTCAAGTCTTGGTCAAATCCGACAAGGGTTTAAACCTTGACCTCCCACATACGTTTTGTTTTCGTTAGATGTTGGTAAATGCCATGGTTGTATGATCTTAATTTTGGTTTAAACATTGAATCATTAATGCAAGTGCAAGTGAAAAAACGCAAATGTATAGTGGCTTAGCAGCATAATTGAATAGTGGTTAAATTCATTCGGAAGCAATTTTTTCTAACGTGAAGGATGTATCTAGCTAGCCATTAGGTGCTTACCATTCCGGAGCTCCCGGTGTAGCAACTCCAAATGATAAAGTTCAGAAAATCCAGACTTCATCAGACGTCGAAATTACAACGCCTAATAAAATCCTGACTTCATAAGGCGTTGACAATTTCGACGCCTGGAGAAGGCTCCGGTAGAGTAGTCAAATACAGTCGTTCAACTTAAGAATATTTTTATTTTGTAATACCAAAAATATTTCTCTTTGAACTTCATTAGACGTCGAAATTATCAGCGCCTAATTAAGTTTGACCTTCTTAAAGCGTTGGGCTTCATTAGAGGATGTTATAACAACCCGGGCTCACTTCCCTAGTGGAAGTTCACATGTTTGACGTAATTTGCTAGTTTTCACAGTTTTAACTTTGCTTTTGGAATTATGATTTGGACAATGACCGGTGTTTCTTAATATTTGTCTGTTAAGCAATATATGGAATATAAGAACCGCGTCTTGGTAATTTGGTCTATTTTCATCAAAATTTCTTTGACCTTGAATAAAGTAGGAGACAGTTCTGATTGACGTCTTCGGACATCTTTAACAAACTATAGTAACCTATATGTAGACACTCAATTGTTAATCTTGGTGACAGACACTTTTAATTCATTACAATTTGATTTTTTTTTTCATTTCAACATAAGTATCAGAATTTTATAATAGTAGCCGTTTTAACAATGTTTTGTTTTCTAGGTCCTACGACAGACTGGCGCCGTGTAAAACTGTTCTTTTAGAATTACAACATAAAGCAATGTTTTGGTTTAAAAGATCGTTGTTGTATTCCATATTTGTCTAAATTCAAAAGAGATGTTCCTTTAAGAGCTCGCAAAACTACGCATACCGTACTTCATATTCTAACAAGGGCACTCCTAAAACTGGTGAAAAAAGTTTTATTTACTTGTGAAATAATTAAATATTCTCCTTGTTGGTTAACAGGTATGCTGTCGTTGTTAGTCTATTGTGCAGAGAAATCTCACAGAGTGGTTTAATCTAATAGAAGAATACTCAATATAAAGTATTCAAAACTTGAAGAAATAACTAAATTGTGTTTGTCTACCTACGTCTCAAGTTGACGGGTTTTAACAAGGGGCGTTAAGAGGTGTTACAAATGGCAGTTTATAAAAATGGATATAGACGAATACTTTGCACACGTTCAATTGATGAACATTGTACTCTGTTATACTCAATTTTAATCAATTATTCGCCAATTTCTTCTTTCTTTTCATTTGAATTTTTAAGTCAAATTTTGATTAGTGAAAATTTTTTGGTCTTCAAACTTTTTTGCAGAAATAATAATAGTGCAGGAGTTTATTTCCCTAAAATGAAGACAATTATCCAGAACATGGCTTAACTTGAAACACACCAAATTGATGAGGTAGGGCGGGTCTCTAACCACACCCCTAACGCCTCACCAATATTACCCTCCCTAGTAATTTTAACTGCACAGCAGGTATTGTCTGGTAAATCCAAAAGTGTGACATTCCTTCAGACGGATGTATAGAAAGAAAATCGTTTTTAATACAATATTATCGCCAAGAACAGTAATGCATTCGAAGAAATGAACATATTGAGACACTGTCTTCCAATGCCTTGAATATGAATAGTCCTTACTCCCGCAGACAAGTACTGCACAGTGGTTATTGTTTGGTAAATCCAAAAGTAGGACAATCCTTCAGAAAACTAAATTGAATAAAATATTATCGCCGTGAATAGTAGTACATTGGAAAAATGAACATATTGAGACACTGTCTTCCAATGCCTTGAATATGAATAGTCCTCACTCCCACAGACAAGTACTGCACAGTGGTTATTGTCTGGTAAACCCAAAAGTATGACATTTCTTCAGACGGATATAGAAAAAATTGTATTGCTGACATGAACACTAGTACATTGGAATTTTAATTATTTCAATACGCTTTGAATATGAATATGCCGAAATGTCTCTAGCAATGTCGTTCCCTGAAGCATATGTATCTATGCTGTTTTGAAAATGAATAAAACTTTTATGGAATATGTATGCCAAATTGTTGGTTCACTAGTTAAATAAATTGAATTATTGAATAATTGAATAATATTAATATTATTATCTTAATTACTCAATTGAATTTTATGAATATTGTCTTTTCTTGAAAAGGTCGAGGGCAGTATTCAGATTCTACTTACTATCGGCCATGACTTTATGGTGTGCCCAATATTGATTCTCTCCTGTACAATTCTCTCTTGCGCCATCAACCAAAGTGCATTCAAGACAAGTAGAAAAGTTTTAAACAAGGACAAGCAAATCGTACAAGTAGTCAAAGGTGGATACATTAATACCAAAGACTTCAACGAAGATTATCATCGTTCGAATGAAATTAAGACCTAAAAATTAAGAGTCATTGCTATAATGGCAAATTTTACTTTCAATAATACCATTATTTGTTATGTGTAAAATTCAATTCTGAGAATGAAACTGATATACTGAAATCGAGAAAATTTCGCGTTCGTTTCAATTTTACACAAATTTGCAAGAGAGACGGGTAAACAATACTTTTGCAAAATACAAATAATAAATTTTGAAATGATTAACTTTTATTTGCACTTACTGTCAAAGCTAAAGATATGCGATTTTATTGAAATGTGTCAAATATTATCTAACGCGTATCTTTTGCGATTCACAATATTTGAAGCAGCCACTGTACAGATTTTAGCATGGTTGAAGCATCATGTATTAAGCACACAGAAATAACTTCCTGCAAATACTGATTTACTGATTTGTATCAATGCACCTATTTACAATTAGCATCAACTATACATCATATATATATTACATACCGCAAAATTTCGCAATTTCAACATCAGCTGCTTATACAGAATTTAGCAGTGTGGTGTTGGTGTTAGTATCAATAAAAAACAATCATACAAATCAATGTCCAAACAACAATCCAAAAACAAAGTAAAAACTTTGAAACTGACAAATCAAGTTAGACACGTGAGCTTCCACCAGGGTAGTGAGGCTGAGTGCTACGAATGGTTAGCACCTCCTGTTTAATTTTCCAGCTATTCCGCCACGTGTGTTATCAAAATTGATGGTGAAAGCTGGAAATATTGGACGTCAACTATATCCTGGGTAATCCTAACTTATGCGAAAATTTCTGAATTAACAGTACCCATCAGCTGCTTATACAGAATTTACTGGTGGTGTTAGTATAGTGTATCTAGTACACAGGAGAATGGTTTACGACTTGTTGACAGACTAAGTTATCTTTTGACTTAAGTTATACCAACTACTAAGTTATCAAGTTATATCACATAACATCTTATATCCGCAGCATGACATATGTGTTCTACTTAATAACATTATCAACTTTCCAAAATAGTGAAATTTAACTTGAATCTGACAATTTGCGATGATTTATTCGTTCGGTTTTCTTTGCTGCAGTGTACATTATCTCGTTTATATAAAGAACACAGACTTTTACTGATGTGTAGATGTATTTGCAGCTGAAGAACATGTGCTTGGAAAAACCACACAGACAGTCAAGAACAAGCAGCCAGGAGCAAAAACGAAAGAGTTGAGTAATGGTGTTTAACGTCTCAAACAAGAATATTTCACTTATATAGAGACTTCGTCAGCTATAGATGAAGGTGTAGAAATTTTGCTCTGATGGCATTATACAACAGGGTTCTTTATCGTGCCATGCCTGTCGTGACACAGGACCTCGTTTATTTTAAGTTCCCGTCTGAAAGAACTGTGACTTCTATTTCGTAAATACCGAGTGCTTGGAGAAAGAACGGTCACTACCCACTTTCAAGTGTTGGGTCATACCCGATCGAGGTTCGAACCCACGACCTCCTACTTACGGAGCGAACACTCTGTTAACTGAGCTACCGCAGTGGTTAAAAGAAAAGTGAAGAAGCAAGAGATTGGAAGGGTACAAGAAGATAAACACATATCCTTCAGATCACCAACCCCAATACTTTCTACTTTACACCCAACGGGCAATAAATATATTTTGACAAAATAGTACACTATTCAACCTAAGTATTTTTTAAAAAATTACTTTTTATGACACAAGCACTCAACAAATGTCATCATATATATGATCTTTTGATCTATTCCATTGACTATGAAAACCATTAAGTGCTATATACGAAAGAACAAAGCAAGATTTTATCAAGACTGGTCAAATAAATTTCCCCAATCAAAACGAAGATAGAATGATTTGGCACGTTCTACTTAAACCTTTTTTTCTCGTTTTGATTACACACGTAGCGGGTGTAGCTAGCTAAACAGGAAGTGCTTACCCTTCCGGAGCACCCGGCCTCACTTCCCTGGTGGAAGTTTACGTGTTTCACTTAATTTGCAAGTATTCAAAGTTTCTTACCGTTGGCTATTGGAATGTTATTTGGACATGGAACACTGCAACATTTGAACACTGTTTGTACCAAAAAAATATTAACATGCTCCTGATGATAGAGGAAGCAAATAAGGACACGTCATGTTTGTAATTTGATCGTTAAATATTTGATAATCATTAAAATTTTATGACCGTCATCATAATATTTTTTATATTTATGGTCCAAAATTATTGTGGATATCTTTGAAGTACCATAGTTCTCTATTCTATATAACTTCCATTCCCAATTTTAATTTTATACATGATGAAAGTAGCTTGCTAGCTAAGGGGGGGGGGGGGGCTTACCTTTCCAGTGCACCCGGCCTCACTTTGCATGATGGTAGTTTACGGTGTCAGCTTGGCTTGGTTTGTTTAAAATGTTTCAATAAAATAACAAAATTACTGAACTATCTTATCAAATTACGATTATGCACTTTTTTAAAAAAATAACTAATAATTAAAATTTATAAGATAATTAAAAGTTAAAGTGTTTTTAATTTCTAATATCATCAAATTTAAAAAAAATAAACATAAAAAGGCATTGAAATATATATACAGGAGTACATCTTTTTACACTTTTTTAATATCTAATATGATAGGACATTTTTTTTATTATTTAACACATTAATACGATTATGCTGATATAGTAAATAGAAAGGGTATATTTTAAGTGTTTAAATATTAAAATGATATTTAATCCGATTTTATCTCATTTTCATTCACCACGAGTGATTTGCAACATTGCTTCTACATCGTAATTAAACTCACGTCAATCATACCAAACTGAGCCAGCCTCTTTCTGTTTGATAGGCTGTCCTGTTTGATGCACCCAACAAAGGATTGGAACGATTGTAGGCGTGACTTTCTGATTTAATGTATATGCTAATGTATTAAGAGACATTTTGTGTAGATTCAATACTCGGAGGAAAACATTTATATGACCAAGACGAAAGAGCATGACTGCTACAGTAATCGGGGTGAGTTTGAATTGTTTTGTTCAACACGTATAATGTGTTGAAATTTTTAATTACAGAAATAGATTTATTTCAGGAAATTAATTTTTCGTTTTGTATTTTTGTATGCCAATGTATCTCATCGCCCCTCCCCTATTCAGTCATACACATGTTTAAATGTAACACTTTTATCCTGTGTCAAACGTGAAACAAATGTAGTTTTCAATTGCAAAAGCAAATATAAAATTTTATAAAATTGTCGAAAATAGATTTGTTCATTCTTAAAATGTAGAACTTATGCATATCGAATGTTTTGCAGCACATATAAACGGAAAATTCTGTAATGCATTAGTCAATAAATACTTTTTCATTACTTGAATCAAAGTTTGAATGAAAGATTGCCGGAAATCCATGCGATGAAATCATTTATTTTCGTACTACATAAATTCATTTTATTGGTTGGCATCCTGGCCACGAATCTTATATGTCGACGAAATTATAAAATATATATAACAAACGAAAACCATAAACTACGCATTTACTTCCCTACAATAAAGTACTCAATTTCACAATAATAATAAATGTATGACAAATAATTGGACATTGTCAGAAGTATATTGATACTGAAAACTCAAATTAAAAAACAAAAACAAAAACATAAGATTTGTTCAACTTTGTAACTGACCTATTACACGACAATGCAATATCGCATATAAATGTAGCAATATGTATTATACATGGATTGGTATGTTTGTTTTTGTTATAATCAGTGACTTCAATTTTAACTTGATTTCTGCCTAAATACAAATTTTGTAAAAATCAAGTAAAATCTAACCCAAGATATGATAACTAAAATGTCCGTCGTGTTGTTTTCTGTAAAGATCTTTGTATACTGAGCTTTACGATTCGTCGCCCAAACACAGTGAGTGTCTGTCAATTTTATCCGTAATTAACTTATTTTAAAGTTTTTTATTGTTTGCTGTTTAAATCCTTGCTTTGTTATCAACTCTTATCAAAGACAAAGTTGAAATTTTGCACTGAAAATTGAAGAACTCGCTTTCCCTTTGAACCTTAGTACCTTCACACGATAACGAGTCAGGCTTAGTTTTAATTTCATAAATTAATAAGAACCTCAAGGTTAAACGAATTGTTATTGTTGAACTTGTTTTTTATTCTTATATGCGATGAAAAGCAGAATAGTTCAGAAATAGTATAGTATGTAGGTTTACTTGAGACTGGTCAGCTAAGCTATGACTTTTTTTATGATATTCCAAACTGTCCTAAACTGCATATGTCATTTTAAAATAGCACAATTGCAAATTGTAAAATAACCAAACAAATACAATATGATCGTCTTCACTTTATATCATTCCAATTTAAAAAAATAAATTATGACAATTTCTATCATAGACGTCATATGCAGGATTTCATTCATATAGCATTATGCGCAACTTTTTGTGACACGTCAAAAACAAAAAAACAAAATTAATTTCTAGTTTTTACATGCATTAAATATGATATTAAATATCATTTTTGCATCATTAAATCATTTACCATTTTTCATGAGACAAAATTTTCGTTTTCAAAAAATCAAAAATTCAACATTGCATTTTCAAAAAAAAATTGGAAAAGAAAATTTTCAAGTTTTAGCTTTAACCAGATTGATGGATACTTACATGTATAAATATTTTCACTGAAAAAGTAAAGGAGTTCCTCTTTTCCTATCTTTGAATTCAGGTCGATGTACCATTTTAAACACACGCCAGAAAAAAATGTTTAAATATTGAATTTACATGATGAAGGAATTGAATTTTCATCGGTGTCGTTATCACCCTCACTTCCCTAGTGGTAGTTCACGCGTTTTTCTTACTTTGATTTTTTTTATAAATTTGTTTTACTTTGTTTTATGGTTGTTATTTGAACATGGATCGGTATGCAGCATGTCTGTGGTTGATTTTCTTATAAAGAAAATCAATTTCAAATGAAATGGGCATCAGTACTAAACCAAATCGAAATAAAATTCTGTCAAAACACACAAAACATGCCTGTTAATATAAAACGGAGATTTAGTTTATAAACAAGATCACCACCCATCTTCTGTTTATTATTTATACCTTAAGGCCAGTAGAGATAGTTGTATTGTTGCGTTATCAGCACCTGATCGGGTCTCCTTCAAGCAAGAGTTCCGAACACTTAATTTAATTCCCTGAAGATAGATTATTTTATTATCTCACGTTTATCGTGATAAACTTATTGTTAGTGTTATATTGCCGACGGGAGAAGCAATGGATACTCCAGTTTAAGTTTAATATTGTAATATCATGGTTAAAAATCATCCTTTTGATAAAAATAATAAGAGAATTTTTAATTAAACCGAGAAAAAATAACAGACAAAAAACAAATATTTTAATCATAACATGCATCTCTTTTCTGATCAGTCTAAAAAGTCGTGGAGTTGGATGTTTTACTTTGAAGAAAAAGAAGTTGTATTTCATGCGTGGCGTATGTAGATAGCCAACAGGTTGGCTTACCCTTCCAAACACCCGGCCTCACTTCTCTAGTGAAAGTTCAAGTGTTTAACTCAATTTGCCAGTTTTCAAAGTTTTTACTGTATGTTTATATCGTGATATGGAGATGTACTGGTATTTTTGTTTTTGATTTGTGTGATTTATTCAATGTATTGTCAGTTTGCATATTATATAATAAGTGTTCCCTCATGCTTCCACACTTTGAGTGGCTGAGATTAAAAATTGATTTAAACAAAAATTTCCAAAATTTGAAACACTGCACTTAGAGTTTGGATAAAGATTTTCTCACCGAAATGTTACTTGAATAGTTTTTATTATATTTTTATGAAACTTAATGAACAAATAAACAAAAAAATAATAGTTTAAAGGTAAAATAAGAATTCAAATGTGGTTTTATCTTGGATAGGTTACTTAATGAAACACTCTGGTTTGATGCAAAAGATCTAGATTTATCTATCACCAAAATATTGGTCAAGCAATTTATAAATTAAACACTACATGTATTTTAAAATTCGAAATTGGAACGCTAAAAATTTAATTTTTATCTAAAAACAAAACTCGGTGATATATTACTGGTACTGAATGTTACATGGGGTAAATTAAATCCAGTCGTACTCAACATCTAATCTGACTCATACAGTGTACAAATGTGTGAACAAAATCCTAAAGTTGACACTATCAATAAAATAATGAATTTGACTGAAAAAATGTAGATCAAAGTTCAAAACAAGTAATAAAATCTAGAAAATTGTGATTTATAACTTGTCAGAGAATGGTGATAATACTGTAACTCTGGGTGTCAAAATAAAATATTTCTTTAAAAAGTTACAGCATTTTTTCGACGACTGTGAGATAGTATTCATAGTATTTCTGATTTAATTTTTTAAAATTCTAGATGTCGAAATGACAAGTTTTTTAAGCATAAAAATAAATCGATTTTCCCTGTAAAAAATAAGGACAACCATTAAATTATTCTCTGAATTTAAACTTTATATTCTTTAAACTTTCTTATAAAAATATTAAAAAAAGATGCTGCTATTTCAAAAGGTGTTTTTTTAAGATTTGGATGTTTAAACAACAAGAATTCCAAACATAAAATGGTCGTTTTCCCTTTAAAAATATTAAAAGTTGATACCTATTTAATGAGATTTTTAATTTGGTTCGATAGTTAAATGGCAAGATTTCCAAGCATAAAATAATTCAATGTTCAATTAAAAATATTGAAGTTGTTACGATAACTAAGAAAGGCCATGCGTAATAAATTATCTTGTTCTCTCACGATAGTATCTTGTTCCCTCAAGAAAGTATCTTTTTTTTTCTTCAAATAATTTTTTCGCATGGCTTTAATAGTTCATTACTGAGGAGATGGTGTTCTTTCATGTGGATTTTTGAAGATTCTGATGACAAAACTACATGAATATCAAGCATAAGAATCTATCGATTATTTATTGTACAGTATATGGTTAAACACATTTTTCTAGAGATTTTTCTATCCTACCAATTAAATTATGAAAAATGATTTGATTTCAATATGATCATTTATTATAAATTTAATTTCTATATGTGGTAAGTACAGTACAGGCCTGTTGAAAGTTTAACACTAAACTAACGAAAAAGAATCGAAGCTCAGTTGCACTGTCCGAGATATGAATATCTACTGATCGAATAGCTGTCGAGAAACAGTACAGGCCTGTCACACATAGTACAAGCCTGTCGAAAGTTTGACGATAGGCTGAGAAGGAGAGGTGGAAGCTCGGCTTCCGAAGAGCCGAAATTTACCGACTAGCTAGTGTGGTGTGTTGGTTTTAATTTCTATTTAAAAAATGTATTTAAGATCGTTGTCATGTACTGAT
Source organism: Anadara kagoshimensis (assembly GCA_021292105.1). Lineage (NCBI taxonomy): Eukaryota > Metazoa > Mollusca > Bivalvia > Arcoida > Arcidae > Anadara > Anadara kagoshimensis. Next base: position 3,530,811 of record CM037870.1, read on the forward strand.
TTTGAATGCATTAATATACCCCCCCCCCGCAAACACAGTTAGGGGGTATATAGGAATCACCTTGTCTGTCTGTCTTGTTGTCCGTTCCAATATCGTGTCCGCTCCATATCTTCCATGTCTATGGATGGATTTTGATCAAACTTTGAACAAATGTAAACCAACAAGAGACAATGTCGCATATCAAATTTACTAATAAAGTCAAAGGTCAAGTTCAGGAGGTCAATGTTGCAGGGCAGGGGTATTTGGCTCTCAAGATAGTTCTAGTTTTAATAGAAATTCAAAATCAGCACATTACAACTAGCATAGATAGCAGATATTGAAATATAGCTAAGGGGAGGCTGAGATGACCCGCCCGATTCGTAACTAATTCGGTATCTTTGTGTTAAACTTTAGACAGGTCTCTACTGTACACGGTTAACCGGGAGTCGAGAAGAGCACTAACTCGGTAGTAATTCGGTATCTTTGTGTTTAACTTTCGACAGGCCTGTACTGTGTGTTTGTATACGATAAAACGAATTAAATCATTTCTTTAATTTCTTTTTTAAGAACTAGATGCACTTTGACTTTTCTTATTTTCACTAAAAAGAAAACATGTACTGAATGATTGGTTAAATACTGAAAGATAAAACCTCAAGATTTTTAATTATTTACCAATGTCTAACATTATTAAGCAGATAAGAAGGTCTTTTATTAAAATCTGAGCATTTAATTATTTTGGAAATTCCAGAGCAGTACTAGTCTCAAAACTCACTGTTCAATTATTACAATGTCAATACTGCTTAATTCAAACAAACCACAATGAATTAAACTCATGTACTCAATCAGAGGGTGCACTTAAAATTGATATATCAAACATTTTTATCATTTCAAAAAACTGCAATGTGGCACTCAGCTGCACAATTAAGTACAAATGCACTTTTTATAAGATATTGCCAAGATTGCGGCTTCACAAATGTAATAGTGGCATACATTGGGACCAACGTTTACCTGGAGCCTAAGCCGTACTAGGTGTCAATATGCTAGTGATTGCTTCATCGATGTTGATGTTTACAATAAGTCTGCAAGTCGTTGAAATGTTAAATCGTGGGTCATAGATTCCATAAAAAACAATGACAGAAATGTCGCATGAAAATGGTAATAAATTATAGCAAGACAGTGTTCTTTTATCATGTAAATATTATGTGAAAGTTGAATTCGTGGGTCAGGTAAATTCGCGAAATCAATAAAAAAAATTGGGACACCACCTGAATTCATGGTTTCACAGTAGCAAATTCTTACAAGAAACTAACACATTTTCTTATTTTGATTCTTGTTCTTTGTTAATACACGTGGCGGGTGTAGCTAGCTTAACAGGGATACTTACCTTTCAGGAACATGTGGCCTTACATCTCTGGTGAAAGTTCACATGTTTAACTTATTATGTCAGTTTTCAAAGTTTTTACTTTGCTTTGAGTTTACGATTTGGACATGGATTGGTATGTTTGTTTATGATTTTTAAAAAGTCGATTTAAATTTTTCATATGAAAATGTTAACAAATTGCAACAAGACAATTTCTTTATGATCCTATAAAATTGTAGCCGGATTGTATATTAATGGTAAGGTAAAGCTTTATTAATAAAAAGACATTACACGCTTGTATATAGTGAAAAGAAAAACTTGTTTCGTTTGACAGAATAAAAACGCTCTTGAGGTATTCAAGTACAATTTCTCATCAGGTGATGTGAATTTAAACGAATGAATAAAATCGACTGTTTTGTTCACCCTTTGAAGAAAAAACCACCCTGGCGGGTCCATATTGTACAACTCCGGGCTTATTTGTATTCATCGGCTATTCACGTTTTTCAGTTCTCTCCTGGAAGGTCAAGTATACCGCTGGTTAATAGCTATAAGTAAGCATTGCTTCTCGTGTTAAAATTAGTTTCGATATTTTTCTCTACTTGGATAAAATTGCTACAAGCTGCAAATGGGATGAATGGGGAGTTTCAGACTTAGAAAGAAACTACTTTTTTATTTTTTAAATATTCTTAAGTTATACGGTAAATTTTTATGATGCATAAAATCCGATTAGAGCATATTAAAAAGCTTGTTTCACAGAGGATCGGTATACAATTCATCGGCGGGGCATAGGCCACTTAATAATAACTATAGACATGGCTTATAATTTACATTTTATGACAATGCTACACAAACTCCTACTTTTAATAAAGTATTAAAATTCTGACAAAATTCGCGTATTCTTACTACTAGGGTTTAAAAAATGGAAGGTTTATAAAATCTATTTTAATCAAAAGCACTAGATTTCAAATAACTATAGTAAAGTGTTTTTTTTAAATCTGACAAAATCGCATACCCTCATTGCTAGTTTTTTTTTAAACAAAGTATTTTTTTTAGGTTGATAAAATTTATTTTGATCAAACGCACTAGATTTCAAATAGCTATTGTAAATAATTATTTTGAAAATTGACAAAAGTTGCATATACTCACTGCTAGGATTTAAAAAATGGTAGGTTCACAAAATTTATTGTGATCAAACGCACTAGATTTCAAATAACTATAGTAAAGATTTTTTTTAAAATCTGACAAACTTCTGCAAGGTTATTTTTAAAATATTATTTGGCAGTTTGTTAAAATCCATTTTAATCAAACACTCCAGATTTCCAATAACTATTCTCTTAGATTTAGATTGACTTGGTTGCTACATCACTTGTTCAAATCGATAGAATATATTTTATAGCATCAAGACTCAGCCAAATTCAGGACAACTTGTTAATTACATTACACATTATACCAGCACAAGACGGCCGTTTCAGAATAAATTCCTTACAGTAGTGCTTGGACCACAATTGCAAAACCAATTTTTAAGATGTTGAAAAAATCCAGAAGGACTAAAATATATGTTATTATATTTAGCAACCATCCATGCATTTTAGCCACCATTTAGGCATTAATCGTTAACAAAAGTCCCATGCTTAAGCAAGCCGGGTGTAAAGTTTGAAATCATTTATTATCGTGATGTCCCAATTTTCAGATTTTTATTCATTTAAAGCCTGGCTTACGAATTTACAGTCAAACTTGTCTAAAAGGCCACCAAAGGGAACGAGTAAAAGTGATCTATATGGGAAGGTGGTCTTTGTAAAAAGGTTCAATCGACATGGATAAAGAACAATTGGGATACCATTCTTCTGGCCTTCATCAGTAGGTGGCCCTTGTATAGAGGTGGCCTTTAAGGCAGGTTGTATTGATCATGTCAACGATGTAGTATATCTACGTATTACAAACTTTGATTATTTAAAAGAAAACCACAAACTGTGAATTTACTTCCCAACAAAATGGTATTTTTCTAAGAACTTTGAAAATTGCACCCTCGAAAATAAATGATTTCACAGTATGTCAAAAAGGCTATGTACTATTGTTTGAAATCAAAAGTTTCAACAATATACCCTTTGATAGAATCAAAACGCGGTAGTCAGTTTTTAAACATTTTCTTTTGGGTTGGGTTGAAAATTGACAACACAGTAATTTGGAATTTAAACCAACGGCCTAAATTTGCTTTGGCGCTCCTCAATACTAGTTTGGACGTTGCTTCTTGAGGCATTTATAAAAAAATAATAACAGCATTTCATCTCTTATGTATTTCCAGGATCCATATCAAATCGGAGGTGCACCATTAGCGATGTTAGCTGCTCAGTGCAATAAGTTAGAAGACAGGAGCCAGTCTCCAGATATAAAAGGTTTTCACCCATGGAAACGACCTGTTGCTGCCGTAACAGCTCCGGATATTATGACCTTCACACCACCGCGCCTGTCAGGACTTAGTGCTTCCTGTGTGTCATCTCCAGGACTCGGGTATTCAGTGAGATCAAATTCACTTGGCAACTGTCCAACATCAGCGAGCGCTGATTGGATATATCCGTCTTCAGTAATTTCCCAGCATCCTTCGTCAGATACGTCGTCTGCTAGTTATCCTCACAAAATGCATTCTTCTGACAGTTGCATGAGTGCGTCAGTGCTAAGTAATGTTTATTCTCGTATACAACCAGTGAATGGACATCCATATGAATCATGGTCTTTGAATATGAACATTGCACATATGAAGGAGGCACAACAATCTTCAAATCATGCATCCTCGTGGTGGGATATCCATTCAAACCCTAGCAACTGGTATTCAGACATTCAAGGAGCATCGTCTGCTTTACATTCTCAGATGCAGTCAAATTATTCAAATTCAGACTTTCCATTACCCCATTCTTTAAGTTCAGGATCAACATCTTATTTGCCGACTACCCAACAGAACATTCAAGATACATATAAATCTATGTTTTCTTCACAGACGGATACAGTTAGCCCGTTCCTACCACGTCCTGTTCTGCCAAACGTAACAACGTCCAAGTCACAAAAACGCTTAAATGGAAGGGCCACTTGTTCGTGCCCAAACTGCCAAGAAGCTGAACGTTATGGCGGCCCAGGAGCTAATATGAGAAAGAAAAGTGTCCATAGTTGTCATATTCCCGGATGTGGAAAGATTTATAATAAATCGTCTCATTTAAAAGCACATTTGCGCTGGCATACCGGTGAGCGCCCATTTGTTTGTAACTGGTTATTTTGTGGCAAACGTTTTACTCGCTCTGATGAACTACAGCGCCATCTACGGACACATACAGGAGAAAAACGATTTGCTTGTCTTGTTTGCAATAAACGCTTTATGCGTAGTGATCATTTAAGTAAACATGCCAAAACTCACTCAGAAGTTAAAAAGGAAAACGGTAGTGACTCTGACAGTTCCGCGGACAAAAACTCTGGACCACAATATCACAAGTCATCGTCACAGATGTCACCCTCCAGTAAAGAGAATTGAAATATATAAATACATAACAAAGAAATATGAACATAAATACGCAGTTTTCATCGTGATAACGTAGTATTGTTTTTGTTTATTATTAAAAATCAATTATTCATGTCTTTTATTGTCCATGAAGTTTGTTTAAAAACACTTCTCATATTGAAAGTGTTCTATTTTAAAGTAATTCGTTTTGTGTAGTCAAAAACAAACATACCAGTCCATGTACAAATCGCAATCCAAAAACAAAGTAAAAACTTTGAAAAATTGCAAATTAAGTTTAACACGTGAACTCCTACCAGGGAAGCGATGCCAGGTGCTCGGGAAGTATAAGAAACTGTAGTTTAGGTAACTACTTTCGCCAAATTGAGAATGATTACATCCAGGATAATTTAGGATACATGGACATAATTGAGGTGTGTTTTGTAGATGATAATGCATTTATTACGACAAAATGACCAAAATAACAAAGCATGAGCTATGAAAATTGCTAGATTACATATATCATGTCGGGCTACTATTAAAAGTATTATTTTAAAAAAAAATTCAAAAGTAGTATGTTGACTTTTGCGGCTGAATAACATGTTATGGACTGCAGTGCGACGCCGGAAGAACACACCACAACACAAAATACATATGCGTAATAAAGAAACGAGACTATTTAAACATATATTGAGACAATTATTATAAAACTGTCTACTTTAAACAGGCATAAGAAATAAAGACAAAATGGTACTGTATAAGAAACATTAGCGGTAGGAAAATTTCGCGTTTTTGATCTTCTTATTTCGCGACACAAATTTTCACGTTTCCAACTGCAGGTAAAGTGTACCGAAGGAAATAAAAAAAATACCTGAGAATGTTTTGTCCTCCTGAATGTTTATTCTTATACAGTATGAAGTTTACTGGGGGTATTAAGGACACGACATACGTTAAGAAAAAATAAAGTTCAAAATATACACATATTGAGACCATATTAAAAAGTACCCTACTTTGGATGGGCATCAGACGTATTGACAAATTTGTATCTTTTATTGTGTGGATGTGATATACTTAGATGTACACATATTTAGACCAATAAACACTAACATACCGATCCATGTTCAAATTACAATCCTATAGGCAATCTAAAATCCTAAACACTGAAAGTTGAAGTTCAACACGTGAACTTTCACTAAGGAATTGAGACCGGGTGTTCCGGAATGGTAAGCGCCTCCTGTGTACACTTTGGACGGACGTCGGATCTGGTATGACAAAACGACATCTAGTATTGTGGGAATAAAAAAGAAGCACAAAGTCGGATCACTCTCTCCCTATTTTGGATAGGCTTCAGGAGCAATAACAATTTTTTCTATTGGTTTGTTAAAGTAATTTTGTACTAATGGTTGTACTCCTCCTTATGATACAAAATCTCATAAGGCGTTTGAAAACGAAAAAACAAGATAATTTTATTAAATTACTTCATAATAGATGCATAATAGAAGAGATAACTTTGCTACTGAAAAAAACTGTCATGTGCAGAATTTTATTTTCTTTACCAAGAAAAATACTTAAAATTCTGCAATTGACAAGGCACACTTGGTAACATCCACATCAAACTAAACATTAAATACAAATAAAATACATGTACAAACATACATTTGGACCACTGGCTATAAAATTCCCGACTTAAGACGGGGTTTGGAGTAAAGGTCTAACGGCATGGTTATATGCACTATTTCAGAGTCCTCAGTTACTTTTACAAAGTTTTTAGGAATTATATATATGTTTATACAGCACGTTTTTTTTTATATAAATGTATATATTTAACAAAAAATGGAAATAAGTTCGCCTTTGACATAGGTACATGGCAAAAGGTTGCAAGCTTACTATCCATTTCCTAAAACAATCCGTAAGCAAAGTAAAAACTTTGAAAATGGCAAATTAGGTTAAACGCGTGAATTTCCACCTGGGACGTTTGCCCAGGAAGGCGTTCCAGAAGGGTAAGCACCTCCTGTAAAGAATTGCACCCGCCAAAGTAATGCAATATAAGTGCAAATTCTTTCCTAGTACGGAATCACTAGTGAAGTTTTCCGTTGGGATCCTTTTACTAGGGTGTTTATTCCGTTGGAATCAAATTACTTGCATCCATTCCAAGGGAAGAAAATAAATTTATCTCTTTAGATAAGAATTCATTGTTACACATTGAAACTTAATTACCAAGGCACTATTATTACCCATCCTTAATCTTAAATAAAAATATAAATGCAAACTTTGCAACTGCCATCACAACCAAGAACACGAAACAACACAAGTTCATGTTAAAAGCCACCAAAGAAGTCAATACATGGACAAGTATTTGGATTTTATGAATAAAAAAGGTTTGTTAAGTTTTTAAAACACTCTTACGGATTTTGAAGCAAGATGACTGTGAGATTCCCTTTTAGAAATATTGATATTGGGAAACAGGATCAAAACTTTAACAGAAGTTTGGGTTTTCCCCGAAAAATGTATGAAATGATTTTCTTAGTTTGAGATTATGCAAGGTCTGTATTAACATTCAAAATGCAGGACTTCCTGTTATAAACCCACCCACACCCATCCATTAAATTCTGTGTAAAAATTAATGAAGAAAAGAATAAAGCAAGATTCAATATGGCTTGATTCCATCATTTTAGGTTTTTTCGTGTCAAATTAAAACTTCTGGTTTATGGGTACATATGGAAGTCCTTCCATTTAATATTTATGTATGAATTCAATTTAATACGTGGATATGTTAAATGCCTTTGAAATGACTTTGAACCGCCACACCACTGGGTATCATTATCATGAATCCACTGACTTTTCTACAGTCTTGTTTTTACATAAAAGTGTTTATTACAAAGAATTTTCTATTCCATCTTGGAAATTCTAATCTACATAAAATAAGGTCCGTCTAGTCTTTTTTGTCTTAAATTCCATTTACTTAGTTAAGGTGAATCTGGATAGACAGAGCTACTTACTCTTTCGAAGCACCCGGCCTCACTTCCCTGGTGGAAATTCAAGTGTGTAACTTAATTTGCCAATTATCACTTTTCTTTTGAGTTCGATTTGAACATGAGCCGGTATGTTTATGTTTCATTTATTCGAAATACTGCATGGTTTTTGCACCAGTGCTTTTGGTCGTTATGGCCTTTGTCCGTTCCATGTTAAGCTTTCATGGTCTGGTTAAGCAAGGGTGTATTTTTTTCGATTTTGTCTTTAGAATAGTAGTTTGGACATGGACCGGCATGTTTGTGTTTCATCTGAATGCCATTTAACATCTTTGATTCAGCGGATTAGTCATATCCTTAGGACGTTCCACTATTAACTCTGAAGCAGATATCACTTTAGTATCTGATGTTTGTTGTAAATGCTTAGATCAACATGTTACATGCATTCCTAGTAGAAGGTAATTTGCAGCATTTTGTATAAGCTATTAAATTTTAATTGACAGCACGTGTATAATATTACACTAATTTAAACTTTAAGGTGGATAATTCGAACCATCAGCTATAAATCACAAGAGTCCTTGTTTAATGTGTGCTCGGAATCTATTAAATGAATAGTAAATTACTGATTTATGGACTACGGAAATATTAGCCCTTTTCTCAGCACCCTTTTAAGTACGATCAAGTTAATGATTAACAATTTGGCGCGAAAATTCACTAGCTTTATTATCATAATAACTCATTAGTTTGACCACTTGTTTGCTATTAAATTTGCTTCATCAGAAAACGTTATCACAATTTACACGGCGGGGGTGCACTTTGCTATTCACACACCGTGTATAAAAAGGGATTAATTCAAAGCTAAAACGGCATCAAACTTAATCTATTTGTAGAAGATATAATGATCTTTATGGCTTTTTTGTAATGACTACCAGTGTTTGCTCTTGGAAACAATACACCGGGTTTTGATGATAATTTCTAGAAGGCGTTAAATGAATTTGTCGTAAAATACCTCACAGTTCATAAATAACAACTATTTAATACCAAAGTATAGCACAGACCTGTCGAAAGTTTAACACTAAGCTAACGAATTAGTGCCAAAATCGGCAGCTCATCTCGGCTCTTCGTTACCTTTACCTCAACATCATTTCGGCAGCAGCCGCTATCGATCTACCTTCAGCTTTTTCGATTTACTTGCTATCACTGGACAGTCGAACTTTGTTTTGTTTTCGTTAGCTCAGTGTTAAATTATCGACAGCCCTGTGCCGTATATACCAAAAATTAACGTCATGATCCCATCATTCAATCTTATTTGTTATAAAAAGGCTTTAAAACTTGTTAGAATATCAAGTTTATGTACATGGATGTATGAAAAGGGCATAGACCTTACGGGTATTGCGTATAGACACATATATTATAGAAAAAACAAACTTGAAATTCTAAATCTGGATGTTCTTCAATACGTTTATAAATAAATTGTAAATTTCTTTGCACTTGGAATTGGTCTTGGCGAATTTTTTAATCATGTATTTATTCAGATGAATTACACTCGAAATCTAAAGGTTATAAATTATAAATTTGTAAATTTCTTTGCACTTTCATAGGTTCTGATAAATTTTTAAGTTAGACTACAATCATTTATCCTTTCAGACATATTACTCAAAATCTGGATCTACGCAATATCTTTGCACTTGGAATTGATCTTGATTTTAGAGTCAAAATCAACCATTTATCCATTCTGGTGAAAACTGGATTTTCTTTAGAGCGATTATAAATAATAATTGGTTATTTCTTTGCATTTCGATATGATTTGATGGTTTTTTTTTTAGTCATAATACAATTATTTGTCCATTCTGAAGAATTACTCAAAATCTGGATGTTATAAATTATAAATTGTAAAGTTCATTGAACTTAAATATTCTTGGTTAATTATTGCGTCAAAATACAATCACTTACCCATTCAGATAAATTGTTCAAAATCTGAATGGTTTACAGTACAAGTATAAATAATAAATTGTATCTGTGTTACATTAATTTATATAAATTGCTTTTTTAGTTTTGGTTTTGGCATTGTGGACAGGTTAGTTTATGTTTGATATGCCTTAAAGAAATTTTGCGTCAAAATATAATCATTTATCCATTTTGGGTGCATTACTCTGAATCTGTATTTTTAGTGCGATTATAAATTATAAATTGTAAAAGTTTCAGATTTAGATATATTTCTGTATGAATTTTTGCGTCAACAAATACAATCATTTATCCAGCTAGATTAATTACAGTTGAAGTTATTAAACAATGTTGTGGCAATAGACAGAACAACAGAACTAACGCAACAATTAGAACATCACACAAAATAACCACGTATACATCACGAGCACGGATACATTCAAAACAACTGGTTGTTGTGTTAAGGTATATTGAAAAACTTTATAGTAACCGACTAGATAAAAATCTGCAATCAAACTGAAAATGACAATGGCTTTGGTTTACATCATTAGCCTAGATGAATCTGGTTCGCCTAATATTTTTTCAGAACTTTCTTTAAGTCAGAGAAAACAAAAAGATTTTATTTTCAAGGTTTTATGGAGGTTTTGAACATGGTCAGAATAAATACTTCTAAACGTGTCGTGTTATATTTTTTTTTTAATTTAATATAATGACAACTCGTATTTTTTTCAGAAAGTTTGAAAAAAAATTGGGACATGGCATGATGCATATAGAACCCCGATTTTTAACACTGCTTGAGGCACAACTCTCAGTTCAATTTAATTAAAAAGTATATATTAAATCGAATAAAATTAATTCTTATAATTTATCAAAATTTATTTTTCAACTCGATACAAATTAAAATTTAATTGAGACTTTGCACAAATCACATGCTTATAGATTGAAAAACTAACACTCTACTAAAATGTATTACATGTTATAATAAACACTCTCATAATTATTTTTTATTTGGAAATGTCTTCAATAGTTTAACGTTCGTACGCGTATATGGCATTTTGAGTCAAAATGCATACAAATATAATATTCCGTTTGTCATGTGCATTTTTTAAAAAAAACCAAACGAATGAACTCCGTCCAAATTAAAATAAAAATATTCAAAATTTAATACACGAGCTAATTTGACAATCAAATTAAAAGCTTAGCACATGACACCTGAAATATGAAATGTATTCTTTAAAAAGACAAAGCATAGACCCATATTGAAGCCAAGAGCGTTTCGGTTGACCGTGTCAATGACCATGATGGCAAAAATGGTTTAAGTATTCTCATGATTATTTTGATATTTAGACCATTTTATTCTATTCTTTATTTTACACGTATTCATTCATTCATTCATTCATTCATTCATTCATTCATTCATTCATTCATTCATTCATTTATTTATTTATTTATTTATTTATTTATTTATTTGTTTATTTGTTTGTTTGTTTGTTTGTTTACGGCAACAGTCTGGGTCTTACAAAAGTGATCAATTCCAAAAGCGATGCACATGTACAGTGTAAGTTTATTTTTCAAAGCATGAAAAATTCCAAAGAACCTAACGACATTATTGAATAGATATTAAGATGCAAACAAGATTTTAATCAATGCGTGAGGCATCACTTTCGGTTAAATTTAATTTAAAGAAACATATCGCATTCATAAATACATATAATTATTACAATCATTTTATTATTTTGTAATTCGTCTTAAAATTAATTTTCGAACTTGGTACAAAATTATTTTTTGTGAGCAATTTAATTAACTTATTAAATACATTTTCGCATTGAAACTTGCAATCAACTTAATTCATTCTGTTGATAGGCGTCACATCGTAGTCTTAAAGTGCGTCATATGGATTATGTTTATATCGGTACGAAACCGTTTAAGTTCAAGTTCTTCATTCTTATAAATTGTACATTTACAATACAGAGAAAATATAATACATTATATTATACATAATAAACATCATCATCATCATCATCATTTATTGATATCCTCATTACATGAGATACATAGTTATATAATTATGTAACTGAACTAACTATATAAGAAAACATGTAAACTAACATAGTTAACTATGAACAAAAAATTAAACTGTGAAACATGGTAAGTTAATAACTATGTGTACAATTATATATACAGTATATATATATACCTGCTATAGCCTGTGTACTATAGCAAGTCGGAAATTATGGGTTTTGGAGTATCCGTCAAGAGTCCAGTAGCCTTTGATACAAGGCTGAAGCACGTAAAACAAATTTGAACGATATACGAATGAACGATATCCATTCCTCTGGTTGTGTGACACATTTCATTGGTTTACCCAAGAAAGATAGGTATTGCTGGTGTTCACTGTAAATATTCAGTTCAATGTTCCATGTTATTCCGAATGTATCGGTAACGTTTGACCAGAACGCTGTGTGTACTGAAGCTAAAGCAGGGCATGAACATGTTAAATGCTGAAAAACGTTATGAAAGGACTGAGTACACAGGTTACATGTATGAAAGTCTGAATTAGGTGGGGTTGTCCAAAGTTTAGAAAGAAATTTCGCTGCTGCAAGATCCTCTGTGCTTTTTGCTGTTTCCCAAATAACGGTTGGTGGAATGTTTGCGGTGAGCTCGAGATATAATTTAAAATCTGGGTCATTTACTGTGCGATGTAACCAGTTATCTGATTCTGTAGCGTGTACATGTAGGTTGACTATTTTCTTCCATTGAAATTTTGCTGGGAAATTCTGGTTTACAAGAAACTGTTTTAGAAATTCATTCAAGTTATATTTGCACAAAATGAACCAAAGATCTGGGATAAAACCCTTCTGTATATCCGGTGCTTCTATAAAACGATAAAGTCTTTGAATGAATACCTGCTTTGTAAGATAATTTGAGTCCATGAGACAAAGCTTGCCAAGAAATAGAAGTTTGCGTTTATCCACTTCAACTGAAAGCTTGTGCATGCCAAGCATGCTTTCACACATATCGGAGCGTGTCCTGGTAGGAAGATCTTGAATTGCCTTGCATATAAAATGTTGAGATTGATCCAAGGTTTTGATGTCACTTTTCCGTAGATTATTCCAAACTTCACAGCCATAAAGTGTAGTCGGTATAACAACTTTTTGGTAGAGTTTTGATAGAACCAATGGATTTGTGGAATTATGTCTAATGTTATTAAATCCATAAAAGGCCCTCCTGCCTTTGTCTACTTTATCCTTTGTGCGATTTGTGGAATTAAAAAATGCATTTTGGAGAACTCCAAGATGTAAATATTCTTTCGAAACCTGTAGATGAGTATCACCGATGTAACATGAAATTGACAGGTTATCATACTGCCGTTCGGATACCCCAAAAACCAGAATTTCCGACTTGCGTGGACTAAAAGTAAAACGCCAATTGCAAGAATAATTATATGACAGGTTCAACATATTTTGGAGACCAGTTGGGGAAAGACTAATGCATGCCAAATCATCAGCAAATGCAGGGATAGATGTAACAAGGTTACCAATTCTAGCCCCAAAACCTGATTTATCGAGGAGTTCTAATAATTCATCTATATAAACAAGGTATAGAAAGGTCGAGAGAACTCCACCTTGTCGTACACCTTGTTGAACGTTAAACCAATCAGATGTTGTGCCATTAATGACAACTGCACTGTAGGTGTTAACATGGGAATCGTAGAGTAGACGCCATAGGATACCTTTGATGCCTAATCTATGTAGCTTAACTAATAGGCCATGGCGCCATACTGTGTCAAAGGCTTTGGTTATATCAAGAAATGCTACATAGACTTTACTACCACGCTCAATGTTATGGTATAATGTTTCTTGAAAATTAAATACCCCTGTTATACAGCTTAGTCCAGTCTGAAAGCCTTGCTGATGACAGTTTGGGAATCTCTGGGCAAAGTCAAGTTTTTGTATATTTAATAATATAACTTTTTCTAGGAGTTTCAACAAAGTTGGTAGAAGCATTATAGGTCTGTAGTTATCAGGAATGGATTTGTCTTTATTACCTCCTTTGAATATAGGAATTATTAGGCCTTTATGCCACGATTCCGGAATACGCCCTAATGTAAAAATAGCGTTAAATAGTTTAACAATGAAGGCACACAGTTTTTCTCCACCATATCGAATATGTTCACCATGAATGCCATCATGACCTGGGGCTTTGTTTAACTTGATATCTCGTGCAAGTTCATTAATAGTAGTTAGATCTACACCCACGTTCGAAATAATGTTTTGTTCAAATAAATTTTGATTTAGCACTGTATCAAATTCTTCTTCTATTTGTTTCTTGAATTTCTGATTAAATTGTGAATGATCAAGTGGTGTATATATTTCCTTATAAAAATTTGCAAATGCGTTTGCAACACCGTTCGGATCATTGTGCGATTGTCCTTTGTAGTTGATTTCAGGATATACTTTTTCAACTCTAGGTTTGTGACGCTTGACCATTTTCCAAAACATTCTGATATCAAGATCTGCGGCTTCTTGTAATTCACGTGATACACTTTCGAAATAATCTTCAGCTGCTTGATCAAGAGTATTACGAAAGGTCCTTTTAGCACGTTTGTAATTCACGTATGATTGAAATCCTTGTCCTCTTGGTCTTCCTTCTGAAACCCAGATTGTTCTGAAATTACGCTCGGCAATGTGTGCCGCTTTTACATCTTTTGTCCAGTAAGGTTTACTATATTGGTTAAACCTAGAGTAAGGGATAGTGTCTTTGGAACTGGAGATAAGAATGTTTGTGAGAAGGTGTACTACCGTATCAATATTTTCACATGTTGTCATCGGATATGCGTTTAACATATCTATACGCTCACTGACTGTTTGAGCATAAGACGCCAAGTGTTCATTGGTTGCTTTATGCCAAGCAATATGCTTTGTACGGGAGTTGCTTAGTTGATGAGGATTGCCTATATTGTCAATATTGACGGTTGTAACAATTGGAAGGTGATCAGAGGTTATTGACAAACTGCCTTCAGCAAGAATTTCAGACTTTGTAAGGGAAGCTGTATCATTGTCAGTAAATACATAATCAAGTAAGGTTTTGTTCCTAAGAAAGGTATAATTAACCCCTTTACATAAACTACCAACATTTACAGGTACTACATTACAATCTGATACAAAACTTACCAGTTCTGATGACTTGTACATATTAGTCTTACCTTCATCACATTGTAATAAACTAGCATTGAAGTCACCAGCTACTATAACTTTACCTAATTCAGAGTAATAATTATAAACATCTTTAACTCTATTAAGTTCATTTAAATATAGGTCAAGCGAGCTTTCAGATGGAAGATAAGCTGCAAAGATATACAATTTTGCACCATTTTGTAATCTGATTTCAATACCTACTATACGTTCTGAATGTGTCTGTTCTATTTCTGTTACAACAGATTCCATAGTTTTTCTAAACATTATTGCTACACCAGCTTTACCAAGTGTTTTGCTATCACTTGAGGTATCAATCTTTGTAACACATTTATAACGAGTATCAATACTGTCTAAAAATGTTTTGGTATTTTCCCGTAGCTTGTGTTCTGTGATAGCCAGAACATCAACATTAAATAACGATAGCATTTCTGCTATACAGAGTGAAGATGAAATAGCACCCCTTACATTCCATGTTAATATGTTAAACATAATGATATATATAACAGTCAACATTGTGTTATTGTGAGTGTTCATTATGTTGTATATATTTACCATGACTCAGTCTGATTGTACCATTCCCGATTACTGTACCATTTTCTGCAGATGATTTCATCCGGCCAAAATTCTGGTTGCTCAAGCAATGGTCCATGTTCAGTATACACGTTTATTTTTGCTGATACGCGACCTTTCCTTGCTTTAAACAACTGTAAGTGTGTGACGTGGATACCTTTACGCGACAAGAAGTTTATAATACCAGTTCTAGTTGTCTGTTCGCCAATACGTGAAACATAATACTTTGCTATTTTATTTCGTTTAATACCAACAAATATATCTGCTTCCTGTTGAGAGTGTGATTTACTTGGGTATTTTCTATCATTTGTAGCACGCGGTATATGCGATATGTTGCGTTTACCACTGTTATCGACATTAACTTCTATAGTTGCTTCAGGTTTGTCGGTCAGGTTAATAGGGATGTGAAACGCAGTGACGGTGTTGTTGCGAACTTCTCTCACTGTTTTGCCTACTTCAATACTAAGTAGGCTATCATTTTCGTGTTTCGATGCACAATTTGAGGAATTCATTTCAAGATTTTCAGTAACTGACGTGTCTAGTTCGGAAACAGGTGAAACAGGTGATTTCGGTATCACTATTGCAATGTCACTTGAGTCCTGCTCCGATATTGGTGCACTAATATCAAAGCTAGATTGGGGATGTTCTTTTATGTCCTCGAGCTCTTGTTGATCACTGCTATTTACATTAAGTTTAGTTTTGATATCTGAATGGGATTTCCTAAACAATACTTTAAGATATTAAGATGGATTTCCTAAACAATACTTTAAGATATTAAGATGCAAACAAGATTTTAATCAATGCGTGAGGCATCACTTTCGGTTAAATTTAATTTAAAGAAACATATCGCATTCATAAATACATATAATTATTACAATCATTTTATTATTTTGTAATTCGTCTTAAAATTAATTTTCGAACTTGGTACAAAATTATTTTTTGTGAGCAATTTAATTAACTTATTAAATACATTTTCGCATTGAAACTTGCAATCAACTTAATTCATTCTGTTGATAGGCGTCACATCGTAGTCTTAAAGTGCGTCATATGGATTATGTTTATATCGGTACGAAACCGTTTAAGTTCAAGTTCTTCATTCTTATAAATTGTACATTTACAATACAGAGAAAATATAATACATTATATTATACATAATAAACATAAGCATACCTGAGTTATACATATTATTCAACCAGGAGGACGGGCTCTCTCATTGATGCTACCAATAACTTTACATAAGTTGTTTGAGGCAGCTTTTTTGAAGCCAATAAATCGTAAAATTTAACAATAGTTAGATTTCTAGAATATAAAGAAATAAAATATTTATTTCGATCATGAGTTGAAGAATTACATTTCAACATGTAATGGTATTCATTCCCAATTTTATCCCGACATATATTACACAGTCTTTCATCCCTATCCATATTTTCCAAGTGTCCAGTTTCGATTAATAATCTATGGTTGCTTGTCATTAATTTACTTAAATAATTTTATTTTTCTTGCAGAAAACACATAACACAAAACGTCACAAGGTCTATGAAACTAAATGCAGTCAATCTAATACGTACAAAAAAGGAAACCTACAAAATATGAACTTGATAGAAAGGTTGA
This sequence comes from Anadara kagoshimensis, assembly GCA_021292105.1. NCBI lineage: Eukaryota > Metazoa > Mollusca > Bivalvia > Arcoida > Arcidae > Anadara > Anadara kagoshimensis. The sequence goes on from CM037870.1 coordinate 3,547,923, forward strand.
TGAAGCAAAGCCAACTTAAAACACTGGTCTCAAGAACAGGTGGTCTTTATATAGAGACCACGGGCAGTTTTTATTGTTAGCCCTCTTCTTATTCTATTATACAGGTACATATATTACGGCAAGAATTTTTACATCTTGGCTAAATTTTGTCCTCTAACGAACATACAAGAAATATGCCTACATAATCTTAAAGCGTATAATCCTCATGAAATAAAAAAAGAAAAGAAAAAATAGAAAACGATAATATTCCTATTTATAATTCAATCTGTATGGGTTTCTGGTTTTAATATCAGAATTAGATGTAAACGTTAGTTCTCCGAGTGTGAATTAGTAAAAACTACATCACATGAAAAGAAAATAACATGTTTATGTAATTACGAATTTTACCTCTAAAAGAATAGCTCCTCATGAAGGCAATCTTCGCAAAGCAGTAATTTTTATTTAATATAAGACACGCGCCTTTGTAGTCAACAAAAACACGTTCAGTATATATAATAATTTTCGGTAGTGAATTTTAAATGTAGATTTCATATGATCCAAGGTTAAATGCATTATTTTAATACACGGGTGATTTTTATGATTTAACAACTCCCCGTGGATTCCTGTGGAGTCACGCCACATACTCGCACCTGTTATTATTTACTGCTGCAAAGTTAAACACCTCATCAAAACATGGTACTAATTAACCATTCTCGTAAAATCGTTTATAAACACTTTAAGATATAAAACGTTCCCACTTTCTGCAGATGATGCCTTAATTCGGTATGCTGTGTGACATTATTAATATGTCACAAATTAACAGTTACTACAGATCTGTCGAAAGTTTAACACATCTTTTTTTTAATTACCAAATATTAAGACTTATTAATAATGACAATTTTTATTCTTTCCGTAGAAAACTTAACAAAAAATTTTAATTTAAGAAGTGCGACCAATATGCTTGTCATCTAATGTTTGAAATAACCTAAACAACCTTAAGTATTAGTATTGTCTTGTCTTGCACATTAATCGATAATGCTGGGTGGAATCAGTGACGAGCTCACCATAAATTCTGCATAGCAACATATATATTGCCACAATGACATTTTACTTCTTTGATTTAAAAGAGTTGAACAACTGGTATATTTAGTTGACATCATAAAAAGACGGTTTCTGTGGTTTGCTGATTTTTATAAAGTTTTCTGTACGTAGAGCCAAAGACTAAAATCGCCATTTTTTTTAAAGTTTTCGGTTGAGACATGAAGACTTATGAAATTCAGAAAATTATAAATTATGTTGTCATATTGATGAATATAATTTAAAATTATGATTTAGGCTTAGATTATTTCAGTTGTCTTATTTTTTGTTTCAAATTTTTGCTATCAAAACTGACAAATATACTGATTTTTTTTTTTCAAATTTATGTTATACATGGATTAGTATGTTTGTTTTTGATCAATATTGACTTGCAAATATAATTTTTCCATTTTTTATTTTCAAAATTCCAATGTAATTTATCGCGGCATGTGATGATATAAGCAAACTAGAAATCATAAAGTGAAAAATATCGCTGCACTCTTTATGCGCTTAGGACTTCTACTCTATCGGTTCAAATTATCATCACGTCATCATCTTCATCTAGTCGAAGACGCACCCCCTCTAATCAGCAGCTATTTATAACAGTTGATTAGGTTAGCCACCACCCATGACTAGCTTTACCCCTACTCCCCACAGGTGCGAATCTTAGGATACACCATTAGAAATGAGATACAAGATTTAAAGTGTTATAATGATTTACGTCCAGCCAACCAAATACAGCTTCAAAGTAAGTATTTAGCATACTTTAAATAGTCCCAGTGTCATGTTTTATCCAATTGTTTATGAAACATTCATTGACTCACAGTACAGACCTGTCGAAAAACATTCAGCTAATTAGAAAAATAAAACGCAAAGCTAGGCTGCCGATTAGCCCGAGATATGGATAATTAGTGACCGAAAAATCTGCCGATAGAGTAATAGGAGTTGGCCTAAATTAAAAATGTCGAGATTTGACTAACTAGGGGCCGAGATGGGCTGGCGATTCGTCAGCTTATTGTTAAACTTTCGACAGGTCTGTACTATATTTGATTTATTATAATCGGATGTACATATTTAATTCGGATGCCTTCGTGGTGATGTGCATGTACATTCATGGTTCAAGCAAATTGGTGTTTCCTGGTTTTACAAAACTCACAAAACACACGATTCAAGAACAACATGTAAACATGCTTACCTTTTGTAATATGTGTGGATATTTTTTGCAAAGTATTTTGAATACATATACATTTGAACGCGGTCTATGGCATATAATGTGTTGCAAAATTCAATATTCCATATTTATGTTCAGTAATTTTAAGCAAAAGGGTGATTTGTAACTGAGCTAAAAATCAAAGATTTAGACATTTTGCGCACTGTATAATTGGTGTATATTTTAATTTTTAGAATTGGAATTAAATTAAGCAATAAGTAAAATGATAGCTTTGCTATGGCGAAGGAAATCAAATGTCCATAATTACATGACGTCACTAAGAGCCATTCGTTTTATGCAAAAGTAACAGAAAAGGGGTCTGACCAAACAAAACGTTTGAAACAAATATGGAATGAATTATAATGAAATAAATAATAAATTGGAATGGTACCTTATATACAAAATAAAAACAGTCATAATACTTTCATTACACAAAATGCATTCCAACAGCGAGTCATCTTGTCTTTATAACTTTAAACGTAAAACAAGTTATATGCATATCATCAATTGTTGACATGATCAAACTAAAAACTGAAGGTGCTACCTCATCGAGTCAGTATGCAACAGGCAAGCATAATGCTGCCCCATTCACATTGTACGGACACTGTGTATATTGCAATGTTTTATTGTTTGTCTGGAAACAATGCGTGATTTCAATATAGTAAGGTTTACTTTTGCTTACCCTTTCGGAACACCCAACCTGGCTTCCTTCATAGACGTTCATGTGCTTAACTAAATTTGTCAGTTTTTAAAGTTTTTACTTTACTTTTGAACATGGACAGGTATTTTTGTTTTTTATTGCATTGGATAAAGTGCGTATGACCAAACTAGAAATATCTCAAGAACAAGAAAATAATACATGTACCTTAGAGGGTGAATTCATCTTTGAATATTCATTTGATGACAAATAAAAATGTGTTCACTTTTTGTTGAAGTTAAAATAACATCCTGGTGTTTATTTAAATTTATTTTACGATTTAATCAAATTTAGTGAAAATGAATCCCGACATTAAATCATGTCTTTCAAATATACCATGTCCTTTTACCCAACGGTAGATAAACTGGAAAACTAGATTCAAATGTATCATATATTATGAATTAAACCATCTAATTTTCATACCGGTGAATGAAGCGGGGTAAAATTCCGGATATTACACAGAAAATTATACGGCTGAGACGAAACTGACTTGAAATTTAATATTTTATCATGTCAATAGATAATATATATAGCAACAAGGATTCCCTTTGATGTTTTTGTCGGAGTTTGGCCTTTGTTCCCCGGATTAAAACATTCAAATAATTTTTGTACACGTAAATAAAGGAAATGGCTGAACTGGATATGTTTAATAGTGTAATGTCAATAAAATACAGAATATTGCAAGTTTCCCATACGCATAAATGATTATTTTATTGCTTACAAAAATTCATTTGTGTATTGCAAATAGGGAATAATTAGCGTCAGTTATTTTTTGCGAAAATCAGCATTTTCAACATGTATATAAATGTTCATCAGTTGCAATCAATGTTTAGTTGAAGGCCATCCAAAAATACCTTGGTTTAACTAACCAAATTAGAGTAAATACCTTATTTTTTACTCATCTGGAATGTACTAGCTACTATTCAGGAGCACCCGGTCTCACTTCCCTGTGAGAACTTAATTTACCGGTTTTTAATATTTTAACTTTGCTTTTGGGATTGTGATTTCAACATTCATAGGTACGTTTTTTCCAATTAAATATTGAAAATGTTCTTTCTGAGAAAATGTCCTTGACAATTGCAAGACACAATACATTGCACGTGTTTTAAGAGTGAAGTTAAGTGAAATGACATATGCGTCTTCTACGAAACTGGTCTTCACCAAACTGGACAACGTTAACGCCCTCTTTCTGTGTGTTATGTACTAAGTATATACATGTGCATGCACGTGTGTTCATGTCTTGTCATTTTTCGACTCTTTCTATCACTGACAATGTTTTCGTACAGTGAAGTAAAAACCCGACATGTGATTAATTTGTCTGTTTCGTAAACGGGTCCGAATTTATGATCAAAAAATGAATCCTAGATTTATTTTCTTTAAAGTTGTTCTTTCATTTCTCATTTAGGCTGGAATGGATACTCTTGAATGGAAAAATAATTCTTGAGTCAGACCCCACACGTACTTTGAAGTGAGTAGATTTAACTAATTTTTGTAATCATCAACAATTTGGCTTTAATTTACTGCGGCTTGTAAAGAGATCTTCATTAGTCTTGTCGTAACAGTGCCAGGCAGTGAATTTAAGATTCAAATCTTTAAGTAAAATATCTATTATCATTATATAAGGTCGACTTATAAATTAAATTTATTAGCATATGATATCAGTGTCATCAATATCTATGTTATTCTAAATTAAAAATTTAAACAGGTGAGTTAATCACGATAATCTGAGATATACAAGTATTCAATTTGTTTCACAAATCAATCACGTAATCGATAAAAACATAAATAATTTGATATTATGTCATGGGTTTTGAATTCAAATTAAATTGATTTAAAATTTCGATTTTCATGTTAAATTCAAATTGAAATTTCAGTTTGTTTCACAAGCCAATCATTTAATAAAACGGCATACACATTACATATTAATGTTCAATTTTAAAAATTTAACTTAATTTATATTAGGCGGCATAAAAGTTTCAGTTTGTTCCACAAATCACTTACTTAATCAATGGACAAATACGTCAAAATATGTTGATATTATGCAAAGATTTTTAAATTTCACTTAAATTTTCGATTCAAATTAAATTAATTAGCGACACCCAAGTATTAGTTAATTTGTTTCACAAATTAATCGCTAAATTAATTAATAAATACATTATACATTGATATTCTGTCAGAAAAATTGAAGTTTTGAACAATTTGAAATAATTGCTTAATGTCATGTTAAAATTGTTCCATTTTCTTATTAAAGTTACAGGAAGAAAAGTTGAAGCTAAAAAGCAACACCTGGGCAACAGGTAACACAACCAAGAACACATAACAATCAATGACAATAATACTAGTACCAATCCATGTCCAACTCGCAATCCCAAAAGCAAAGTATAGACTCTTAAAATTGACAAATTAGGTTAAGCACATGAAATTCCACCAGGAAAGTGAGGACGGGTGCACGTGCTCAGGAAGGGTAAGGACCTCCTCCCATCTAGTTAACTACATCCGCCACAAAATCAAAATGGAGGAAGAAGGATCATGGAACTATATTGACAAATTTTATGCCTAATATATTACCCTTACCCTTCCAGAGCACCCTGTCTCACTTCCCTGGTGGGAGTTCACATGTCAGTTTCAATGGATTTACTTTGCTTTTGTATTGGGATTCGGACATGGATTAGTATGTTTATTTTTGATATATCTAAGACATGGATTTATTGAGTTTCTGTCTTCTAGAAGGGCTATACATAATAAGTAAGTCTACATACATCAGAATATAAACACGATGCGACAGGGAAAACATTAGTGTATAGCAATGCTTTTGGTTATCTTTATATTGTTGTTGAAGGACATTAGTTTACAGAATAATCACTAACTCATATTTGAACGATAAGCAATGCACCAAAGTAACAAAGCTACAAAATGCGTTTGAACGATACGAAAAGCGGCAAAGCAAACAAGGAACAGCAATACATGGCTTATTATTGAAATATGGACTGACTACATAAAGATCTTCTTATATTGCTTAATGTGTACAAACTCTATATTGATAAAAAATTAACATTTAAAATGTATATCTTTTATTGTAGACATTTCTGAAATTACTGTTTTTTGAATGCTCATTTATGAGACCTAAGTTTTAACACTTTTTGTGAGAAATAAAAAATTTCAAACATTTTATTTCTCAAAGATCGTCGTTTCTTTTCTGTGTTAAATAATCGTCGTACTTGACTTTGTAACTGATAAGAGCATTTAAAATGATTAAAGCGGTGGACTTATATCGATGGTATCGCGAATATAAACAAGAAATAACTTCACCAGACAAAGTACGCTTTATCAAGGTACATCCTTGAAGGTAAAAATTTCGCACCGGATTCGTTTGATGTATCAATTAGCGATGGCTTATTGACAATTTTTCCACAAAGATAATTTAATTTAAAGATATATGTTAAACGTGGTTTTACTTCAAAAAACTTGAACCAAAAATAAAAGCCCACACTCCTTATTGATCCCTAACTAATTTGACTTAAATGCTATTACCGTTTGTTAAAACTCATTGTACTAGTAAAAAGAATGGTCGCTCTGGGACTAGTATATCATTGATGTGTGTTTTATATCAGCGCTATGTTTAACAATATTGTTCCTTATCCCTGTTGATTGGTCTCAGATTACCTTTTGATCTAGAAGATCATGTTCCGAGGGATAGGTAGTGTCACCCCCTTTATCACACACACACACCACACACACACACACACACACACACACACACACACACACTAATAATCTGAATCATCAGTATCTTCAATAACCAACACTTATTTTATTGGAGATGTCCATTTAATTGTGAAATGAAAAGAAACAATGCTCATATGTTGTTTTTTTTCAAATGAAGTAGTTTGTGACATACATGTATATTGTTTACTTCGTTTCTTCCAACAAACATTTTGTCTGTCACTTTTCGAGATAACTATTTAACAGATCTTAATTAACCTACACATAAACAATTTTTGTGTGGAGTAGATATGCAAAATGACTTCGTAGTTTGATCATCATGGTTATGCTTGGGGCTTTAAAGGTCTACTTTGGGGTTAGTTTGGATCACACTTATGAAATGGCATCCCTTTTTAGTTAAAATTTGTTTGTTTTATTCCATTCTTTTCTCATTTAGGAACATAACTGTCTGAGTTTTTGTTACAATCAACTTTTTGTACCACTTTATATGGGATTGAATAAGGTTTCCCTCCAAATCAATATAGACCTCTTATCCCCTCCTTTCAAAAAGCCTAAAATACAATCAAAACTAATTTAAAAATTTCTATGAAATAATGTTTACTCGCTATGTTTAATTGTTCCTGACTCTAGGAAACACTTTGGTTCCCAAATAACAAGATTTTCTGTTTGATACTATTGTCATGTGCTACTTTTGAATTTTTATGAAATAATACATTCAAAAGTAGCACAATTGTCATGTGCTACTTTTGAATGTATTATTTCATAAAAATTCAAAAGTAGCACATGACACTATGTAAAAAGTTATCTTTTTTTTACAAATCCCAATAACTTTAGAAACAGTTTTAAACAATTTTAAGGAACGGTTACAGACCTTCTTAATTGCTTGCAATAAACAATTAAAGATTATCAACAAAGCAAATGTTTTATGAACAAAAATCATAGCTAATAATGTTTTATTGGAAATGTTCATCTAGTCAGTCAGTATTGACTTAAAAATGCCTGAATAAATTACATACCATTCAACTAAACTAACTACTAAATGAAACTGAAAACAATTATCAAGTATTGTAAATCGGGAAATTTCCGTTATTAATTTTTGCGAGAATCATTATTTTAAGGTATTCGCGTACTTGCGTCGTCGGAAAATGATCAATGCACTTAACAAGGGAATTATATCAAAACTAAATTTTTTGCAAATGATTTATTAAAGACGCATTTTACTTCAAAGAATTCACGAGATATTTCGCCGATTTTCAGTTTACAAAGAGAAATGATAATTCAATCCAGTAAAAGATTCTAAGCTATTTCAGAGCTGCAGAAGCAATTGTAAAAGTATATGAAAAAGTATATAAAATGTTTCTTCGAAAAATGATATACGGTGACCTTTTAACGAAATTAAAATACTATTGGCAATTAGCGATTGTTCTTAATTTTGTTCTTTATGCAAAAGATAAATATAAATCCTGTGTCATATTATAAATTTTGAAAAAATTATAATGACACCTGTTGCGGATTATATGCCTACATTTGTAACATTAACATTGCGCCATTATAAAACATAATATGAATTCATTCTATCATTATTTTTTCCATTTTTTTTTTTTTTTTTGTATTTTTTAAATTCTCTCTATTTGTCCAATGACCATGCACTTGTCTACCGTGATAAAGTACAAAAGAGCACTTGTTTCAGTATTTACAAGTAAACATATTAAACATATATTGTATTTCAAAGCGATTTTTTATTTTCATATAATAAGTCAACGCTTTAAGTTTAAAAATAATTATAAATAATCTATGAAGGTTGTTTAAAACTTAAAACGTTTTACAGTGCGCGCCCTTTGACCTTAAACAGCATTATGCTTTCTTTGCATCATTTTGGGGTCAAATTAGGGAGAGTCTTAAATTATCAACACTCATTTAGTTTACTGGTTGTGTTTTGAGTGAATTATTACCCCTATCCCTTCAATTAAGACGTTCTAATCTCCTAAACCAACGAAAATGAAAGGACTTATATGATTGTTTTAATTAATTTAAAGTATACCTTGTGTAAATTGATAGTAACACACATGGAAGCCGGTATGCAATCTTTACAACAATTATGAAAATCAACCTTTTGAAGATACTCTTTGAATCATTCTGGGATTAGTTCACTCGTAAAATCAAATAAAACAAGCCCCAAAATGAGCCAAACATCAAATACAAACATTACAATTGACATGCACTAACTATTAAGTTGAACACACATAGTCATAGCGTATAAGCAATACCAGCCCTGTCATTGAAATGCATGTGGAAATCCAAGCTCCTTATATATATCTTATGGTATACTATACCCAACGTTACTCAAAACAGACATAAAAATCAATAGCTGTGTCATATTATGACTTTTTTTATAATAATCTGCATAAAATATTCAGAAATATGTAACAACTAATAAAATATTTGAAATATAACATGACAACAATCCCAGAAGCAAAGTAAAAGTGGGAAACTGGTAAATCAAAGAAAACATGTGAATTTCCTTCCACCAAAAACGGGAGGTCGGGTGCTCCGAAAGGGTAAATATCTCCTGTGTAAATAAGCGAGCTTGTTGAAAACCTTCCAATAGTACCAATATTACAAAAGTAATGTAACCACACCACTGGGTATTATATTGTCAGTAGATCTATTGTCTGTCTAAAGGAGGGAATTTTGTAATTAGTGGTCGCAATGCGTGTTTATCGCTCCCTGTTTGTCTGTTAATATCATTTGTAATGTGTGATACTCTTGGTTGAATCAGTTCTTGCAGAGTAAATGTTTTTGGATACCAATTTCTTTCTTCATGGCAAATAATAAACGTGTGTCATATTTACTTGTAGATTTTCTGGACATGGACCATGTGCTAGGAAGGATACGTTTTCCTGATTGTGCCAACAAACAGAGGGTGTTCGATCAAATCTCCTTTAGCTTAACCAGTTGGTCAGAGAACATCAATATAAATGTGAATCGGGCAATATATATATAAAAATATCAAATCCATGTCTAAATCTCAATCCAATTGCAAAAAAAACTTTGAAGACTGAAACAGGTGAACATCCACAAGAGAAGCGAAGCGGGGTGTTCCGCAAGGGTAAGGACCTCCGGTATATTTGAAGTTTATGTTCAAAAAGTACTCCAAACAATTTGTTAAAATTAAGATAAGTTGTTTAGATCAATACTTTATGTTTTACCAAATATTTTTAATTTAAATATCATTTTCTAAATGCACTAACAATGTTGTTGAGCTAACAAAGCTTTAAACAACCTGGTCCATCTAAGCATTAACAATGAAATTAGTGCAACTCAAAAAAACATACTAATTCATGCCTAAACCACAATCCCAAAGCAAAGTAACAACTTTGACATTGGCAAATTATGGTCTACACATGAACTTCCAATAGGAAAAATGGTGCAATACACACCGATTGTAAAACAAATTATTCTATACAATATATAACTGAAATGGAGTGTCTTTTTTATATTATTATTATTATTTTGACATTCAACATACATACAAATACAATTATTTCATTATCATTTCACAAGTGCCCCAACCTAACCACAACTAGGAAATCCATGTTTTCTACAGTATTGCATGATAAAAAAATGAATAGGTAATCTCACGTCTACTCCACCCAAAGATTATTCCTATAAAGTTTCATAAAGACCTGTGAAATGTTTGCGGAAAAATGTGTGGGATGAAATGCAGTTGCTACATATTACGTGACCTAGGAGTTTGTTACTCACATATAGCGGACATTTTACTATAGCGTAATTAATACATCTAAGAGTTCGACACCCCCAATTTCGTGTAGAGTACATGAAACATACACAACTAGGCATGTTGACAAACAAATGTCAGGTGTCGTGATCTGTTTGTCAGGTCACTGTAGCAAACATAATTCCAAATTTATTGACTGAAACCACAGGTCATAATTTTGTTGCTCACCGTAATGTACCATGAATGTTACGGACTCCATATTGTCCAGAAATTCTTCAGGTTCATTTCACTAAAAATACCAAATTAAAAGTTTTAAGAATTTTTAAGTGTGGGCATGGCGAGTACTATTTGTTTTGATTATAAACATTAGAGTAATTTAATTATAATTGAATATGGGGTTGGATAAATCGATTCAAAATTATTATGTTTATTCACCAGGTTCCATACTTATGTGCGAGTACGAGTTACCGAACTGCTACTTATCATGTTGATGGAATGGAGGAATCGCCTTTTGGAGTGCACCAATCATCATTACTTTAAAATTATGTGACAAATTGGGTATGTTCGGTACTTAATGGCAGCTGATCGTAGACTAAATGTGAATATGATGTAAAGGATTGGTTGTAGAATTCATAAAGCCAAAATCAAATACAAATATACCGATCTATGTTCAAATCACAATCCCAAAAGCAAAGTAAAAACTTTGCAAAACTGGCAAATTGGGTTAAGCACATCCACCAGGAAAGTGAGTCCGGGTGCTCCGGAAGGCAAAACACCTGCTCTCTTGCTAGCTAGCCAAATTATCCACGTGTTCATTCAGGAACAAGACAAATGAATAAAATTATTGGATAGCTGTTGACCAATTGAAATACTGCTTTATTGTATAATGAATTGGATGCCAGTTTTTCCAATGATTGTCGACGGTATTCTAGTAATGCAGAATACCAGGTGACGAAAACTCTAAAATAGTATGTTCAGTTTTAATAAGTTTCAATCAGGTAATTGACATAAAAACATAAACCAGCAGAAGGATTTAAATCAACCAGAATTGGGAAGTGACATGTTGCATTTAGAGGAATTGCATGAAACAATAATATGTAATTGTAAACTTAATATATATTGAAATAAAGCTCTATTCACTGTCAACGTGGAGAATGTTTTCTATGAGCGTCTGAAAATCTCAGAATAGTGCATTAAGTATTACGAGAGTGAGAGATACTTGAAATTGCTTCTTGAACTTGATTTTACACATACATACATACATACATACATACATACATACATACATACACACACACACACACTCTCTCTCTCTCTCTCTCTCTCTCTCTCTCTCTCTCTCTCTCTCTCCTCTCTCTCTCTCTCTCTCTCTTCCTCGTCGTCTATATACAGATTTGAAATGGTCCCATGACAATGGCCAAGGATTTTTTAAAAATATTTTTGGGGGTTAAAAAAAATCAAAATTCTGCATGCATGCATGATGTTGCCAAGAAGCAATAAACCATTGCTAACAAGACTGTTACCAGATACAGTAGCATATGTTGTTAATTATTACGGCTGCTTCTAAATGACACAATTTTTTGGTTAATTACATGCTTCGTAACCAATGCTTTACAGACTGTCGCGGGCCAGGCAGGGTTTGCCACGCGTCAAACAGGTAGAGTTCGTTTAATCAGATATAAGTTTTTACCCAGTTATGTTCAGTTAATGAGTTGTAAAAATCCTTGCTTGTAATTATAAGGATAATCTTATGAAACTTTATCTGAAGAACTTAAAGTAGATGACATGGTTATTATACAATTAACCGTGTACCACTCTAACAATGCACGGACCACCGACTATTTTATACAAAACGCTTAACCCCAAATTAAAATACTTTGTATTTAGTTAAAATAAAAACATTTTGTCTCCAATTCGAATGGATTGTTGAAAACTAGGAGTGGTCGGCACGCGACATGGAGCTACTTCAAGAAGTTGCCATATAACAAATCAAGTGGTTATAGCCACATTTAACTGCAGTTGTTCTAACGCTGATAAAATCTCTGAAGTGGGTTAATACTGATATCCAGATAATAATAATTACTCGAAAATTTACGTTTTCAAAATCAACCATGAAAAGCGTTAACTAATAATAGTATACGAAGTAGATTATTTTACTATGAGCAGGCGACATTGCACAAAAATTTGCTTCAAATTCTGTAATTGTTAAAAAAGCGATACATGCATTTATTCATGCCTAATGAGGACATAACTCACCTTGCTAACTACAAAATGACAATTATTGGACATTTATTATTTCATCTTTTCAAATTTAAAAGATTTATTAAAGTTATTAATTTTTAAAATTCTATTAGGTTATTTTTTTCAAATTTTTTTTGAGCATTCATATTTTTCAAAATCGATTTAAAGCGTTTTAAATTCTTTTTTGACATACCATTCCGGCTATACAGAGTAAAGTTTGACTCATCGAATCATTGTAAATGCAGGTATAAAAGTTCTAATTTTAAGCCACTAAAATCCTAACAAAAGCCGCGTTAAATTATTGCATACCCTGCTGTGAGTTCGCCGGAGGCTCGTTCTTTTAATACAAATGATATACGACTCGGTATCTTTTGTTTATTTTGTTCAAACTTCAGATGAAGGCCATTGTTATGTTTAGTACAAAAATCATCTGTTGTAATTTGCTTGTAAATGCCTTGATTAGGTTTAACTTTTAACAGTCAGAGTGTGAACGAACCGTTTGATATCGTACCCCAGTATTTAATGCCCTTGTTTGGATGGGATTGGTACGCCATTGTTTCGGCGTCTTTGACTTTACCTCTGGAACAAATTGAACACCTTTTTTCTATTACTTAGATGTCTTGGGGTGGGTAATAATTATTTGGTGATTAGCATGGTACAATGTAAATTTGTCCCATTACTTGATCACACATTTTTATCCCTTTTAAGGGTCATATTTATAAAAGGATACGACAAGATACCCTCCAGAGATAGGTGATGTAATGATTATCAGTCGTGATTGATTTATAATAGCGGATTTGTCTTAGAAATCGGATTCCAATTTAAATTGTTAAACGTGTGTGGTTTGTAATGTATTGTGGTAAATTGAATGAACAAGTTTAACATATCCCTCAAGTCCATTATATATCACAGTATCCATCGACTTTTGCTTATTCTTTTTTTTTTTTTTTTTTTAGGTTGTCATGTGCTACTTTTGAATTTTTATGAAATAATACATTAAAATCATGTGCTATTTTTGAATGTATTATTTCATAAAAATTCAAAAGTAGCACATGACAGCTCACTTTCAAAATCGTTCCATAACTAAGATTTTCCTTACCTTAAATCTATCTGAATTTGGTAATTTTTACGGAACTTAAAATAAATTTCCCGGCAACAAAATGGAAATATTATAAGTCTGAATCAACAGAATAAAAGTATTTTTAAAACGTAAAGGCTGGCGTTACATTCGATTGAAATTCCCGCCATATTTTGTTGTTGCTTACAGAAGTCTTTGATGTCAACAATGCTCAAAGCAACTTTGATAAAAAATAAATCTGCAAGAGATAAAACAAGAAAGAAATTAAATGAAAATAAAAAATAGATATTTTTGTACCCCTTCCCATCTAATTTTATGTAATTTTTTTAAAGAATTATTTTTCACAGAAATGTTAAAAATGAATTGATTGGTTTCAGTCAAAATGAAAAAGTTAATGGACAGCACAAACAGGGGCTTATATAGCTAGTAATTATTCGCCTCTGGTGCAAATTGAATCCCTTTAAAAATTCCATGGGCTGGCTTGGAGATGTACACTAGTCCAGAGATTGTTTATTAAATGGATTTATGTTTCATACATGTATTTTTTAAAGATTGTGATATAAATGAGACTGGATAACGTTAGAGATTATCTTATCTTACTTCATTATTTATAATTTGGCTACTGCTGTTTAATTATATTTTAAACGATTTTTTGTGATGAAAATAAGCATTTTGCTGCGATGCATGTCTAAGGAAAAACTCTCTCTCTCTCTCTCTCTCTCTCTTGTTTACATACATTAAGTGTGTCCTTGTTTGCGTTTGTCTATTACTGTTTTTATATATATTCTTTACTTATACAATCTAATACTCGTTAAAATAACAGGAAAACCCCAAGGAAAGAAAATAAAATGTCCATTAGTCAATAAATCACACACATTATGTGTCTATCTCTGATACAGATAACGAGCATTAAATTTTTATAACCATTTTATGGGTGTAGGTTAAACTATTGTGGAGAAATATTCACATAAAACTCACAGATTCTATTGTACTTTACAATAAACTGTGAAGAAAGACCTACCTACGTGAAATGTCAACTCAAATAATTTCTGACATTTCTAGCCTAATCTATTCTTTTCAATAAAGTATTAAAACCATTTCTTAACACTGATCCTGATGGTTATGTGTAGCCCCAGGGGTAGAGGGTTGATGAGACATGTGATAAGACGAGTTTAAGACGGGGTAATGGATAAGTCTAAACGTTTATCTCCTACCCGTATTGTTTACATGTTGTTATGATGGTAATAGGAAATACAGACCTGTTTATTGATAAGACACAAATCGGAAAATGATACAAAAACAAATTGGTCCGACTTGTCGGTCAATGAATGGTACATCAAAAGGGTGGACATTGTGAAAAAATTATTTGCCTGCAAGCGAAAACAACATCACAGAAGTCCAGAATAAATCTGGTTTATCTCATTAAGAAAACGATTCAAAATTTTACGATGATTCCAATTTATTTCATTAAAAAAGGATTCATATTTTTTTAATCCAATTCACCTCATTTAAAAAATATTTATAATTTTGGAATAATTCCAATTTATACCGTTAAGAAATAAATTTAGAAATTTAGAAAAATTCTATTTAATCTCATTTAAAATGGTTATTATTCTTAATTTGTTCGACTTTATAAAATGAAAATAATGGAAGACTCAGCTGAATTTTTTTCTTTGTCCAAAACGTGCATATAAAATGTTTCTCACCGCGGAATTACTTATTGTCAGTTACCGCAAACGGTTATAACGATATGATTTAAGAATATTCAAAACACAGGACACTCACATATTTGAATTAGAACACAAGTAAACCTATCTCAAATCAATTATTAATTATCATCTAAGTTTTAAAAATGAATTTACACCATATCATTTTCAAATATAAAATTTCGTGTCAAGTTTTCTAAACCGTACACTTATGGATCACGCCACTGAGCTATCACCGGCTAGGTTCGAATCCAGTTCGGGACAAAAGTTTTGTCAATTTGCTTGCCGCCTTAGGTCAGTTGTCTTCTCAGGACACGCCGGTTTCCTCAACCACCCCTCAATTGAGCTCAGTTGTTTTCTCAGGGCACGCCGGTTTCCTCAACCACCCCTGAATTGAGCTCAGTTGTTTTCTCAGGGCACGTCGGTTTCCTCAACCACCCCTCAATTGAGCTCAGTTGCTTTCTCATGACAGGTCGGTTTCCTCAACCACCCCTGAATTGAGCTCTTGATTTAAGCAAAAGAATCTTTACTATGACACAAAACAACATTACTTCACTACATTTCACTCATTTTGCTAGTTTTGCTTTTGAAGCATCCATAAATTTGGACAAAATCTCTTTTATATGTTATTGTGTTTGTATATGTGCATTATTAGTTTTAGAATTCGTTGAAGTATAAATAAATTAAACGAAAGGAGTTAAATTAAGATGAGATTGCTGACCGCCCTATGATTGTTGACCGCCCTCTGGCGTGGTCGATGTTAGATCTTTAAAACTCTTCAACGCCCTAACAACAAACTCAGTCAGCAAATATTCTTTTGTGTTGGCTATTTTATGGGCGTATGGGGTCAGACGCCCAGAATCTTCCCACTTGCTGTTTTTCTGAGTGGATTTGGCAGAAGGTCAACGGAGTTATATCATTAAGGAGATGATTTTACTCCGGACAAACAGATTGGCGTAATAAGTGAATGGTCACTCTTCTTATAAAACACACACAACTACTTAAAAGTTCAAGTATTATCTTTTGACCTTGACCTTATAAATTGTTGGGTACTGTCAAGAAAAATTTCAATTTGCTATTTATGATGTCTAAGCAGGATTACTTGTAACTTTTATTATCACACACCATATGGAATTAAGTGCTTCTTATTTTTATTTTATTTTATGGATAAAAATTGTTCTGCTGTTGTTAATTATGGGTAGGCGAACATTTCCTGTTGGCAGAAATATGCAGATTTTATTTGTAAATCTAAAAGCAATGAAATCGCAAAATATTTTGACAACAGACATAATTTTACAATGAGTCAATAGTTAATCCTTTTGAACATAATAATTCGCATTTGTACTAACAGCTTTCACATTTGTATTGAATGTAGTAACAATTCCAAAAACTAGAAACATATTTACGAAGCATAGAACATTATATTAATCCCTTTTTATCTCACCATAAACATAATGGATAGCTGAATAGAAAATTCTAAGCGAGAAAAAATAAACCAATAATAACGAATTCGGTATCAAAAACTTTTTTAACTATATTTTGATATTTGATATGTGTTTTTTGAAAAAATTAAAAAATAAATATTCAAACAATTTGGCAACTTATTGTCTGTTGTATAATAAATTAAGTCACAATTCTGAACATTGAAGCCATCACTATGATATAATCAGCAAAAACGTTGTAGATGTAAAGGGTAATAAGTATGTTCATCGATACTTGGAAAAATCCAATATTTGATGACAACCAAAATTTTACAATTGAACCCTCAACAATTTTTAAAATGTCATGATACAATCACGCCTTGGAGATTTTACGTAAAAATTGAGACCTTCAAAAAGAATCAAATAACAAAAGTTTTGAAGCATTTATTATGTTGGTGTGTTATAAGTGTTTTTCATTTTGTCCGTATGTATTGCTGTGGAATATATATGGACTGGTTACCAAGTGCTTCTTTTTTTTTCATATTTCAAGATAAAACAAAATAATATGATTTTTATAATAGACGTATACTCTACAATGTCTCATTTTTTAAATTAAAAAATGCAGCCAGCTCATGTCAACTTAAAAAAAAAACGATTATGGAAAACTGTGACAAAAAATTCTTATGATATTAAAACGGTGATATTTTCCAGCTCTGAAACTTGTCATATTACAGCAATCATTTAAAGAAATCAGAATCAAATCGAATCAGTACCGGTCTGGTAGAACTCATACAGCATACAGCTTATACTTACCGTAACATGGAAGGCATTCATATAGAACAATAATTTATCAATTTTAACTGGATTTTCTGTCTGATTTCAATCATATTAAATATTATAGATGTTCATTTGATATTTTATTTATGGCTATAATATTGATGTAAAGCATATAATCAAATTTTGCCAGAACGCTCTACATATTTTTGGCAGTTAAGTCTTAAAACACCTTACAAATGATCCATGGATTTTAGTTCATTTTACATCTTCTGTCAAACGCTGCTCCAACCCTATAATCATTTAAAGGAAAGAGAACGCGGAGATGAGATAATGTGACGTATAAGTATGCCTCTTCCAAACGGATTTTACGCCTTCCAAGCAATGATCTCTCATTAAGCAGACGATAATCGTCTCCCGCCAAACTAGAACATCGTCTGCTCAAGTCAATAAATATTCCAATTAACCGCAATTGACTTTCCCAGCTACCTAATTGTAATTCGTGTCATCTTCAGAGAACCAAATGAAATGTCTGTCTAAAGATCTTTGATTTTTTCCCTTCCGTTTTAAATTGTTAAAGCAGTTTTGGTAGACGGGGGCTTAAAGGTTGTTGTCTTGGAAATCTATATTCGGGATTATTGATTTTCTGGTTGTGTTTTGTCCTTTTCGACTTTTAGATTTGTTTACGTCTTAAAATTTACAGTTCAAGTTTTAGTTGAAATTGAACAGTCCCAGAATAAACAAAATGAATGCATTAAAATTCAATTCAAATAAATCTTTGTTTCAGACACATTTATAACGTTTTATGAAATAAACATTAAATTAAATACATATTCTTAGAAGTATTCTTATAATCTAGTATACTGACCATATGCCTAATGGTAACTTCAAAAGTGCCATGTGCTACGTTTGAATCTTATGAAATAATGCATAAATGCATTAAAAAGTGGCAATATATTGTCATGTGCTACTTTTAAAAGCATTATTTCATAAAAATTCAAACGTAGCATATGGCAAAACTATAAATGACACAAACTTTTGTTAAAACATATTTTTTTTAGCAAATAAATTGTCAACGAAGGAATTTTGCAAAACTTATCAAGGCCCTCAAAGAGTTTTTTGGCAGTGATCACATATGATGTCTCGGTGTCCTTTATTTGATATCCCATAATTTCATGTTCCTTTTACTCTGAATTTTGATTACACACGTTGCGGGTTTATTCAGCTACCCAAACATTATGCACTTTCCCTTTTGCAACACCCCGTCTCACTCTCCTATTGACTGGAACTTCACGTGTTTTACTTTTTTACCAGTTTTCAAAGTTTTAACTTTGTTTTGGGATTGTGAATTGGACATGAATTGTTATGTTTGTTTGTTTTTAAATTAAATTTCGAAACGTATGTGCATCGTATTTTGAAACTCAATCGTGCGAAGATTGTATTGTTTGACCACGTGCGTTTTTCTTTTTCTAAATAATATTGCTAATATCAACAGCTATAAATAAATATTTTAATAAATATAAAGTTCTTAATTTTGGAACTTAATATAATCGAGCGTAAAGATAAATATTTTTGGAGAAATACAGTAATATTCTGATTCATTGCCACTATTTCATCAGTCAGATTTTGGCATTATAAAATTAGTTTGGTGACGAATCGAGTAATTTTATGAAGTAAGATATATGATGGATTTACTTTTCTTTCGGACTTCAAAATAATGTGGTGATAAGCGGAGAAGCAAAAGTTATCATGTTAAAAAAAATATCAGCATTGTCTTCTATCGAAAGACTTCGGTGGCTGAGTGGTCTTAAGCACACATTTACGCCACAACGCCTCTCGCCGCTAGTTCCCTCGTTTGTCAGTTACCTTGCGAAGATTGGTGGTTTTCTATTGGCACTCCGTTTTCTTCTAAGGCCTAAAACTCCACTATCTATCGAGTACAATATTAGATTTAGTATCGACCAGTCGAAAGTTTAACACTGAGCTAACGAAAAGGAGTCGAAGCTTGGCTGCCGAGTAGCCAAGACATGGATAGTTAGTGACCAAAAACCGCCAAGCGATATGTGGCAGCTGCTGAGATAAAAGGTAATGTAGAGTCAAAATTAGCTACCGATTCGGCACAAATTCATCAGGTTAGTGTTAAACTTTTGACAGGTCTTTACTACATACATATATATAGTATCTGATAAATTAAACATACAGACATATATTTTGTTAATATTCTCTCATTTCAAATACAAATATATTTAAATACCATTTACATTTTATTATTTTAGATAATTTGTGTATTTCAAACAAATTTTGACCCACAAAATTTTATTATTCACATATAAACATAAAAATTGCGACTTACTTTACCTATTCACAGTAACTTGTGGCATTGGTAATGATTTTTTTTTATCATTCTACCTGACTGGGCGAGGTATTGTTCACACATTAGAAATAAAATTGCGACTTACTATACGTATTGAGTTTGTGGTAATGGTAATGAAATTTTTGGTATCATTCGACCTGACCGAGCGAGGACTTATAATATCGCGTCTCCTTAATTACAAACTCCACCGCAAACTGGGATAATTACGTGTGAGATTCACAAAGGCGAGAAAACATTTAAGATTTAAAACGAAGCTGCAGGAGTTCGGTGTTATAGCTGAATTATCTTAATTACGAAAACCTGTTTTATGTTGAAAGGAATTCAAAACAGATTGGTATGAGAGAGAGAGAGAGAGAGAGAGAGAGAGAGAGAGAGAGAGACTACGGAAAGTTTGAATTAGATTGATATAGCAATGAGAGAGATTCTAAATTAGATTGATAAAGCAATGAGAGAGTGGGGGAGGGGGGATATACCTTTCATCAGATTGATAACGCAATGAGAGAGAATTATTTTCAATTTATTCCCAACACACACTATTGTAATGTCGTAATTTTATAATTCTAGGATTTTTCTGAAAGAAATAATATTATGTTGAAGTATCTAAAATAATTCTACAACAACTAAAAAAACCAACAGAAATTTTTAAGAAACTGAAAAAATATTATTGAAACATGATAATCTATGACTGAATCAACCTTAATATCTGTCATTAGAAACTCCTCAAGCCGGAAACTTGGTACATGTATTTATCTATCCGGAAAATGACACCAGTGCATGCGCCGAGATGTTGTACATGTATATCTTTAACAGGCAGATGCTGCACGTTTTGTAGCACAAAAGTAATGCTTACACCACGTTAAATATCGGTGTTTTCTATCCTATATTATTTTATCACATTTCAATTCGTGATTTTCTTCATTGACGTAACGGAAAATTAACTTTCATCTGTACTGGTGTAATATTGTTCTTATAAAGACAGTTACTTAACACCGTAAATAATGCGCAATATGAAACATATGGCGAATAACGGAATTTAAAGGAATAATTTCCTTAGCTAGAAATTGCCAAATACTACCTTTAATAATGCTGGGGAAAATAATGGGAGTCTAATTATAATTGCCATCGTATTTCATGATGTTCTTAATGGCAAGGTATTAAAGTAATCATCGTCAATTTTCTGTAATCAAGTGATCTTAATGTCATCATTTTGTATAAAATTATCGATAGAACTGGGAGATCTCTTCGTACTTATCCATCCGTCATGTAAGGAAAACGCTCTGATGAAGAACACCAATGCCTGATAATTGACTTTCATTATTCCTGAAGACAATTTTCAATGTCTTTCCTTTTCCGATTTGGAGATTAGTATTACTTTGATGGGAAAGAGAATGAAAGTAGTTAATTTAACAAGAGGTCACAGCATTAGTTTTTCAACGTTATTTTCTCTTCCATGATCAATTACAGAAAGGAAAATAAAGGCTATTTTGTTAAATAAATGAAAATGCATAAACACTTCCGAGGTCGACTGGCATTATCTTCAGTAAGCTTTTGAAATACAATTTTAATTTCCTTTAATTATCTTTTGTTTTATAATAAAGATGATATGCTTGTCATTTAGTCATCATTCCAGAAGAAGAGGCATTTTAAATCCCCAATGATACCAAAAGTCGGGCTTTGTGGACAATTAAATGTGATATTTGTGTACGGCGCGCTGCAGTACCAAACCAACAAACTTGATGGAATAAAGAACGATTGGAAGAGGTAATGATACCAAAAACCAATCTTAGCGGACAATTAAATGTGATATTTGGTACGGCGCCGCAATATCAGACCAATACATGGAATGGAGAAAATTACCACGGGAGGAGGCATTGTTGTTTTTACAAAATAATTTTTTGCGTTTCTTAAAACATTTAAATATTGAAATCACTTTTAAAGCGTTTGTATGATTAACAAAAAATTATCGCCATGGTCTAAAGAAAGTATTTTAGCCGTGTCTTCATAAATATTATATTTTTTTCGAAATTAATATGTGTGTAAGAGTATCCCGTATTGGGGTCAATTTAACAAGACTGTGAGCTTGCCCAATTTTAGACCAATAGGTCTGCAATCTCGGGTCTAAAACCAATATTTTCTCCAACACTACTGGTGAATTTTTCAAATTTCTACTACAAATAGTTATTGCATATTTCCAACAGATCTCTTTCTTAAACATCTTTTCTATTCAAATTCTATTGGCCTTGGACCCAAGCTCGGAACTGCGGCCAACATTCGTACATCTTTTACGAAGCTAGGAGGTGGACACTGTTTTTGGAGCTTGCCCTGGACCCAGTGTAAAAATGTACAATTAATTATCTCTTGCACTAAATAAAAATGAATAAATAAGTTTAAGAGTTTATAATAAATATATAACAAAACATGCATTTGAATTAAACAGTCAGACGGTCAGTACAATTTTCGGCTTTTTATGACATATTTTAGTTGTGTGATGGTGTTGGATGAACCTGACTTTGAACATAAAAACAACCATCCACCTGAATTGTTCATGCATGCATTTTTAATGTCTTCATTGTAGATAAGTAATCATTTAATCTTTTGATACTTTGGTGATGAATGTTTTCATCTCCCAAAGCTAGAAAGTGTCAAGTTGCTGTCTGTAAAATGAATATATGCTTATTTTCAACCGACTATCACATCATCAACATCCCATATCAGATCTAGTGCTTTTAGGGAAGTCTTGTTCACAATTAAATATATCTTCATCGCTTTCGAGTTTTTTTATTTTCATTTTTTTTGTTTATGGAACTGTCAAAAATGTTTGTAACATTTTTTCATTTAAGAAAGGTACTTAGATGTTGCACAATGATTTTCTCCATCGCAAGTCTCCTTGGGAAGGCGCAACTCTGGACAATGTTGTCTGGTCGCATGTAACAATATGACTGATCACACGCATTTGATTTCTCTTGAGAATAAAAAACTTATTTGGTCGATTGATAAATACTGGGTGAGAATACTTTGAAATAATTTAATATTTTGAATGTATCCATTTTTTGTGATTCTAGGAAAAAATGTCATGCGTGAGGTGGCAAATTCGAGGATTGTTGGTTGCCGTTAAAATTTAGCTAGTAATATACACCATTTCGTTGACATGTAAAATCGTGGGACATGATGAACTTGAAAATAACAAAAAAAATTGGACAACTCGAAAATCAATGTTTTGACAGTACTCATTGATCACATTCCTTTCACCAAATGTCAATAACGATTCCATATTGTTGAATATTGACTTTATAAATAAAAGTATTACCTTTTAACTGTTAATTGTTTGAACATTTATAATAAAATATTAATGCACATTCTTATATTAAATTTAATAATTACGACCAATTCGGATACAAAAAGTAACAATGCAACAGCTTCTTACCAAGATTTATGTCTGTGGTGTAAAGTGTCTGCAAAAATTTTATCTTATTTATTCAATGAAGCTTTTTGTGATAGAAACAATAGTGCAAATTATTCATCAAACATAAACTCTGGATCCAGGGTTATAGAAAGTCTCTCAGACATTTGTTTTCGTGTCAAGTAATATTTTTTAGGATATGGGAACCTGTCTCATGCAGGTATGTTTTTATAAGTTGTGTATAGAAAGTGGTTCTTTGGCGCGTATGAGGATTGCCTTCGTCGCCACGGTTACAATCCCACTCAGGAAGCTAGTAGCGCAAGACACTTGTTAGTTCGCTTTTCGAAGGTCGGCGGTTTCTCCGGGAAATCCGGTTTCCTTCCCTTCCCTAAACTGATGTAACTCTAAGGAGGCGGTTGCAACTTCCATATATATAGTATAAAGAGCGAATTCATTGGTATGAAATATGGTTCACTTGCGGACCAAAACAGAAGCAGTTTCAACTTTCATATATAGCATTTAGAAAACAGGGGGGGGAGAATTCATCGGTATGAAATATGTTTCACATCCGGAACAAAGCACTTGCGATTTCCACCTTGAAAACAAAGGAAGGAAACTCACTGGTATAAAATATATTTCACTTCCGGACCGAAGCAGCAGATAGAAAACAAAGGGAATTAATTCATTGGTATAAGATGTTTCACTTCCGGGGCACCTGTTTATGGGCTATGTCTACCGGAGTAAACCGATAAGGAATCAAACAATGATATACATTTACAATTACAGTATAGTCTTGTCATATGACATCTAATGAAAGAGTACGCACATTGAATTTGAAAGAAATTATTTTGCAACCTGTATTCAGATCGTTTATAAAGTTACATTTATCATATAACCCTCACTTTATTTAAATATTCTTTATCTAGAAAACGCATTAATCATTATATATTTTTTTCGTTCGGTGGGTATATTTAAATCATTATTTGTCATTGTCGATTCTGACGGGATAATATTTAAGACGCTAAAATCATAATACATAAAATTGATTTTTGCCTGTCACTTTACCTTTAAATGCTACAACAAATAGATTTCAGAAATTAATAATTCAAAATGAACATTGTGTTATGTACCAGTAATAGAAAAATAATGAATAGTGTTTGTTAAGAGTGATATACAAACAGAAAATATATGTCTTCACAGAAAATTCTCATTCATAATAACAAAAAACGGACAAATTTATTTCCCCAGGATAGGTTATAATTACAGTCGAAGCTTCTCAAAAAAAATTCTATAAGACGAGAAACCCGTGGCGTTTTTCTGTTCAAATATTCATGTAAAAAATCATTTCATACTGTTTTTAAAACCCCGTTAAATTGCTGGAATCGACTGATAGTTAAATGTAAATAACGGCGGCTCTTGAGCGAACTACAGGCCTCATTTTTACTATAAACACAAGGGAGAAACAGTTACATTTATAAATATGCTCATTTGATAAACTGTATTGGTGACATTCTGTACCTAGGGTAAAGAAAATCTTCACAAAGGGATATAGAAAATCTTACAATTTTATTTAAAAATTGATTTTAATTTGAGTCTTAGAAATAAGATTGACTTATTGATTTGGATTTCATCGAATCTTTCTGAAAACAAAATGTTAGATAGTATGTATAAAACACTATTAGAGGATACAGTCCCAGTGTCTGTTCCAATGCCCAAGTTGTTGATTTTATAACAAGTTGTCCATGTGTTTAACTTGTATCTTAATTGCTTATTCCGATTGTCTTGTGCTTTTGTCTTTTGCAAAATACATAAGTATCGCATAGATATTGACCTATATGTTCATATATTTAATGCACATAAATATTTAATTAAGTATATAAAGGAACATGAAAATTCCAACCTTATGCTGTATATGTCATATACCATTTTTTAAATTTAATAATAAAATTCATTCAAAAAAAGGTACATGACATAAACGTGAAGCGCTTTTTCCTGTTAAATCATACCAATGTAAATCAAACACAAACATAACAGTTCACGTTCAAATTTCAACCCTGAATACAACGTAAAAACTTTGAAAACTTGTAAATAAGAATAAACACGTGAACCATTTTGAATTGTATTCTTGACTGGGACGTAAAACCCATGCATTCATTCAATCGATCAATCCATTTTGAATTGTTATTTGAACATTAATTGGTATGTTTGGTTTTGGGTTGATAGTTGTCATATTATAGACATATATATTATTTGAACATTTTATTCAACAAATTCAAAAAAATTATTATATTATGGCATTATATAGCCATAGCCCCCTATAACCCTTATTACAAAATACAATTGTATGAAAAGGATGTATATGTTGTAACACAGTAATCAACAAATGCAGAAACTGTAGAAATGTTCTGCTTTTGCTAGCATTGCCTTTTGCAAAATACGTGAGCATCGCATAGATATATTTTATTTATGCTAAATTATTTTACGTAACACAAAATTACAAGCTTGTGATGTACATGTGATTTGAACATGCATTGGTATGTTTGTTATTGAGTTGATAGTTGTCATATTGTAATGTTTTAACATTTCATTCAACAAATTCAAAAAGTTATAATATACACTAAAACATCCCCACTTATTCAAAACTAAAGCTCCCTATAATTCTTCTTATATAAACAATTGTATGAAAGGGATCGAATTCGATGCATATGCTGTAATAGCACAGTAATCAACAAATGCAGAAATTGTAGAACCATGTGTTAAATGCAAATATATATTTCATTAAGTATGTCGAATCATTACATGTTAAAGATCCGTTTAATTTTAGTTTTATTTTTTACAATGTGCAATATTATCTATGTAGACTATGTGGTGTTGATATGAAATTCATTGCAGCTATGAATGTGTCATTGCCAGTTAAAAATACAATTTTAATTTCACTTTTAATAATGAATTCATATCATTGTAACACATGTAAAATATTTATTTAATAAAAGACTTTACAGCAACACGTGTTTAACGCTAAATCAAACAATGGTTTAATTATGTTGCACGTTTAAGAGAAATTGTCTGCCTAAAAGTACTTGTCCCAATGTCATATACCATTTTTGTTAAATTTTATCATAAATTACATTCAAAAATCGAAGTTGACACCAAATTAAACACCCGTGATATCTCAAATTTGTCAGAACAATCGATAAACTAAAGACGTTGTGCTTTTCTATTTTATTTTAGTGTTATTTTGTCAAAACAATTGCAAAATAAATTTCGTATATGAAGTCGTTTAGTCCTTGTACTTTTATGTAAGGCTTACAAAGTCTTGAAGACATATTTGTGTCAACCTTTGTTTGCATTCTCGTAACCCGTAAAACATTGCAACATGGTCCTGTTAGTCAATAAAGCATATTGCAGCACCACGTAAATAGCTAGTGGATGAACCATAGACATGGTGTACTATGTTTTAGGATGTATAATGTTCTATATAAAATGGAATAAAGATATTTGAAACAATTTGTATTCGGCAATGGCCAAAGCGCGACCAATGAAGCAATACAACAAACGGCTCCTTTCTTTCGTATTGCCAATCATTAAAAATTAAAGTTTTTTAGTTTGTTTTAAAAAAAACTGTTTGCAGAAGGGCAGATATGACCAAATGGCTATTTTTCGTCATTTGTCAGCCGAAATGAACTTTTTAAGAAGTAAAAAACATTATTCTAACAACTGATTTTAAAATTCTCGATTTTGACAGACACTATATAAGTGATATCCAGTGATGTGGATTAGAAAGAAAAAAACTTTTTGATTAAACTTGATGTCTTTGACAGTTGTGAACGCAAACAAGAATATACGCAAAGAAACAAACAAGCAAATTAAAAAACAAGACATGGTAAATGAATATTGAGACAAAACAAAATAACTTTCTTTTGGAGTGTCATACTATCACAATGTTCATTCTGTAACAATGTTGCAACAATTTTGGGATGTCATTATGTTGATTATAATAATTTTTGAAAACATTTTATTGTATTTATGTTTAAAAAAAATTAAAAAAAAATTGGTTAATGCAGAGCACATGCAGACAGATTGCAATTCAGATATGCTGGTCAAGGAACTTTACTTGGATACTTCCGACAGTTACACAGAGAAAGTACTGCGACTAGTATAGCATTTTTTAAATAAATTACATTGAATAACATTATATTTCACTAAATCGACAACAAACATGCTTATGTTCAAATCATAATCCTAAAACCAAAGTACAAACTTAAAAACTGCCTTCTTAAATTATGATGAACCAGGGAAGTGAGACCGGATGCTTCAGAACGGTTAGCATCTCCTGCAAAGCTAGCTACACTCTCAAAATGTGACAGAAAAATGTAAAAATAGAAACTATCACAATAGTACTGAGTAATTTAAAAATATATAGACATTCGTGTTCATTATGTTTTATTTTGATGTATCTCAAATCATAAAAAATTAACCACAGCAAAAACAATGGAAAGATTACCATTTCTACCCTCCGCTAAAATTTTAACTTAATGCTGAAAAAATCTAAAACAACGCAAATAAGCCAATTTGATCATTTCTGTAAAAATTAATTATCAAATAACTTAAAAGATACAAAGTTTAACGAGAGGGGTACAAAAGGAAGCCTTGCCAAAAATATTCCGATTGTTTCTTTGTCATCAATTTTTGCTATTTGTCTCTGTTATTGGGGTCATACACGTGCTGTAAGACCAAAATAATAATCTGTTTCTATGTTTCATTTCTTCATAACGCTTTATTTAATTAAGTGTTTCTTTTTGTTTTTAAACAGAACAAAATGAGTTATTTTCTAGCAAAAAATGAAGTGTTTTCTAGCCAGACAATGATAGTATAATAAAAGACTAGAGAGAATTGGTATTCAATTAAGAATTGGGGTTCCTCCCAGCCACACCAGTAGGTTGTGTTCCGACTCCTCCTTGACAAGTCCCCGTATCAATAATAAGGGTTGTCTGTTGGCAGTGACATGATATTATCCCCGGTTAATTAATATTATTTTGCTGTGTTTCAGCTATAAAATTCACCTGAAGATTGAGTAGGGTAAGTTCATAACCTTGGATATAATTATTATCATTTCAAGTCGCTGAAAAATGAGAAAATAACTTATTTTAAGTTTTGATGACAACATTTTTTGTAACAAATCTGAAATAAATTACAGATCTCGTTTTTAAGAAAAAAGACACTTGTATTTGACATCACTAATTAATATCATGTTTGAAAATTTGGTTAATTTGATATTTTTATTTCAGAAATTAACTTGATACATGAACTTACTTACGCAGCTAATTTTTTAAATATAAGAAATGCAAGTAACTAAAAAGTTCCCGATATACCTTTCTTATTTAATAAATAAATGAAAAATAAACAAACAAATAAATAACCATAAGGTATTGAGTTTGATACAATTTTTACGTTTACCGACTTAGAAAATTTGTCACAAATAAGTCGGATGTTCCTAACGTTTGGTGTTGCATTGCATTCTTTATTGACTCATGACTTGTTTCATTTATTTCACTTTTGCCAAAAAAATGCTTTCAACTATACATATCGGCTATTGTATATTTAATCAAATTTTAAATCATTTAAAAAACAAAAACAAAACCGCCACAAACAAGTCTGATCATTTCTAACGTATGTTGTAAAATTTTCATTGATTTCACTTTTGCAAAACAAAATTGCTTTCAACTATACATATCGGCTATATATCCTAAATTGAACCATTTTTTTATTATTTGAAAAACAAATAATAGATACCGCCAAAGTTCTGATACAATTTTCAAAATCTTGAACCTGATCTGGAATGGCTCTTCATAGTAAAAAAAAAACCTAAAACCAAAAACATTGAATCAAATTTTAAAATATTTGAAAAACATAACCGATATGTACAGGCGAAATACCAGAAAAGAGTCCTTACGAAATTTTAAAAATACTCTAAATTAGAATGGTTCTTCATAGTCAAAGAACCAAAGGCTAGGTTTTACTCTTGTTCCAAGATTCTGATCCGTAAAACATGTATCTAAATGTACTAATTCAATAATTTTGATTTTTCTAATAAATTTTGCTTAAACTAAAAGAACCTAAAAACCGATTTATTTATGAGTAGTATAAAATGAATCATCAAATAAAATAAGCCTGTAAATAAATATGGTATTACCCAATTCGCGTTAATTTTCAAATTTAATTTAGTTGATTTATTTAATCCAATACATATAATATGACATCCGTAATACAAATAAATTTTTATCTGTATTTAGCAAAAAGTATTATTTTCAATTAGTCTAAAAGATATTAAATGAGTCGCTTCTTATCAAAATAATCTTACACCTCTTACACAAAACCCAGCGTGAATATTAGACAAAATGGGCGTGTCTCCACCAACGGGCGTGTCAATGCAATTATGGGTGTGAGTAGTAAATTGTTACAATTTCATTGGCTGATTATATATGTTGCAGATTTCATGAACAATATCTGAAAGTTGTATTTTTAAGAAAGACACACATGGTTTAAGCTAAGTAGGATATACTTGAACGCATGCACCTGATTTACCAACAAGAGATGAGTTGTTTTATCTTCTCAATGGAATGGTGTTTATAACATGGCCGCTGCACTCATAGGGGTAAGTGATGGATTATCAAATACTTCAGCTTAATCTAGATCTTATCCACAAAATGTTACATGTTACCAAATTTATTTTGAATAACATGTACGTCCCATTTTTGAATTAAAAATATAAATTGAAGTAGCATTAAATAGATAAATTTAATCAAATTACATAAATCGTATTGTATAGAATTAGATTTTTCTTCTTTAATATACAAGAAAATGTTTCAATTGAGATTCAAATAAAATGAATCATTTTCAAAATTTACATTTTGATAAACTAAAAAACTTAAGAATTTTTATTTCATTATAAGAAATAACATTGAAGTTCAATCTGTTACCTATAAGAGAAATTAATGTTTATGCGATATCCAAGAATACTGGTTCAACTAATAATTTAAAACATTTGTTAAATTAAAGAGTAAATAGTGCAATTTTCCTGCTGTGCTTAGAAATGTTGATTTGGATACGTATTTATTTTATGTACATGTTTCTAGCAAAATAGTGTACGCAGGTGCATATATAGATGTTAAAACAAATTAAAAGCATCTTAATTTTCTGTGTATGTTGGGTCGTCGGTAAGTGTTCTCTGAAGTATGCACATGCATTTCACTTTCAGAAAATGCATACCATTTTTTAAATAAAATAAATGCTCTATCCTTTATTTAAATTGTATCGGCTAGAAAAGACTTAAACTATGTTTCTCAGCGAAATACTTTCAAACTGTCAATTCAATTTAATTGAATTCAATTCATTTCAATATTTATTCCGTAGTTTTAATATTACATCTTTGGGAAAAAAATGAATTTGAAAATGCACAATGTATCTTTCATTTGTCCGTCATTGATAGATGATATAAGTTTAGACATTGGTTATTGCATTCAAGAACATCAAATTAAACAAATAAAGAATTGTACATTTATGTACCATCAAGAACGTTTTTAGACTGCAAAAAAATGTTACACAATTTACACAATTGCAAAATTGACTATTCATTGCAGCTTTCCTTCAAGAACATTTTCAAACTATTAAAATTATCTACACAATTACAAAATTGACCATTCATTGGGGTCTTGCTTCAGAACATTTTTCAAGCTGTTAAAGTATGTTATTTGCGCAATTATAAAATTTGCCATCCATTGGAGTATTACTTCAAGAACATTTTCAAACTGTTAAAATATGTTATCTGCAAATTACAGATTTTTTATCTGGACATATCATAAATTATTTGCTATAATTTAGTATCTTTACTACCCGCTCAATGTGTAAATTCACGCAGTTTAGATGCAATTACCGGTGTCTAGGTGTGACAGAAATCGGGAAATCCACCCCAGGTTGTCAGCTACATGTGGTAAAATAGTCACTTTGGACTTAATCAAGAAAATAATCTTGACAAAAAATAGTGAAACACGTCGAGCAGCATAGAACAGCTTTAAAAATCTATTATAAACAAACACAATTATCTATTTACAATCACGACGAATGAACTATCTGATACACACAATTTAGATCAGCCATTGATAAGAACATGTCCAACACGGTGACCAGTCGCTTGTTTAATTATTTAAAATATAATCTAGATTTTAAACCTCTGAATAAAAATAAAAAGTTATTTATTTAAAGTGGCTTAATCTGTCAATCAGTTAGTGTATCTTTATTTTTATCTACTTATCTAAGCGAACATCAAGGTTAAATTTTCTTTAAATTTTTTATGTGAGACTGGGACAAGATAGTCCTAATCTTAAAATCAAGGGCACTATTTTAGTACATATATACATGTATGTGTGTGTATACGTATTTTTTCATGGTGGTTTAAAACATACTACGCATCAAATTTTAAAATGGTCCCAGTTTCACAATCATTCCTTGTCTATAAGATTTTGAGGATCACTTCTTGCTTTTAACTTCTGTATTTAATTCTGACAATAATGTTAATTTGTAGTTCTGAAAAAGCGTACCAAAATTTGTTAAACTATTGTTTAGGAAAATCTTAGTCGAGTAATGGTTGTGAAACCATACCAGACCCCAGTTTCACGATCATTCCTTCAATATATTTTGGACCTTTGGATACATTTTTCGACTCCTTGAAAAAAATTGGTTTCATAATTTTGGCGAAGCACTACTGATGTAGAATTGTATTCGGAAACGGTCGTCTAGTGGTGTAAAATTAAAACTGGTATGATATGTAATTCAGTAAGACTTTCCTAAACATAAATTTTCAAATAAAAAAACTTAATACATTTGTAATATATTGATAATATTTAAGCTATATATATTCCGGAATTTTAAGTGTCATTTTGAAGATAACTTCAACAAAATATAAAATGTTATAGAACAAAAAAAGACAACTTATTCATAAAGCTGTTATTTCAAATTAATTTGTCAGTTTACAAAGTTTTTTCTTTGCTCAAGATTGTGGTTTGAACATGGATTGTAATGTTAGTGTTTGCAATTGATTTGTATCAAAAAACGTGGAATGAGTAACCCAAGTTGATTTTTGCATACAATAATCCAATTCATTAATTGGAATTTTTAGGTTGGAATTTCCAATATTTAAGTCGAACAAAATTGTTAAAATACAAATAGTATCTTTCAAAATTAAAAAAAAATGTTAGTTTTTAAAATAATGAATGAATAGTTATGCTTGTATATTTACTCAAGTTAAAAAAGGAGTTTGAACTTTAAAAAATAAGACACGTCTTTATTTGTGAAGCTAACAAAATTACTTGAATTTTAACTCCTGAACCACATGGGGTGTTTTATTTGAAAACGGAAATAAAAAGAGGTTTTATTTATTTAAACTTAAGAATGGGATTAAAAACATTTTTTCCGATTGATTAAAAAAAGAAAGATTTTGTGAGGAAACGTTAAGTAACAGACAAACGCATTGCGTTTGATTTAAAACCATTAAGAAAGATTTGAATATCATGTTTTAAAATCAAGTTCAGCTAGTTAAATTTTAAGTTTTCGAGTATTTAAAGAGTATATACATAAATTTTTAACCAAAAATACCAAAAGAAAAAACCGCAGTGAGTTGCGATATATCCAATAAGACTTACCACCTTAAAAATATTTATCCAATGAATATCATAAAAAAAATTACAAATAATACATGGATAGGATTCTGGAACTAGAGACTATCTCTAATGTTTACCAGTCTTCTATGTAAACCAAAATTAAAACATCCAACGAAGTGGTATAATTAATTATATAGCAAATATAACCGCTTTATCTCTAACGCGGCTTTCTTGTCCATTGCACCCCAAACTTTTCTCTATGTTGGAATGATTCGGAACCAAGGACAATCTTCAATTATGAAGATGAAGGAATACTTTTATTTTTATTTTGTTGTCCCGCAAGCATTAGGATCAAGTACGTCCAGAAAAAAAGTTTTATGATTCTATATTATTTTTACACATTGCAATTTTATTGTTATTTATTAATATTATTTATTCTGTTACACCCCATTCCATTAAAGAAGGTTCTCAATAATTTAGCAGAAATCAAGAAAATTAATAATATTTATGTAAAGCGGAATAAATAAAGCAGACATCATGCTGAAGCTAACTAGCATGTTCATTGCAACCTAGACTTGAATCATGCATATATAAAAAATAACAAACGGTGAACCAACAATCGAGCATGTATATTTTGAAGTCTTTAAAAAAATATTCTTTGTCCATCCTAACTTGAGGATTGTATCATTAGTATTCCCAAAAATGTGTCTGCCTTTTCTTTTCTATTGCACATGCCTTATTTTGGCCGTTTTTTCATTAACTTTTATGGTTTCGTGTTCTTGGCTTCATTGGCTGTTGCGAAATTTAAGTTTGTAAGTTGCAAATTTCCGTCTTCTAATAATTAGTAGCAAATAAAATAGTTTTTTCTTTGCTTTGCATGTTTTGTCTTACCGTTTGATCATTATCTTGTATTGTGTCGTGTTTTTGGTTGCATTGGCTGATGTTTCTAAGTACATGTTTTAGTTTCTTCTCCTACATGTACATGAAAATCAGGAGTCCCAATATATTTTGCTTTTTGGTGCATTTTTGTGTGATTGTTTTACAATTAACTCGTATTGTCTTGTTTCGCGTTTTTGGTTGCATTGGATTTTGACTAGTACATGCTTTTGTTTCAAATTTCAATTAAGTAAAAAAAATCCCGCTGGCTTTATCTCTCCCTAGTTTCAGTGCTTCGAAAACTTTAAAACAATAAATAAAAAATAGAAAAAAAATAATTTCACCTTACACACAAAAAGCTTTGACTAAAGTGTATTTTAAAGAAGAATATAGAGATTGCGTGACGTTAAATCATATACATTGATCAAAGTTAACTATGAAAATGATATTGTTAATGTAACCTTTGACGCGTTACTCCGCGAGGTGGCACGGCTTTTATATCTGAAGACAACTAGAAAAACGAAGAGAGTCATAGAAAATGATGAACTACATGGCAGTAAAATTGTTTAGACAAAGGCTATATAGTTGTGTGACATTTGTATCGGTATTAACCGTTCACTTAACTGCATCATCCTTCATTAGGCCACACCAAATTAATTTCTAGGTCGTCAGAAAACAAATAATTATGAATAAAATTTAAGAAGAAAATACAATTTAAAAGAACAAGAAGTGATTGAGCAATTTAAAATTAAATTTATTTTTTCTTCTAAAGAACATTTTCTCATTATAGGCGTACACTTTGAACCAGGCGAGCGAGAGTAAAGGGAAAACCGCACAAACAGATAGTTATTGCGTGAAAAGGCAAACAAAAAAAAAAACAAAAAAAGAAACCCATATAAAACAGAATATATGTTGTGCTTACAAATTCAAATTCCATGTAACAAATGATAAATCAATCAGTGTACTAATATCACAATCCGGGTGGTGGAATTTGCGAAACAACAAACACTGGTATGATTGACATTCGTCGAAAACGATTTGAAACTGAATATAATTTTATTATGAATATTGTCTTAGCTGGATTTGGTAAAATACATTTTGATCCTTATGTTTGTCTCATTTCGACATCTTAAAAATATTTAGATATTTACAATTTTAGTGTGAACACTATTGCTGATAAATTTAATTCCGAAACGACCGCCTTGTGCTGCAAAATTAGAACAGGTTTGTAGTTATGGTGTTCTGTTAGGGTCAAATTTGCGATTTGTACGCGAAGAAGCGAAGTTGCGAGGATACGATGGCGAAGAGGCGATAAGGCCAATTTAGCCTTGATGGTAATAATTACATGCGGGCGGGTCTGACAAACTAGAAATTAATTTGGTATGGCCTTATCTATTCTTTATCTGCCGTGGCGGAGATGACACGATACTGTGTGTTTTAACGTGATAAATCTGCTCTCTGGAGAGTTAAGATTAACTCGGGAACCTTGGATGTGATATTAATTAAGTGCCATCACTAGATTGATTCTAGTATTAATACGATTTTATTGTGTGTACGAGTTGAACGGGAAATGTTAAGTGTTGTTTAGCTCTATTACTTTGTTCATGAGTTATCACCATTTAATCAAATTAACTTAATTTTATAAACCAAAAACAAAATTAATTTTATAGAAATATGTATTCTTTGCTAAACAGAATCAGTCATATCCGATATCTAATCCTGCTACGGTAACATGAATTCTACTAGCGTTAAATGACACTTAACATTCTACAATTTATGACGAAACAAAAGATTGAGCATTTATCTAATATTAGGAGCTGACTTCCAACTGGCAAACAAAGTAGAAAACAAAAAAAATACAGATTATAAAAAAGTCATTTTGATGAAATGATTTCCAACTGGTAATGGTTATTCAATACATATTAAAAAATAACATTTTCATGAAGTGACTTTCAACCGGCAAAAGTTTATACAAAAATTGCATTACAAAAACCACTTTCATGGGCTGACATCCAACTGGCAAAAGGTTATACAAAAATGCATTATAAAAATCATTTTCATGAGATGACTTCTAACTGGCAAAGGTTATAGCAAAATGCAGATTATAAAAAATACATTTTCATGATGAACTTCTAACTGGCAAAAGGTTATACAAAAATGCAGATTATAAAAAACAAATTTTCATGATCTCAATTTCATTCAGTTTCAACTTCAGTTTAATCCACAAACAACAGACCCTTTCCCTCTACACAGGGAGTAAGTCAGTAAGTGACTTATTGTTTAAAGTGGCATCACCCTTGTTTCAACTGTCATATACCATTTTTAAAAGGTATCATTCGGTACATTAAACAAAATTGTACATGCCACATCTATTCGTAGTTAGAAAATGAAAAGATACAATAGTACTAATACAAATTACACAAATCTAAAATTAAATTAAATAGAAGATTAAATAGAAGATCATAAAGCTGATGCTTTACTGATAAGAACCAGTTATATCAAAGATAAGTTATAAATAAAACTCTGGAGGATTTTTTACAGACATATACATGTACCATTTTAATTTAATTAGTAAACTGAACAAGTCTATTCAATTTATTTAAAAACCAAATACAAACCGCAACAAAACAATAAAAATATGAAATATGATGTGTAAGCATTTGACAAAAACATCAAATCTCTTGTTTCCAAAACACACATATAACACTCACCATTCCATTTTTATACTATATGGATATTATGGGAATTTTTGTGGTCGGATACCGGCGGTAATGGTATTTTATATAAGTATTTACGACTAATGAAAATAAAAAGTATTTCGGATTGTGGTGTTCACGTTGATAAAATTAAAATTCAATATGGATATATTGTACCTTAGTCATAAAATGGTTAATTAAAGCCAATATTTGACGTATCGCCGACCACGCCCACAATGTTCCGACACTGGCCGTCATCACGGTACCAAAGCAGCGTCACGGCAACTAATGACGTACTAGTGTCAGTGACGTCTTTAAATGGCGCAATTCAGGCCGAGTTTTCATTCTTTTTGCGTGTAAATCCAGCATCCGGCCATTTGTAGGCGTGTCCGGCGATACGTCAATTGGTTAAGGGCTAAGATGTTGAATAAGTATTTATCTAAAATGTTTGTGTTTGATTTAAAACAGTAACCAAAGTTGATTTTTGCACTGATACAACGATCTAAACATAGCCCTCAGTTTAATTTTCTATCAAAACCAATAAAACAAATAACCAAGAACAAGAGTTGAATAAGGATACATGTAAGCCTAAACTCCATAAAGGTGCAAAACAATTATGGGGCACTTGTGGAATCAACTCCAGATCCCTTTGCTTTCAGTCCAAGAACTTTGACCATCATGCTGCGTGGCACTTACAAATAAACCCCAAAACACTTAAAACTAAAAAGGTTTATTTTACCAAACTGATTTCTTTAGTTTTTATAATTCAAAAATTATAAAATAATTGATTATTTTGTACTAGTATTATTTGTTTACAACATTATAACCCATTATTCAATCTTGTATTAAGACAAAATGAATTCAAGATATGAAAATCGCATTGTTTTATGGTAATTTTTTGCGACAATCGAATTTTTTATGGTAATTTTTTACGACAATCATTTCTGATTGATGGTATTTATGTATGTTCTACATTATTACAGCGGAAAGAAAGTCTCGTGGGACTTGATTGTTACTTCAAAGTGTTTTTAAATTAAAAAATATCATTTTATATGAAAAAAAGGTCTTGTAGCACGAATTAGAGAAAGGAACCTAAATGAACTCAACTAATTACGGATGGCAAATTTTAAGGAAACAAAATACCTACTATATACTTATAGTTAAGGCCATGTTATTATTTTTTCATTTTTCAGTAACTCTAAAAGCTAAAGCGTTGGTCCTTTGTACATGGAGTTATAATAATGAAGTAGGGAAAATAAACCGAGTCACATTATTAATCAAAAACAAACATACCAATCCATTTTCAAAACACAATCCTAATACAAGTAAAATGCAACATAATTGTCATATTACAATTTGTTTATGTTTCATTCGCCAAATTATGAATTTTTAAAATACTTGTATTTTATTCAGAAATTTAAAATGTTCATAAAACGACATTGCCACTTGTGTTTTCAAATGATACTTGGTTATTCTTACGAACAATTTGAACAATGGGGAGTCGTAGTTGACGTGTTGTACAGGTGTTGCAAAATATTCTTAGATGGCATTTGTTACAAAATATAAGCTAAAAAATCAATATACGTGTGTATATATATACGTGTTTGTATGTTTACCAAAAAGCTGAAATATATTTTTGATCGGTTGTAGCATTAAAAAAACGATACATCGGTTATTGCACTAGGTTTAAAAGTGCAAGGGACATGCACTGGCACAGATCCACTCTGACATACTACTATTTAAACAAAAATGGGATAGATTGTGTGTTCATCCACTGTAAGGTATATGGGACGTGGAACTAATAACAAGATTATTAAAAAGGACTTCTCCGAAATATTTTTCAATGCAAATTCAATCAGTCAGATACTAAATGCAAATTTGATAAACCGACTTCAGCTCAAATTGATGTTATTTTTTGTTGGTGGTCTACGGTTAACTCCAAACAGGTTTGAAGTCGGACTGAGGTAATCCCCCCGTAAACTCACACAGGCATCAATTTATTCCACATTTATTAAAGTTTAAAAGGCGTGCTAAGGTAATGAATTACGAAATATTTGATGTTAGATTGTCATATTTACCGAGAGACCGGTCATGAATGAATCTATATCATCTGTATTGCTTGAAATGTTTTCAGACTGCACTTAAAGACCCACACCATAAGGTACCATGAAAATAAAAAACAAACATTCTAATCCATGTCCGAATCACAATCCAGAAACAAAGTATAAAACTTTGGAAGTCAGGTTAGACACTTGAACTTTTACCAGGGAAGTGAGACCGGGTGTTCCGGAAGGGTAAGTGCCACCTGTTTAGCTAGCTACACCCGCCACGCGTGTAATCAAAATTGTGTGAAAGGAACATGGAACTATGGGACTTCAAATATATCCAAGGCAATCCTGGACACAGAGACACCAAACTTATTAACAGTACGAAAATTGCGTTCTAATCGCGATATCTTAGAAAATGTCATGACTGTCCTTAAAGCATGCTCTCAAAGCTCAAGGGCCAGATGATTGTACATGACGCGTGTCAAATGTGCGAGAGCATACGTGAATCAATTAGGACCCCATTTGTAAGAGGAATGCTTGTCTTAGCCAGTGTTAGCATACATAACTAACCATTGAGTCGGTATCTCTTCTGGTGAATGTTTCCTGGAAGATATCACAAACTCAGTAGGCAATAATTATAAAAACTACCACAAGTGGTTGGTTCAAGTGTAAGTCAAGCACAAGTATAATGTGCTTCTTTTTGGATCATTTTATTTGATAAGAATTCAAAAGTATCACATGCCACAAGAGTTTAGAAGTGTACAGTGTATAAATGTAAAGAGCAAATGTTTGCGGTTTTGGCTACAAGTTCGTCAACTTGTGTATGTTGCATCCTTATATAAGCTTTGAAAATAAATATTATTTATTGTTTGTTTTGCGTTTTTATTAACCAAATTTACCACATTCCATGCTTTTGCAATGACATGACAGACAAAAGTTGCAGTATTTTAAAATGTGTTTTTTATACAAAATACAATATGGTGATATATTAGCCAAATGATAAACAATATGAAATCTGCTCAAAAAGAATTTCAACACGAATAAAGAAACACTGTTTAATAAAGGAGAAATTCGAGAAAATATTTGAGTTGGATTTTAAGCATTTACTTTTTCTCGTGGTCTGAAAACACTTCTTTGCTTTATAATTTGATATCTCCATCGGCTACATTCACATCTTTTAGTTCTTTTAGATTGTGATTTGAATATGAACTGGTATGTTTGTTGTTTTTTTTATTTATAATTATACGAAATAGCAATTTTTGTGCTAAAACGTTGGTGTCCTCTGAAACTATTGTTGTTTTAAGTTTAGATATAATAGTATTCGAACCTTCATCTTTATGTATGGGTAACAAGCTCGTAACTAGAAGTGCTTTACATTCAATGTGACCTACCCACAAACTGTTTCGAGTTTGATCTCTTTTTTACATAGGGTTTAACCATCCAACTCATTTTACAACCAGTGGTTTCAGAACACTCGGGTTCAAAATAAAAAATATACTTTATTTTACGCAGTCCACCAAAAATGCTGCATTTTCTTATTATCAAGATCTTTGTGAAATTACATATTATATCAGTTTTAATTTTACAGCACTATATTACCGTTTCGGAATACAATTATTCATCACTTGTGCTTGGACAAAAATTAAGAAATCAAAATTGTTATCAGGATGTTGAAAAGATACCCAAAGGACCAAAATAAATTTTACCAAATTTAGCTAAAGAAATACTTTGCATGAGTGAGTATAATAATAATTCAATTTTTTATTCAAATATATTTTTTAGATTTGAATAAAACATTATTGGAACAACAGAGCCAATACTTTTACATTTTTCAAAATTAATAAATTATTTTACGTTCCACAAATCGTGTAACATAAATCTGAACACGGGTTGGGTCCAAGACAGCACCACTTAAAACAAACTTAATAATTAAAAAAAGCATACCATTTAAATCACTTTACTTATAAATTTTATTCAATAAAAAGGCGATTTTTTCATACTCACATGGTGGACTACACTACCCTTTTGTGGAGCAAAAGTGCATGGCAAAGTTGTTTTCAATTTGCTTTAAAGTGGGTTTAAATGGGTGTATTGTGAAACTTTTCAACAAACTATCCGCATAAGTAAGTGCAGAAATCGTGGATTTACAAGCAGAAAAATTGTAACTTTAAATAATCGTAAATAAAAATACCCTACCTACTGACAGGTGACAGAAAAACTATACCCAGGGATTTGTATAAAGTTCAAAGATTTGTATGACTAGCTCATGACTGGAAAATCTTAGGTCACTGATCAAAAGAAAACCCTGTCTAGTTGTCGGACTTGAATTGATGAAAACTGGTCACCGGAACCAGATGGGGCAACCATGCCGAAAAAATGACTAAAAGATTACAGGAAAACCGAAAGGTTTTTAAGTCCGGAATAGTTATACGCGTTTGTAAATTGACTGGAAATTGTTTTGATATTTGAAGTTAAAAAACTTTATCTTAAAGTATTGTAACAACTCTATTGTATACTTAAAGTCGTAACTTATAATCACTTTATTTATTTAAAGTAATTAAAATAAAATAAACTTTGGTGGAGACGCTCCTTGCTCCCTTTTATCAACTAAATTGTTAAAATGGGAAAACTTAAAATAGGCACCAGGCCCCTGTTTCAAATCATTTCTTAACTAGGTTTTCTAGCAAATTTGAAAACTTGACAAGTTTGTTAGTTTTCAAAATTATTCATAAATCAAAGGTGTCATTTTAAAGATCGTCTAATCATACTACATCTATATTCTAGTTTGTTAAAACTATAAAATATTGTCAAGTTATACCAGATTTAAGTAAAAGAAAACTTAAGATATGAAATGATTGTGAAACTGGGGGCAGCTGGATCTTGATTTGGAAAATATTCACAATTTTGTTTTCTAGAAAATCATTATTGAACAAATAAATCAATTTAACAAGTAAACCTTTTAAGCAGCATGTTTCTATTTCCAAAACAACATGACCTGTAGTTGTTATTTTAAAAAAAGAAGAAGTTTCGGATATCGATATATGCCAAGTATTACAATTCGATTATTTTATTACGCATTAAAATGGACAATAATTTCAGTTGATATTACTCATTAATGACATCTGACCATTAAAATTAATGTTTTAAAAGAACTGGAACCAACTCATAAGTTAGACACTTCAGTTTATTTCAAACAATCACATGGATGTAAAATAATAATGAAATATTAATACTTGTAAATAGTGAAATGTTTTATGTCGAATCTCAACCTTTTTAAATACATGTACATTGTCTGGTTAGCGTTTATTGCAAAACCACGCGACAAGTTTTAAAATATCATATATCTATTATGTTAGTTTTATCAATAATTTTTGATTGGTTTTATTATGATGGAAATCTTCTTTTCCTTTTTTCATCGTCAAGGCAAGTTGCTAAAATATTTCCAACTATGTTTAAATTAATTTTAATGACAGTGATTCATCCGTTTCCTAAACAATAATATTGCTATATATTTTTGGAATAGTAAGGATGACAAGTTTCGTAAAGCATCAGCTTTATAATCCGCGAATTATCTCAATATGTGTTTATTTTACCAAGTTTTCTCACTTCGTCTTTTTGTGTTCTCTATTGCAATGACTATCGTCATGATCAGGTTGAAGTTTTTTCAGATTTTAAAAAATCCTGTTTAAAAAAGTGTATAAATGTTGAAAATGCAATGCATAATAACATTTATATTTTTTCTTTCATGAAGCACACACACACGTAAGAAGTATCGAAAAAATAACAACTTTGAATGCTCAAGCTTCATAAGTTATATCACCATCGATCTACTGTAAAGACGGCCGTAAAGACCGATCTAGTCATTATTCTAAATTAAGACGTTTGAAACGGAAAATTATACCAAATCTAGGAAAATTACCCAGAGAATATTGCTAAAACAAACGATTCATTACCGCATTTGAAATTGAAATCACAGAAACTATCCCCCGCATCCATCGAATGATTAGAATGTGAAAAATCTGTAATCGTCCAAATATTATTTCTAAAATTTAAGCAGATGGAACGGCAACTCAAGCTATCATTTACGAGGCAATCGCAATTATTTACAATGAAAAGTACGCGAAATAGAGGGACGTATTACAATGGATGCAACTATTGTACACGTGCCTATGACGACGGGACATGACTGCACTGCATTGATGATTTAAGAATCATTGTGGAGTTAATTTGTACTTAGCAGGCAAAGATCAATTTGGCCCTCAAGTAGTATGTGATCTAATTGACAACCACAATCAAATGTATTAAATCTTGAAAATGCCATCTAATGAGATTTCCTTTAGAGAATTTGAACAATTCACAGCATGTTTATTAAAACAGGCGCCAAATTTTATTCATGTTATCTTGTTTGGAGAAAATTTTAGTTTTATTAACTTTTACTTGAGCTATTTCCACGGTCATCTGAAAAGGATCATTTGAACAATGAATTCATTAGCCTTTGATGCTGTTAGCCGTGCTCATATAACTAATCAAGCATGGAGCAATAACAGATTTATATATAGGCAACCTTGCATCAAAAATAGTTTTAAAATTTGTTCCGATAGATGGATTTTCTGCTTTATAAACTATATTTGATATTCGGAAATCGTGAATCATCAA
The DNA here is from genome assembly GCA_021292105.1 of Anadara kagoshimensis. NCBI lineage: Eukaryota > Metazoa > Mollusca > Bivalvia > Arcoida > Arcidae > Anadara > Anadara kagoshimensis. Next base: position 3,591,274 of record CM037870.1, read on the forward strand.
ATTGGAATTTAATATTGCTACAACTCTTTTCTATCGAATATCTATTTTATTCTTTTGCTATGTGCCTGGGTCAGCGAGGACAAAACATTTCGAGTCAGTTTTATTGGATGGCAAATGTGCATACCTTATTATTTCTGGATCAAATTTTAAGCTTATTGTGCATTTACGATGTATAAAATACAGCTTGTATATTATTAATTTGGAAATACTAGTCGATTTTCTTGTATGTACTCGCTTTTGTGAATGTAAATCAACCTACAAACATGCCGATCCACGTTAAAATCAAATTCTAAAAAGCAAAGTTAAAATGAAAACTGAAAAATACGTAAAATACGCGAACTGTCACCAGGGAATTGAGACCAGATGCTCTGGAAGGGTAAGAATTATCATAGCCGTATTAAAATACGAAAAAGAGAATGTGTAAAAACTAAAAATTGTGTTGCAGTTAACTCTCTTTTTGTGGCAATTGCGTATCCATCTATTTAGGTGCTTACCCTTCTGGGGCACCCGACCTTACTTGCCAGTAAAACTTTGAACACTGGTAAATTTAGTTAATACACGCAGGAAGTGAGGACGGATGCTCCGGAAGGTTAAGCGTCTCCTGTCTTCTACGAAGTGTGAAATTAAAACTGAGACTGGGAGGAACGTGGAAATATGGGATGTGAAATATATCCAGGACGACCATGGATTCGGAGACGTCATACTTATCAACATTATTATTGTGAAAATTTGAGCTGTGTACAGTGTTTTGCCATTCTTATATAAAATGGAACGTTTGTACAACTTGAATCAAATGTTCATGATGTTTTTTCTGACTTCGAAATAAGGAAAACAACCACTTCTATCAAAGATATAAATCCTCGGTTGATTTTTCTTTTGAAAAGCGTATTATACTTTGATGTGTTCTTGGGAGATATTCGGTTAAAATCTTGATAACTCTTATATAAATGTACTGTTTGGCCATCAATAATCTTGAAGTTCATTTTTCACAAAGAGTTTTAAAAAATAAAATAGACTTTTTAAAATGTTTTAACTATTATCTGAAACGTAAATCTTTTAAATGTACTGACCAGATCATTCGTTTATAATCTTCAAAGCCACAAATTGATATTGTGTACTTTACGATCTGATTGGGCCATCTTAAATTTGTGCACTTTTTAACAAACAGAATTTGCAACAGAGAAGTGGGTATAATCCCTCTTTGAAGTATTAAGAAGTTTATGAAAGAAGCATCTGTTGTTGGCTTACTTTGCACGCCCCCTTTGTTTGTGTGGCTACTTTCGTGTGTTCTGTTCGTCTTTTGTGGTAACATTTTGCATTGGTCTTTTTACAATATTGTTTGTGTGTGCGACACATTTTGACCACAAGTAAAGCTTGTTTTCACTGTTTGAACTTTGAGAATCACTAAGTACGGTTCCTAAACGCTGATAAACGTAAAGTAGTAAGTAAACACAACAAAAGGTACATGTCCTTGTAATTTGTCAGCAAAGTCGAAAACGATAGATGCATCATTTTGGATACAGTACATACCTGTCGAACGTAAACTCTGAGATAACGATAAGGAATCAAAGCTCAGCTGCTGGGTAGGCAGAGTATCCAAAACCTATCAAGATATCGGTAAGAGGGGGCCTATTTGATACTTATTCGTTTAGCTTGGTGTTAAATGTTTGTACTGTCGTTGTGTTTTCGTTTCGGATGTATTGCTTCGGTTCCCATTGGTTCCTGTCGATATACCAACTGTGCGTATATAACTTTTCTTACCTCGTCTTTATAATGTACCGTGTAAAATATGCATCTTAAGTGAATTTTCTTTTAATTTTATTTAACTTTCATAATTTGATTCACCTACATTGGAATTATTTACATGTACACTGAATTCCAGATTCTAAAAACGGGGTTAATTTGATTCAACTACATTGAAATTACTTGGGAATTCCAGATTCTGAAAAACCGGTGTTTATTCCAAAACAATACCTGTATGTACTCCTCAATAAATTCTGAAAGAATTCTTTTCCAATACACATTAATAAATAAATCAATCTATAGAATTTTACATGGAAAATTAATAAAACATTTTTGACAGTTACAACTACTCAAATTTTACGCTTGTATCTTTATGTATGAGTTTCATTATAATTTCACCACAACTATTTAGATTTTAATGAATCATGGATCTTTATTATCGCTTGATCAATCGATACGAGGCTAAGTGCACTCTTAAAGTGCTTATTGCACCTCAGCTAATTAACGGCACAGGTAATGAATACACATATTGAGGCGGACTGTTGCACACAGGTGTATTTAGTGTTGTAAGGTGTAAACAACAAACAAACTATTTAGTACGTATCAAATTGCGTTTTTTCTTTAATGTGGATTTATAGAACTCGAAAATTAATTGATAATATGTTGTTTTTGCGAACATGATAGAGAATTATCAGGTAAAACATATTTAACCCGGGCAAACACGATATACCTGTACTTTTTCAAATCCCAAAATCCCAAAAGCAAAGTTAAAAAAGGCGTTGAAAAGGGGAAAATTAAGTAAACTCGATCACGTGAACTTCAAACTGAGAAGTGAGGCCAGGTATAGATAAGTCCATGTTCAAAACAGAATCCCCAAAAGCAACGCAAAAAACTTTGAAAAATGGCAAATTAAGTTGAACACATGAACTTTTACCAGAGAAGTGGGGTCGGGTATATTAACTGATAAATAACATGACTGTGTCATGTATTATATCCGCCGGAGGCTGTAATTGAACTTATCCCGACATAGAGGTCTAAATTTGCATTCGAAATAAACATTTCTCAAACAATGGTTTTTAACAAGTGCATACAGCAGATGCCATTTTAACCTTCTTATACTGTTTAAGAGGCTTAATAAAGATTATCTTTTAACTTGGGATTTTGAATCTCCTATAAATCAAGTACACTAATGATATTATATACTATGAATGGAAAAAATAAGAAAAAAATATTCCAAAAACCCATATAATGCAAAATATTTTTAAAAATATGGAAAAATAAGAGAAAAAATTAAAACCCTAAGAATATAAAAATATTTGAAAAATATGGAAAATGAGAAAGAATATTTAAACCCTTAACAATAAAAAATATTTGAAAAAGTTCACTTTAGTTCAGTAGAAAATACCACTGTTTCAAGTTATCCACGGATTGTTCTGTAAATCTCCACATAGCAACTGCTGAAGTTCGAATCTCAGTAAGTGAATAAAGGCTTAACGGTATCGTACAATGCGTAAATCCTTGAATTTATATGTATAATGATAAAATTAACTGGTTTTTACTCTTTTTTACTGACACGTGCTCCTGTTGAAAGGGTTGTTCCAAATAAAGCATAGAAACCAACATATCACAACGGTTCTTTGTTGTTGAGGCAGTAGTGACATTGTTGCATTGTTACAAGCACTAGTATTGCTAAGTATTCAATATTTTCAATTTTTCAATTGACATACATTGGATTTTCATAAAACACAATCATTGATAAGTAAAAAAAAAATTTATATCCATAATCAGTTTTTTAGTGTTACAGGAATATGTAAGTAGTAAAATAAACTTAGAACTTTCTGGAATTTTATTTTCGGCGATTTCTATAATAAAAAAAATAAGTTATAACACAAAAAAATATACATCATTTAAAAATCATTGACAGCGAATAACATAAACATTCGAAATTGTTTGGTAAAACAGGTTCTTCCAGAAGTACTTAAAAAGCATCAGATTCGATTTTCTCATTTTATCCACTGCCTGTCTAGTTTCGAGTGTTGTATTCCATCATATAATACCATGTTCAACTATCAAAGTGTTTTGTTTTGTTCCCAAAGTTTAACCAATATTTCCACAATCTTTAAAGATTATTCTTACACGACTATGAATAAATTTAAAAAATTAGAAATATTCCTAAAAACATTAGTTTAGAAATAATAACTTTCGAATTTCATTTGAATTTTACACGTGCGGTGTAACTTTTATTTTCGATATTTTAGAATTGTTTTTAAACGAAATCAAATAAACAATTCACTAAATAATAATAATAATAGTAATAATAAATTTATTTGACGGAACTGCTCAAATAAGATTTTTCTTATATTCTAATGCAATGAAGGTACATTTTAACGATGTGTCGATTTTGTCCTAAAAGATGACAACATTTGAAAGCTTTAAATGAATGAAAATATCAGTTGTTGTCCAATATTTTCTGAACTAAATATTAGTTAAATCAACGGCATTTGAAACAAATGTATTAAATGTCGATGGTTTAATGAATCTAATTCACTAATGCAATTATTTCCAGTCAATCAATATTTAAAAGAATCAAGGGAACATTGTGCAAAGAAAAAAACTATGTTGAAAGCATTTTGACGTACAGACGAGGGACGAGGATTTTTCAAATATAATAAACACCATGAATCATCAGTAACCAAACTTTACATCTATTTGATTTTTATTTCAAATTGTATAATGTTTAAATTTAAAAAAATTGCTACAAAATTCTCGACAATAGCCAAATTCAACTAAGAAATTACCTAAATTTACAGTTCGTATCAAAACAACACATATTCTTTATTTGTACTGCAACACTTTTGGCGAAGATGTACTTGACGTTACATAGTTTCACTAATTCTAATTTCACAAGAAGTGGGTGAAGCTAGCTAGACCGAAGGTGCTTACCCTTCCAAAGCACCTGGTCTCACTTGCCATAGAAGAAGTTCATGTCCTTTACTTATTTTACCAGTTTTCAAATTTTTTACTTTTGTCATTTGCTGTGACAACAGATTTCAAATGAAGTAATGACCAAACAATAATATTAAATTATTTTATCTAAGTTTCAAACGTTAAACTCAATATTTGTATATAACTATTACAAAGTTTTTTTGAAAAGTTTTATTTCCGGCCACATATGACCTACGAGACACTACATTGAAATATAGTTTGTCGATAAAAATTATTTTTAATTATAATTTGTTTAATGCACTTCTAATTTAGAAAACATGAAAAAGAACAGACTCTATTTAATTGCGGAAATCTTCTTCTAAAGTTACACGTATCAAATAATTCTTTTGTTTGATATTAAGATGAATACTGGCGAATTATCACAATGATTGTCATAGCAATTTTCTTCATATTTAATGCATTTCGAAATAACTTCATCGCAATATAAATATGGCCACTTAAATACGATGAGCACTTTATTCAACCTTTCTCCGTCTCATTGCAATCTGTCCCCTAAAACAAGAGAAAGAGTTTTCTTAAACCGTTAATCAATTTTATCCGCTATAATAAATTAGTTAGATCCCGTTTACTACAGGAAAACGCCATTATTTTGATGCGAAATGGAAGGACGGATAAATTTGTTTTCCTATAAATTTTAAAACCGACTGAATGTTGAAGATATTAATAGCAGCATTAAGTAATTGTATCTGATTGAAAAGGACATCTAAAACAATTTAATCATTAAATACGAGGTATGGAAAATCGGAAAACGGACAGCCTGAAAAGATTTACTGACACATAACATTGATCCACCCTATTCAGTATAGACCTGTCGAAAGTTTAACACCGAGATAACGCATTGGTAAAGCACGTCCCTCGTCAGCTATATTTCGAAAGCATTGCGACAGAAACTCTCTCGAGAGGTTTCTAGCCATTTTCTAGTCACATCTTAGCCTCTTGGAAGCCGAATTTAAACTTCTTTTCGTTAGCTCAGTGTTAAACTTTCCACAGGTCTGTACTGTAGAACATTATGTATAAAGCGTTATGGTGTTATTGGTATTGGTATTTGTTTTCATGATCGATGCATTTCCTCTTGACATTTTAATTTAAATTTAATTTTTTAAATTTATGTTTTTTAAGATTTTAAAATTTTTAACATCGCATTTCATTAATGAACATTTAACCGTAATGAAATAAAGGAGTGACATTTTATTTTATTTTATTAATTAAAAGTTTCCTTTAATTATATAAATAATAATAATTATGATGTGTATCCATTATGGATTTTTCATATAGATATTATGAATTTGATATTTTAAAATAAGGTAATAATGACAAACGAATATACTGCGACTAAGAAAGGTGAGGTCGGGTGGGGTGGAGGCTTATCCACCCAACTGAAATTGCCTTAATGATACATTTATCTGGAAGTGTTTATAGAAATCAATAAGTGACAATTTATTTATTTATTTAAATTTATTTATTCAATTTTAATTCATTCATTTATTAGGTTAAAATATAAAGGTTATTCATTATTTATTCATTTTTAATTCATTCATTTATTAGGTTAAAATATAAAGCCGTAGTTAAATGTTAGACTGGGTTTATTGAGATAGAATATTGAAAAAAAACTTTATTCGGCATTGGAACTACGCCTCTTTTTTACACCAGTAACAATTGTTGAAGATACATGTATAAAGAATTTTATTTTATTTTCTAGATATAAAACTACTGGAGATATGTATTTTCTTTTCTATTCTGATTTGTTTTCAATATGCAAAAAAGGACGAGGATGATGATGGATGATTTACCAGTATTTATATAAGATGAATATTAGATTTTTCAAGGACTTCATCATTTTATTATTTTTTTCGTGATGATGATAATGATGGATACTTTCTCAGTATTTATATTTGATTTTATCTTATATTTTCCAGGAACCTCATCATTTTGGCGGTACACCTTTAGCTATGTTAGCAGCTCAGTGTAACAAGATCAGCAATAGAAGCCCTCCACCTCTGGCTGACGCAGCAGTTGGTAAAGGGTTCCACCCCTGGAAGAAACCACTACCGACCTTAACTAGCACTCCTAGTCCAATCTCATTCTCTGCTCACAAGGACGGAAGTTCAATTAATTCTGCAAATATGACGTCATCAGGACTTGGTTACTCGCGAGGTAGTGCAACCTCAAATTGTGTATCAAGCTATAACAGCGACATATTTTATCCGATGTCCACGCATGCGCAGTCAGAAAGTACTCAGTCATCTTTATTACAAAAGATGCATAGTGAAAGTGGTATCACTGCGCCAACACTTAGTAACATGTATTCTCGAGTCCCGACTGTCACTGCACACCCGTACGAATCATGGCCGTTCAATATTTCATCAACGAATCCACATAATATAAAAACGGAAGTTACGTCATCAGTGAATGCGGCGTCTTCCTGGTGGGATGTTCACGCGTCACCGTCTAACTGGTTGAGTGATAGTTCAGCAGCGGTGGGATTACACTCTCAACTTTCATCGAATTACCCCGGTGCTGAGTATTCTATAGGACATGCTCTTGGTGGCAATACTCCGCCATTTCTTGCTTCAAGTCAACATTTGTTGCAGGATACGTACAAATCTATGATGCCACCTCAGAATGATATCAGTGCTTCGTCCGTTTCATCGCTTCAGCTCAGAACAGGATTGACCGGAATACCCAGCCCAAGATCACAAAGGCGCTATACAGGCCGTGCGACATGCGATTGTCCGAACTGCCAGGAGGCGGAGAGACTTGGTCCGGCAGCCGCTCATTTGAGAAAGAAAATAACTCACAACTGTCATATACCCGGATGTGGGAAAATATATAACAAATCTTCTCATTTAAAAGCTCATTTACGCTGGCATACGGGCGAGAGGCCATTTGTGTGTAACTGGTTATTTTGTGGAAAACGTTTTACTCGCTCTGATGAATTACAGCGCCATCTACGCACGCATACAGGAGAAAAACGATTTGCATGTCCAGTGTGCAATAAACGCTTTATGCGTAGTGATCATTTAAGTAAACATACGAAAATTCACTCAAGTGAAAAGAAAACAAGCGGGTCGGATTCTGAGGATAGTCAAGAACAAAATAACATATCATCGCCTCAAACCGCTTCCGGAAATGTCCGACAACTTCCGAACAGGAACAACGAACCAATGAAATAATCGAAAAAAGAAAATGTTGAATTATGTTCAGTTTTATGGATTTAAATGATATTGAATGACGTTATATTTAACGATTCTTATTATTATAATTTTTCATAATCGAGAATGTTTTTAATTATTATAAATTGATTTAGAAATATTTTATTTCAGGATAAAAAATGAAAAATCGTTGTGTTTTAGTGTTTATATATATCTTGTGACTTTTCTCGAGTTCAGTGAATCGAAAGGTACCGAGGACTTGTAAAACACTGTATTGTATAACTATTTTTTCTCTAGTTGTATGAAGAATTTATTTATGAACTTAAAATTAGAACATTACTGGAAACGTGGTTATTTTCACGTGGTGTAAAGTTTCGTTATTTTTTAGAATTAAAAAAATTGCTAAAATGACCCTCCAGAAAATTAAAGCAAGTCATATTTCATAAGCTTCGAACAAGAATAATTATCAAATCGCGAAATATCGCCCTCGTCGCGAAATGCCAACAATTTCATTTCGCAAAAATTTGCACTCGCGAAACTTGAATTAGCACTTGCCAAAATAACCACGTTTACATTATGTATTTGTTGTTGACCTATTTTATATTGTTTTGTTTTTCTTCAAATAAGTGCTCTTATTTGAGACGTCGTTTCCTATTTTGTAATTATTATAATTATTGTTTTTTGGTTTCTGACCATGGAAGTGGATTTCATTGTTCTCAATAAAAATACCGAAATATCTTTTTTAATTATTTAGAATTTCAATTCAGAAATTAGTAATGCATTCTTCCATTCCGCTTAAAAAAGAATTCAATTTAAACAACTTTCAAAAAGTTTTATGACCGTCATCGCAATATTGTGGAGAAGTATCATGTCCATATTCCTTTCATTTACACATGATAAATGTAGCTAGCTAGGCAGCAGATTCTTGCCTTTCCAGAGCATCCGATCTCGCTTCCCTGGTGATAAATACCAAAATATCTTAGAACTTTATCTTTTTGTTTTGCCAATACAAGCCTACGGCTTTCTAAATGACAAAAAAAAGAATGCACCTATTAAAACAACATTAGTTTGAATCGTTGTAAAAGTAACCAGGCTTCAGCAGTGAAACATTAATTCATCGTCAGATACATTTAAGCTGTTTCGCAGTATTGCAACCATGCACGTTAAAAAAGAGCAAAATGCCTCGAAGATATGTTTCATGGAAGGTGGCAATTAGTTACTCGCTTCAAATTCGTGATGTATATATTGCACTGCATTGGAGACTCTTCTATGACTGACTGAAGAGTAGGAAAGGGTAAAAAACAGACTGACACTTGGAACGGAGTGTAATAACAGTTCTTACTAACAGTCAAGATTCTTTCACTTACAATGAGTTTGAAAACCACCGATCTTCAGTAAGCAAACTGACAAATTTTCTCACACTAGGATGTGGCCTAAAGTGGGGTTCGAACCAAGGCGGTGAGAGGAGCTGTGATCTGTAATCGCGTTTAGACCACTCAGCCATAGAGCTCTCGGACATAAATGGACAAAATACAGTCCAACCTGTCTTAGAGGCCACCACTATATAAGGGTCACCTGCTTATAAAGGCCATTAGAATTATATCTCAATTGTTCTTTATTCATATAATTTGAATCTGTATATAAAGGCCACCTGCCAATAAAGGCCACTTTTACTGGTTCCCTTCGGTGGCCTTTATAGACAGGTTTGACTGTAAAACAAAAGATGGGAAGGATAAATAACTTAAAATCGGTCATCCAAAAAACGGTTTAAAAAGATGTTTAAAGAACCAGACCAACTGCTCAAAACCTTACCATTTCCGGTATGATTGGAGATGTTCATCTTGTCGTTCACCATTCGATTAAATACCAAAAACTGTTTATTTTACAATAGACTATGCAAAAACATGATACAATACAAAGGAAATACGAAAACCAGACAAGATAAACAATATCAAGAGCACTGATTCAAAACACACGCCTTTAGGTAAACACTGCGTATAATGACACAATTATACACTGTATGGGTTTTCAGTGCACGTCTACTAGACTTCACTATCCTCTCCAATAAAGCAGTCTTCTTGTAAGCGAAAAGTTATTGAATTTATCATTAGGATTTTTCAAATCACAGACGCTGTAATTGGGCTTTGCAAAGATTGCCAACTACAACAGAACACCTGTTGTGGTGTGCACCTGGTTGCTCTTACAATATACACCAAGAACAAGTTTTTCAGCATTAACTTTTCACACATGTACTACATCAAACTTGTTAGGTTCGCATTTCGGATCTTTTGTACGAGTTATTTACGGCAATCATACTTACGTAATATTTCTACATGAATTATTTCTTTACAAAATAAATGAATTTTTTCCAATGTATTACTATTTGCTCAATATATGACATTTCTCTTTTTATAGTACTAATTGGAAATATTTGTTCAATACAGTTTTTGCCAAAGATACAAATGGAAAAGTTGGTTTTTTTATGTTTTCTGAAATGCTTAAAATGGAAAAAGTTTAAAAATCATTATACTTAGTGAGATGCATATTTTAAATTGTGAAGATCCTGGAACATGCAGGCTTTAAATGTGTTCAAAAGCAGTGTATCAACTACATGTATGTCTACCAGTTTTATCAACCACAAGCACACCGATCCAAATTCAAATCACAATCCTAAAAGCAAAGGACAATCTTTAAAAACTAGCAAAATTAAGTAATGTGTATTGCAGCAACAACAACGGAATATTTCATTACATGGATTTCTTATTGCATTATCATACCGAATCATGTTCAAATTGCAATCCCAAAATCAAAGAAAAAACTCTGAAAACTTGAAAATTAAGTAAACACAGAAACTTCAATCAGGGATTATTAACCCTCATAATTGTCTGTCAATCCACGAAATCATTGTTATTAGGCTCTTAACTGGTTCTGATTAAACTCTTAACCTTACGTGTCCAAAACTATTCCATTGTTATCTGAATATGTCTAGTTGAACTAGCATCCAAACAACAGTAGTAGTGCTGACAGACACCGTCTTGCATATCGCTAATAGAACATACGCACAGTCGTAGCCAATTCTTTATGTTGTGCAAAATCAGCAACGGCAACGGCAGCAACAGATCATTTCATGAAATGATAATTATCTACTTACGTGGTTGTGTTATATTGCAACACCAGAACGACTAGTCACGTTCGACAACAATATTTCAATATCCCTTCAAATTAATTTAATTTTCAGGAACAAAATTAGTTTAAGTTTTTAAGACTGCATTGAAGATTTCACCATGACTGACTAGCTGAATATCTTCAATTTAAACGGATATTTTAGTTGACATATTTCTGGGAGATTGTGATAATGAGTCAACTTTATTTATTTTGGCTTTCTTCAACAATTCTGGCTGCGCATCTACGTCAGAGGCTCGACAGAAAGTTTGGGTAGCCCTCACTTAGTATACACCAGCATTTAGCAGATGTTAGAATACAAAGAAAATGTGAAAAAGATGTCTGTCAAACTTTAAACTTGTACTTGTGGATTGGGTTTTCGTACTAAAATTGCATTTGATTTGTAGTTGCTGAGAATACTGTTACGAAAATTTCCAACCATTGACCATTAATTTTGAAAACAAACTAAGTCAGGAAACCGGAAGTTAATGTTCAAAAGTTTTGTTTCGGACGGACAGATGGACGGAAGGACAGAGGTAAAACAATATACCCATCTTCTTCGAAGTAGGGCTGTAATTATAAAATTCAATGACATTTTGTTGATGTACAAAAGAACATATTTCAACGATTTTCCTATTTTTCAGCCATATTGGACGTCATCTTGAATTTTACAAAATGCTCAACGGTGACAGCGTGGCATCAACTTGATTCAAGATCAGATACACATATACTCATACTATTCAACAAAAAACAAACTATAGACCAAATTTTTAGGTTTGGAGAAAATATGGGGTTTCTCTGCCGGACTATAAGCCCATTTTCAGAAATCTTTATTTTATATAAACATTTCTTGTTTTTTTTTATTTGGTTTTTCAATCCTGTTAGAAATTTAAAACGCTGCTACTTACATCATACATGCCAAATTGCTGGAACAGAAATAATTGACATTACGCGTACATATGCATAAGCAAAATCTGAATATCGCATTTTATCAGTGGTTATAATTATGGCCATATAAGTAATTAAATTTGGTCTTAAACAGAGTTCAATAGAACAAATATGTAATAGGTGTAAATATTCTATTATGAGACTTTCTATTACATTTCAAATCTTAGATTTCCAGAATACGTCATCCGTCATGAAATAAAATGTCAAGATCTTTTGAAATACAAATAAACATTGTATTTTTGTGGAGGGGTATGGTTCGACAATTTGCAATAGTATGCCATCTACGTAGGCAGTGGTAATGAGCTTAGTATTGCAATGTTACAGTGTTATTTATTTATTGTGCATCTTTTGAAACTCTACCAGCTGATTTTCTTGTTACATATACCGATTTAACCACATTACATATCAGTAATGATGTTATCGTATTTCCTAGATTTATTCACTTTGGAATTTTGTATCCATCATTCTTCCAAATGCGCATAGAAAATGATACGGATATATATATTTCAATTTACTGTAGGAACCACTGTGACTGTGACAGTGAAATTCTCTTTATATCCATAGAAAATCAAATAAATTTCAATAAAGTTCGATATTTTTCACTTACTTGTACCTAGTCGTAACAGGAAATCTGTATGCGCATCCGCGATTGTCATAAAGTATGTCTGTAAAAAGGAAAATGTTGGCGGTTTTGGGATTTTACAAACGGTGCAACAAATGCATGGTAATCCAGAATCATAGCTAAAATCGTAAACCCTACTGTCTCTGGTTTAAACGGAGATGCTCATCTTTTCGGTCACTATCGAAAATTCAATACACCTGCATGCAAGGTTGTTCAATATCAATCGGCTAGCATTTTTATCAATATAATAATTAGAGTAATTGGTCTCTTGTTCTAATAGGCAACTCCCTAGGGGAATTGCGTTTGTGAGATACCATGACGAATTCATTTCTAAAAAGAACTTCAGCAAATATTAGTCACACCATTCTATCCCTTTAAACTTTGCCACCTCGCTTGTCGTCCACAGTATTTTGAAATCCAAAAACATTTTTCTTCTATGTTTTGTTTTATAACCCACCAAATTTATCACTAAGATCCCGTTTATCTATTCACTCAACCACTAGTTCTTTTAATTTTCTCGTAAAGTCGAATTCATTAACATTATGAACTACCGTAGTAAGTTACTACATATAGCTACAAGAATTTTTACGACATATAGCGTGTCCTTGCTACATATAGCGTGTCCTTACTACATTTGGCGTACATTTCTTACTATATTTATAGCGGTGTTCCTACATATAGCGTAGTTACTATATATAGTCAGTGGCGGATCCAAGATTTTATGTTAGGGGGGCACACTGACAAATTTTTAATTTGTGTTTGGGGACAAAAGCTATATAGAGCAGTCCTTACCCCATGTTATAGTGTGGTGAAGAGGCTGCGACATCGTTCAATGGGAAATTAGGGGACTTCAAATTTTTATTGTCAGTTTCACGCAAAGGATTTTAAGAAAAGCATTCTTCTATGGTGTTTTTTGGCATATGCATCTACGATTTTATCCAGATCAAGGGGTATATCTTCATTATTATGAATACCCGAAAATTTTAGGTGGATCCGCGCCTGATAGTGGTTCGAAAATCCCTTATAATATCAATATTTAACAGAACAATTAGTGACAATAAATCCAAAGGCGACATTGGATCAATGTTTGACTGTACTATGTGGCACCTACAAATGGCGCAGCATGCATATAAGCCAAAAATCTTGTGCTTGCGCATTTTTTTTATATTTAAAAAAACATTAATTCATTATGTCATTTGTCATTCTGTCAATTGTCATTCTGTCAATTGTCATTTACAATAAACAAATGTTTTCCTGTATTGAAAACCTGTGGACATGGAAAACAAAAGTAAAAATTCACTAGATTTTGCTTCTTTTTTTTTAAATTTTTCAGGGGAGCATTGTAACAACTCCTATAATGAAGTCCGAACTTCATTAGGCGTTGGACTTAATCAGGAGTTGTCACAAAGCATACTCCCGGGCTCTCCTCGCGTAAACGCACCTGCATCAGACTTACACACAAATGTTTTGCTGGCTACACCAATGCCTACAATGTATTATGAAGTCCCAATGCTGCTGCCGTAATAACACCATATTGTATATATACTGAACTATGTTGTTATTTGATATATTTTGGAAGATGAAGGCGGCACCGGTTATTGGAATAATGGCAAAGGACTAAATCAAAATGTCAAATAGTGAAACAGTTATAACACATCTTATATCAAAGGTGTTTCTTGTAACCAACTATTACTTCAACAGAAGCAATGTAAACCTAATAGGTATCCTATTTAACAATGACAAATCTTCTAAATGGCAAGTGGGTTGATCGACGCTTCTGTCGAGCCAAATGTTTTACCTTGCCTTACCTACACACCTACACACATTTCTTTGCCTTTTAACCTACACACCTACACACATTTCTTTGCCCTTTAACCTACACACCTACACATATTTCAGCATCATAGTCCTTTCAGTAATGTTATAGTAAAAGGGTAAGTGACTTACGATAGGCATTAAGAATGGATTAATATTGTATCGCAAAACATAATCAGAAAATGTAAACTTAAGTTAGTAGAAGTGGGCGAAAAACTTAATTCAAATCCAAACAAGTACCAGACTACTTTCGTCTCTTTGATGACATTATTGAAACCACTGAGTACGGATGGTGTCATCTTATTTTTGATTTTCTAATTTCAAGTGCGTTACATAGCCTCCACATTTGTAATCAGACTTGGCATAAATGTACCCTTGCATACAACCTTTAGGTGTGTAGGTCAGATGTAAAATCCGAAGATTACTTCAGTTAAATTCCCACATCGGACATTTTGGAGGGTTGGGTGTATTTCGCTCGTTAGATGCAGATCTAATTTCTACTCGATTCTAGAATTCACATGAATAATACGTCATAAAAATTCAATACATTTTATTTGCTCTGAGTTTGATGAAATTCCAACCAAGCATTTAAAATTCATGGAACGAACACTATGACACAAAGGCAGACATAGTTATTCCTATATACCGCTCCCTCTAAAAACGTTCGAGAGGGTTTACAATAATCAATAATCCGGTAACAATGCATTTGAATGCGTAAAACCTTAATATGGTATAGTTCTCCTGCAGAAGTACTGAGTACGTTTAATCTGGATTTGCGAGTATGTTAGTATTTGTTGTATTTTCTGCATGTTATAAATGTTTGCTTACCCTTCCGGAGCACACGAACTCGCTTCATTGGTGAAATTTGCGTGTTAAACTTAATTTGTTAGTTTTCAAAGTAGGATTGTGATTTGAACATGGATTGGTATGTTTGTGCTTGATTTGATTGATGTATTTTTATTACTTCAGCATATGTTGATAAGACTGTGTGGCACATGTTTCTTAATTGCCGTGGATTATATTGAATGATACTAAAATATGAGTTTGAACATTATAAAAGTATGACTATGAAAGCTTGAAATAACTTTTCATATTAATTTTAATTGTTTTTAAAAAATGCAAATAAAATGCACACATTGGTGAAATTGTTGTTTTAAACTTTATATTTAGACATAGATAAGGCTGGTAAAGTAATAAGCAGTTATTTAATATTTTATTCCTGTGTTCTTTTTTCTGTTAGTGTGATGTCGATTAATGACTAATACTATAGCATTTATAATACAACAAAAAATATAGTGCTGAGAATAGAAACTGATAGTGTTCCAAATGGAACCAAAACACGAAAAAGATAAACAGATATTTAGAACACTGATTAAACAAGCACAGTTATATAAGTTAATTAGAACACAATACAAAGTGAATATATATTGGGACCGTGATATGGTTATAAAATTCACACTACTTTTGACGTGCGCTGGAGCTAGTGTCTAATGTTTCTGTTATAGTGATGTGGCAGAACCCTTAAACACCCAACTCGTTTTTCTCAACCAATGATCCATAAAAATACACACATTTAAAAATGAAACAAAGTCGTGTTTAACCAAAACAATATGCCAGCCGCTCTTGCAAGTATATGTTATAAATAGAATTAAGGGAAACACGTTTTTAAATTCTATTTTAATACCATTTTTTAAAAAATATTTTTGTTTCTTTTAGTATAAGATATTAATTATCATCAAAAACTTTTAAACTTTGTGACGAGAGAGAGAGAGAGAGAGAGAGAGAGAGAGAGAGAGAGAGAGAGAGAGAGCGTATTTGCCAAGACACCAGTGTCAATGACCATGTTTAGCTGTGGGTGTAACGTAAACTCCATAAACTGTAATATTTCACAAATAATTCAAAGAAATTGTTCTTAATCATCGCAAAAAAAGAAGTTTTAGGTTTTTTTTAAACAACGATATGGTGTCTTATTATTTCAGTTCCTACGGGTATCTTTCATGAGGATTAAAAAGTTATGACTTCATTGGGGATCAATTCCCCAGAGCAATTTAATAATAAATGTTTTGATTTTATCGATAAATATGTAATTCTTGCCTTTTTAAATAATTACTTTGGTACTTTCTGCTTAACCAATGTAATGGAATACAAATAAAAAATCAATTATAACAGTCAATACATTTATCCAAATTTTGGTCAGACCCTACTGGGATTCGAACCCCGACACCCCACATACGGGTCTGAACTACTGTAATTGTGGTCAGAGGAAGAGCTGGTTTAAAAGGCCGTCATCACAGTATTGTTGATAAGTTTGATGTTCTGTGTCCAGGATTGCCCTGGATATATTTGACGTCTCATAGTTCCATGTTCCTTTCACAAAATTTTGATTTAACACGTGGCGGGTGTAGCTAGCTAAACAGGAGGTGCTTACCCTTTCGGAGCACCCGGCCTCACTTCCCTGGTGGAAGTTCGCGTGTCTGGCCTAACTTGTCAGTTCCAAAGTTTTTACTTTGCTTCTGGGTTGTGATTCGGACATGGATTAGTATGTTTGTTTTTGATTAACACATGTCAATAAAGATCCATCCCCGCCAATGTCAATGACTTGCAATAGCTTCATAATGAATACCACCTATTGTAACATCTGGGTAACCTTACCAAGTGAGTAAAAAAAATTCTCAAAATTATCCAAAATACAAAAGATAAGATCTAGAAAAATTTATCGGTCAGCAAAAGATGATAAAACTAAGACGCATTTTGATGTTAGACTCATTCACATTCACATAGAGTATAAACAGGGGCAAAAAAATTCATCCAGTGAAGTCTTCCTTCCGCCCGGGTGGTTATCCTGTCGGATGGATTTAGTGTTTCACGCTCTGTAACCTGTACTGCCGAAGATAATGTAGATAGTTTCAAAAGGTTTGAAGGTTATCAAATATCATCTGTTGATCTCATAAAATTTGACAAAACGAAACAATTAAGATATCATTTACAGAGTATATACCGTAAACTTTGTTACAAAAGAAAGAAAAATTACAGGTGTATGACTCAGGTGCGATTTTACTTGATTTTCTTTTTATGGATTCACACGTGTCCCCCAATTTGTTGAATTTAAGGGTCATAAACTGTACATATTTAATATTAGTTAATTCCGAATTTGAAGAGGGTCGGATAACACATATTTGTGTGATTTTGGTATAGATCAGATTTCTGAATAAGTAACACTTGTCGAGGAAGTTACAATTTTAAATTTTGATTTAAATTTTACATCTTAGTTGTAAGGTAATATGATTGAGAGTAAGTATAAGGATGAATCCACATGGCTTGTGTTAAATAAAAGGAATTATGGTAGATTAGGCTGAATGGATTAAATAGTTAAATAAATTAAATTAACGGGAAAATTTCTGTCATCATCAAGGCGAAATGATGTAACTGGGTTAGAGAAAAAACATTTCATGTTCTTGTTTATTAAGTGGGTCAGCGACCTTTTAATATTTCATTTTGATAGACAAACTTGATGTTTAGTTGATTATAGGGAAAACAACTATATTATGACTCTATATCTTTTGAAATGCATGGGCTTTGAAATGATAGTTTGAATAATAATTCGCAAAACAAACTGTAGGGTCCTTTATTACATCGTTGATCTCTAGAATGTTGAGGGTTTTTCTGTATCAAAATTGGTAATGTTTCAAATCAAACACGAACATACCGACCCATGTCCAAAACACAATCCCCAGGCCAAGTAAAAACTTAAAAAACTGACTAATTAAGTTTAACATGCAATGAAGTATAGTATGTTGTGGTCTAAGGGAGACAATGCTTTGTTGTGGTCTAAGGGAGACAATGCTATTGATAACTAGATTACGCCCCTTGAAAACCATGTGAGAAGGCGGCTACTTCATGCGAACTTTCACCTAGGAGGTGAAGCCGGGTGCTCAGGAAGTATAAGTACTTCTTGTCGACCTAGCTACACCCGCCACGTGCGTAGCTTGCAAAACTGGAGATATTTATCTAGGCTCATTTCACTCCAAGTTATCCTGTGATACTTATGCATGAAATCGATGCTTTATTAACCTGATCGTGTTTCACTATTCGTTTTAATTTGTGCTTGCTGCTTGTGCAAGCTAGATCACGCTAAGGTTTCCTTTACCGGCAGTGTGTATTGTGCACATGTCTGAGTCGCGCCCAATGCGACTTTTAGATCCTTGGCTTTTCTGGATAACAGGAAGACACATCGGCATCAGTAGTACGAATTAAAGATTCTTGCTTTTGGTTACAACATGCCTCCATAACGGAATTGAATCCACTGGATCATTGGATCTTGAGTCAGACGCTCAACCACTTGGGCTACATACTTCCATATCTGTCAGGTTATTGGTTCAATGATTTGCCTACAGATTTATCAACTCACAATTTTCTTAATGTCGGGGTCTTAGAAGCTGAGTGGTCTAAAGCGCGCGCTTACGCATTACGGTTCCTCTTACCATCCGGATTTGAAACCATTCAAGAATTTACATGTACTCTCTCCCAATATATTAGTGAAAGAGCAATTGACTTTGGGCGTAAAAGAACATCACTCAAATCCGCTCATTTTAACATTGCTGATAAGGAGTTAGATTCATACATATCTATTGAACATCAAATAATGTGCTTACTGAGTATTTCACAGTTGATTCCGTTAACTACAAGTATTCGTCAACACATGATGACACTCAGAATTAAGGGCAAACATGTTTTAATTTTGATAAAACTATGTGAGGTACTTCTCGTCATTGTGTATGTTTATACGGCTCGTGCCCCAGGGGTGGGCAATTACCCAAACTAGGAACAAGTGATCCACGGCATCTGTCCCGTGACATTTCAAGACCAAACAAAAGCAGGTTATGGTCATTGTCCGAATTCCATCCACCGGAAAACTATCAGCATGACGTTCACCTGTTTCCCACGTTTAAGCCCAAAATTAGGGCCTATTTTCACATTTTAACACATTCTGATTAAAAAGACACGAAAACGCACTAATTAAAATTAAATCTGCGTAAAAGTTCTACCTTAAGCTCACCTGAGAACTAATGATGATAATTCCATTATTAGCTTCTTGAAGTGAAAACAGCAAGATAAACGTATAATTAAAATACCAATTTAATATACAAAATCTAAAATATTCGTATTTTTTAAATTTCAATGCAAAAATGCGAAATTTTTTGACATGATGAATATTTTTAATTGTTAGGAAATTACGGTCTTCCCTCAAAATGGTACAAACATCGTATGGTTCCGAGCTGATTTGAATTTGTAATGAAGCTATCAAATATGAGAAATATCATTGGTATGAATAACATTTATAATATGGCTTTGACCAATGTTAACATACCAATTAATTTGGTTTGACATATATGTTCTGTTGAGCACTTTGGACGTTAAAGTCAAGACACCTCAATGCATCACAATGAAAAATGTAACCCCAACATCTTGCTATATGTTTATATCTGAAACAATTAAGGCATTGAAAAAAAACAAAAAACGGGCTTGAGGTTAAGTCACCATTTACAGTACAGACCTGTCGAACATTAAGAAAAAGATCCAAAGCCCGGCTTTCAAGTGACCGAGATATGACTAGCAAATGGCTGAAAAGCTCTCGAGAGAAAAATAGTATCTGACGGAAAGCTGTCGAGATACAGCGTACGAGGAGCAGAGATGTGCTGTGCCAATGTGTTAGCTCAATGTTAACTTTCAACAGGTCTGCACTGTACTTGCTATTTTACGAACCAGACATTGTCTCTAAATGATGTAGCATATCTAAGTTACACCGGCCAATTTCTACAGAGACGGGCAGTCGCAGTTTCGTACCCTCAATGTTACCACCTTTTCAATAAAAATTCCTACATGCACTAGTATATACATTTTTGAAATATTTCCAAATGAAAAAAAAGAGATACTCAGATTACCATATTGGTCAGGGTCACTGTGGATGAGGGTCATTGTGGACAGGTCAAGTGTTTTGTTGTACAACAAAATTAAAATCACATGCATGCAGTAGCCAGTGTTGTGATTTATGAGCCGTGTTGAAACATAATTACGAAAGGTCATTTAGTTTGACCAACTGCATCCGCATTTTGAACCATTATAAAGTTAAAGAGGTAGGCGTGATTTATGCTATCATAAAGAAATCTCTTCATTGGTTTGACCATGAGTGACCAATATCGTGTTGTCCATGTGTCAAACACAAATGTCAGAAATAGTAGGAGTTAATTAATCCATGCATTTATTATGGTTTGTTTGTTAGTTTTAAGAATTTTATTCTTTCCTTTAGTAGTAAATCTGTCATTTTAATTGGTTTAAGAGGTTAATCTTTGACAGAAATAGAGTTATAAAAACCAACAAAATCATCCAACAATAATTCCAAATATTTGAAGGGTTGGTCCTCTAAGTAATAAAATGTTCCGTGTTTAGAATTCTTGGGATTACATATTATATCAATTATGATTTTACTGCACTAGATTGGCCGTTTCGGAATACAATTCCTCATCACTAGTTCTCGGACCAAAATTTTGAAATTGGAATGTAATAGACCCTCATGTTAAACCGTCAGTATCAAAATCATTGCTTAATCAAGACTTTCCTTAACTTAAACTTGGAAAATTTTGACAATACTTTTGGAACTAACAATAAACATCATTGGACTTAATATGTGTCCTCGTGTTTAAAAGCCCAAGGCCTAGTCTTACAATCATTTTCAATTTTACAGTTCTTTCCTTAAAACCTTTCATAGACTTAAACTCGGCAAATTTTTACAACATTTTTGGAACTTAGAAAAAAAATTGATTGGATGAAATATATGCTTTATGTTTAAAGACCAAAGGCCCCAGTTTCACAATCATTCCTTAACATAGGCTTGGCAAATTTTAGCAAAACATTTTGGAACAGAGAACAAACATTTTTGGATGTTCATGTAATATGTGCTTCATGTATAAAGGTCCCAGGCCCCAGTTCCACAATTTATTATTTTTATATCTAAACTTTTTTCTTAAATTAAACATGGCAATTTTGCAATACTTTGTAGAAGTAAGAATAAGTATGTTTTGGACGTAATATGCGCATATGTTTAAAAGTCTCGTGTCACAGTTTCGTAATCATTTCCTTCATAAGATTTCCCCTACCTTTGCAAATTTTCGCAGTACTTTGTCTTTTTTTAAGTTGCCATATTCATATTTCAGCTTCAGAAGGTAAAAAAGACACGCGTATTCACATGTATTACTAGGACATTTGCACTTAATTCGTCAGTGAAAAGTACACGACACCTATATTTATTTTGACAATATTATACTATAGTGAAATGAATGTGTCGGAATTATTTTAGTTGACTGATGTCGCCAAGTCTTTTATGTGTCCATTCGCATTATATACATGCGTTTGTCAACAACAAAACATCTTTATTTTTGCTATACATGTATAAATGAATTGAATGGAAGTGGAGTGGAGTAATTGCATTTTATGTCCATGTATTTCACATAACGAGACGTTTAGACCAATCATCTATCGAGGGTTGGCTTTAAACAAAACGTAATCTATCTCACATTGATTCAAAAGAAGCCAATTCCGCAATTTAGCTAATATTTATACTGTTAAAATTTTGGATTGCAAACCACACCAGGTTCATTTGAGCAGTTACCAAAATGTGTTATGCTTTGATTCAGCATACCTAATAGGGTTCAATGTTAACATTTTGTATTTTGTCTAAAACATGTATTACTTGTTTGATCCAGTTCTGGTTTATTATAAAATGGCGGTGAAAAAATTATAATTTGGCGTTTCCAGTTCTGGTTTAGTCTACTCTTGAAATTGTTAGCATTGTCTGATTCTACAGATTCTTGGTCGAGGCTGTTCGGTGCTTGATATACGAATCGCAATCGAGAAGCAAAGCAAAAACTTTGAAACTGACAAATTATGTTAAACACATGAAGTGAGGTCGGGTGCTCCGGAAGGGTAAGCAACTAACAAGACTTAAAAGATGAGCCAATGTTGATACACAGCATTTTGTGTGGCAAAATTATTATTGAGGAACAGTTGCACACGGGCGCCTTTTAGAATGAACACTGTGGTATAGAAATGACAGTGTCAGAATTAAAAAAATGAAGTGACATGCTTGAGTGTTAATGATCTGTGGTACATGATCATATACAAAACATTGATTTTGAAGGAAGACTAATAAAACTAACTACAGTATAGTGTAATAGATACGTACTTGTACGGGTAGAGAAAAATAGACGCAATTTATTTCTGAAAAACTTAAGACATATGCAAAGTAAGAAAAGACCTCCATACAAGAATGCAAATTTATTTTGGTAGAGGTTATCAATTTAAGTCACACAAACAAGGGATGTCAGATCTATGAAGACAGAAAACCATGGGTATGCCTGCCAGGTTTTTGTACAAAACCGTGAGAAAGCAAATTATGCTACAATCGAAATTTTTTCATACTTAAACTGTATAATGTTACCAGTATGTTGAAAATCGGTATCATTTACCCAAATTTGGATTCCTATTTGCCGGGGCAAGTGTATTATAAATCATTTGAAATGACTGTTATATAAATCTTTCATCCATAAAATAGGTAAAATTTCAGAAGAAAAAGAGATAAATGGACAAAATTAAACAAGACGAATGGTTGTTTAATATACCTGTTCTGCTTTTCACAGAATACCGAATATCCGTTGTAGCAATAATTAGCAATTTAATATATGTTGATAGAATTTGACCCGTGCTAAACTATTAACTTTAAATACCTCGTCTTGTTATAAATGTAGGATGGACCATGATTATTAGTTTGAACACACAAAGGCTAAGACACAAACAAATGATTACTTGTAAATAAGACCCGCAACTGATACTTACATTCATCAATGGTCAATTTCTTTGAGACGTGACCCATGACCTTGATTCTCTGCACGCGCTGATCCTTGTCGACCTTGTCACTTCAACACATTTGTATCAATTGATTTCGATGTTCGTGTCTCGCATTATGAATTATTTTTCCTATATTTGATCATTTTTACACTTAATCGTTATGCACTCTTAAATCTGAAGGTTCATATTCCTTTCTCATATACAGTGTAACCCCATTATGACGCCACCTGGCTTAGCACCAAAGTATTGAAAAGCCCCAAAATCTATGTCTTCTGTTGTTTTCCTTTATTAGTATCCCTCGATTTATCGCCACACCCTTTCTAGTTTCATAGTGCCAACACTGGGCAAATGGTGGGGTTTTAATTGAAGCAACATTGTTGTAATCAAGGTTTTGCTGGATTCTTATGCAAAGTGTAAAACAAAGTTTATTTCAGCTTTCTATCTGAATATAACTAAAGAAGAGTAACCACCTTCTGACTAGCTGGCTATATCCGCCACAACATACGAAGTTGCATATTATAATGACAAGGAAACAACTTGAAGTCAGCAACTAACATTCTTGAGCACGAAGTCACTTGTGGCCCAAACGTATTTAAGCATCGATACTAGTATCCATTTGCAATATGTATATATAAATATCAATCAAGAATATTTTATCAAAAGCCCCAGTAACTTTAAAATCATTTATTTTCGTTGTTTCCAATTTTGGTGGTATTAAGAAAATATGCAATTTCGTTGAGCCGGATAAATTCGTGATTTGTGGTTGCCATTTTATGTATGTTTTGTAATATACATACTGTTTCGTTGGCTTGTAAATTCGTGGGCCAATGTGTCCATGAACAAACGAATATTGGGGATACCTCGAAAATTATTGATATCACAATACATGATAATTTACCATATCGGAGTACATGTTTAAATAATAATTGATTCACAAAATTTGAGCATTTCGTTTAAAAATTTAAAAATTTTAATAAGTAAGGAATGTTACAGCAATAAAATTCCTACAGTGAGTATCTACTCAGAGGTAGATATAACGTCATAACCAGCCCTGAAGTGTTTTAAAACGCGCACCTGTAGGTAACCCTTTGTTATGTTGCGATTCACTCAAAATTGGGAAATGTAATATGCGGTCACACTGAATAGGAATCGTCTTCATACTCTCTATTCTGTTCCTAATTAAAAATGACACTCGCTTGATCATGTAAGACAAATCTAAGTGTTCCACCCTTTATACTACCCGAGTATAAAGAATTGAAATGTCTTGTAAATTTAACAAGTTATGAAAGATTGAGATAAGGTTAAATTACGTCCTGACACTGCCTATATCTAATCAATGTCGGTCCTATCTTCTGATAAATCTGATATCTTTAAACGATTTGTAATTAGAATTTATCTTAATATTACAATTATTCATCAACTCTCTATTCTATTACAACACTTTGAATGATATTGAAGAGATTACGTCTCTTTAAGCGATGACTAATTACATTTACACACCTGTGAAGACGGTACATCGATTGTAGAGGATTTCTCAACTCACTCACTCATATTTCTCACACTTATTATAAACCTTTAAATTTAATTTTACTCATCAAGTTTCAATGCTGGTATTATGGATTTAACAGCTACCTATTGATGGCATTTTCCTGCCCACTTAATTACCAGAAACACCTCAAGAACCTCCTAACAGAGCGCGCCATTTCACCTTTACCATATCATTTGAAGCAAACTACACGGCTAACGATATACAAATGACCCCGTGGTGAGGTACGGACCTCATCTTGAAAACTTTAAGGGGGCGCAGCCTTAAATTATGACCTAACAATAACTGTTTATTAACTTTTTCATTTTAATATGTTGTGTCGTTAAGCAAATTAATAAGTGAAATGTACAAAGACAAATTGTCACATTTATACCTAACGACCTTAACGAATTTACAAGGTTCACCTTCATATTGTCAGTATACGTTTTATAATTTCTGACTATTTGTTTAGTGTCGGGTTTTTGTTTATTTTTTATTGAAGGGGTCAGAATGGTTGTGGTTTACTTATACCCAGTTTAGGGTCAATATATTGTATTGATGGGATAAATTGGTTTATTCCCGGTATTAGAGACTTTTTAACATAATGAGGAATGCATTGAGAATCTTTTTCAAGTGCTGTTTGAAATGAATTACATGGACAATGAAATCGACAAGTTTGACATCTGTATTTAATTCTGAAGTGTGGAGTTTTAACTAGTTTAGTTGTTATTACACAATAATGTCGTTTTCAAACATACGTGGGGTTTTATAAACTAGTTTATATAATTGTTGGTATAGTCATAAACATGAATGGACATTGTGCTCTTGCTGCTCCTTTTTATGCTTAGCGCTTGCGCAATCAGTTTTATAGAACTCCATTCTATGTGTCGGTTGAAAAAAGCATCCACTAATTCTAATTTTGACTGAAACACATTTAAATTGACGGAATCAATCCAAATTATTTAAAAATAAACTGAATAATTTTGAAAAAAATTAAATAGAATTAAATCTTTTAAGTCAGGAAAAAATTTTGAAAAAAATTACATATCCATTTAATGGATTAAAGTTACAAAAATCCGGCTATTCCCTAAGCAAATAATATCATGCCTATCAGCCACGCTATATATATATACGTGTATTAGCGTTAGTTCAGGCCCCGGTTTCACAATCATTTCTTAGCTAAGTATTTTCTTAACTTAAATTTAGCAAATTTTTGTAATCTCTTTTTGAAACTATTGGTGAATATTTTTGTCAAAATTAAATGCAAATGTGTTAATCTAGAAGTGAACTTAAAAATGACACCTTAAATTCCTGAATATCTTGAAAGTTAACAAAATTATAATGATTTGAAATTTTGGAAGATTTAAGTTAAGGAAAATCTTAGCTAAGGAATGATTGTGAAACCAGGCCCTGGAACATAAATGTTTACTACAGCATGCTTTAAGAATAATTTGTGTTTTTAAATACAAAAAACTAACCAAAAACTATTTTCCAAAGGATATAATCAAAAAAATAGAATGTGTAGGTTAGTGCTTGAAAATACGATGTTCATTATTCCCAATGCTTACCGTAAATTTTGTACACGTATTTTGCTGCGCTAAAAATCCTCTTTGCCTTAGCATGCCTATGTTTAATCTAAAACAAACTTAATAAATTGTCACTTAAGATATCATCCACAGGCAGTATATAACATGTACAAATTCATAGCCAATGCAACAAAAAAAAACACGCAATTGAATGAACAAACAAAGTAACAAACTAGCATTACAAAACAAAAAACATTCATTGAGACCACTGACTGTAAACTTTTATTGAATAATTTTCCAAACAATGATTCAGAAACGAAAAAATGCGTATTTAAGTGGAAAAAAGTCTCTGACTTCCAAAGTTTGATGCATATATCAAAAAAGACTGTAATTATTATAAATAACGTAGTTGATCAAAGTCTATCTGAAGTAGAAATGAAAGAGAGACAACTCTTACTGAATAATTTGACTTCTCAAATTCAGTGCAATTTTGATGACAAGAACTCTTCCAGATACATGGACCGTCAAATAACACCAATAGTTCCATGCTCTTTAGTATTCATTATACACTGGAATTCATTAATCGTTAAACATGTTTAAAACTGGTCATATCATTACAGACTGAAAATCTTCACAAAATTAAATTGTTGAAAAATCATTCTGTTAAAGCTCAGTGTTTCCAGCTAAAATAGTCTTTTTATTTTGAAAAATATTTCCCC
The DNA here is from genome assembly GCA_021292105.1 of Anadara kagoshimensis. Lineage (NCBI taxonomy): Eukaryota > Metazoa > Mollusca > Bivalvia > Arcoida > Arcidae > Anadara > Anadara kagoshimensis. The sequence goes on from CM037870.1 coordinate 3,618,393, forward strand.
ACATTTTTATATCTTCCTCTCTAACATTTAAAAAAAAACAACCAAGAAATTGTTTTTCAAGAAAAACAACTTTGTTGCATATACATTTGGATAATTAAGTTAAGATACAACTTCCAGTTACTGTAAAAGTTTTAATTTTTCAATTCTATGCTTGGATAGAATTTCATATAAACCCAAATATTATAAAAATGCAATATTTGATTAAAAGTAAAAATTATCAAACATTGTCTGACTTATGCAAGTTTATTAGGGAAGGTCTGAAGGCATATTAGATATTATATTATACTTTAATTACTAATTACTTTCTGTGTCATTATTATTATTATTACTTATCACCAAAATATTTGTTTGTAACTGTAATATATATTTTTTGTATTCTTAAACTTGACATGCATGTAGATACTGTTAATATAATTATTGTACCTCTTGTACCACCTTCGGTGGTTTTTGAGTGAATAAAAGAACTTGAACTTGAACTTGGATAGAATTTTATATTATGTATAAAATTATTTCAATTATAAATCTTAAATAAATAGTGCTCCGGTTGTTTTAACTAATCATGGAATTGTGTCTTAATATCAATTAATATTTTTCCAAACAATTTTAAAACGTCAACAAGAGGACAATCGGTGAGCTTATGTACCCATACCTCTATTTCCCTTACTGTGTAACATAGATAAGTATGGGTTCAAATAAGACAAAACATTAAGATTTAATTACACCTTCTGACGTCCATCTGTGGGAGTTTTCAATGATCGGACACTAAATATGTCGGCTTTGTTTCTTAGTCTCATGGCTACTGTTTTACGTGACAAGAATTTTGATATATCGGGGCACAAAAGCTACATTTGTTTTGGGGTATCGTCCGAGAGAGGATACAGAAATACTATACAGATAGCAGATGGACACTGTATCATCTAATGACTGACACTGTTGGACATCGATCAGTTTGTCTGGTTGCATTCGGATCTATTTCTTCATTTGATACTTTGCGCACGTACACATTGATTTGTTTCCTTGGTTACATTGGCTAAATTACAAAGTACATATTATTTAGCTTCAAGTATTTTATATAGATGTATTCTGAAATCATCAATTTTCGCGGACACTCAGGCCCGCGAATTAACATGTTAATGAAACAGTTGATGCAAAGGATTGGTTAAAAATTGTTACTAGCATTTGTGTTTAAACAACGAATTAATCATCCAACAACAAGACTTTTTCTTAAACAACGAAAATTCGATGCCACGAAAACTGATAAATGATTCGTTTCGTTACACACCGATCAATAAAAAGTATGGTATTTACCATACTCTTGTTAGTCAAAATGATCGGATAATACGGAGTAAAAATAGATGTTAAAATTAGCTTTTAACATATTTTTACAATTTTAATCTTTGTACATGTTGTGTGTGGTTTCTGTGAACGCCTATTACACGTGTGTAGGAACTAGCTATTCCATCAATATTTCTCCTGAAGCCAGTCCTCGTCATCAAACTTTAGAAATTTTGTAGCTCATTTAATACCGACATGTGTTTTGTTTTCTTTATGAAGAGTGTGAATTGACGTTCCATACATATTCTTTTCATCAAATTTTACAATCTATCTACCGTGCCGAAGTTAATTCAGTTTGTCTGCATCTTTAGATAACGAGGCAAGAATCACCTGCCCCTCCGACCACGCCCATTCCACGTGGGCAGATCGTATATCCGATTTAATGATAGATTAGGACGGGAAGGGTCTTATTTGGCTGTCAGAGCAGGGTTTTAATTCCAGGCCTCGTCTTTGACTAATGTACTCCATATATCCTCCAAGGCATGCAGTTTTAATCATCATTAATTTTGTTCAATGTAAACTGTAACAGGGTCCCGTCACTCGGAGTTAGTTGATCGACGATTTTAATTTATGGTCCAAACTATTCGAAGACTAGATAGGGAACTGTATCCGGTAATTTTAACTCAGTTGATATTAAAATGTTTTCCCACATTCAGGTTTTTATATAACACAGTAATCAACACATAGGATATCAAATCCGGAAAATTAGGATGGAACGCCTGTTAAAAATCCTGGACAATCTTACATTATAGAGATGCTAAATAAGGGGATTATTAACGCGTATCTAAAATAAAGAAGTCAAGTAGTGAAATAGTACACTTATTGGCATTATTTTCCCACCCCTAGCCTCCCCTTTCCGCCCCACGCCGCCTCTCTTATTTAATGGGATGGGTATTTTTTCTGGATTATGCTTGGAATGATGATGACCCACAAATTAAACTTTTTGAAAATGAAATCTGATAATAATTATTATAATTCAGGCTGCATGGTGGACTAAAGTGATGTTTTACCTCAGGAATTTTAATTTACCAAGTAATTTAGGATTGTTTAGCATAATTACAACAAACGTTTTGCAAACATTTATATTGTGTTTGATTAAGTTTTAAAAATAGACCGATGAAGACAGACAGTTTTGGCTACAGTTTCACAATTATTCCTTAACTTAGATTTTCCTTAACATAAAATTGCTAATTTTTAACAAGTTTCATGATGCTGCAAGAAAAAATTAAACAATATTAGAATATACATGAAGATGTAAAAAGCTTGATTATTTTGAACATGAACACCTTATTTTTATGAATACCTTAAAAATATCAAAATTGTTCATATTTAAATCAATTAAAATCTCAAGGTATGACTGTGGAATCACATGAGTCTGTTGCATAAGACAATATTTCATGAGTCAATGTGCACAAATTAACAACCAAGTTTAGATAACCAATGCAAGCCGTCTGTCCTAATACTCAGTACCTTATGTGTGGAGTAATAGAGTAGTTGTTCACGCATCTTTACAATGTTTTCATTTGTTTGAGCCATCAAAAAAAGATGTTTCATACCATCTAGATAGACGTCGTTTCCAATAAAATAAGCTGCAAAAGCGAAGATTTTTTTTTCATTTTTTCATTTCAAAAATATCAAATAAAAATATTATGAAAAATTATAAAAACTGCATACGTATGTATTTCATGGTAAGCAATCACATGCCACTAAATATTCAAGTAAAGCACAATTTTCTATAGGAAAAACAACATTATAATACGTATTTACTAAAGACAATGCCATGTTAATTTTATGTTTATGGAAGAAATTTTTCTGACGTACTGTTTCAAAAAACTCAAAATATTATATCACAGCAAGAGAGAAAGTTTACAAGAACCAGTGCACTAACACTGGTTGAACAATATTTTTAAAAAATTAACCATTAAAAATTCTTTGAATTAAACTAAAATTATTGTGCATTGCAAAACATAAATTTGAGTAAGATTGTTGTTTAAAAATCATTTATTTTATTTATTTCATCTTTATTTTTCTATTTTATTTTTTTTCTGTTTGTTCCTAAAATAAAGCTGATTCATTTGGCGTTTAATCATTGATTACATAGAGAGATAACCCCTTTGTAGAAATTACAGTTATTCTTCAAAAACATATGGCGATAATGAACAACCACATATTATAACCATTACACCAACAAATTTGTATGATACAGGGTGCAAATAACAAAATATGGAGTGTAAAGAGGTACGAACGAATTTAATTAACGGTCTATAGGCACACGCCAATAAATTCGGGAACCCTAAACAACACAAATTATTGTGATTAGTGGCTACAAACTGACGTTTAAAAGGCAGCTCAAGATGTTTACTTTCAGTTTCTCTCCACCCATTTCCTACTAGTAAATTATTATTAACAGTTATTATAAAGGTTTCGTAGAATTTTTTTGATATTATCGCTGATTTTATGAATATATATTACTTTCACTTAAAACAATCTTTCAATTAGGCAGATGTACTGGGAAAAATAATTTGTATTCACTTAAACCTAATGAAAATATTGAAGTTTAAATACGTTAATAACCACTTCTGCTGCGCAGTTGTAGTGCGTTCGCCTAAAGTGTGGCAGGACCAAACCTCAGTTGGTAGAGTGCTCGCATCGTAAGTTGGACGTCTTGGGTTCGAGCCCCGACCGGGTCTGACCCAAGATTTGACATTGGGCAGTGACTATTATTTCGCCAAGCACTTGGTATTACGAAATGAAAGTCATGGTTCTTTCTGATGAGAACTTAAAATGAACTAGGTCCCGTGTCACGTTAAGTGTGACACAGTAAAGAACCCAGCGCAACCTAGAGGTAAAGTTTCTGCCCTTTCCGAGTTTCGTCTATGGCTGGCAACGTCTCGATATAAGTGAATTATTCTTGACTTGGACTTTAAACATCATTAATCAACTCAACTCGTAGTCCGTCATATTATACCGAGGGTTTTGCTTCAGATCGTCATTGAACATAACCAGGGTGTCTTACATGAAGCTAAGGTTAACGGTCAGAGCCATGATCTTGACTGTATATTGTCATGGGGGTTCCAAGATTTTATGTGTTCATGACGTGACCTTCAAAATTGTATCAAGGTCAAAGGTGAAGGTACTGGCCTAGTTCTTGACCTAGGTTCTTTGGTCATTATTTAAGCTGTGTTTTTTGGGAAATATTTCAAATCAGACATAGTTTGTTTAGAAACAATATGTTTCTACATGAAGTCAAGGTCATTGTCATTACAATATTGAGAAAGAAGTTTTAAATGGCTGAATTTTAGCAATTTGTCGTGTTTTTAACATGAAAATTTCTCTTTTGATGCTTTCCTAAACCGGTCCACGTAACCATAATTAATCGGGCTGGCATATAATCAGACCAATTGGGATTCCTGTTTTCGTAATTATTTCCAGTTTTAAGATTTTATCTTAGTGGTATTGAAGAACCACTTTCTGCATTTTTTGCATTCTTTAAATACAGTTTTTGCTACATAATTGCATTACTTTGTGAATTTGGTTTTACACAATCTTCAAAATACAAAAAAATGGATGTATTTTGGAACAAAAGCACTTCAACTATCAATTTGGTCAGGTGCCACCTCTTGTTAGATATTCAACAATTCATCATCACTGTTAGCTGAAGCCACATGTTCACTGGTAAATTCAGCCCAAGTTGAGTACTGGACAAATTCATAATCAAATGGATAGAAAAAATAGAAAGTTCAAACATTAAAAAACAAAAACAATCAAATGGTCAAAAAGTCACCACACTTACCAATTTCTTCAAAGATCCAGGCCACCATTTTCCATTTCACCCTGTAACCACTGCCGGTCCTTTTCATATAGAGAGAGTATCCCACAGGGGAAGTGAGGGATTAAATTAATTATATTTTAAGGAAGTTAAACAATTTAAAAAAATCAAATGGTCAAAAGGTCACCACACTTACCAATTTCTTCAAAGATCCTGGTCACCATTTTTCATTTCACCTTGCAACCACTGTCGGTCTGAGAACCCCGCAGGGGAAAATGAGGGAATAAAATGGTTATATTTTAAGGAAAAATAATCCATTTTAGAAATTATTTACAAGTGAAAATAACAAATTTACAAATGCAAAATAATTCTTATGGAGTTTAAAAATTTTTTTGGTAGAAATTATCAATTTTTTAAAATTAAAAACTTATAAAATTTAGCCCCCATAGGGAGCCCCATTAAAATTTGGAGTGTTAAATTGTGACAAAAACGTGAAAAGCAACGTTTTGAAACTTTTGGATGTGAACGTGACCAGCGCGTGCTGAACACCTGGCACAGAGGTGTGTCAATTTCCAGACATGATTGACAGGTGAACAGAAATGTCAATTTCACCATTTCCAGTAACCTGGCCCCAGTTTCACAAACAAGCCTTAACTAAGATTTTCCTATGCTTAAATCTGACGAAATTTCTAATCTTTTTAATGTTATTCATTATAAAATGTTCAGGAATTTTAGATGTCATTTTGAAGATCACTTCAGGCTTTAAAAATGTTTTAAGTTTTGTCAAAAAATATTTATTCGAAAGTCCAAAAAAGATTGCCAAAATTTTCTCAATTTAAGTTTAGGGAACACTTAGTTAAGAAATGGTTTTGAAACTGAGGCCTGGTGATTTTGTGGTCAGTTTCTATGTCCATTTCACTTTGGGTGCTAAAGTGTAAATATTCCTTCTTTCAGAATGTTTCATATGATTATCAAAGATTTGTACGCTTCAGAATTTTCAATTATGAAACAAAAAACAATCAACAACGTCAAAATCACAGTTGAGCACTTTCTTTATAAATTTGTTTCAATGTTTAAACTGTGTATCAAATGCCTAATTTATAATCCACTGCACCATCATGCAGAAAAGACAGAAAACAGCTTTTAGCTTACGCCGGTGAAGTCTGCATTCGCTGTTTGGCATAATTTATTGTAATATTCCGTGTATGCTATACCACAGTGGTTATTGCCGATGATCATTCAGCTAGTCGTGCCAAAATTCCCAATGAACAGGGTTTGTACAATATTTCCTTACAAAACTGTACAGAATCCTTGGTGTTGGTAATTTTCCAAATTTTGTAAAGAACTAAAATTCTCGCGGATTTGGATGGTCAAACATTTTATTATCAAACAAAGATGCAATCTGGTTCAAAAGGAGTTCATGGTCAAGACTACGTGCCAGTATTTTGAATAACATACCAAAACTTTAGTAATTATGTTCTGATGTCTAAATAGTTAATTTGAGCTCATATCTTTATCGCCAAGGCAATGCTGTTTCTAAACCATTATCATACATTAGGTCGAGCCAAATTAATGTGTTGTTCTGCGGACCCACCCGTCTGTAAAATTTAGAATGAAGAAAACATTTGCCTAAATTCTTTTTCAATTTGTTTTCCGTTTTTCCAAAATGGCCCGCGTGTTCAATTTGGCCAATTCTTTCGTTTCCGTGATATAGAATTTTTCAATGATACATTGAGAACGACGACGTACGTAAACCATGCCAGTGTTGGTTGTTTTGGAAAACTTCATTGTCGAGATTGTGATATATGGACCCCGGTTGATTCAATATTGTTTGCTATATTATATGGCACTAAGTTTGCTAAAACAGCATATCCTGTGCTTTTGTTTATGCTTGTACATTTTTGGTGCCTTGTCATGCAATAACAATCTTTTTGCACAGTTTTTATACGTTCGCCTGTTTCAAATTTTGTGGCCCTGAAGAAAAATGGTTTTTAGAATTTTTAAAAGAAAAAAAAACATTTACATAATTTTTTTTATTATTTTTTTATTATTATTATTATTATTATTATTTTTTTTTTTTTTTAATCGATCGCCGAGTCGCCTCTCATTTTCTTCAAAGAAAAATATTGGTAAAACTTTTTTCTTGAACTGACTAACATGCAAGTTGCAGTCTTCAGAAAAAATGTATTGAACCAATGCAACAAACTCAGGAATGAGCATTGTTCAACGGTCCGACAAAACACTGACTTGACTAAAACAATTTGTCAGTGTTATTCTTCTTTATTAATGTTTTTCATTTTGATTTTTAACATATTTAATTTCAGCATAAAATTTATATAAAGCGTATAATTCTTCTCATTATTTCTACAGTATCTGATAATTCTTTTAAGAATGGCATATTATGTACTACAGTAGTAATTGTGCTTTAACTTCTAAGATATATTTTATTGATGTATAAATGATGAAACTAAAATAAACTATTTTAGTTGTTTTGTATTCCACCTTTGAAAATAACTGTGTTGTTCGGTCAGAATAAATAAACTGACTGAAAACGCACAGCTTTCGCTTCTCACTGACACATGATACTCAGTTATGATCAATCTCCTTATTGGGTAAAGTTAGGTATAGGACATTAATGAAAAGGTACGTTTGTACCGGAAGTTAAAAAACCGATACTTCCGGTTCATGCTGTCAATTTCACCACATTTGGAAACCACGTTGCCGGTAAGGTTTATTTACAAACAAAAGTAACTTTATCCTTATTTGATGATAGAACTATCACAAAAATTAACTTGCTCTATCAAACTGGTTAAATAACAGGTAAGATTTACCATAAAACCAGTTAGAATATGGCACATTGCCCATGCTGAAGCATGTTAATGTTCCCTCCTTTTAACTAGACCTTTTTTCCAAGTGCCCATTTCTTGAAGGATTGAATTTCGAAACCCACAGCACTTTGGCAAAAAATCTCAAATTTTAGGGGATTCTAGGATCCATGTGAGTGGGGCGTTTAGATTCCCCATGATTTGTGTATTTAATTTGAGGCTGTGGCACTTGGATCCCTTTCAGCTGGTTAGATTTAGAGTTATAATCAGCTAGACATATTTCCTTTACAAATATCAACCCCCCTGATTACCAGTTCAGAGCTCCAGATAATTTTTAAGTTTCATGGGTATTCACTCATCAAATTTTAATTTTATGAGTAAAAGCAATTTAGTGATGAGTGAAATTACTCATAAAATTTAACAATGAGGAGTAAAACCACTTTTACAGACAAATTTTGATTAAAAAGTAAGTGTAACTTAAAATATCTTAAATTAAAAGTTGAAACTAGTGAATATGATTGTGTTTTTTTTTATTTTACATTTTTCTGTCCTGTTGGATTTTGTTCAAAGCAGTGTAGCTGAATAAGAAAATGCATGGTGTTTCCCGACGTTTGGACAACCAACCACGGGTATTGTGCCTGCCACTGTAATATTGTTTCTTTTTTTTACATTCTGTCCATTGGGTTTTTTCTTAGACTCATTGATACAGCCAGTAATTAAATCTTCAATAATTTGTTTGACAAATAATTCGGGACCTTACGATTTTGTCGTCAAAAATGTTTGTTTTGACTTGGTCATATTCCGCGGCATCTGTCATAAGAAGAACTTTGATTGGCTGACACTGACGTACATGATACCACAAGGTTCATCATTGTCACAAAAGCGATTTCAAATCCATGTCATGTAAATGTTATTATCAAGCGTCTACATGACTTGGCTGTAGACCGGGAGTTTCTACTTTCGTTTTCAGTTTCAAGTTGTAAACATCGATACGCGGGGATTTAACTGATTATGCGTAAGTGCCCATAACCATGCGTAAGTAGTACGCTTCTTATTGAAATATTTGGCGTATTTAAATAAAATCTATGCGTAAAATACGCAGATATGCAGCTTATCTGGAGCTCTGCAGTTTATTTGATTACACCGTACATATAATCTGATCATTCACATGTTTATGTGATATGTTTACCAGTTTTACCTTTTTGTTCATGGGTTATGAAAAAAAAAAAACATAGCCAAAGTTAGATAACTCTATTATACTCATGATATACAACTGTTGTGTACATTTCAGATTATTACATCATCTGGGCCTAATACAAATGTGTCTGACAGTTTGTGCCAGTAAAAGCTTGTATAGATATCAAATCATTTTCAAATTGTCATCAACAAATAGGAAAGTAATGCATGGTTGGACTGGGGGGGGGTGTTGAACCAGAGAGCTCCTGCACTACAGACAAGTGTTCTACCAACTGATCTACCTAAACAACTACATTCCTCCCCTGTTATTTTTTAATTTCCCACAGTCCCACTTGGGAAATCTTGCCAAGTCTGTCACTTCTGGGGGCCACACAGGCGACTAAATTGTAACAAGAAGAAAACTTGCATGGTATTACTGGAATCAAACCTGGCACTTCATGCACTCCCTACCTACCTAGTCCTTTTTATGCCCGGGGGCACATAGGGCAAGGACTAGAGTTTTCCACTTTTCTCTATCTTGTGCCATCCTCTCCAGTTCTCCCCAAGTTAGTCTATGTTCTTTCATTTCCTTTTCAACAGTTCTCCTCCAGGTGTTTTTGGGTCTGCCTTGCTTCCTTTTTCCTTCAGGCGTCCATCTGAGAGCAACTCTTGTGATGTTATTCATAGGCTTTCTGAGCACATGTCCTATCCATCTCCATCTTGATCTTGTCAGAACAGTTCTTATATTATCTGTGTTTGTGTTTTTATGGAGCTCCTCATTGGTGATCCTAGCTGGCCAGTAAATCCTCATGATCTTTCTGAGGCACCCATTGTGAAAGCTGGAAAGTTTGTTGGTATCTTTTTCGGTCATTCTCCAGCATTCTGCTCCATATAATAGAACTGATAAAACACAGCTGTTGTAAAGTCTTAGTTTTGTCTTTCTGCTTATGCAATTTGTTTTCCAGATGTTTTTTAGCTTCATGCACTACCGCACTATAACCCAGTGTTCTACCAACTGAACTACTTTGACCATTACAAACGTTAGTTTGAAAGATAAATGTGATGACTAAAAATAAATGCAGTCAATTATGGTTTTATAAAACATTTCCTCTTTATTAGTCTAAACATAGTCATGTTACAGTTACAAAATGCTTAAGCTACATGTCATTTTCTATTTTCCACTATTTTGTTAATTATTTATTTATATTTTCAGGCATTTTGATTTGAAAAAAAAATGCCTCCAAAGAAAAAAGATGATGCTTCCAACAAGCCACCTCCCCTTATTGGCAGAATGGGGACTAATCTTAAGATCGGAATTGTTGGTTTACCAAATGTTGGGTAAGTGTAGCTTTACTAGTCAAGAACTTTATATACATGAATCTACCATTATAATCAGCATTTCACTTTGACACATGCAAATATATGGAAATGAATTCTTGTAAAACTAACATGTTGATTTTTATGTCAATACATTTAAATGTACCTAATTGAAATTCTGGCCCAATTCTCCACAAGGAGAGATGGACATAAGTCAAGTAAGTCAATTGAAATTGAAAAGCTAGTCATGATGATGTTGATTACAACACTGTTTCTTGTTATTGCAGGAAGTCGACCTTTTTCAATGTTTTAACAAAGAGTATGGCAACTGCAGAAAACTTTCCATTCTGTACCATTGAACCAAATGAAAGTTAGTATATATGATATATACATGTACTGTGAAATCATGAATTTTCGTTGTGTCCCAGTTTAACATTTTGTGAACACAAATTTACATGTCAAGAAAACAGTATATATTACAATCTTACCTAGAGCAGTAAACACAATCACTTTATCACCCCGCAGACTTCTTGTCTTAAAATCACAAAAATATCTCAAAAATTAGACACAAGAATACATACATGTGTTTCATGTTTCCTAAACTTCTGTTGTCTATTTTTTGAAATGTATTCTTGATGTGGTTTGAATGCATTACCTAATGATTTATGTACACGTTTTCTTTGATTTCCCATATATAAAACATACCTTCTCAATTTTCCTGTACATGATAGAATTTTTTCCTATCTAGACTGTTTTGATACCCCCGCTTAAAAAGTGGGGGTATATAGTGATAGGGGTGTCTGTCCATCCGTCCTTTTGTTACACCTTAGGGTACCTATCTCTTATCCGCAACTCCTTCTAAACCCTTCAATGGATTTTCATGAAACTTTCACACAATCTTTGTGATATAATGTAGATGTGCACCTCCTATTTAAAAATTTGATCTGATGGATTTTTTTTATGTGGGTGGAGTGGGGGGGGGGGATATTTTTTGTGAGCTTGTGGCTCACAGTTTTTCTAGTTTTTAACTTATTTTAATTATGAATCAATTATGTTTATTGTGATATTATTATATTATTATTTATGTTTTGCTATTTACTAGGTCGTGTTCCAGTGCCAGATGAAAGATTTGACTTTTTGTGTTCACATTATCAACCAGTATCGTAAGTTCCTTTAAAAGAAATAGGACCAGTGACTGAGTGGATTGAAATAATGCTGTTTTATGGAAGTTAAGATTTTGTCACTTATACCAAGGCAATCAGTTCTTAGATTGCAGGAAACCAAACAACTAGCCTTTAGCAAATGAACTGACAAAATTTCTCACAGTAGGATCTTTCTCGAGTGTGATTCATGACTAGGCGGTTAGAGGCACGAATTTGTAAGAGCACATGTTGGACCACTCTGCCACTGGGGCCCCATCAAAAGTTTGATATCAATCATGTCCCAACTGCATCTTTGTAACTAAGTTAGACTTATATAAGTAATAATTAACCATTGCACTATGTCTAATGAATTAATAGTTGCTAAAAAAAAAACAGTAGCATGCAGGAGAGACTGGGGTAGTTGTATGGAGAATATTATGGTTAATAAAAACCTCACAAGCTTTATAAAGTAGGAAAGCCCTTCATGTAAAAGGCGAAGGTTTCTATCCCAGGCTAGTGACATAAGATAGGGATAAAATTGTGACTTTTCTTTAGCAAGTATGAAATAATTACAATATAAAATTAGCATTAGATAATTTATTTCAATTAATATTTTTTTCAGAAAAGTTCCGGCATTTTTAAATGTTGTGGACATTGCTGGTCTTGTGAAAGGCGCTCATGAAGGAAAAGGTCTGGGAAATGCATTTTTATCCAACATAAATGCTTGTGATGCAATATTTCACGTAGTCAGTAAGTCTTATGTATATAAAATAACAGTAACAGGGCTCTCGCTGGGTCATTTTTGGGGCCGATATTCTGCCCCATTCACAATTCAAAATCTTATGGTGTTTTCACAATCACTTTGCTAATTTTCACAATTTTGTAAATTTCAGCTTTAAAACCAGTATATTTGGAGTTTTCTTTTTCACAATTTTGGCTATTATGATGCTTTATTCACAATTGCAAGGGCCCTGGCCCCATTCACAAAAGGGTGAGGGAGAGCCCTGAGTAAAACCTGTGTATAAAGACCACCCAAAGGACCTAAGAAATATTTATATTAGAGACAGGTGATCTTGCTTGAAATATGAAGCAAAGGGACTTTAAACACACTGGTCTTTATAGGGTGGTCGCTAAAGCTAGTTTTATTGTATATAGAAGTTAAGTTAAATCTGATATTTTATTTGTTTTATATAAGTAGCTCTGATGAAAAAATTGCAAAAAATCCTAGTAAACCCTAGATTTATTGCCACCATTTGTCTAGTTTGATTTTGGCATTATAAAGGGGGTTGGGAATAAATAAGAGGGGAATTTGAGAAAGACATGAAATAAAAAAAAACTTTGGGTTTCAAAATACTGTGATAAGCAAGGTGGCAAAGCTATTGAGGAGCTTTATAATGGGGTTGAACTGTATATGTAATATTTAATGAGTTATGCTAAAATTGAAGTTGACTTAATTTAAGCGGTTATGTTATAAGCCAGGTATGTTTCATTAAAGAACACTCTATGCACATTGCCCTGAACACACTGCAAAGGTAAAAAAAAGTAGCTTTTAGTTGGTGATGCCTGGATATAAGTGAAATATTCTTGACTAGGATTAATAAAACCACATTCAACCAGCCAGTCAATCAATCCTAAAGGGGGTGGGACATGTACATGGATCAATAAACAAAGTTATTCTAGGCACACAAGAAATATAAACCCAACTATTGATGCATGTAAATGTATTTTCTATATTTTACAGGAGCGTTTGATGATGAAGAAATTGTTCATGTAGAAGGCGATGTTGATCCCGCCAGAGATTTGGAGATCATCCATGACGAATTACGATTTAAAGACATGGAATATCTTAATAAACATATGGGAACGCTAGAGAAAAATGTCGGTCGTGGAGGAGATAAAAAACTGAAACCAGAATTTGTAGGTATCAAAAACTAAAACCAAAAAAAAAAAGAAGATGAAATTAAAAATGTTATGTCCAGACACTTCTTGTTTGAAGTAATTCTCCAAATATATGTAGCACTATTTCACAAAACTTGGTGCAAAGCATCAACATTGATAGGAGATGTGCATATTGTGAACCCGAGTTGGTTTGCTTATTTTCTTAGGAGTTATTGCCCTTTGAACATAAGTGAAAATCAAAAAACAAAAAGGACCTGCTTGCAGGGCATCCTAATTCACTGAATTTGCATGTTAAAGTACTGTGTTACACAATTACAAAAAATGCAATTTTAAGATGTTAGATGTACTCTTGAGTTTCATTGTTTTGAAATGGCATTTCCATTAAATTTATCTTATTTGCATTTTGTTCCATTTAAACATATTTTGGTCAATAGTGAAAATATAGATTTACCCTGCATCAAGTCTTGAATTATAAACCTCCACTGAGAAGAGCAGAAGTAATCATTTGTTTGTATTGTTTGTTTTCTGCCAAAGAAGGGAACAGATCATCAATTATTTAATATTTTAATCTGTAGCTTAAAATCTTATCACAATTGATTGGTTATCAATTATATTATGCCAATGTTATCTAAATTTACTTTGTATCTTCATAAACAAATTTATTCTTTGCTAAATAAATTTGATATATATTTTTTAGGACTGTTTATCCAAAGTAAGAGACTTGTTGGAGGATAAAAAATGGGTCAGGCACTGTACCACTTGGGATGCCAAAGAGGTAGGACTTTATTGATGTCTCTAAAATTTGTCTGTTCATTAGTTGAAAGAAATTTCCCTATAGGACCTTGATGATTTAAAGAATAGCAAAGGAGAAATGTAGCAGTCTTAGAAGCTCAGTTGGTTGAACCTATAGTGCTGGAAGGTCCTGGGTTTGATCTCCAGTCCAACTGCATTTTTCTCCATCCTGTTTCAAGTGCATAACCTTAATTTTATTGTATCATTTTTTAATGTGGTATGTGTCACTATCTATAATGTGCTTACCCTTTTGGAGTACCCAGTTTCTCTTTCCTGTTGGAAGTTCATTTGTTTAACATAATTTGCAAGTTTTCAAAGTGTTTACTTTAATTTTGGGATTGTGATTTGGACATGGATTAGTATGTGGTTGTGATTTGGACATGGATTAGTATGTGGTTGTGATTTGGACATGGATTAGTATGTGGTTGTGATTTGGACATGGATTAGTATGTGGTTGTAATTTGGACATGGACTAGTGTGTGGTTGTGATTTGGACATGGATTAGTATGAGATTGTGATTTGGACATGGATTAGTATGTGGTTGTGATTTGGACATGGATTAGTATGTGGTTGTGATTTGGACATGGATTGGTATGAGATTGTGATTTAGACATGATTTAGTATGTGGTTGTGATTTGGACATGATTTAATATGTGGTTGTGATTTGGACATGGATTAGTATGTGGTTGTGATTTAGACATGGATTAGTATGTGGTTGTGATTTGGACATGGATTGGTATGAGATTGTGATTTGGACATGGATTAGTATGTGGTTGTGATTTGAACATGGATTAGTATGTAGTTGTGATTTGGACACGGATTGGTATGAGATTGTGATTTAGACATGATTTAGTATGTGGTTGTGATTTGGACATGGATTAGTATGTGGTTGTGATTTGGACATGGATTAGTATGTGGTTGTGATTTAGACATGGATTAGTATGTGGTTGTAATTTAGACATGGATCAATATGCTTGTTTGATCTTTTTTTAGTGAATCTTCTAACATGTTTTTGTTTTTTGGTTTTTTTCAGATTGACATTTTGAATCAACATTTATTTCTAACATCCAAACCTGTGATATATTTAGTGAATTTGTCAGAAAAAGATTTTATTAGAAAAAAGAATAAATGGTATGTTATTTAAACTAAATAAAAAAAGAGAATTCATATTTCTTAATTAGATTTCTGCCACTTCACTTATACCTGGTGACTTTTCTTGACTGGAAAATAAAGCCTTATTCAAACAATCTTAATTTGATTCACTAACAGCAGGTGACTGTACTTGTACGCTTAATATTGTGTTTTCACATCTTGGAAACAGGTCCCGGTTTCACAATTTTTCCTTAGCTAAGATTTTCCTTAACTTCAGTCTTGCAAAATTTCAAATCTTCATAATTTTGTTAATTTTCAAGATATTCAGGAGAATTTATGGTGTTATTTTTAACAGGGCTCGTACAGGCCTTGAAAAGTCCTAAAATGACCCTAAAACAGGTCTGACCCTAAAAAGCCCTTGAATTTATCCTGAAGGCCCTAAAAAGCCCTTGAATTTGGCCAGTTGGATGTCTGTAGTTCGATATTAAGTGGTTTCAAATAGACTGATTTAAATAAATAAATTAATTAATTAATAAGTAGCGTTGAAATGAGCAATTTAAAGGTACCTGTCCCTCCTAATCGCCCAACTTCAACATCCACTTCAAGTGTTGTTACTATGGACACGCAAGTAATTGTTTTATTGATTTAATTGCCTTTGCACCAATATTTTTTTGCTAAAATTGTCCCTCTGATTAGGCCTTAAGTTTGCTAATAAGACCCTGAAAAGACCCTAAAAAGTCCTTAAATTTGGATTCCAAATGTCTGTACGACCCCTGTTTAAGAGTTATTGCCCCTTGTCCATTTCTATTAACAGTTCATACAAAGCTATTTTCTTTAATTGTGGATATTATACAGTCGAACCTGCCTAAAAGGCCACCTCTATGTAAGGACCACCTGCTTATAAAGGCCAGTAGAATTGTGTCCCAATTGTTCTTTATTCATATTATTTGAGCCTGTATATAAAGACCACTTTTACTGGTTCCCTTGGGAGGCCTTTATAGACAGGTTTGACTGTACTTGTAAAATACAAGTGTATATGTTGTTTTATTTTCTTACTTAGGTTAGTAAAAATAAAGGAATGGATAGATGTAAATGATCCAGGTGCTATGGTTATACTGATGAGCTGTGGGATAGAACTTAAATTATTTGACATGTCACCTGAAGAGAGAACAGCTTACCTCCAAGAAGCTAAGATACAGAGGTTTGTTGATACATGTAGCGGTATATACAAATCTGTATTGAAAATAGGCAATTACAAAACCAGGGTGATAAAAGTAATTGCATTTTAATTGTTGACCTTGGATGAACCTATGAGGTAACCAAGAGAGCATACTACAATCGATTTTAGTAAATAATGTAAATTTTTCTCTACATCAGAGAATAACAGAAAATGTAAAAACAATATTAAAAATATTTTTGATGTGCTTTTTATTTTAAAAACAAAAAATAACTGTTATGTTTCAAAAATTAAAGAGGTATAATACATGCAGTTATTTAAGGAAATAGCTGGCTCTAAACATTAAAGACAAACATTCATCTTTGACGGGGTACATGGGGTCGTGTAACCTGCCAAAACCCTGTATAATGTTTTTGTCACCCTTCAAAGTGATACTAACTAGATCTTTTTAACTTCCATTTCGTATTTTGTGTGGCTTGTGTACGTTGTTGCCATGTTTGTTTACCGTAACTAGACGTCCGTGATGTATGAGTTACTTCCCTTATACCGCTAAACGTCGCATGCGTTTATGTACCCCGGCAGATTTCACTTGAAGGGTGACAAGGTGTATTTATACAGTATTTATAATTGTTTTGGAGCACTAATTTTGTTTTACACATTTGTTTTTTTTTCAGTGCCCTAGACAAAATCATCGTAAATGGATACAAAGCTCTGAATCTTGTGTACTTCTTCACCACTGGAAAAGATGAAGTCAAAGCTTGGACAATTATGGTCAGTATAAGTTTAGATAAAGTTATAATTTAAAAGTTAAAGTTTTCAAGCAGTCCTGGCTTTGATAATTTCAACATTTTCTATGATGGTATATAGAAGACTATTGAAAAAGTACTTGTAATAAAAAACAAACATACTAATCCATGTCCGAATCACAATCCAGAAGCAAAGTAAAAACTTTGAAACTGAAACTGACAAGTCCGTTTAGACACATGAACTTCCACCAGGGAAGTGAGGCTATGTGCTCAGGAAGGGTAAGCACCTTTTGTTTAGCTAGCTACACCCGCCATGTATGTAATCAAAATTGTGTGAAAGGAACATGGAACTATAGGACGTCAAATATATCCAGGGCAATCCTAGTCCTCCCCAAAAGTTACCAGTCTTGTACTGTGGGACTGGATGTTATTTTAAACACTAAATTTGATCATGTAATGTTCTACATATAGAATAAATGTTGGCTAAATATTACTATTAGGAACCTGTAGCTGTGCATTTCAACATATATCAGTATACATAAGGAGACCTACTTAGATTCAGTATACTCTGTATGTCGGTTACAGGTGAATTTATTTTATTTCCATGTCTTTACTTTTTATAGGTTGGAACAAAAGCCCCACAAGCAGCAGGTAGAATACACACAGATTTTGAAAAAGGTTTTATCATGGCTGAAGTGATGAATTATAATGATTTTAAGGAGCTTGGAAGTGAGAATGAAGTCAAGGTAAAGTTTAGAATTTAGAGTGTAGGCATACATTTAGATGTCCAAATGCATCTCTCTGTAGACACAATTTCGTAGCAAGTCCAGCTCGCCAGACACAAGCCAAGAGTCTACCAAATCATGTTTACATTATTTCACTGCACTGTTACAACCGCTATTGAAATAACGACTTCTATTGAAATAATATTTCAATAGCGGTTGAGAATGCACTGAAATAACGACCACTATTGAAATAATTTCAATAGCGGTTGAGAATGCACTGAAATAACGACCACTATTGAAATTGGAAAAATTATTTCAATAGCGGTTGAGAATGCACTGAAATAACGACCTCTATTGAAATAATTATTTCAATAGCGGTTGAGAATGCACTGAAATAACGACCACTATTGGAATAATTATTTCAATAGCGGTTGAGAATGCACTGAAATAATTACCTCTATTGAAATAATTATTTCAATAGCGGTTGAGAATGCACTGAAATAACGACCTCTATTATTTCAATAGCGGTTGAGAATGCACTGAAATAACGACCACTATTGAAATTATTTCAATAGCGGTTGAGAACTGAAATAACGACCACTATTGAAATAATAATGTCTTAAGAACTTTTTTCTACACGAATAACCTAACCGCCTATTGAATATATTTGCGATGACGATTATGTTTATCACTGCACAACCAGTGAATATGATCTTATTCGTTAATTAATAGTAATATATTTTACCATACCAAAAACAAAAGTTATAAGAGGTGTTTGTTGAGGAGCAGTCGTAATTTACCTCTGTTTTCTAATGTATAGTATATACTGGTAAGTTTATACATTAGCTTGTTTCCTATAAACAGTATATACTGGTCAAAATTATTACGAAAACCTTGCATGTACAGCTGCATTTTTCGAATTTAAGGTGCTTTGATTTTATTATTAAGATATCCGTTTAAATATTTTTAAGAAGGGTTTTTTCTATAACATTCAGTTTATAAACATAATGAACTATAATCCATACATATTAACCGCAATTTTTTTCAGAGAAGAAAATGATAAGATATTTCAGATCTGATATATAAGACCCAAGTTAAAAATAACATTGAGCTAAATTATACAATGCATAAGTACAGGACTTAAAATCTTCTTCAATGATACATCAAAATTGCACAGCTTGTCCAGTGTGGTTGGAGATAACTTATTCAATTTTGTTAGCTTTCTTAAATATAAAATGTAGCACTTTGCTTAAAGTATTTAGATTAACTGCAAAATAATCTAAATATGGTTGATCTTTTATTTTCTATGGCACGTCTGTACTGTCTAACGGTCAGAAGTTATCAGCCATATTTAAACGCAGCGCGCCTTTTATACTTTACTGACGTAGGTTGACTTAGGATATGCATAAAAGGACATCCTGATGATCAATTCTGTAAGGTTTGAGTGAAATCCCTTCAGTAGTTTGGAAGGAGTTGAAGATACAAGCTTTCTGGACGGACGGACGGCTGAACGGACAGACGCACATCCGACAACAACGTCCTTTGGATATGCATAAAAGGACTTCCTGATGATCAATTTTGTAAAGTTTGAGTGAAATCCCTTCAGTAGTTTGGTAGGAGTTGTGGATACAAGCCCGGACAGACGGACAGACTGACAGACGGACATCGACTATCACTATAATCCCCTTTCGGTTTCACCGATAGGGGACTAATAATTATTTCAATATAGGTCGTTATTTCAGTGCAGATACAACCGCTATTGAAATAATTATTCCAATTTCAATAGTGGTCGTTATTTCAGTGCATTCCCAACCGCTATTGAAATAATAGAGGTCGTTATTTCAGTGCATTCTCAACCGCTATTGAAATATTATTTCAATAGAAGTCGTTATTTCAGTGCATTCTCAACCGCTATTGAAATAATTATTTCAATAGTGGTCGTCATTTCAGTGCATCCTCAACCGCTATTGAAATAATTATTTCAATAGAGGTCATTATTTCAGTGCAGATACAACCGCTATTGAAATAATTATTCCAATTTCAATAGTGGTCGTGATTTCAGTGCATTCCCAACCGCTATTGAAATTATTTCAATAGTGGTCGTTATTTCAGTGCATTCTCAACCGCTATTGAAATAATTATTTCAATAGTGGTCGTTATTTCAATAGCGGTTGCAACACTTGCACTGATTTTTACGGAATTTTTCTTTTCCTTTGATAGATTTTTGGAAAAAAGCAGCTTTTCACTCTTTTTTGGCACCTAGGGTATTATTTCCAAATTTGTAAATTTTAATAAATAGAGGATCTTGCATGAGTGTTTATGTAATATTGAATTTATTAAACGAGTTGAATAATTTTTTATGCAACGAGCCTTGGCGAGTTGCATAAAACATTATTCAACGAGTTTAATAAATTCAATATTGCATAGACACGAATGCAAGATTCTATTTATTATATAATCCCATAAAAAATGTTTTTTCGTAGATTTAAAACTTGTCTTCTCATTATAAAGAAAACAGCTGATTGGCCGAAACACAACAAGCTAAGTTCACGTAAATGTGTACATGCACCAAAATTAATCCTGCTGAAATATTAAAAGTAAACAATAGTCTGTCCGCAGGATACAAAAACAAAACAAACATTTTCAATTTAAATACAATGTATCCTCTTTTTAGAAGAAAAGTACAAAAGTATCAGCTTAAATTAGAATCAACAAACAGTGTCAAATGAAACAAACATCTGTGAACCAGGTCAATCGTGTGACGTCACTCTGGAATGACTTGTATGCTTTTATGACGTCACACTCATTCAATACGATTTTTATTGTATGACCGTATTACATGGATTATTGAGTAGATTATATAATAAAATATCTTATTGGCCGTTTTATCATTGTAATAACTTGTAATGTGTCATGTTTTTGTTGCATTTGATGGTGCCAAACATATATTGTGTATTTATTTCAGCTGCATATTTCCTTCTTCTTTTATATAATTTGAAATTATAAACATTGAAATTAGGGATGGCAATTCAATCTATAATCGCTAATCAATTAATCTTCAAATGGTCCCGGTATGTAGAATTAATTTGCTATGTACATTCTTAAGTCAAAAGTAAAAAATTAATTCACATATACACCTCGCCCACCCCATTTTGTATAAAATGACAGTCAAGTATATCGAAGATATTGGGGTACTCTAAAGTAGGACAATTTAATTTGTTATCAAAATTAAATTAAAATAATCCAAGGAATAAACAATTAATTGGTGAATTGTCACCATTTATTTTTGAAATACACTGTACCTTTACATGTATCGACTCATCATATTTTACAGGCTGCTGGTAAATACAGACAGAAAGGCCGGGATTACATTGTGGAAGACGGAGATATTATTTTGTTTAAATTTAACGCAGGTGCTGGACTTAAAGACAAGAAAAAATAATTGTGAATACTAAGAACAGTAATTTTATTTATGAATTTACACTGTGTGTCATTATAGAAAGGCAAAAAAACAAACATTATTTATGAATTAACACAATGTGTTATTGTAGAAAGCAAGAAAAAGTGAACTGATTTTTGTAAACATTGTTTATGAATTAACACCATGTGTCATTATAGAAAAGTAAGGAAATTAAAATGACTTCTTGAACATCATAATAGAATGAGTTTTATACATTATAGAACTATGATATGCTACAACTACTGTTTCTGTCTTTTAATGATGGTTTTACTTCATGTTCGTCTCTTCTAATTCCGAACATCAGTCAGCTAGCACCAAGTATATTACACACAGTAAGATGTACATGTATTTAGAAATTTTTGTGTCAGTTTTGGCAAAAATTCATTTCAAGCTATTTGCTTACTTTTAATTTCACGTCGTTGGATGATGATCTGTGAAAAATAAATTGAAGTATATCCAAATAAAATATTTGCGAAATTTTATTTTCAGACTTTGTTACACTTGCTATTATTGAACAAATACTATCTGTAATGTTGACTATGGTATTTATACTATGTATGAATTTCAGGCATTATATATTTGATAAAATTATTTTTATTTGTCATCGGAATATCATTAAAATGTCCAAAAATTTAATTGATATTTATAAGTACCTTGTATAACAGTATCATGACAGAATTCCAAGTCTTGGATTTTTTGTAAAAAAAAAAATATTTTAAGTCTTTTGGAGAACATACTTCAAATTTACTTTATAAAAGCAATTTGTCACAAATGCAACTTGGAAGCAAAATTTGACAAAAAAGAAGACAAGAATCTGTACCAAATTAATAAACTATTACATTGGGTTCCAGAATGTGTTATTTTTTTACCCAATTTGTCTGACATCATAAGTGGTTATACAAGTCATGATAAAGAAGGGTTAAGTTGCATACAAGTTTTAGTTAAGATTTTACCTTAACTTTCAAAGTCTACAGAAGGAATGGAAATTTTAGAACTTGTGATAACACAGTCTGCTTTATTCAGAACCACCTGAGCTGGTTTTTTTCATTGAAATTAAAGTTAAATTGAAAAAAGTTCAAATGTTGGAGATTATTTATATGGATTTGAAATTTTAGATAAAATTAATTTCTGTTTAAATGATAATTTATACATGTAGTTTATTTTTAGAAGTGAAAACTGAAATTGTTTGGTAAATCTTGCTTGTTTAAACAGGACAACTGATATGAATAAGTTTCATACATGTATATAGTGGTTATGTGTATTTAGATTAAACATCCAAAGACATGACATTGGATGGTTGGTGTAAACAGTGTGATGTTTCAGTCAAGATTATTTATCAAGACACTTGTGTACAGTGACACATGTACTTTTTAAATGCCCATTTTGTTCTAGACGTTTGCAGCTTTCAAATAACCAAATTAATGAAGTTAATTGTTTTGAAGAGTATTTCTTCTACTTGGATAATTTGGTAAGTTCAACAGCAGTTGGGAGTTGAATTGCAGTGTGATGTTTTTGGCTCAATCAAGATTCACTGTATTGAGGTAGTCTTCAGGAATAGTCGAGGAAACCTGAGTGCCAAGAAAAAAACACCGGCAAACAGCAAGTGCACATACAAACTTTCTCACACTAAGATCTGTCACAATTGATATATCAATCTTGTCAGTGAGGGGATGCTGTAATCCGTAAACCAGCACTTCAGAACATGGAAACCCAACCACCACCACCCCACCCACCCCAACAGCAGTTGGGAGAATGTACCAGACCTGTCAATAAAATCCCCTGGAAATGTTAAACCTGTCAGTACATGGAGTCAATTTCTGACCAATGAAAATGATTAAGATAACTGGTATCCAATCAGTTCCACTTGATGTATCACAAAATTGTTTTATGTCAATTGATGGGACATATTTTAGTATACCCTCATCTGTCCATCAACCTTTTTGCGTGTGCATTAAACTACTTTTACAGATTTTAAGCAAATTTTTCAACTTTGCAGGTCTGTTTCTAATGACTTGAGGATGCTGTGTACGTTTTTTCTAGATTGGAAAAAATCAAAATTTAATATAAATGAAAGCAGGACTGCTTCATTACAGCCTTGTTTATATATATATTTCCCTCCTTGGCGGTGCTTTTATTTCTTCTGGTATCACTTACTATCTAAGACCACTGTAACCTTGACCTTCCTTCAAGGACAACTAACTTAGCAAACTTTTAGGTTGTAACCATAGGTGTTTAAGGTCACCGATGAAGGAAAATGTGTTCAACTTCAACAGACTTGTAGTCTTTCCACTACAAGCTTAAAGTTTTAAGCTTCTACGCCATGCAGTTCATGACAAGAACCTGTTCTTAAGTTTGACTATATAATGTTTGTCACTTTGGATGAAGGACATGGTCAACCAATATTGTAAACTTGGTAGCTCTTTATGTGCCGGTGCCTAAATATTAAGTACTAGTACATCAAGTTACTTTGATTGTGACATAAAGCTTTTCTAAGTATTACATGTAATACATCTCCATCTGGTTGTTCAAAGCTCTGTTAGCTTAACCAAATGGTTACTAAAAATTCAAAATGTTATTAAAATAAAACATATTTGATATGAAATACAGTTCTGACTTTAAGGTAGTTCCATACTTTACAAATCGCCTGAAAACATACATTGAAATTTTGATATGTTGTAGATGAGCATAAACCATTCAACATGCCAAAATTTCAGGGCAGTTATTTGACTTGCGTAAGAAATTCTGAAGTACCACCTGGTGGCCATTTTCACAACATAAATGATCAAAGTATAACTACTGTTGTCAACAAATAAGCTTTAATAATTTTTTGTCATGCTTAGAAACCAAACGTCTCTTGAATTTAAATGAACCATTGTGTCATGAGGATTATTTAGACCAATGGAATTTTACTTTTGGTCAAGTGGTATTTTTCTACAGCACCACCTATCAAGGGAGAACATTTCATTTCCGGAAAACTGAAAGTAACACCCTTTCGTTAATTTGTAGATTTAAAAAGAACTTAAGTCGAATACGACCCCTGATTTTCACATATATTGCACATGAATACATAAGTTTGGTTTTCGAAAACAAAAAATAGAGGGTTGTCAAGCTACTTTTTTCATAAAATTGCATCAAAATCCTGACACAAGAAAAAAGCCTTATTCCTTACGTAAGAAGTTACCAATAATGTCCTAGAACTCAATGTTTTTCGTTTGGTATTAACAAAAGTACTGATTGTGAGCTATTTGGTTGTGCAAAACAAAACCAATTTAAATATCATATGATCTGTTACTCATAGAAACCCATAGCAACCGTTACCCAACACAGATCAGTTAAAGTGGAAAAGGGATTCGTATACATTGATGGAGCGTTCTTGATTCTAGGCCGCTGAATGAAACGCAAATACAAGAGCATAGTCAAACTGCTAAAATGTGACACCGAGAAAAATCATCATACAGTATGTTTATTTTTGTAAATGCAGAAAATTATTCTACTGAATGATAGCATAACAGCATTCCCGCCATAACTCTGTAGGCGCCGAAGACCACACATTCGTGACATCATAGATAAAAAAGATGTCAAATTTGACATTGCGGCCGTACGTGGTATGGTATGGAACTACCTTAACTAACAATTATGTGCAGTAACTTTTTCAGAGAAATTTTAGAAATATTACCTAACACAAAATACTAATTCTGGCTTTGAACAGCCAGACACTGGTCACTAACATTGAATGTGGTAGACCAATGGTAACCAATAGCATATGGCAACCAGGAAACACATGTGCTCTTAAGAAATAAAATCACAACAAAAAGCCCACATTTTATATCACAAAAATTAATTTATTTCAGCTGAAATGAATACAGAGAATATAAAATATTCTTCAATATTACAAGAAAAACTTAAAAACCTGATGTTTCAAAATACACATACATTGTACATGTATATCCACTTGATATTATAAAACCGCTTTAAATTAAGAAAAAACCCATGACAACAACAGCTAACAAATGGACAACTTTCAATGATGAGACCTGCCTCTTGTCTTCCATAGAGATGATGAGAGTTATTAATGTGCTTTGAATAATGAGATTAGTTTTTATGTACCGAGCAGCTATTTACATATTCATATCCAATCAAATACATCAAACCTGTCTATTAAGATCACTCAAAATAACCAGTAAAAGTGGGCAGGTGGCTCTTATACAGATTCAAATAAAATGAATACAGAGCCATTTGAATAAAACTTATTGGCCTTTAAAATAGGTTTGACTGTATAGCCAAAATGTTTTTTTTTACCTCTGTTCTCGACCATGAACTGACTATTCTTTTTTCAATGACCTTGACACTACATATACACAGCATTATGAACCACATTTTCTTGAAGTTTGCTATCATTTTTCAGTCTTTTTTTTCAATTCAATCTGAAACTTGCTGCAGCATTAACAAACTCCAAACCTGATAATCTTGATCTGGTTTATTTTAATTTTATCTGAATAAGATGGATGGACAAATTGAGGTGTTATAACCTCATAAGAAACTTAACAAAGGCATCAATGACATTGATAGACATTCACAATTACCTTCATACATGATAGCATATTCTTACAATGGGCTTCCAAAAAAAGAGAGAAAAGAAACTCTCAAATTTACACACAATAATTTTAAAATTTGTAATAATATGCACAAAATTTTCATCAGTATGAAGTTACAACAAGATAATTTAATATACATATACATGTAGATCTAATATGATGTATCTGATATATTATACTCTCTCTCACACACATACAAAAACTACTGTGAAAATACCAAATACATGTAGCAGTTTTCAATCACTTTCTTCACATAAAATTATTTTAATTTGCGTTCACATTCTGACTTTTTTAAACAAACTCTATCGAGTAACTTTTAAAACATCAGTAAAATTACTTTTTTTTAAAACAATTTTTTCCCATTATGGGACAATGTAAGACATTTTCAGCTAACAGGTCTTTTTCAAGGGACCAACTTTAAATTATTTTCCTTGACAACAGTTTATCAGCTGAAAGTTTCCAATGAGTATGCACATGTCATTTTTTATAATTTCAATAGTATTAAAAAATTTCAAAGAATCAGATCATTTGGTGATGATAATAACTTAAAACTTACATTTATACTGAGGTCAGTTGTTGTCGTAAGATTCTAAACTTTAAAATGTGCAAAGCTCATGCTAAAATCTTTTGTACAACTACATGTACACCACAAGTCGAATATGTACACAATCTTTACCTCTCGGATTGTTACAGGTATTTTTAACAATGGCTACTCTGCTTACTACAATTGACGTATCGCCGGCCACGCCCACAATGTTCCGTCACTGGCCGCCATCACAGCACCAAAGCAGCGTTACGGCAACTAATGACAGTGACGTTCTAGTGTCAGTGACGTCATTAAACCGCACAATTCAGGCCGCATTTTCATTCTTTTTGCGTGTCATTCAAGTACGTTGACCCTTTGTCGGAACATAGTGGGCGTGGCCGGCATTTCGTCAATTACCCATCAACTGATATGGCTAATTAATGAAAATAGGTGAGCAACTAGAAGGTACAGAAATACTGCGTTGTACTGTGAATTGACATTATGGTAAAAGTCTCTTATGATGTTATCTTTTGATCAATTTATAACAAAATGATGAGCAACAGGACAAATACTGTATTGAACTGTAAATTAACATATGGGAAAAGTCTATTAAAACAATGCAAAGTAATCTTTAGACCAATGTTATAACGGAAATCTAAGCAAATAGAAAGTATACTGTATAGAAATACTATGTTAAACTGTTAACATTACGGAAGTCTCTTAACACTGTGGACCAATGTTATCAATAATACATACAACTTGACCAATGAATTGGTCATATCATGGTCAGAAAATTGTGCAATCAGACTGCTAAATTGCTAAATGATTATGCAGAAAATTGCAATAGTTAAGCTTCTGACAGCTTCATTGATGTATAATATTAACTGCTGCAATAGAGAAAGCAATTCCTTGTATTAACATACTTCTGTAAAAGTACTTTACACAGTAAAGTTTTACAATAATACACAAAGTTTCTTACATAATTTCATTCAGACTCCAGACTAATATATAAAATGTGAACTACTTTAAAACAAGAGGCCCAAGGGCCATACTGCTCACTTCAGAATATTTACAAAAAATTGACATGGATTATCAGTTAGGAAACATGCTGGTCATGTTGATCATTTTTGCAATCTGGATATAATACTTTCCAAGAAAATAGTCAAAAACAGCCAAATTCACAAACAATTGACACTTCAGGGTCAACAATTCTCACATGAATTACTATATAGTTACCAAACTTGTTATTTAGATCTTGTCCTTTGGCTCAGGTGAGCTAAAAACTTATGTTACCGGTATATTGTCTACAGGTTGTGGTCCATAAATTTAAGTTTTATTCTTCAAAATGAGCATTCTATCTATCACAAATTTAAGTTGTAGTCTTTAAAATAAACATTCTATATACTGCCAGTATTGACTTGATCTTTTTTTAACTAGATATAAAATCTATATAATAATCATTCATACATGGTGTGATAATGACCAAAAGTTACAATGAAGTTTTATTTTTATATAGTAAATATGATAAATTTCGTAAAAAAAAACAAAAAAAAAAAAACAACATGCACTATAGTGGTGGAAAAAAACACTTTCTCTATCCAAAATAGAAGTTATATTTATCATGTAAATTAACTTGACAACAATGAAAACAAAAAATATAATCATTTGCTGAAATCTTTAACGCTGCTCAAAATATCACAAATTTCAATGTTTAAGCATTTAAATGTATACAGTGTTAATATAACCACATAAACATCAGTTCAAAATGCCTCAAAACATTCAGGATTTTCCCATCCTGTCACTGACTTAAAAAATATTAGGCCAAAGATAAAAATATATTTTCTGCTAATGCTCTCAGAAAAATTTGCGTCGATAGGTAAGCAAATTTAAAAAAAAAAAAAATTTCACATTAACCATATGGAACGAGGATGGCAACTGTAACAGTACTTGTCAACATACTGTCATAAAAAATTTAGGGTTAGGGTCAAAAGGGTTTGCAGATACATGCTTATACATGTATTTCTTTTTAGGTCGTATAAGTTATAAATATTTGATATAAGTCAGTAACATAACATCGGTAGGAAAACGTTAAACATGGCATGATACAATAAAGGAATTATATACCTATGGGATGTTGTTTGTTGTTCACCTCACTTTTCCATGTTGATGGCGATCAATTTGAATGTCATGTACATCATTGCAACTTCGGAAAAAACTGTTTTTCAGGTAAAAACACTAATTTTCTATGTTGACACTAATTTAAATGTTGCAAAATTAAAGAAAAACAAATAATTTTCCTGGGAAGTATGGAAAACCTGTTTTAATGAAAGTATGATGATTTTCATGTTGGCACCAATTTAAATGTCTTTAAAAAAAGTTAGCAATTAAAAAAGCCTGTTTTCCTGTGAAGCATACCACTTTTCAACAGCGATAAGTTGTTCAGAAGATGAAAAGGCCCTGAATAATTTTAATGCTATATACATGTATTTATTTCCCTTTGATAATAACTGACATGAAACCTTTAACAATGACCGGATATTATTTAAATAATCCGAATCGGAACATAAAACTCAAAACATGTTAGTGATATTGGATTATTCAAATAATCCCAGACAATAAATACCAAAACTGAATACAGGTTTAATCCTATTTATAAAATGTTTCCATGGTTGCAAGACATAATCCTTTCCACATAAACAGACATTAATATTACATTAGATATAAAATAGATTTTAAGTCAACGTTATCCAAACTGGAAGCTGAATCCACCGGGGAAACCACTCTGTTGTTGATGAAATCCTGGGCCACCTCCAAAAGAAAATCCTGGACCGCCTCCACCTCCAAAGAAGGCCTGGAATATCTGGTTTGGGTCCACATCTAGAAATAAGATAAAAACAATATCATTTGTTAATTTGTTGCAGGAGTTCAGTGTGTGTGTGGAAGGGGGGGTTGTTTGTTTTGTGCGAAAATTAATACCAAGCGAAAATTATATTATACTTATTATATTATAGTGGATATTTAAAAAAAGACGAAAATTTAACTATGTGTATTTGTCTAAATTTCCTATACCGCCAAAATAAATACACGTCAAATTACCATAAACACATTTATAGTCATATCAGTAAATGACAAACAACACAAAATACTTCTATTTATATATGGCAATGATTTCCACTTATTAAAATAACCCCATTTGTAGAACATGCACCATATTTCACAGAATCAAGCTCAGGTGTATCATATAAGTTTGTAATCTTTCAAGAAGCTTATCTTAGTATCTGTGGTGTGAACCGACTGAGAGTACTAGACTCTCCCTATTAAGGATATTAGTCCAATGTGAGGTACTCCTGCATTTCTGTCAGAACACATTTATGTATCATGTGATTGGATTGGATTATGTTAAATGTGTTTTACATCACAGTCAAGATTCTATCACTTATATCACAGCAGTCAGTTCTGGGATAGTAGAGTGGAGTAAGGGAGTTTTATGCTCTAGTCATGATCCTTGTAACATATATCGAGTGGAGCAATGGAGATTTATGTCTCAGTAGATTCTTTTACTTATATTAAAATCAATTCTGGGATGGTGGAGGAAACTGGAGTGCCCAGAGAAAATCAATGACCTTCAGCAAGAGAATTATAACTCTTTCTCACACTGTGATCTGTCCCAAATGGGATTCAAACCTAGGCAGTGAGGGTGCTGTGATCCACAACTGCATGCTATGGACCACTCAGCCATCAAAGACTAGAGATAAGATGATTACTTGGAGAAAATCACTGATCCTTGGATGAGTCAAGTGATGTGAATTATATGTGTTGCACAAGGATCTTATGTCTGCTGCCTACTTTACTCAGAATGAATTAACCACTTTTTTTCAAAGGTGATAACATACAGTTAACACACATGATCACGTTTCACAGTTAAAATAATTACTAGTCAAATTTGTGAAAATATAGCCGTTTTGAAACCCTAAAGCATTTTTCTGCAAATTGGCTAAAATATGTAACTTTTTGAAAGAATTTCTCAGAAATTAGTTGCTAATGGTGATTTTGGCTACCTGGAATGCAAACACAGACATCATGTACTTACCAAATCCTCCATGTCCATCCAAGTCTTCTAAATCAACACCACTATCATATCTAGATTTCTTTTTTGGGTCTGATAAAACACTGTATGCTTCACCAAGTTCTTTGAACTTATGCTCTTCTTCTTTTTGTACTTCAGGTTCAGCATGGCTGTGTCGATCTGAAAAGACATAATAAATGTTGTCATACATCAGTCAGTGTTCATTCTGGATGGGGCCATTGATTACTTACATGTATTTTGCCAAATGGCCCCATTGTTAGGGTCTTAATGTGGCCACATCTGAAAATTTCTAGAACTAACACTGATACATTGTGATATGTATATACAGTCAACTCTCGTTAATTCGAAATTGAAGGGATCGGATGAAAAAATTCGATTTATCCGAATTTCGAATTAACCGTTTTGATCACTGACGGACACTTCAGAACGATGATAACAGGAGATAACTCTAATAGTAAAGCACTCCTCCATTGATGTCACGTGTATGCTGTTATATATTTTGGTGTATCGCTTACAATTAAAAATCATTTTGAATTTTTTTATGTTAATGTAAAGCTTAATAAACTAAAGTTTGACCATGTTCTGTAAGCAATAAATAAGTAAGTCGGAAAATGCACCGTAACTTAAAATATTCCATTGAGATTTTCCGTTAAACACGGAGGCCAAAAAAGTCTTGAAAAAACTTCACCGTAACTTACAAGGTTCCATTAAGTTTCCCCAGCGCTAGCGATTCTCAATTGAAGAATTGTTTTATCAAGATTTTTTTAACAATTTACACCTTTTCCCTACGACCGATCTAGATCTAGCTATACTAGTAACTCCTGTCAAAATTCATTAAATTTTGTTCATAATCATAATTTCTTCATCCGTAATCCTAAGCGTCTGACTTTGGTGATTTTTAAAAATCACAGTTTGTCATGTCACACACCTATAATTAACACCTTCAAGACAGTAGCTGAATTGTGTAAACAATTGGCCTTGATAGATCAAAGAAGTTTTGGCGTGTCGATTAACTTTGGGTATTCTGTGGAATAGAAGACCGCCCACTCTTTAAGTTTAAACCAATGAAATTTCTCCTCTTACTGACTGACATTTTACTATAATGACCGGTATGTCGAGTACAAATTGAAAATCATGAAAATAGCACGAGATGCGGACTTTCTTTTCGTCAGAAATGAATCTTCGGAGTAAGCCATCATTTTGTTACTGTAAACACATTTTAAATAAGAGATGGAGTAATTATTTCAGGTATTGTTCAAGTTTAAGATAGAATATTTTTGTGTATTTTTTTATTTTGCCGCTTGTTGTATAAACATTCAAAAGTATAAACAAGGAAAGTATATTTCGATTAAAACTTTAGATTTTCATTATATTTCGTATTAGATTGGACTGAAAATTGATTTCGATTTAAACGTTGGAATTTTCGTTATATTTCGTAATTTGGACTGAAAATTCACTTCGAATGAAGCAAAATTTCGAATTTCGGTATTTCGAATTAAACATACAAATTTACATAGAAATACATAGCGATCTGACAAGACCATTTGTATCATTTCGATTTAAGCGAAATTTCGATTCAACCGATTTCGAATTAACGAGAGTCGACTGTATATATGTACACTAAAAGTACATGTATTCAGTTGTATATTTCTTATCATAAGTCATAAAACTTTTGAATGACCAAATCCATAACCTCTTCATCCAGGCTTCAAGTATGGCCAAATAAATTTATTTATTCTCCTTTATTTTTATGAAATGTCACAAGTAGACGTTCAACCAGGGATTAAGATTAACAGGGGCCCAGTAGCTATGACTCCAAAAACTTGTCGTCGTTGTTGTCGTTGTCGTCATCATCATCGTCATCAATCATCATCATCATCATCATCATCAATCATCATCAAATGTAGAAGGCAATGAACAAGAAAACCAATGTCAGATTTCAATTTATAATAATCATTACATTTGATTTTGAAATTCTTACCAAAAAGACAGGGACATTAAGACATTTGGTTATGAGTACTGGCTAATCTTGTTACATTTAAATTTCACAACTAAACTGTACATTACCTGGATGATGCACTAATGCCCGTTTCTTGTATGCCTTTTTAATTTCATCATCAGATGCAGTCTTTGTAATACCAAGTATTTTATAATAATCTTTCCTTTTACTTTTCTTTAACTCTAATTTGGCATCTTGTAATAGTCTGGTGTTTTCTGCAATAATAATTTTTTGTAATTAATATTTTTTAACAGGAGGGCAAGTACCAGGGTTGGGGCCAGTGGGCACACTTGCTGGGTAATGATAAGACAATTTTACATGTATCTGTAAAAAACAAACAAAATTAATATATCTTTGTACATGTATTCAATGAAATGAAGACATCTCGCCTGAGGCAAGATATGGCAGGCAGGTGAATTATCTCCCTTAGACCATAAATACATGTATAACAATATCATTAATATTCTTTAAACTAACCACTTGATATCCTAAAATTATTGTCATTATTATTTTTGATATATGCCATTTCAAATATGTCCCCCAAAAGAACCTGGGATATATCCAATCAGGGATTTATTTCAGAGAAAATTCCCAATTAGAAAATTGTACCAGATACATAGCTTAAGCCTGGCCATAAATGTGGCTGCTTTTCTCAATCTTCAATCAACTCAATACACTAAAAGCATTAGCTTTAATCATTAATGGCATAAAAAATGATGTCAAAGTTTTCCCAAAATGAGCAAAAAGTTGATAGGTTTTTCCCAATTTTTAGTTTAGGGCCTTTTCCCAAAAGACCCTGATAAATCCCTGCCAATCATATGCAGGATAAAAAATACAAAAAGCAAATGGCATATCTATTCCACCAAACAATTGTTCCTGTAAAATTTTATAAAGATGTAGTAAATAGTTTTCAAGAAAAGTGGCAGACAAAATGTTGGTGGAAGAACTGGAGCTAGAGACAAACAATGGTAAATTCAGCTGTAGTAGAACTGTAGTCAGGTAACAGGGTTCGTACAGACATTTGGACTCCAAATTAAAGGACTTTTAGGGTCTTTTCAGGGTCTTATTTGCAAATTCAAGGCCTAATCAGAGGGACAATTTTAGCAAAAAAATATTGGTGCAAAGGCAATTAAATCAATAAAACAATTACTTATGTATCCATAGTAACAACACTTGAAGTGAAGGTTGAAGTTGGGCGTTCGGGAGGGACAGGTAGGTACCTTTAAATTGCTCATTTCAACGTTACTTATTAATTTATTTATTTATTTAAATCAGTCTATTTGTAACCACTTAATATCGAAATAGACACCCAACTGACCAAATTTAAGGGCTTTTTAGGGCCTTCAGGATAAATTTAAGGGCTTTTTAGGGTCTTTTTAAGGCAAACCTCAAAATTTAAGGACTTTTCCAGGCCTTTACTAACCAAAGGAAATGATGATTTAACTAACCTTTACTTTTATCCATTTTACACACTTTTTCATAATCTCTCACAGCATCTTCATACTGTTCAAGGTCCATGTAACTGAAATATAAAGAAACAATGTGAGAATTGAGAATCTCCTAACCAAAGTAACTTTTCTACAAGACCTATTAGCTTTAAAGCACAACTGACTGAATTCTAATTAAAACACATGCCGTATACAGGTACAGAATTATTTGGGGCATATCTAAATCAAATTAGCTAATGAGAAATAAAAAGAAATCTATTAAGCCATTCACTAAACTCAAAATGTTGTGTTTTGAAAGGAATTGAATGATTATGAGTGGGTGAATACAGTGTCCATATCCAAACTGTATGCAATGTGTTCATGGCAATTACAACGATTCTTTATTATTATTTTTGGCATGCTTACCATCATTGGTAGGGGTTCTTCATTCAAGATTAACAGAGTTAATGTATTTTGAAATTTTAATGAAACCTTTTCATAATTGATATAAATGTTCTAAAATGTTCAGAGAACTGCCAATTTCGGAATCATTTATATACATCTATAGTAAAACTTTGCCATCTTGCCATCAAGACCTTACTGAACAATAATATGAAGCGTCTATATAATTGATAACATTCTAAAGCAAACTCCTAAATAAGAACTGCATGCCTACATATATATGTGACAAGCTAATGGATATATATGTACTCCCCATTTTTTCTGAAGAATATATTATAGGCAATATACTTCTATTAATAAGTATTGAGAGTAATCAAGTAACAGTACATCCGTAATATCAAAATTGCATTTAAAAATTTATGGTTCTTGATAGTTGCATGTGTATACAATTCAATAATATAAAACATGCTACCAGCTTCTCCCAGCACTATAATAACATATTTTTTATTTGTCTATGGATAATATAATGGTAATTACAATATGTCTTCCTTCTTTTACCAAATCATTTGAAAACCTGCTACGTTTGGGAATGTTGTTTCTATTAAGTAGAATATAATGATTTGAAAGGAAATCAAAAATAAATAAATAGAACTTCTAGATAAAAACATCTTAAATGGAACAAGAGGCCCATGGGCCTTAACGCTCACCTGAGGCAGAGTACATATCTCACACAGAGGTTCGATGGTCAATGACATTAATAAAAGAGTATATCAAAATTTTCAGCAGTAAGAGCCAATAATATGCAAGTATTTTTGCAAATTAATTATAATAATTATTTAATAAGTATGCTATATATAACATATCTAAAGTCTAGCTACAATAAATTATTTATAAACAGCTAAAACATCTGTATATTAAAATGTGCATTAGGCCAATAAATTCTATGACCTTGACCTTTAAACCTATAACCTTCATTCATATATCAAAATGATTGTTAGGCCAATACCTACAATATTCCAATATATATGCCTATACAAAAAGTTTATAGTTTTCAAGATATATTGACAAATACATTAATTTTAGAGATTTTCCCCATAAGTACCTTGCCATTTCCCCATTTTGACCTCAACAGTTATGATTTTGCAAATCTGAAACTAGGTGCCCTAAGTATGTTTCACATGAAATATCTAAGCTATATCTCTTGTAAGTTCAGAGGAGATGATTTTCAAAGATTTTCACAATTTCTCCCTTTATGGGGCCCCAAGGGGACATAATCCTTTCATTTGTGCAAATCTGAAAGGCCTTCACCTAGGCATCATAATCACTGAGTTTCATCAAATTTGGCTTGGTAGTTTTAGAGGAGATGATTAAAATGTACAAAGTTAACGCACGACGCACGACAGATGACGGATGGGGAACCATTGCAATAGCTCATCTGAGCTAAAAATTATTGGGGTTGTTTTTTTTTTTCAGTGGTGTGATTATTTTTCACCTATAAGGTTTCACTAAATTTCATTTATATACAGACTGGACAAAAACAGAGTTACAACATACTTAATTTCTCACACTAGGATCCGTCCCGAGTTAAATTCAAATGCAGACAGTGAGTAAGAGGGGCTGTGAATTGTAGTGTGTGCTTGATATCACTCGGCCACCAAGGTCCCAACATATACATGTATAAAGGGATTTACTCTACTTAATTAGCAAAGATCACATTTGCAAGTTCAAGATTTAATTTATATTGTGTAAAATTTTGAGGTTAGACAGTGATTTTGTTTGCCTAAAATTACTACCGAATAAAGGCAGTTTCCCCTGGGAAAAATGACTAAAATTTCCCAATCAGACCACTAAATTTCACAAAACAACAGTGCAGATATAATAGGAAATTAAATCTAGTTGTCTTAAACCATAACTTTTAGATATTGCCACAATATATCTTTGCAATGGCGATCCTAGGCTATTGCAAGCATGTCATTATGCAGTTTTTTGTATTTCAGAACTTCAAATTTTCCCAATTAAAAGGCAGAAGGTAGTTTTTAAAAAATGTAACAAAATCACTATTAGAATTCTGACAAAAATCTGTCTAGATGATGAGCTTAACAGAGTGCAAAAAAAACACTGTCACAGGAAATATCTTTCTGCGTCAAATTTAATATAAAATTGTTATTTTCCTATGATACAGAATTTTAAAGAAAACATACCATTTGGCTCGTCTTAAATATGCTTTTACATAGTTTTCATCTAATTCTATGGCTTTTGTACAGTCATCTGCAGCCTCTTTTAATTTACTTAACTGAAAAAAAAACATTATTTCATCTCTGAACAAAATAGCAAACATAATATACAAGTATAATATATATAAGAGTAAGAAGCACAAACATAAAGTTTGTTCTCAATTGAAATCTATATTTGCAGAGTCAATGCCTGGAATATGTGTAAAATATAAAAACTACTGTTACTGCACTTAAACACAATATTAAAGTAAAATGCTATAAAGCTACGGTAATTCTGTTATAATTTTTTTAACAAAATACTGATAACAATTTCTGTCTGTGTTATCACAATGCCATTCTTCTTTCTTTTAATAGGGGACAAAAAGATTTTATCATGTAAACTCTTAAAAGAATATAAATAAGTATCCTTAGCTGTCAGAAATTCTTTATTGGACTTTTTTTTTTTTTACCAACTTCAAAAAGCATGCAGACCTTCAGTTCTTAGTTAAATATGTAATATACATTTTTTTTCATCATAGATAAATTCCTAATGACTAATTTTAATTTTGTACAGTCAAATCACCAAAAGAATGTCTCTTTTATTGTTACCTTTGCACTGACTGTAGCTCTGTTATTATATAATTTCGAGTTTGTAAATTTGTTGTTGGGGTCTATCTCTAGTGCTTCTGTATATAATTTGTAAGCTTCATCAAACTTCCCTGATCTGAATGCTGTATTGCCTTCATCCTTCTTAGCATTTAAAGACTTAGCTTTCTGCAAAGAAAAAAAATGCATTTTGTTAGTTAAAGAATTCCTCTTGCAAGAGCATTGTGTCTAAAATACATGTATGTGTTGAGTAGAGTGGAATAACAGATTGTTTTGTCTCAATCTAGATTCTTTCACTTGTGTGAAGTCAATCAATTTAGGGATGGTGGCAAGGAATAATCACCGACCTTTGGCAAGTTGACCATGCCTTAAATATGACATGGTAATTGTTTTGTGTACTTAATACAACAATAATCTTATTTGACATTAAAGGCTGTCTACATTAAAGATCAATCTAAGCTGTCAAATGTAACCATAAAGCCAGATTACAAAGATATGCTGTGCACTCAGGGTAATGTGATGGGCGAGTTCTTTAGTGTGCCATGCTTGCGATGACACAGGGCATCAATTTTTAACATTTCCTCCAAACGACCTGCGACTTTCATTTGTGCTTAGTAAAAGAACATCACTTCCTATTTTCAAGTCTTGACCAGACCCAGTCAGAGTTCAAACCCTGACATCCCACACACAGAGTGAACACAACCAACTGAACAACCGTAGTGCTCTTTATTTCGACTATGAAAACATTGACAAATGATGCATATTCCACCAGAGTCAGGAAGTACAAATTCTAAATTTTATCCAAATGGCAATATTCCGCAGTGTTAAACTAGTGTAATTTAGATCACACTAGTTCAAAATAAAATTTAGTAATCATGAAAATGAACTAGTCAGGGCTGTCACGCTCTATTTTTTTTAAACCTTTTCCAGGGCCCATGGGATTGGAAAAACAAGCATCATTTCATGCACTTATGGGTTTAAATCTAACCAGGAAAATACATTATAGAAAGTAAAAGTTAAAATTGTATACTTAATTTTTTCAAATTCACCAAAATATTTGAAAAAAATAATGGTTTTGAACATTGAAATCGGGCCCATTCCTATACCTAAATTAAGCATATTAACCACCCTGCTAATGGTAAACGACATGGACTTATTTAATACCTTATATACATCTTTTGCTTTGTGATGATCTGGTACCAGCTTTAAAACTTGCTGAAAATGTTGAAAGGCTTTATCCACGCTATCTTGATAATATAAACAAATTCCTCGGACATATATAGCATCTGGATTCATACCCTCTCTCTGTATGATATCACTGAAAATAGAAATGACATATACTGTGATTACATTTAAGGTGAAAACAATTGATTGTTAAAACTTGATAAAACATCCCCTATCTACTATGATTGATTATACTGATATTTATATTGCATGTAATTTTGTATACAAGTTTTAAACCAGACTTGATTTTCTGAGTAACTCATTAAAATTCATTGACTTTATCACACTGTATATAACAAAATTTTCTTCACAAATGTCATAGATTTTTGCCTATGAAAACTAGTGACATGTATTACTTTTGGATAGCAATTTAAAGGTATGCATGTTGGTTATTATTATTATATATACCGGTACAAGAATATAGTACAACTCAGATAAAACTTGATAAATATT
Source organism: Anadara kagoshimensis (assembly GCA_021292105.1). NCBI lineage: Eukaryota > Metazoa > Mollusca > Bivalvia > Arcoida > Arcidae > Anadara > Anadara kagoshimensis. The sequence continues at coordinate 3,657,380 of CM037870.1, forward strand.
CTCTCAAGTCAGGGAAAAGTCAAAAGTCATTTTGTCTGACTATTTTTATTTGACATTTTTTCTATAAAACTAGAATCATGAAAACTCAAGATGAAAGTCATGATGTCAAAGTAAGTTTCACTCAAAAAGCATCTAAAATTATTGTCATCCAAGTAAATACATACTTTGCAATTTCCTGAGCTTCTTGGTATCTTCCTAAAAATGCCAAACATTCAGCTTTTTTAACCTTAAATCTGGCACAGGCAGGACATTTTTCTAAACATCTATCCATGTAAAATACAACCTGAAGGAAAATTATATCGTAAAGAAAAATATACTGGCAATTACATTCACGTCATGGCATCTTCAGCATGGTTTTTTTCCAGTACAATTAAAACATTAAATATATACATGTACATGTAAATGGAAACTGTACTAGTTTTTCCAACAATTTGTTTATTATGAACTACAGTACCTCCCACCATCTCGGTTCAAATATTACTGGATCACTTAACAAAATCATTTATAAATGATGGGTGGAAATACATGTAAATCATTGGAATTTGATTTTTTTTTGTTTGTTGTTTTTTTAATGTATTTTTTACAATTTAGTTTTATGTCTTCTATAAAAACTTCAAGACAAAGAAGTCGGTTACTGGGTGTTGCCATAATGAAAACTTCTAACTTTGGGTTAAAAAAGTGTTAAAAGCAGTATCGGATTAACAAATAATTCAAATGCATCATAGGAATAAAAAATTGAAAAAGCAAACTAAAAATTAACAGATCTTGGTTCCATACCCTTCTATAGTCTCTCTTTTCAAAATCAGTTTCTGCCAAACCTTCAAATTTCTGTACATGATTGGATATTTCATACTGTAAATTAAATAATTCTAATAACATTTTATATCTTATATCCAAAATCATCTTACCTGTCCTGTCACATTCTCATGATCTACATGTAGAAATAAGATTATATAAAGAAAAATAATAAATGAAAGGAAGATCACAGCAGGTATTTTACCAATAATTTCTTGGATGTTTTCACAGTCAATTGGATTTTTACATTATAAATGTAACAATTTTCATTATTATAAATATACTGCTTTAAGTAATTAAGCATTTGAACTATAAATATTTTTGCTATCAGATTTTTTTTCCACAACAGTCCATTGTGTTATATAATGTGGTTTGAATAGCAACAGGGATACAATTCTTATTTAAACAAGCCCTAACGCTGTGAACACATATGTTGATTGAATGAATGAGATTTTATATCCCAGTCAAGAATATTTCACTTCTATCAAAATGTCACCAGCTGAAGTGACAGAAATCTTTACCTTTGCAATGTGATAAGGGCAATGTGCAGGAAGGGATCTTTAAAGGTCACCGGTCACCAAAAACCGAATTTTTTTTAGTACTATTTTCCGAAAGATTACATCATAAAAAGTCGATTTAGCCACAAATAACATTTTTTAATCATTTCTGTCCTTTTCTACAGCGTAAATTAAAGCCCTGAAACTGTTGAAAATCTGTATTATCTCCCTTTGGTAGTAAAAGGGCACAAAACCGGAAGTGATGCAGAAGGTGTTATCTAAGCTATTTAGGAAATGAAGCTTGTATAGTGAACTGCATTTATTACCCAGATTAATCGGAAATAACTTCTAGTGTTTTATATATATATTTATTTTTTAGCATTGGGTATTTCAGTTTCCTTCAGCAGAAAAAAATAAATAAAAAATAAACATAATAATAAGAAATAAATCAAGAAAAAGAAAACTATATTTGTGTTTGCTCTAAGTATGATATACTATTTACTTATATTTTTACAAAACATAATTTTACATTTCTTTTGAAATTTATTTATTTATTTATTTATTTATTTATTTATTTATTTATTATTTATTTATTTATTTCTATTTATCACAACAAATAATGAAAGAACCCAAATTTCCGTTTTTTATTCAAAATATTGTTCATATTAATTTTCATTAATATTTAATATCATTTTAATTATCTTTGCTTATCTCTGATTCATTAATTAAATAATTAACTAATTAATTAATTACGTTATTTATTTATTTATTTATTTATTTATATCTATTTATCACAACAAATAATAAAAGACACAAATTTCCGTTTTTTATTTAAAATATTGTTCACATTAATTTTTATTAATATTTAATATCATTTTAATGATCTTTACATATCTCTGATTAATTAATTAAATAATTAATTAATTATTTATTTACGTTATTTATTTATTTATTTTTATCTATTTATCATAAGGAATAATAATTTTGATTCATATTTGTTTTAGAAATTGTCCAATTTTTAATTCCTGTTTAGATTAAAATCAAAGATTTATTATTATTATTATTATTATTATTATTATTATTATTTACCTATGTAATGAATAAAAAAAGCACGTTTTCGGGTAGAACTGGGTCCAAGACCTGTAGTTTTTTGTACAACTAAATTATCAAAATAAAGGTTTAAAAAATAATTTGTTATTGTCTCTCAAATAAAATATTTTACCCCAGTATTACATAAATATGAAAACTATTTCAATTCAATAGCTTCCTATTCCTTATTTGCAGTAAGTTTAATAATAATAATAATAATAATAATAATAATAATAATTATAATATTAATAATAATAATCATCATCATCATCATTAATGTTTCCATGATAAAATAAAAAAATAAATTAATATAATAACTTTATTACGCTTAATTTTAATGGGATGAAAAGAACGTCATCAAAATGTGATACCAGTGGGATTACGCTCGACTAACTAAGAACTCAAAACTCGAGTGAAACTTTCTTTCATTTATTCACAATAAATTAATATCGTTCAAAGTGTGATTTACACCCCATCACATACCAGTAATTAAGAGATTATCAATATGCTACATTGGGAAACATCCTGTTTAGAAGTAGACATCTACCACCTGTAATTAACAGAGTTTACCTTACAATATGCAACATTAATTGACATGTGCGTATATCTTTATGATATACCCCCGTAAATGTTATTTGTCATTTTTTATGGATTCTGAAAATAGAATAAATTAAAGTTAAATTAGATTAGTTAAGTTGAACAAGGCATACATCTCTGTTTGAACATGTGAATTGGTGAACTGATTGAATAACGGAATTAAATTAATTTTGAAAATTAAAATTGTTTAAAATCTATATATTTGACTGAATTCGTTCATAATAATTTGAATTGTCTTAAATGATTATACCACTCATATTTCTCTGATTTAATTTAAGTGTTTATTTTGAATACATTCAAAACAATTAAAAAGCTGCATGAACAGGTGTGTAAATCTGGATTTAATTTGTTCTGAATTTTGTGGAAAAAACATGTTCATCGGTCATTGTGATTTTATTATATTCAAACTTCACAAAATATATCATTTTGACTTGAAATCAAACTTTAAAACCCTTCAAAACACCACACAAACCCACATGTAATATATGGATACATATAGAGGTTATGTGTCTTTCCTCAGCAGCTTAACACCATGTACGTCATCAATTAGGTCGCCGGAAAGTTACGAGCGGTGTCGGAAACTACCGAGTATTAGCAGTTCGTTCAGGTAAGGTTTTAGTGTATTACAGGTAAATGTAAGGCGTGGGAAACCGTCAGACACATCAATATTGACTATTCTACCCATTAGAATGCAAAATACAAAATTGATAAATTTGGTGACCGGTGACCTTTAATGTGCCGTGCCTACTGTGACAGGGGGCATCAGTTTATAAGGACTTCCATTTCTAAACCCAGAGTGTTTGGCGATAGAACAGTCACTACCATTTTTTAAATCATTGTCAGACACTACTGAGATTCAAACTCTGACTCCCCACATACCCAGCAAATACCCTACCAAATGAGTTACCATAGTGATATCTAACAATATGTACAATCAAACCAGTAACTCTATGAACACAATTCCTAACAATACACACAATATGTATATCATTACAACATACCTCAGATTTTGCCACTGCATTTCCTGGTTCAAATTCTAGAATTTTTTGGTAACATCTTGCTGCTGCCGCTGTCTCTCCTAAGGCTAAGTGACATTTTGCTTCTCTCATGTAACCCTAAAATAAAATAATCATTTGAATATTTCTTATTAAATACTTATACATTTACTCCAGTCAGGTAATTTATACTCAGTGGCCAAATTATGTTTTTTGTCTTTTCTGTGTTCATATTTTTGTATTGCCTTGTTTGAGTTTGTTTTCATTAATTGTACTGTTTCAGGTTCTTGGCTGTTGTATTAGCTACTGCAAGTACATATTTCCAGTTGAAAAATTCCTTCTATTATTAATATTATATTACAATCAAGTCTATAAAGACCAAGAAATAGTAACCCAAAACAATTTTGGCTACCAGGAATAGAAACCTAGATACCACATCATCTATTAAAATGATCAGAACAATTCTATTTCACATTTAATTAAGCATAAAAACAGTGTGCCTCTGCATTGAATTGACATACTGCCGACCATGCCTTTTATGTTCCCACACTGGCCACCATCACGGTACCAAAGCAGCATCACTGCAACTAATGACGCACTAGTGTCAGTGATGTAATTAAATGGCACAATTCAGGTCGAGTTTTCATTCTTTTTATGCATAATTCAAGCATGACGGGCTCCTGTCGGAACATTGTGGGCGCGGTCGGTAATCCATCAATTGTTTTATGCCTTCGTGCAGAGTAACAGTTACCAATGAAACAGTGCATGTATTATTTTAAAGTAGCACATAATTTCATATATGAAAGGAGATATAAATGTCTTAATAAAAAAATACTAAAAATAGTAATTACTTTGACAAAGTTTTTGTCTAATCTGATTGAATGTCGTGCATCTTCTAAAGCATCTTTGTATTTGTTTAACATAATGTATGTTGCTGCTCGGTTGCCATAGTAAGCTGCACAAGTCGGGCATAGATCTGAAAATATACACAAATCAAAAAATTGAATATGTTCTGTTAATGCAATAATGGTAATAATGCTGGAGTGATTTTTATGTTGACATAAATCATAAATCATAATAGCTTAACTACAGATTGCTACAAAAATGATAAGATTTCCAGTATGGTATATAGCTCTGCATGTTATTATTAAATTTGTTTTAAATGTTAAAAGTTTTTTGCAATATATTAAGTTGCTGTTTACTGCATATACAGGTAATTAAGTACACAAAGGATTTACTTTGTCTCCGATATTAACAGTTTGAAGTGGAGTGGATGTAATGGACTTTTACACTACAGTGAAAGATTCTTTCAGTTATACTATAGTGAGGCAGTCAGTTTTGGAATGATAGAGGAAATCAGTTTTGGAGAAACCACCAACCTTCTGCAAGCAAACTGACCATTTGTCCACCGAGGTCTCTATTAACAACCTAAACCTTTAAAATTGGAGTCATATGGTGATGTACAATTACTTTTTAGTTGCATTTAGAACAGAAAATTGTCCACTTATAAAAGTTATTTCATTGAAATATTTTATCATCCGCAACAGTAAATTTACATCTATGCATTCTGTGTTTTCTCCAGAGTGTGCAATTTGGTGACTCAAGATATTATGCATGCCATATTTTTTTTCAAATTTAGTTGGTCAAGGGTGTTCAAAATACTTGTAGTCAAATCTTAAGTAGTATATCAGGATAAAGAGTGCACATAACTCAATATTGCTGGCATCCTACATGTATTTCTTTTAAAACTACATGTGTTGGTAGTCAAATATTCTTAAATTTCTGAAAATAAAATCCTTTTTACATATTTTTCACAAATTTGCTAAAACAGTTATGTTTTGAAAGAATTTCACATAAATTAGATGACAATGACAATTTTGACTACCAAGAATCGTTCATACATATTTTTTTAAAGAGTCCCACATTATCATTTTATGCGATGGTCAATCACTGAAATTCTGCCTGTAAACCACTTATGTAGAAAACATAATTATTTTTATTCATATAGACATACTGATGGCATCTGTGTAACATTTAAGGGCACTCAGATATTCTTTTGCTTTATAAAATGTATTTCCTTCTTCTTTCTTTTGTTCTGCACTTATTAACGGATCTCTGAAATATCAATCAATAAAATAAATAATACAAATAATCTGATATAAACATTTAAATATGACATGCAGTGCTGCAGTGCATGCATTCTAGAAGGGGTTCATGGGCCATTGAATGATCTCCTATTTTGCCAAATAACCTCATTGTTAAGTCCTTATTGGGTCATACATTAAACAAATTCAAAAATGTTATGGTGTTCTACAGATTGGGTTTTGTTTTTGTTTTTTTTTGTTTGTTTGTCTTTTGTTTTTTTTTTTAAATTACAGTCTCGGAGAAAATCCTAGAATTAACATGGTGAACACTGCATGCAGATTAAAATGTAACAAATATAAAAGACAACATGATTATTTGATAATAAAGGGTTATTGAACAAAGTTTGTGAAATAATGTACAGAGTTGACTCAACATTTGCACAAGTTTGCAGAATTATTTACCAAATCAACCCTAAAACCAGGAAAAATTAACCAATTTAATTTCAAAATATTTTATAAATGATTTGTAAAAATTATTTCCATCATAAACAATACACATATCATTCATAGAACTTAAAACAAGGGCTGATCCTGTACCAATTCCATAATTTCATGTAGCGGTGGACATTCTATTTCTAAAGATCCCAATCCAATTTTTTTAATTTTGACAGAAAAAGGCTATTAATGATCAAACCATTTTCAAACTTTCCACAAAAAATAAGTTTTGAGTAATGCTGTTTAACGTCCCAGTCAAGAATATTTTAATTATATTGAGATGTCACCAGTTATAGACGAAGGTGCAGAAATTTTGCCTGTGCATTGCACTGATGGCATTATATACCAGGGTTTTTTAGCATGCCAAGCCCACCATGACATGGGACCTCGTTTATTTTCAGTTCCGTGACTTTCATTTAGTAATGCCTAGTGCTTGTTGAAAGAACAGTCACTACCCACTTTCAAGTCTTTGGTCAGACCTGGCCAGGGATCGAATAACCAACCTCCCACTTACGGAGCGAGCACTCTACCAACTGAGCTACCGCAGTGATACATAAAACTTAATGGTGTGGGTTACAAAATAAAGCCTTATCAATGTTGTACAAGTCGGTAATGAGTTGACCATACACTCAGGATACATAATGGGCTATTACATTTTCAATTCAGACCCACCTCTATGGATGGCAACTAGAACAGTTTTTATTGAATATTTAACCATTGGGGTAACTTTTTTTTTATAATTCCAATGTCATATGAAATTTTATAGGAATTCCAAAGACTAAAGAGATTTGTAATTTTTATTCTAATTCCAGTGTCTTCTATACTAAGTTTAACTGGAATTCCAACAGGTTTAATTACTATGATTTCTGTAAGTCTATTGTCATCCATTCATCCATCGGAATGGGGAAGGGGTGGAGTAAATATGGAATGACCCAATATTGACCAGTTAACCAATAATTTTTCTAGAACTTTCCATGGGAATCTGGGAATCTACTTTCACTTTTATATTTTTAGTAACATCATTATAATCTTTGTTCATAAGAAATAATTAGTTTTTAAAACATGAAAAAAAATCAATAAAATGTGATGTAACAGAGAGATCATGAAAATAATTATGACAGAAATAAAAGCAGGAAAAAACGTGTTATGTCATAACTTAGATCATCGTCCAAAGTCACTTAAATCTGTCCATATTTGGCCTTCAAACAAATTATTTTGATTCTTAAAATATAAACATCGGTATCTCAATCAATTACTCAACTCTTTTTCTTTCGAGAACAGGTCATTTTGATATTCTACGTCCATTTGTTCCTCGGTTTCCGTGCCACCCGACATTGTGATTTTTCTTGTAGAGACAGCTTAACCCGAAAAATTTGATAAAGAAGTCGTTAACATTACAGTGACGCAATTTGAACGAACGTACCTTATAAATATGCACCAAGACATCAGACCCAAGAATGTGTTCCGTGTTCTCCATTTTGAGTTCGTAGATATTGATAAAAATTAGGTATTATATTTTAGTCTTTGAACAATTTAAATGAAATTTGTTATTTAAATGAAAACGTTTGATAACAAATGAATTTTGATTGTCACATCAAAATCGGTCTTACATCGTCGAATACATGTACCAAACACATGCTATTATATAGGGTACGATTTGGTGTAGGGTAGGACAAACCTGTTGCAGTTTCACTTTGTCCATAGTTGACAGTAGCTGAGGATTATGAGCAGGCTAGCAGTAGATGATTCCCGATCATAATAGGGGAGGGTGCTGCTTTTACCATAGTGGCTGTATAAAGCCGTCTTATCATTTTTTATGGTTCAGATTTTAAGGATGCAACAAAGTGGAGAGTTTTCATCAAAGTTATCATCAGCAGTTAAAAGTGGTGACATCAAAACAGTCAGAAGACTGGTGAAGGGAGGAATCAGTGTCAATTCTAAACAGATATCATGGGTTATTGTTTGTTCTTATTTACATTCATCACATTTGCTTGAAAATTTATCAGCGTTGGGTTTAAAGGGGAGGGGAGAGACTCCAAAAGAGGAAATTTATCATGTTTATGTTAAACTCCATGTAATTTATTATCATCAGGGGCGTAGCCAGGCGTATGTTTGTATGCAAAAACGTCCACATCGTTTTCGCAAAAAAAAAAAAAACGAGAGAGAGAGAGAGAGATATAATATATTTCTTATACCAAACGGTTAGTCTTCACCGGAAATGTTTTCAAGTGACTTTATCTGGTTGTTCTCGCACATAATCATGATCTAACTCTTATGCCTAGATACGAATGCCTGTTAACAATTACAATAAAGAACTTCTACTAGCCATTCGTCACGTTTCATTATGTATTAACGCAATATATTTACACATATATAACCTCTCCTCCGTTTAACCTCATCACTATATTAATTGAACTCCCATTTTAACTGTGTGTTGTTTTCGTAGTGCTTATGCCATACAACATCAGATCCCCTTGTACCTCGTCTTCAGGTTTAAGAATGAACCAGTCCTTAAAAGAACAACAAAAACTACCACAGCATAGCATAAAATTATAAGAAAAATTCTGATAAATAGCGCCCTGGAGGGCCGAAAATTCGCACCAGGGCGGCCCCCAAACCCCCTGCCCTCTTTAGGCGTCCACATCATAAACACCCCAGCTACGCCCCTGATCATGAATATTCATTCTGCAACTTCATTCAGAAGCTGTATTAATATACAGTAAAATCTTATGATACTGCCCTTAAATCACTTTGCTACGGGACCTTGGTGGCTGATTGGTTTAAGCCCCAGCTTGCGACTCACAGTGCCACTCACAACCTAGGTTTTAATCTGACTCTGCCACATCCTAGTCTAAGGCCTAAAAAAAAAATATGTGTGTTTCCGCTAACATAGAATTATTATAAAGGGTCGGTAGGTCGATTTTTTTTTTTTTTTTTTTTAATAGCATTTGTTATGCATGTGTATGTAATGTATTATGTTAAAATTATATTATAAATGTGTTGTTTAAGTTATTTTAGATGATTTGTTGACTTGTTTTTGATACAATAGAGTTTAAATTGAAAAACGAAAATGGATTTTTAAAAATCTGGAAAAAAAAATGGAGTCGGTCTTTTTTAGTTGGGTCGGTCGGGTTAGCGGAAACACACATATTTTTTTTTTAGGCCTAAGAAAGATTATCAGTTTGCTTGCTGAAGGATAGTGGTTTTCTCTGTGTACTCTATCTTTCTCCACAATCACAGATCTGTCTGCCTTGATATAAGCTAAAGAATCTTGACAGGCATAAAACACTATTTCTCCTTGATCTCCATGCACTCACAAAATTACTTTGCCACCTCACTTGTAAACGTCTACAGTATCTTTTGTATTCTACAGTCTGTTTTATGTTTTTCTCTCTGGATCTTTTTTTAAACCCTCTTATAACACTAAAATCTGTCTGAAAAAATTGTGGCAATAAATCAAGGTTTTACTGTATACCTATTTACTAATGTATAATCTGTGCTGTTGGCTTTATTTTATGCCTGCAAACTGTAATTCAACAAAATACTTGTTGTCCAACATGGAAGTACCTGTAATTCCCAGAATTCATTCACTCTGTACAGTGACCTTTCATAAATACCCTACCTATTGGGGACCCCGGTTGAGTCCAAGGAAGCTGGAAATCCACTGAAGAAGGTTTCGTTTTACTAATATACCCGGAGGTCCCTAGAATTTTCAATCAAGTGAACCATGTGTTTTATCATACTCAGTCTTAATATAAATTAAAACAATAGAGTATTGCCAATTTTGTAATTACATGCCAAACCAATAATTCTGAAAAATGTTTTTATTTTGATTTCAGTACAAAACAAGTCTTTTACACGATGCCGTGGCAACAGGGAGTGTTGAAATGGTCAGATTACTGTTACAAGCTAAGGCTGATGTAAATGCTATCAATGAGGTTAGTATCATATGAGACCAGTCTAGGTTTTCAGAAACTTCTTTTGAGAATCAAAACAAAACTACCGGTAGTTAAAATAAGTAGCTTCATCATTTAAATACTGTTATATATGTCAAAGAGCTTACATTAATTAGAGGAACATTATATACATTTTATCAATTTTAAAATAAGCATTTCTCAAAATCTGGATTTTATTTCCCAAAATAGGAAACTGATAGTTCTCAAACATTTGTGGAATTTGTATTGAAACCTTAGTTCAGTTACCAATAGATGGTTTTTCAAATTTGAGATTTGGAAAGAAATAATGTACAAATAACGAGGGCATGCACCATTTACAAAACCTTAACATTTTTTGGAAAGCCAAGAATGTTGACAAAAGTGGAAAGTATAATATATGGAATTTCATGCTTTCCAGAGTCTTTTCAAACCTGAACAATACTAAGCTTGTTTTGGATTGTCTCCCTTTATTTTCAGTGTAACCTAGTGATTGGTTGATATTTTTCTCATTTATAGGATAAAAGAAGTGCTCTTCATCTAGCAGCTAGATCAGGAAAGACAGACATTTTACTGGAACTTATCAAATCTGGAGCTAATCTTAATGCCAGGACTTCTGTAAGTATTTAATGAAAAAAAACCTTTCTTAACCAAACAAATACTGATGCCCTGTGTCACATTAAGCAAGGCACATTTAAGAGCCCTCTATGCAAATTGCTCTGAACACAGGACAAAGGTCAAAATTTCTGCTACTTTACCTATAGCTAACAGTGTCTGGAAATAATGAAATATTCTTGACTGGGACATGTCTGTAGATTTCTTTTAAATTGAACAGATTACAAATTTACACTGGTAAATTATTTTCCAAAGGATCTCAATGATATTTCCTTAACAAATATAGTTCAGTGTAGATTGGTTTTTGGTTTACCCAGGGTTTAAATTTTGACGGTATACATCAAAAACAAACATACTAATCCATTTCCGAATCACAATCCAGAAGCAAAGTAAAAACTTTGGAACTGACAAGTTTAGTCCATCAGATTCGTGCAAAAAATTGACAAAATTGTGGGTTTTTTGTTAAAAGCATGAAATTTGGCATGATTATAGTTCATGACCTGGAGATTATTTTCAGATATGGGGCCATCCAAAAAATCCAATATGGCGGACAAAATGGCCGCCAAAATCACATAAACTGATTTAAAATTTGTTATCACCTATTTTGTTCACAAATATGCAGGAATTTTTTTTAGTTTTGATCTGCTTATTACTTTAACATATATTTGCTGATGATTTGAATTTCAAAATGGCTGCCATTTCCAATATGGCGGACAAAATGGCAGCTCAAATAATGAAAAACGTAGATTTAAGCATTTTTTTTACCGATTTTCAATTAAGTATTGCATGAAAACATTTTGTATATGATCTGTGATTACTCATAGATATATTTTAAAATTGTTTACAATTCAAAATGGCCGTCAAATCCAATATGGCGAACAAAATGGCGGCTAAATTATAACAAATAGCTGTACAGCTTCATTGTATTGAACCGTGGGATATTTAAAAAATAGGTCTGCATATGACTTTTGGCGATCTTTTGAAAACACAAACTTTGCTTGGTATTGCTTTAAGAAAAAAATCTATATAAGGATTATTTAATAAATTTTTTAAATTTATTGAAATTTAAAATGGCTACCATTTCCAATATGGCGAACAAAATGGCGGCTAAATTATAACAAATAGCTGTACAGCTTCATTGTATTGAACAGTGGGATATTTAAAAAATAGGTCTGCATATGACTTTTTGGCGATCTTTTGAAAACTTTTTGCTTGGTATTGCTTTAAGAAAAAAATCTATATAAGGATTATTTAATAAATTTTTAAAATTTATTGAAATTTAAAATGGCTACCATTTCCAATATGGCGAACAAAATGGCGGCTAAATTATAACAAATAGCTGTACAGCTTCATTGTATTGAACAGTGGAATATTTAAAAAATAGGTCTGCATATGACTTTTTGGCGATCTTTTGAAAACTTTTTGCTTGGTATTGCTTTAAGAAAAAAATCTATATAAGGATTATTTAATAAATTTTTAAAATTTATTGAAATTTAAAATGGCTACCATTTCTAATATGGCGGACAAAATGGCCACTTAAATAATAAAAAATGTAGATCTAAACGTTTTTGTACTGATTTTGAAAATCAGAATTGAATGAAAACATTTTTTATATGACTTTTGATTACCCATAGATACATCTTTTTGTACATGAGCTGTGTCATAGAAACATCTTAAAGTTGTTTGCAATTCAAAATGGCTGAACAAAATGGCGGATAAATAGTAACAAATAGATGTACATATTCGTTGTATTTATCATTATATCTGCAGTATGGCTATTTGATGATTGGTTAGAAACAGGAACTATGTCAACTATGACAGTTAGCATGATAATAGTTCATGACCTACAGATTATTTTCAGATATTGGGCCAACTAAAAAAATCAATATGGCTGCCATTTCAAATATGGCGGACAAAATGGCCGCCCAAATCAAATAAACTGTATTGAAAGTTTTTATAACCTAGTTTCTTCACAAATATACATAAATTTATTTTGTTTTGATCTACTTATTATTTTTACATATATCAGATGATGATTTGAAACTCAAAATGGCTGTCATTCCAAATATGTCGGACAAAATGTCTGCTAAATAAATGAAAAATGTAGATTTAAACACTTTTTGTACGAATTAACATTTCAACATTTCTTGAAATAATTTTTATGTGACCTGTGATTACTCGTAGGTAAATGATAAATTTATTTGCAATGAAAAATGACTGTCATATCCAATATGCCAAACAAAATAGCGATTGAATAGTAACAAATAAATATACAGATTCGTTGTATTGATTATCATATCTGATAGATATTTGAATATATTTTTAGTTTTACTGACAATAGCCAGCTGAGCTTATGGCATGGCGAAGCGTTCATCTTTGCTTCATTCAGTGCGTCAGTGTGTGTAAACTTTAATCTTCTCTGAAACCATTTAGGCAATTAAACGAAATTTGGTGTGAAAGGCCCCTAGGTGGGTAGGCTAAAGTTTGCACAAGGCATCCAAGATGGCCGCCATTACTATAGATAGTTCCTATGTGATGTAACACTGTCCACTTTCCAGGTAAAGTAGCGTCCATTTTGGTAGGCATTAGATATTGAGTCTTATTAGTTCTTTCTATAATAGGGTGTATACAATTTATTGTCACATCATTGTTACGGGGACAAAAATCTTATAAAATATATCAAATCAAAGTAAAAACATTGGCCATTCATAAATTTAAAAACTTTTTTGTTATTCTGATTACTTTTTGAAAAACAATAATTTAAAAATGAACAAATTTGGTTAAAATAGATAAATGATATAGAATGCCTATCAAAATGGTGACTACTCTACTGAAAAAATTCGTCAGCTAAAGGTACATGAGAACTATCTATAAATAAAAAAAATACAAAAGTAGCTATTGTGCATTTAATTTTCAAACGATTTTTTTCAAATTTCAAATTTAGATGGGGCGTTTAACATATGTAATAGGTTTTACGAGAAATTTTTGGATTAGGAAGCATATATATGGGAACCACCTACTAGTATTTCCAATATTGTGTCCACTACAAACCTTGCATGTCAATGTATAGATTTTGATCAGACTTGGAACAAATGCAAACCAGCATAAGACGATAAGTTGCATACCAAATTTAGTTGCATACGTCACAAGGTCAAATCTTAGAAGCAATAGATGTTGGGGACGGGAGGTATTTGTCTGTCCGAGGTCTGTTCTAGTTTTTAACTACATCTAAAATTCATTGTCATTTAAAATTCAAACGATTTCCTTTCAAAAATGGCAGACAAAATGGCTGCTTGATTAATAAAAAAATTACACATTTTTTTTACATCATTCACTGAAAATCTGTTTTTTTTCTCAGCTATATATTTACATAATTATATTATCTTTTTAGCACAGAACTTGCCATGTAAATTTTGACAATCGTCAAAGATGGTCTTCAGTCTTATACAGAAAAAGTATATTCTACATCTGGAATCAACTGAATGTGGATTCTTAAAAATTCTAAAGAGTTACTTGAACATTTTGCTTTATTTGATTGCCTGTAAGATTAATTCAGGTTTTCGCTATCTATTGCATCCAAAATGGATACTGTTTATGTTCTACCTACATCTGGAATCAACCAAATGTGGATTCTTTAAAATTCTAAAGAATTTCTTAAACATCTTGCTTCTATTACTTTATCTCGTGTAAAAAGTATAAAAACATTTGATTTTTCTACAATTTACACTACTATCCCTCATTATAAATTGAAAGAACGTCTTAAAGAAATTATTCACTTGTCATTCTTTTACAAAAACGGTAAGCCAAAATACAAATATCTGGTGCTGAACAGGGATTCTGGTGATTTTGTCTAGCATTATACGGATTTCAAACAAAAATACTAGTATGCTGAAAATGCCATCAACATGATGTTGGGGTTTTTGATAGATAACATATTTGTTGTGTTTGATAATATAATTTTCCAGCAAACAGTTGGTATACCAATGGGTACAAACTGTGCACCATTGCTTGCTGATTTGTTTCTTTATTCTTATGAATCAGAATTTATGCAGAACCTTGTTATATCTGGAGAGAAGTCTGTCGCAAAATCATTCAACTCCACATACAGATACATAGATGACGTTCTGTCTCTTAATAATCCTAAATTTTGAGACTATCATATGTGAAAGCCATCTATCCTAGTGAGCTTGAAATAAAAGATACGACTGATTTCTTAAGTTCTGCTTCATATTTAGACTTATACCTGAATTATGACGCCAACGAAAGGCTACATTTGACATTTTATGACAAACGTGGTGACTTCAATTTTTCTATTGTCAACTTTCCTTTTTTGGCAGCGATAAACCTGCTTCTCCTGTTTATGATGTATATGTTTCCATCGAAGCAGGCTGCTTGCAAATAAATTATTTGTTATTTATTATATGTACCTCTCTTATGATAAGATAGTTTAAGTTCGAGTTTCGCTTTAATTGAACCCTTTCTAGATTTATGGCCCTTCAAATGAAATATTTCATGAAGTGGTTAATAGGGAGTAAAATTCTGCAGTTGCGAAACAATCTGCATGAAAATTCACATTTTAAACAAAATTTAAAATCCCAATGTTCCATCTGGTAAATATATTTAACTGTTTTTAAAACCGCTTTACATATTTTCTAATAATATTTTTCCTTTTAAATTATTACTTTTTGATAAAAATTTCATTAAGATTTTGTATTCAATTTTTTTATGTCTCTGAAGGAAGGGGAGCGCATGAGGCGTGCTGATACAACAGGCATCGACATCATTGGTATGAACAGAGATACACCTGTCCCTCAGCAAATTGCAGGTTTTGGGCATCATAGTGGAACAAAATAAATCTGCTTTTGCTAGTTCGAGACACTGTATGTCAATAGGATTACGACAATATAACAGTAATCACCAGCTCTGTTGTCTCCAATGGAGAGGTGCTTCCAGCAAAAGAACCAGATGGTGCAGATATTCCAGACTTGTCGAACTGGATTAAAGAGGCAGACCAGAGGCTAGTGGTGCATGTGGAGTGGGTTGTTCGTGTGAAACGGTGTAAAAGAATTGTTATAGTTTCCAATGACACTGACACCTTTGCATTACTGCTACACTACACACACTCCATGGCTCTGATTGATAGAAATGTGGCACCAGTATGGCACCGTTAAAAACGGCGGATGCTTCCATTACAAACTTGGAGCACCACTGGCGAAGGCAGTAATCAAGGCTCACATATTAACCGGAGATGATTGTATGAGCGAGGTTGGCACCAAACATGCAGCTATGGCTTGTGATCCAGTACAGTGCCTAACCAATTTTGGAGAGACTGACACCTTATCTGAGCAGGATGCTGCTTCAGCAGAAAACTACTTGGTATACGATTGGGCAGGAGCCAGATCAATGACAACAGCTGAAACGTTTGACCAACTAAGGGTGGAGAACAACATAGGTGGTGATGCTGGTATCGATTCACTCCCTCCTACAAGCGGCATGATACAAGGCCACATTCAGTGAGGAGCCTTTCTAGTGTACAGGGCATGTCAACTGCTTGAGACATCCAATGATCAGGAGGCAACATTACAATTAGTAGAGCATGGTTGGAGAGAATACTGTTGTGCATTGCAGCCATCAAAATGCTTGAAGCCGCTACAGGTATGCAGATGTACAGGCAAATGTGACACATGAAGGTATAGACGCCGCTCCAATAGTGTTCAATGTATTTTGCCATGGAAAGAAAAATGACCCTTCCTGTGAAAAACATTATAAACAATTCTGGTGTAGAACAAGAGACTACATTGAAATTTTTTGGATGTTGTGCAGATTTCATTATGTCTCAATTGTTATTTCTAACACTGTAAAAGAGTGTAGAAAACAATTTCTAGCCATGTTATTAAACACTGACACTCAACCTTGTATATCAGTGTCAGCTTCTTGTGTTGAATATAATACCAGAATAATATGAGGATGCGGATATGGAAATGGTTATCGGTGTAGCAAAATGGCCTTGACATTGTCTTAAGAAGGTCAATATTACCCTAAACGGTCTAAACAACAATAGAAATGAATTCTACGCACCAAAAGTAGTAGGATCTACTGAATTAAATTTTAAAAGTTAGATTTTCATCATGGCCGACGGCAACCATGTCTGATTTTGCCATAGCGTCATTCGTGGCGTGGTGGCAGAAAAACACCTTGGCGATTTATAGTGTCCAGTGACCCAATAACTAAATCCAAGTGAGAATTCCCCCAACACCAAATTGCAAACAGATCTATAGGCCAGGTCCAACATTTAATTGAATATCAATACAAAAATACTTAAATCTTATACTTTGTTTATCATTTTGGTGGTCATTTTGTCCGCCATATTGAAAATGGCCGCCGTTTTGATTTTCAGATCATCAGCAGACATATGTAAAATAATAATTAGGTGAAACATACAAAATAAATTTCTGTATATTTCTGAAAAAATGGGTAATAACACACTGCAAATACATATAATGTGACTTTGTCCACTAATTTGTCCGCCATATTGAAAAATTGCGGCCATATTGATTTTTTTTGTTGGCCCCATATCTGAGTATAAATTCCAGCTTATGAACTATGCTAAGTCAAGCCTAATTTAATAATTTAACAAAGTTTATGCTTTCAAACGACCTCAAATAAACAGCTATATGCAAAAAATATTGTCAAATAATCTGCAGATGTGATCATTAATATTGTACAACGAATATCTATTTGTTACTATTTATCCGCCATTTTGTTCAGCCATTTTGGATTGGAAACAACTTCAAGATGTTTCTATGACACAGGTCATGTACAAAAAGATGTATCTATGGGTAATCAAAAGTCATATACAAAAATTTTTCATTCAATTCTGATTTTTAGAATCAGTACCAAAATGTTTAGATCTGCATATTTTATTATTTGAGCGGCCATATTGTCCGCCATATTGGAAATGGTAGCCATTTTAAATTTTGATAAATTTTGAAAATATATTACATAACCTTTATCTGGTTTTTTTCTTAAAGCAAAGTTTTTGTTTTCAAAAGATCGCCAAAAAGTCATATGCAGACCTATTTTTTAAATATCCTGCGGTTCAAGACAATGACGCAGTACAGCTATTTGTTATAATTTAGCCGCCATTTTGTTCGCCATATTGAATTTGATGGCCATTTTGAAAACAAATTTGTAAACAATTTTAAAATATATCTATGAGTAATCACAGATCATATACAAAATGTTTTCATGCGATACTTAATTGAAAATCGGTAAAAAAATGCTTAAATCTACGTTTTTCATTATTTGAGCTGCCATTTTGTCCGCCATATTGGAAATGGCAGCCATTTTGAAATTCAAATCATCAGCAAATATATGTTAAAGTAATAAGCAGATCAAAACTAAAAAAAATTCCTGCATATTTGTGAACAAAATAGGTGATAACAAATTTTAAATCAGTTTATGTGATTTTGGCGGCCATTTTGTCCGCCATATTGAAAATGGCGGCCATATTGGATTTTTTGGATGGCCCCATATCTGAAAATAATCTCCAGGTCATGAACTATAATCATGCCAAATTTCATGCTTTTAACAAAAAACCCACAATTTTTTCACGATTCTGCTGGACTAGTTATGTTAGACACGTGAACTTCCACCAGGGAAGTGAGGCCGGGTGCTCCGGAAGGGTAAGCACATTGTGTGAAAGGAACATGGAACTATGAGATGTCAAATATATCCAAGGCAATCCTGGACACAGAGACATCAAACTTATCAACAATACTGTGATGACGGCCATAAAACCTTTTGAGGGCCTAGGCTTGCAATATCCCTGAGTCAACAATTTATTTGCAAGCAGCCTACTTCGTTGTACAAAGTCCCCGTAGTGGGAACAAGCTCTACCATAGCGTATTAATTGGGAAACAAATACACCATATGCAGGAGAAGCAGGTATATTGCTGCATAAAAAAGGAAAGTTGACAATAGAAAAATTGAAGTCATCACGTTTGTCATAAAGTTTCAAATGTAGCCTTTCCTGTGCGTCATAATTCAGGTATAAGTCTAAATATGAAGCAGAACTTGAGGAATCAGTCGTGTCTTTTATTTCAAGCTCACTAGGATAGATGACATTTACATAGTCTCCAAATTTAGTCTAGATACATATAATGTTGTAATTACTATAAAACTTTTGGGTTTCTGAAATGTAATATTTGAAATATATGGAATAAAGTCACTAATTTTGAAAACTGAAATGATTTATGGTTTTGTGATGAAAATGATACAATTTAAATATGTGTACAACACATTATATTGGTGATTATAATGTTGTCAGCCCCAGAAAAAATCTGACATTATTTACCAGTATTTTTGATGTGGTAAAATTGTCTATTTAAAGGATGGAAGAACAGCTTTACATATAGCTTTATGGAGAGGTAAAACAGACGTGGTATACAAGTTAGTGGAGGCAGGTGCTGATGTCAACATTCAAGATGAGGTAAACACCACATATAACAGATTATTTATGAGGTCACTGACACTGAAATTTTGTTCTCTTAAATTTCATGTGAATCTTATTTCACATGATTTCCACATGAATTTCCTGTAATTTAACGAATTTCACTTTACATTTTTTCATGTGAAAATCATGTGTATTTCACATGAAATTCATGTGAACAAAATTTGGCTGTGATAATATACAGAGTAGATTATTAATGTCACCTTATAATATTGATCTTTACAATGCTAATTGTTATACCAGTTTTAAAATATGAATGTAAAGGGTCTTCAGAACCCTTGTCTCGACTGATAAAGGGGTTGACCCAGAAATCCTATATAAAGTGTTTCACCTAGGTTCAAATCCCACTTGGGACAAATCAAAGTGCAAAAAATTTTGTTAGTTCACTTGCCAAAGGTCAGTGGTTTTATCAGGGCACTCTGGTTTCCTATACCATCTCTGAACTGACTGTCTTAATCTCTTAAACTTAATTGTGATGTAAAACTGCATTACTCCACTCCACTCTGCTCATAACCATAAGCTTTTACATTATAGTTGAAGAGTAGATAACCATTTGTTATTTAAATATTATTTGTTGTATCAAAATAATATACAATAATTGCCCTCTAGGTACCCAGAATTGTCACCCTTTAGAAAAGTTGTCATCCGAGGACATCATTATTATTTTATTATACCAAATTTATATTGTGTAAAATAGCATACCCGTAAACAGTATAACAAGATTGACATTTGGAGTTAACCCCCCTTGTGCTGATTTGTAACAGGATGTATTATCTCATGGCTGTGATGAGATGGGAGATGTTGTCACACGCTGACAATATTTTGTGAAAATATCATATTTGTTACATGTCATGTTATTGGGGAAAAAATCCAATAAAATGTGTTTGAATATGTATGACTTATAATGATAAATTTTGGTTTTTTTTTAGGATGGATGGTCACCTCTTTACTGGGCAGCTAATCAAAGTCCTGTAGATATTACCAGACTACTTATAGATAATGGTGCTAAACTTAATCTTGTTGACAAGGTAAATATGATATGCTTTTATTTGATGTCGATTGCTTTCTACCTGGGTTGCAAGACATGAAACTAGATCTCAGTCTGTATTCTAGAAGTGGCCATGGGGCCATTTGTAATAACATTGAAGGCTTTGTTGAAACTTATATATTTTATTCTGGAAACATACATGTACAACTATACAGTATCATGTCCGCACTCCTAATGTGCTAACCACATGGTTATGACGTCCAAGTGATGTCAGAGTCAAGGGAGGTAATTTACATTTAATCTCGTGCCCAATCATACAATCGTAACATACAGTATTTGTATATAAATAATGTAACACCATTGGTCGCTTTTTTTGCCATAGGCAGTATTGTTAAGGCCTTAGTGCTCCATAGTTGACATTTTCCGTACATGAATGCAAAAATATTAGTGTTATGTGTTTTTTTTTAAATTTGCGCTGATGGCATGTTACGGCAGGTTTCTTTATCATGCCAAGTCTACCGTGACACGGGACTTCATTTATTTTAAGTTCCCATCCGAAATAACCGTGACTTTCATTTTCGCAATGCCGAGTCCTTGGCAAAAGAACAGTCACTACCCACTTTCAAGTCTTGGGTCAGACCCAGCCGGGGTCGAATCCACAACCTTCCACTTCCGGAGTGAGCACTCTACCAACTGAGCTACTGCAGTGGTTCACCAGTTACAAAGCTAAAGTTTTTTATGTCAACTGTATTGAATACATGCATCTATTTTATATTACAGAGAGGATTCAATGCACTTCATGTAGCACTAACTAAATCACAGTTTGATACAGCTAAAGTATTAATACATGAAGGAGCAGATTTAAACAGGAAAGTTCAGGTTAGAAATGATATTTTTAATTTTGTTGATAATTTATTTTTCTTATCTTGTTCAGTCTGTTTCAATCGCTTCTAGTTGTAAGCGTCCTCTGTAGCGGCCACAGGTTGCCTACAACTCTACAGAGGTGTCTTAAGTGTGAACCGAGACACAGGACCTTGGTTTGAGTCTCATCAGAAAGACTACACGTCAAGTAAGGAGCTTTTTACAGCTGATGAAAATCACGATGATTTACAGTTAACTAAACACCCTTCTGGACAAAATATTTTTTGTTCAGACAGTTTTTCTGGTTTCACAGGTTTATGTACAACAAAATATAAATGGAATGCCATAGAATAATAGTTCTGTTTAAACAGGAAGCTCTGTATAACCAAAAACAAAATGTACCAATCCATGTCAACATCACAAAATCATGAATATTTTTTATATTTCAGGGAAGAAGTTTTGTGACACTTTTACTTAACAAAAAGCTAACACCACATGAAGCCATGGACATATTATCATATAGTGTTCTATATGGATACAATCTCAGGAATGACTACTCAGTGAGGAAAGGGACTTTAAGACAATTTTCAAAAGACGAGCCGTTTCAGCGGTGGTTAGAAGGTGTCGAGACGCATGTGGACTCGTTATCATGTCTTTGTAGAGTACAGATACGTGACAGGTTATCAAAATGTGGACATCAAGTTAAACCAGCAATCGATAAATTACCATTGCCAAAATTACTCGTCAGTTATTTAAAGTACAATAATGCTCAGGGAGATATAACATGATTTGTATTTTTATTGAATAAATATTTATAAATATACATTCCAGAATATGTATGAATTTATAATTTTCAAATGCAAAGACATTTCCTCATCATGTGCATGGTTCTTGTCTGTCGAGCACATTTCAGAGCCTTCTTATATCAATATTTATTACTGTAAAACTTTAAATCAGTGCCACCCTTTGATAAGTAAAATTTTGGCATTATAAAGGGACTTGGTGATAAATCAGGGGAGGACTATATTTAGAAAAACATAAAAGAAATGTACATTTTTGTATTTTGGTACTTCAGAATAAATGGTGAGGGGTCAAGGAACGTTATAACAAGGTTTTACTGTATGAACTTTCACTGGCTTTATAAGTTAAAGATCAGGTCTGGCTAACTAGAAGCTGTCATAATAGTTATAGATACTTAGCACCTACAATAAAGCATTGTTTTAATGATTGTATAAATTTCCTGCAAGTAAAAATTTGAAATTTCTCAAAAAATAAGGTATACTTCCTCATGCAAAGTATTTCCTTAACTTAATTTGGTAAAATTTATTTTGGTCTTTTATCTTCAAAATAATTTTGGTTTCATAATTTGGTCAAAGCACTACTGATGAGGAATTGTATTCCGAAACGGCCGTCTAGTGCTGTAAAATTAAAACTGGTATAATATGTAATTTAATGCCCATCAATAACTATGCCAACTCCCTTACTGGCTTTATAAGTTAAAGATCAGGTCTGGCTAACTAGAAGCTGTCTTAATAGTTATAGATGCTTAGCACCTAATGTTAAAATCTGACTGAACAAAATGGTGATTAATTGAGGTTTTAGGTATTTGTAACTGTTAAGGTATGTTTGATTTATCCAGAGGTGTACTTTGACAAAACCCCAGAGCTGAGAAGAACAAGTGGCAATTATAAGCTTCTACAAGTAAAAGAAAGAGTGGAGTGGAGTGAGTATTGGAGGGTTACTCCCAGTCAACATTCTTTCATTAATATGGATGTGGTCAGTTATGGCTTGGTAGAGGAAACTAGAGTAACCAGAGAAAACACTGACCTTTGTCAAGCGAACTGATAAAGTTTGTCACATTAGGATCTGACAGGGTGGGGTTTGAAACCTAGGTGGTAAGAGACATTGTGATCTGTAACCCAGCACACCACTTTGACACCGAGGCTCCAAAAGAAAGGGTGGAGTTGATTGAGTATTGGTGTTTCATGACCAAGTCAAGATTCTTTGACTTATATCTAGGCTGTCAGCCATGAAATTGTGGAGGAAACCTGAGTAAACCCCCCCCCCAAAAAAAACAAAAAAAACTGAGTAAGCAAACTGAGAAACTTTTTCACACTAGGATCTGTCCAGAGTAGGGTTCAAACTTTGTGAGAGTCACTGTGACCATAAGTGCATGCTTTATACTGCTCATAAAGAAAAAGAACATGATTTCAGCAAAATTTAAGGCCCATGGGTTTCTTGTTTATTTTGTCCTTACAAAATATGCAATCTCTAAAGTACCAGGAATTTTGACAAATAAATACAACTATATTAAACACAGTGAGGGTCTAAACTTGCTATACATATACTATGGGTGTAGTGGAGTAATAAGGTTTCACAACCAAGTCTCAAGATTCTGTCACCTATATGGATGTGGTCAGTTCTGGGATGGTGAAAACTAGTGCCCAGAGAAAACTACATCAGCAAGTGAATTGAAAATTGTTCTCGCACTAGAATCTGCCAGAGTTTATTTAAATGCACAGAATGAGAGTAGCTGTGTTCTGTAAGCACTTTTGACCACTGTGGTCCAACATTTACTTCGACAGAGGATTTTCAACTGCAAAATATCTTAAAATGCCACAAATTACACTACTGTAGGAACTACTCTGTTTGTGACAGTGAAATACTCTTCATATCCATAGAAAATCAAATAAATTTGAGTAAAGATTGATATCGTAACAGGGAATCTGTATGCGCATCCGCGATTAGCCCAGAAATTATATCTGCACAGGGTAAAACGTCGACGCTATGGGGATTTAACATGTTGAAAATCAAGGCAAATGGCAGATTCTGTTGCACATATGACGTAAAACGTCACCAAGGACATCACTTCAGGTGTAAATTTCGCCATGTCAAATCCCAATAACGCCAATATTTTCCTTTCTACAGACATACTGTATGACAATCGCGGATGTGCATACAGATTTCCTGTTACGCCTAGGTAGAAGTAAGTGAATAATATCAATCTTTATTAAGATTTATTTGATTTTCTATGGATATAAAGAGTATTTCACTGTCACAAACAGAGTGGTTCCTACAATAATTAAGGAACCCTAGTTTATATAAAATATTATTAAGAGTGTCCAATTCAATTGATACCAAGTATGTATAATGTTTCCATTTCAAGTTGTCTAGTTTGACTTATACAAAAGATGTTTTTTGTAATATTTGGAGTATAGTGGGTGGAGTAAAGGTGATTCACATCCCAGTCAAGATTCTTTCATTATATTGAGGCAGTCAGTTCAGGGATGGTGGAAGAAACCAAAGTGCCAAACCAAACTGACAAAACCACCGGCCTTTGACAAGCGTACTGATAAATTTTCTCACACTAAGACCTGTCTGAGTAGAATTCAGACCTAGGCAATGAGAGGCGTCCTAATAAATGATATTAATAAATCAAAATGAATTAATGATACCGAAAAGTAATATATCACTATATAATTCAATTTCGTTAAAATACTTGTTTTACTTTAATGTAATTTTACATCCATTTTTAATAAAAAATATTTTATTTATTTTATATTTATCTATTTTTAATTTGCTATCAGTGATTAGCATGATTAGTAACATCACAAAATACTGAAATAAATAGTAATTAAAATGGCACAGGTCTCATTTATAATTAAACTTTCTTGACATAAGGTCAAGAATGAATATGGGCCATGTTAAGGTCAAGCTAGTATGCATTTAGGTCATGTTGGGTCATTCAATAAGGTGGTTATTGAAGAACTCTAAATCAGGTGAGCCCCCAGGGCCTTCATGACCCTCTTGTTTCTTCACTATCATTTTCGGCCGAATCCATGGTTCTGATTTCTGTTAGATTTTTTTAATAATGTTGATGAGTGTGCTCATGAAACACTTGAGTGTCCAGCTCTTTCCAGTACCTGGATTACCCATTAAAACTAAACGCAAAGGCTTTGGAGCAGATTCAAAAGTCGTTATTAATTGAATTTAAATGTCTATTTGCCATATGGTGTTTTATTTTCACAGTAAAATAAATTGTCGGTGTCGGTTTCAAGTTTGTTATCGATCTCTGAATGGGCGTACTCGATTTATCATTAAAGTACGCCAGTTTTAATTAGAATTCATGTGCGCGCGCAATCTTAACGTTTAAGTGTGTATGATTTTGCTTTGATAAAAATACATAACCATGTCAACATTAAACTTTTAAAGACAATGAAATTAATATAGCAAGAAAGAAAATATTTTGAAAACAATCGTTTTTTACGATATGAATAAACACGGTTGCAACCAAACAAACGGCGTATGTAAAGTTAACAAATCGAGTAGACCCAAATTTTGGATCTGTATCAAATTTCACTTCCTGGAGCCTTCATCGAAGGTTAACACACAGACGCAAAATCCAAACTGTTGCACCTGAGTCACGAATATCATCCTCCCTGTTAAACAGAATGGTCATGTGGGTATTTAAAACAGGATATACAAGTATTTTATGGACACGAGAAATAGGTAAGCACAAAGATAACAAAATCGATTTTCATTACAACGAGAATCATGAATCACTCATTTTTTGTGAAAATTCCACTTCCAAAGAGATTCATCTGGTTATCATTTATAGAATACCTATATCAGATATCAACTAGATCTACTGTAACCCGAGCCTGATGAACAAAATCAAACATGTTTGCGCTGTCAGATTGTAGATAGTAAAATTTATAATGTGATTTGAGTTTACAGTTTTGAGGAATACATGTATTTACAACAGTGATATTTTTCAGTCTTTGTAAAAGTAAACATCATGTTTAAGAGAATTAGATATTTTTTCTTGCAATTTTCAAATGTTGAATATAAATTTTGATTTGACCATAACCCATATATATCCACTGATTGAACAGGTATCTCTAACATAAATTTATACTAGTTACTATTAAAAATATTCTCTTCTCCCTATGCAGGAATCGAGATTGGTTGCCTGCTTGTTAAGTCAGTGCTCTACGGTTTTGCTTAACAGGTACCCCATAGGTGAGACAGTAGTAACGTCTTTTAACTGTACATACAGCACTATATACCAAGGATTTATCAGGGTCTTTTGGGAAAAAGTCCTAAACTAAAAATTGGGAAAAACTATCAACTTTTTGCTCAATTTGGGAAAACCTCATGTCAGAAGTCGGTTTTCTCACGACATCAGAAGCATTTGATGTAGAAGCAGTATTTTCGTCTTCCTTTGCATATGTTGTTTTAAAATAATCTAGAATCTTTTATTTGATATTGCTGATTGGGTGGGTTTAAAAAAATTTACTTTCGTTTTCGTTTAAAAACAACACAATTTTCTAATTGGGAATTTTCTTTCAGCATTTTTCATTGGGAATGCTAACAGCAAATTACAATAAAACCTCAATGCATTACCACCATTTGTTCATCAGATTCTGGCATTACAAAGGGATTTGTGTAGTGATATAGTTAAATTGTATAGTATGTAAGGCTAAGAGACGTTTTTACTCTCCGGCTAGGGGTACCTTTTTAGTTTTAGGCGATAAGGTAAAGCGCTCCCTTTACAAACGGTCGACCCGGGTTCGGATTTTTCATCATACAGTGCTTACGGCAGTAGCGGATCTCAGTCAGTAGCGGATCATTTTTAGAATAAAGTTAATTTTATCCATATTATTACGAGAGACCAATAAAACTCGGATATATTTCTGTAAAGCTGGTATTTTTACTTAATTCTACGTTTCATGTGTTGATAAACGTCCTATTTTTTAAATTCTCGGCTTTTTAATGCGAATGTCACAAGCGTCTCAGCGACATGGATGTGATTTTCAAAACCTAACTTTCGATTTGACTAACATGTTCAATACTTTCAAAGGTAATTTGAAATGATTACAATAGCTCTTTACACACGTTAACATGTCTTATTTCACGACATAAACCTTTATTGAGCTTTACAGTTCATGACAATAAAAAATAAACCAGTTTATGCAGGGTGCAATTACGGCAATAACGGGTCAGCTGCTGTCTACAGGGGACCTCTCGAAAGGCTAAGAAAATTATGGCATGTACCCATGGGGCTGTCTGGTGCTTTCAGAAAAATAATAGATTCTGGAGGGTTCAGTTATATATATGCAGAGGCTATTGGAGAACCAGTGCCTAGCTTCCCTCCATGGCCAGTAGCCCATGAGAAAGATGGGGGCATTGTCATGCCATGCCACTATCTTATTTATCATATGATAAGACCAAATCAATGGGCATTTTAAAGAAGCCATAATTGTCATGCTTAAAGGATAATCTGTATGAGATTAGAATATATTGAATAAATACATTAATATCCAACCCTATATTTTGTGTTTAAGACAATTAAAGTTTTATTCCGTTCTATATTTTTGTCTAACAATTTTGGACCTATGATATACAGTGTACAATACCAATAAGTATCATTGTATGCATTCTTGTCAAATAAAATCTTCATGTACAAGAGTATGTCATAATATTTATAACTTATAAGGTACAATTATTTTATTTTATTTCCTTCGCCATTTACTGCTTTTATATAATTCAGTATTCAAGACAATGTTGATTGACTTAATTTATCAGGGACATTGCGATGATTTGTTTTTTGTTATTTATTTTAATCATGACATTTGTTGATATTACGATTAAAACTCTTTAATATTGTTTCATGATTTGTATTTTTTGCAATTGAATGATGGAAACTCAAACTAATCATGTTTTGAGTTAATCTCCTTTCGTTTTCTTGACACTAGGTGGCATGATCCGCTACTCACAAATTGATTCGTTACTGACGTAAATACATGGGATACAAAACGTGTGGATTGCCCATACTTATAGTGGGACGATTTTTGTCATCTAATGATAAATTTAAAGAGTGGAGAAATGTCAATTGATAGTACCAAAAAATTACAATCAGCAGTGATGTTTTTCTAGGAGAGCAGTGAATATTGCACTAATGATCCGCTACTGCCGTAAGCACTGTAACTAGCATTTACGTTACATTTGTCAATAAATTGTGGAAACTTATAAGATTAAGAGAAACATAGAAAAAACAGATTTGGGACTTGAAAATACAGTGAAGTGTGATAAGTGAGGTTGCAATGTTACTGAGGGGCATTATAATGAGGTTTTACTGTACACACAGTAGTAAGTTGGTTGGTGTCTCACAAAAAGTACTGTCACAGGAAGAAGGAAATGACAAAACTTGATTTGTGATTAAGTATTCTGTTAGAACTTTGAGAATCAAATTAGACCAATAAGTCTCCACAGCTAAGCTAAATTAAGATGCTTATTCAGAATTAACCACTGCAGTAGCTCAGTTGGTAGAGTGCTTGCTCCATAAGTGGGAGATCATGGGTTCGAACCCCGACTGGGTATGACCCTAGACTTGAAAATGGGTAGTGTCTGTTCTTTCACCAAGCACTTGGCATAATAAAATCAAAGTCACTGTTCTTTCAGATGAGAAGTTAAAGTAAATGAGGTCCCATGTCACGGTAGGCGTGGCATGATAAAGAACCCTGCTGTATAATGCCATCAGCACAATGCACAGGCAAAATTCCTGCACCTTCGCCTATAGCTGGCGACATCTTTATATAAGTAAAATATTCTTGACTGGGAAGTTAAACACCATTTCTCAACTCTTATTTAGAGTTAGTCTTTTGAAAGTTTATATTTATTCAATCATGTTATAGGTTCCCTGACTGTAATTAAGTACATGTTGGACAGCTCCAAGTTACCACATATTTTATCTTTAATTACTTTTAGCATTAAACCTCTCGATGCTGAAAGGTGCAGAATGCCGCTGCCTAAATTTTCAACTGCTACATGCATATTCTTTGTTGCTGATTTCAGTGATTTTCGATCACCCTAATATAACTTTTCTTTTCAATTTTCCTTTGTAAGCTGAAGTATAAATACATGTAATTGATTTTAAAGTTTTACTATTATTTTTTTTCAGATAAAAGCAAAATGTAGTGTTGACCCATAAAGATGGATGCCAAGCAAACAGCAAAGTCTAAATCTTCAACTCTACCTGGTCGATTCCAACAAAGACCTGCATCAGCCCCTTATAATGGAGGGTTTTTAGGAAAGTTGAAAAGAAGATTTAGACTCAAAAGTAAAAATTATGATTTTGAGACAGACTCCAATACAAATGTTCAGTGTATTTATTTTAAACGGGGCAATGAAGAATTGACCGACAGCAACAAAGATAATGGCGGAAATGGCAAACATGATAAACGGTCACTTGATTTGTTTAGAAGCGTATCGGAGAGATCGCCAAGTAAACCGTCAAATCTGAAGAACAAGTATGAAAAAGAGCCAATCAATAAGAAACATTCAAATGTTGTGAAAAATAATGTCAATCCGAGTCAAAATGCTCCTCCAGGTCCCAATCGGTTTGATTTACATGATCCGTGTGTCAACAATGATTTTATTATTTCATCTGATAGTGGAGTTATAGATTTAGATCATGAAGCTCACGGAGTATCGAGTCATAATGATGTCATTGATGATCTCGATTTAGATCCTGGTTATGAAACTCTGGACGAAATTCGACGGAAATTACAAATTAAAGTTCCGCCCAAAATCACCACCTCTTCTGAAACAAAGGGGTTCGAAACAGAACTTTCTAGTTTCCGGCCAACACAACACAGAAGATGCCAATCCTCTGGAACTTCAGAAAAATTTCTTTCATGTATGACGGATTTGGATCCAAGAAGAGACAGCGGACTGGGGAGCCCAATAGTGTCAGATGGTCCTGGTAGTCTCAGGACATCCTCATGTCTAACGAGAAATTCCGCAACAAGCGACACAGACATTCTTGGTTGTCATGGAAACAGCAGGCTAGGATATAGGGATCAAAATGAATTGCTGATATCCACTAACTTAGTGTCACTAAAAATGAATAGTTGTCCACTAAGACAAGATTTTAATGACAATTCCACTATCTTAGAATCAGAAAATTATCAAATTGACTCTCAGAATGTTTGTAATTCAGATACATGTCTTGTTCAAAGTCCGTCAAAATTTCAAGATCCAATCAGTGAGTTATATGCTAATCCAAAAATTTTGTTACAGAAAAAATCACAAAAAGCAGAAAAAGCAGTTCAGATGAAAAATAGGTTAGGTTCGTCGTCTTCTGGTTGTGTGGAGGCTGATATTGGCATTTGTCAAGATCATGATACACAGTTGGTGCAGGAGAAAATTTCAGTGTCTGCCCTAAATAACGAAATGGAGGCTGAAGCTCCCCCAATACCTGAGAGAAAATACAGTCTAGATAACATTCTAGATAGTGGTATTTGTGACCCAAATTTATGTGAATCTGAAATCCACGATAGTAAATCCAATTTTACAAGTGAGGAGCTTGATAGAACTGAGAGTGACAGTGATGAAGCCCATGTGAAATTTCAATCAGACCAAGTTGAGAGTACAATTACTGAGAATTCCGATAGTTTGTGTTCAGGTTTTAGTAATGTGTGTGACAGTGGTATATCTAAATCATATCATATCGGTTCTGTTTTCAATGAATCAGATACAGTTCAAACTTCATATGAATTTAATTCTGAAGGAAAAGTACAATCAATCACCTGTGTCAGAAAGAAGTGTGAAAATGATGAAGCGTCATCTTGTTATGAAAAGAATGACGCCAGTTGGAGTACCCCATCTTATAGTGCTGAATCTAAAAAAATGGACAGATATAGTGATTATGAATCTAGAAACAGCAACATTGCACAAAACAGACTGAGTTCTGAGGTTGCACAAAACAATATGAGTTGTGATGTGGCACAAAACAGTTTGAGTTCTGAGGTGGCACAAAACAGGTTTAGTTCTGAGTTGGCACAAAACAGGTTGAGTTCTGAGTTGGCACAAAACAATATGAGTTCTGAGGTGGCACAAAGCAGAGCCAGTTCTGAAATTTCACAAAACAGACTGAGTTCTGAGATGGTACAAAACACAAGCTCTGAGTCCGCACAACACAGACTAAGTTCTGAGTTGGCACAGAGCAGACTGAGTTCTGAGATGGCACAAAGCAGTACTCCAAAAATCTGTAACCCTGGTTACTATGGAGGTCTTAGGTTCGGCTGGGAAGTAGAAAATCTCAATTCAGAATCACAGGAAGCGGGAACCTCTGTGTCGTCTGCTAGTAACAATTTTGATTCAGACAATTTGAATGACATACAGTTACTGGACAAGTTATATGAAGGTGCCATGACTGATTCACAGATAAGCTACGAAGATGACGCAGATGCCATTTTAGAGAATTTAAACACTGATTTATACATTGATGAATCCACTTTAAGCAATGACACTGACAGTTCTGTTACATCTGATCATAATCAAAAAGTCCCATCTGACACCCATATCAAAAGTTCTGTCACCCATATCAAAAGTTCTAAGGTTCGTCACACTCGTCCAAAAAGCGAACATCACGCAAGATCAAAAACTTCCTCTAATGATCGCCGCAGTGAACCTTTTGCTAGGTTACCAGACTTTTATTATCACGACAATGAACCAATCCATATGTCATTGTCGGAACTCGGCGTTTCTCCGCCTAGAATAAACAGTGATGATTGTCAGCCAAGCTGTAATGATATCAATTTAGAAGAGTTGAGACGAATCAGGCCGAAGGTGAACAAATCCAAATCGTCCAAAAGTTCATCACATTCTAGTCACACCAATCACAACAGAGATTCAGGACATCTTCATGATGATTTCAGTGTCAGTAAATCAGAACTTGATGAACGACCTCCTGCCATTATACCTAGAGAGAAGTTTATTAAGGACAATAGTAAGTATCATTATATGATCAAGCTCTAATTTCAAAATTATTCCTTAAATAAGGTTTAATTTTCTTAACTTTATATAAACGTACAGTCAAACCTGTCTGTAAAGGTCAACCAAGGGAACCAGTAAAATGGCCTTTATTGGCAGGTAGCCCTTATATACAGGTTCAAATAATGAGAATCGAGCAATTGGGATACAATTTTACTGGCTTTTATAAGCAGGTGGCCCTTATATAGAGATGGTCTTTAAGACAAGTTTGACTGTAGTTATATAGGTCGAATGTGAAGTCTTACCATTTACCAATTGCTTACTGAGTGACGAGTCTTTCACCAATTAATTTTTTAGGAGGCCTCAGTGACTAATTGGTCTAATGTCACACTGGCTTGTAGATGACAGTGCCTCTTGTCATCTAGGTTTGAATTTCTTTCAGGCGGGTCCTAGAGCAAGCAAGTTTGTCACATTGCTTGCCAAAGGATGGTGATTTCTTCCCATTGACCATTTCAATGGGGTTCGCCGCCGTACCACGTGATCAATACCTCTTAACGTTTGTGCGGAACATTTTGGAAAACGTCAACGTTACAAATTCCCGGAATAACGTTGTTTTTACGGGAAAGTGTCATATTGTGCGATTCCATGTCCATTGGAAACAAGCGTTTCACAGACACGTTAGAAGGTATCACGTGGTACAGCGGCAAACCCCATTTACAATACAGACCTATCCAAAGTTTAACACTGAAAAAAAAGAAAAAGAGTTGATGCTTGGCTGTCAGATGGCTGAGAATGATATGGATAGTTAGTGCTAAAAAAGGAGCAGAGATATCAAGCAGCTGTTCAGAAGCTGTCATGCTATAGGTAATGGGGAGCGGAGACAAGTTACGGATTTGTTAGCTTAGTGTTAAACATTTGACAGGCCAGTACTGTAAGTGAACAAATCTTGACTAGGGTGTAAAACCCAATTAATCCCGGCCCCTGCACTGCCCTGATTTTGAAAGTTTAATTTAAAATGATCAAAATCAAAAGAAGGAAAGGTGAACAAAAGAAAAAAATATTTCCACTTTTAATCAGGTAATGTATTATGTAATACATTATACTGTATTTATGTACCTTTAGTTCCTGTTGAAAATTGATTTTAATGTCAAAAAAGTTTTTTTCTTTTATTTAATATTTCAAATAATGGTAGATTTAAAATTTAATTACCGATACTAATATATGATATATGTGATATGCGATACATAATACTATGTGTACACTGTTTTAGTTCCTGTTTTTTTGTTTTATTTAATATCTCAAAAAAAATTAAAAATTTGAACAGTGATTTACATTGTATATGCAGTCAAACAAAGTTTAGATTTAAAAATGTTTTATTGCCTCCTCGAACAGATTGTAAATCTACGGGTAAATCAGAGGGTGAGAAACTATAAATACAAAAATCACAGAAAATACAATAAAATACAACCTGAAATACATGTACAGTAGTATAAAATACAACCTGAAATCGGAGACATATAAAATACACATGAAATACTCATTTCCGTCAATAATGCAAAATTACAAGGAAAAACCAAATCAACACATTATAGAATGTCATATTTAAAACAGTAGTGTAGCCCATTAAAATGTCCCATAGAAATTCAACTGTTTATATACGATAAATGTTCATGTCAAATTACGCGGGAAATAAAAAGTAAACAAACATGTACTTTTAAAGGGAATAAACAATTAAATTGCTTTATCTTTAGTGGTTTGACTCATATCCACAAGATGGATGACTATTAATACTTCCCTATGTTTCCATTCTTAGCAGTAGTTGCCAAATTTGCCATTCAGGCTACTCATTTTTGAGGAAATCTTTCTCAGACTAAGTTTTTTTAGCGAATTTGTGAACACATACTTATTTTCAAAAATTTTAGAAACTCTACTAATGATTTTAAATTTGTGAAAATCTAGCTTTCATATTCATTTTGTATCAGATTTAGATGTCATCAGTTATACATTATTATTAATAAAAATAAAAACAATTGAAATGATCTGATGAAGTTCCTTGAACAGTCAATATCATATGTCACTTTCAGGAGTCCTGGACTAGAGGTCTTAGTGGCCAAGCGGTTCAAAATGTTGGCTAACAGTGCCTCTAAATGCCTAGGTTCAAATCTCACTTTGATATATCCCTAGTATGAGAAGGTTTTTCAGTTTTCTTGCTTGACACTCTGGTTTTCTCCACCATGCCAGAACTGACCACCTCAGAATAGGTGAAAGAATGACAAGGGTGCAAACACCTATAAATTTTTAAAAGATTGCCTGCTACTTTTGTTTAAATTGATAAAACATTTGGAATTTGGTTGTCATTGAAACCTTCACTGTCTTTGAATTCCTTATTAGTACTACCTATTTAAAATATCCTTATGTCTTCCATTGCTGGTAGCCAAAATCATATATGGCTACTGATTATACGAGAGTTATTTTCAAAAAGTAACCTATTGTAGCAAATTTATGAAAAAATACTTTTAAACTGGATTATTTTTTTCACAATTTGTTTCAATTCGGCTACTAGTAATTTTAAATTTTTTGAAACCTAGATATCCCTGTACTTAAAATGAATTAAATCTCTAAGTAAAACTGCTCCAGTTTTAGAACAAGTATTTACAAATTCTGACAATTTGTTTTGTGGTTTTGATTGCCAAAAACTCTATCATTGCCATCATTTAACAGTAAAATGAGGCTAAAACTCAGATAATGTTTTGGTATTACAACACAAGTGTTTTCTTTGATGTATTTCATTGTATCATTTATCTTTATCAGTTACGACATGCCTCGTTAACAATCAATTAATGTGTTTTATTCTCCTCAGATAACCGGTGATACAATGTTTATCTTCCAATATCCATGGCAACACTTTTTTTAAGTTAAAAACAAGAATTCTGCAGAATAAATGTGTCTTCTTGTCAGTTTGATGAACTCTGGTCAAACCAATGGAACTGTAAGCATTAAAATAACAGTTAAACCTAGATTCAAAGTGCCTCTCCCTGTCTAGGTTCAAATTCCAATCAGTCAGATCCTAATGTAAAAAAGTTTGTCAGTTCGTTAGTTTTCACTGGGCACTCTGGTTGCCAGTTTGGTAGTTTTCACTGGGCACTCTGATTGCCAGTTTAGTGGTTTTCACTGGGTACTCTGATTGCCAGTTTGGTGGTTTTCACTGGGCACTCTGATTGCCAGTTTGGTGGTTTTCACTGGGCACTCTGATTACCAGTTTGGTGGTTTTCACTGGGCACTCTGATTGCCAGTTTGGTGGTTTTCACTGGGTACTGTGGTTGCCAGTTTGGTGGTTTTCACTGGGCACTCTGATTGCCAGTTTGGTGGTTTTCTCTGGGCACTCTGATTGCCAGTTTGGTGGTTTTCTCTGGGCACTCTGATTGCCAGTTTGGTAGTTTTCTCTGGGCAATCTGATTGCCAGTTTGGTGGTTTTCACTGGGCACTCTGATTGCCAGTTTGGTGGTTTTCTCTGGGTACTCTGATTGCCAGTTTGGTGGTTTTCACTCGGTACTCTGATTGCCAGTTTGGTGGTTTTCTCTGGACATTCTGATTGCCAGTTTAGTGGCTTTCACTGGGTACTCTGATTGCCAGTTTGGTGGTTTTCACTGGGCACTCTGATTGCCAGTTTGGTGGTTTTCTCTGGGCACTCTGATTACCAAGTTTGGTGGTTTTCACCGGGCACTCTGATTGCCAGTTTGGTGGTTTTCACTGGGCACTCTGATTGCCAGTTTGGTAGTTTTCTCTGGGCACTCTGATTACCAAGTTTGGTGGTTTTCACCGGGCACTCTGATTGCCAGTTTGGTGGTTTTCACTGGGCACTCTGATTGCCAGTTTGGTGGTTTTCACTGGGCACTCTGATTGCCAGTTTGGTGGTTTTCTCTGGGCACTCTGATTACCAAGTTTGGTGGTTTTCACCGGGCACTCTGATTGCCAGTTTGGTGGTTTTCACTGGGCACTCTGATTGCCAGTTTGGTAGTTTTCTCTGGGCACTCTGATTACCAAGTTTGGTGGTTTTCACCGGGCACTCTGATTGCCAGTTTAGTGGCTTTCACTGGGTACTCTGATTGCCAGTTTGGTGGTTTTCACTGGGCACTCTGATTGCCAGTTTGGTGGTTTTCTCTGGGCACTCTGATTACCAAGTTTGGTGGTTTTCACCGGGCACTCTGATTGCCAGTTTGGGGTTTTCACTGGGCACTCTGATTGCCAGTTTGGTAGTTTTCTCTGGGCACTCTGATTACCAAGTTTGGTGGTTTTCACCGGGCACTCTGATTGCCAGTTTGGTGGTTTTCACTGGGCACTCTGATTGCCAGTTTGGTGGTTTTCTCTGGACATTCTGATTGCCAGTTTGGTGGTTTTCTCTGGACATTCTGATTGCCAGTTTAGTGGTTTTCACTGGGCACTCTACCAGTTTGGTGGTTTTCACTGGGTACTCTGATTGCCAGTTTAGTAGTTTTCACTGGGTACTCTGATTGCCAGTTTGGTGGTTTTCACTGGGCACTCTGATTGCCAGTTTGGTGGTTTTCTCTGGGCACTCTGATTGCCAGTTTGGTGGCCTTCTCTGGGCACTCTGATTGCCAGTTTGGTAGTTTTCACTGGGCACTCTGCTTGCCAGTTCGTTAGCTTTCTCTGGGTACTCTGATTGCCAGTTTGGTGGTTTTCACTGGGCACTCTGATTGCCAGTTTGGTGGTTTTCACTGGGCAATCTGATTGCCAGTTTAGTAGTTTTCACTGGGTACTCTGATTGCCAGTTTGGTGGTTTTCTCTGGGCACTCTGATTGCCAGTTTGGTGGCCTTCTCTGGGCACTCTGATTGCCAGTTTGGTAGTTTTCACTGGGCACTCTGCTTGCCAGTTCGTTAGCTTTCTCTGGGTACTCTGATTGCCAGTTTGGTGGTTTTCACTGGGCACTCTGATTGCCAGTTTGGTGGTTTTCACTGGGCAATCTGATTGCCAGTTTAGTAGTTTTCACTGGGTACTCTGATTGCCAGTTTGGTGGCCTTCTCTGGGCACTCTGATTGCCAGTTTGGTAGTTTTCACTGGGCACTCTGCTTGCCAGTTCGTTAGTTTTCTCTGGGTACTCTGATTGCCAGTTTGGTGGTTTTCACTGGGCACTCTGATTGCCAGTTTGGTGGTTTTCTCTGGGCACTCTGATTGCCAGTTTGGTGGCCTTCTCTGGGCACTCTGATTGCCAGTTTGGTAGTTTTCACTGGGCACTCTGATTGGCAGTTCGTTAGTTTTCTCTGGGTACTCTGATTGCCAGTTTGGTGGTTTTCACTGGGCACTCTGATTACCAGTTTGGTGGTTTTCACTGGGCACTCTGATTGCCAGTTTGGTGGTTTTCTCTGGACATTCTGATTGCCAGTTTGGTGGCCTTCTCTGGACATTCTGATTGCCAGCTAAGTTGTTTTCACTGGGCACTCTGATTGCCAGTTTAGTAGTTTTCACTGGGTACTCTGATTGCCAGTTTGGTGGTTTTCACTGGGTACTCCGATTGCCAGTTTGGTGGTTTTCACTGGGCACTCTGATTGCCAGTTTGGTAGTTTTCACTGGGTACTCTGATTGCCAGTTTGGTGGTTTTCACTGGGCACTCTGATTGCCAGTTTGGTAGTTTTCTCTGGGCAATCTGATTGCCAGTTTGGTGGTTTTCACTGGGCACTCTGATTGCCAGTTTGGTGGTTTTCTCTGGGTACTCTGATTGCCAGTTTGGTGGTTTTCACTCGGTACTCTGATTGCCAGTTTGGTGGTTTTCTCTGGGTACTCTGATTGCCAGTTTGGTGGTTTTCACTGGGTACTCTGATTACCAGTTTAGTAGTTTTCACTGGGTACTCTGATTACCAGTTTGGTGGTTTTCTCTGGACATTCTGATTGCCAGTTTAGTGGCTTTCACTGGGTACTCTGATTGCCAGTTTGGTGGTTTTCACTGGGCACTCTGATTGCCAGTTTGGTAGTTTTCTCTGGGCACTCTGATTACCAAGTTTGGTGGTTTTCACCGGGCACTCTGATTGCCAGTTTGGTGGTTTTCACTGGGCACTCTGATTGCCAGTTTGGTAGTTTTCTCTGGGCACTCTGATTACCAAGTTTGGTGGTTTTCACCGGGCACTCTGATTGCCAGTTTGGTGGTTTTCTCTGGACATTCTGATTGCCAGTTTGGTGGTTTTCTCTGGACATTCTGATTGCCAGTTTAGTGGTTTTCACTGGGCACTCTACCAGTTTGGTGGTTTTCACTGGGTACTCTGATTGCCAGTTTAGTAGTTTTCACTGGGTACTCTGATTGCCAGTTTGGTGGTTTTCACTGGGCACTCTGATTGCCAGTTTGGTGGTTTTCTCTGGGCACTCTGATTGCCAGTTTGGTGGCCTTCTCTGGGCACTCTGATTGCCAGTTTGGTAGTTTTCACTGGGCACTCTGCTTGCCAGTTCGTTAGCTTTCTCTGGGTACTCTGATTGCCAGTTTGGTGGTTTTCACTGGGCACTCTGATTGCCAGTTTGGTGGTTTTCACTGGGCAATCTGATTGCCAGTTTAGTAGTTTTCACTGGGTACTCTGATTGCCAGTTTGGTGGTTTTCTCTGGGCACTCTGATTGCCAGTTTGGTGGCCTTCTCTGGGCACTCTGATTGCCAGTTTGGTAGTTTTCACTGGGCACTCTGCTTGCCAGTTCGTTAACTTTCTCTGGGTACTCTGATTGCCAGTTTGGTGGTTTTCACTGGGCACTCTGATTGCCAGTTTGGTGGTTTTCACTGGGCAATCTGATTGCCAGTTTAGTAGTTTTCACTGGGTACTCTGATTGCCAGTTTGGTGGCCTTCTCTGGGCACTCTGATTGCCAGTTTGGTAGTTTTCACAGGGCACTCTGCTTGCCAGTTCGTTAGTTTTCTCTGGGTACTCTGATTGCCAGTTTGGTGGTTTTCACTGGGCACTCTGATTGCCAGTTTGGTGGTTTTCACTGGGCACTCTGATTGCCAGTTTGGTGGTTTTCTCTGGGCACTCTGATTGCCAGTTTGGTGGCCTTCTCTGGGCACTCTGATTGCCAGTTTGGTAGTTTTCACTGGGTACTCTGATTGCCAGTTCGTTAGTTTTCTCTGGGTACTCTGATTGCCAGTTTGGTGGTTTTCACTGGGCACTCTGATTACCAGTTTGGTGGTTTTCACTGGGCACTCTGATTGCCAGTTTGGTGGTTTTCTCTGGACATTCTGATTGCCAGTTTGGTGGCCTTCTCTGGACATTCTGATTGCCAGCTTAGTTGTTTTCACTGGGCACTCTGATTGCCAGTTTAGTAGTTTTCACTGGGTACTCTGATTGCCAGTTTGGTGGTTTTCACTGGGTACTCCGATTGCCAGTTTGGTGGTTTTCACTGGGCACTCTGATTGCCAGTTTGGTAGTTTTCACTGGGTACTCTGATTGCCAGTTTGGTGGTTTTCACTGGGCACTCTGATTGCCAGTTTGGTAGTTTTCACTGGGTACTCTGATTGCCAGTTTGGTGGTTTCCACTGGGCACTCTGATTGCCAGTTTGGTGGTTTTCACTGGGTACTCTGATTGCCAGTTTGGTAGTTTTTCACTGGGCACTCTGATTGCCAGTTTGGTGGTTTTCACTGGGCACTCTGATTGCAAGTTTGGTAGTTTTTCACTGGGCACTGATTGCCAGTTTGGTGGTTTTCACTGGGTACTCTGATTGCCAGTTTGGTGGTTTTCACTGGGTACTCTGATTGCCAGTTTGGTGGTTTTCACTGGGCACTCTGATTGCCAGTTTGGTGGTTTTCACTGGGCACTCTGATTGCAAGTTTGGTAGTTTTTCACTGGGCACTGATTGCCAGTTTGGTGGTTTTCACTGGGTACTCTGATTGCCAGTTTGGTGGTTTTCACTGGGCACTCTGATTGCCAGTTTGGTGGTTTTCACTGGGCACTCTGATTGCCAGTTTGGTGGTTTTCTCTGGGCACTCTGATTGCCAGTTTGGTGGTTTTCTCTGGGCACTCTGATTGCCAGTTTGGTAGTTTTCACTGGGCACTCTGATTGCCAGTTTGGTGGTTTTCTCTGGGCACTCTGATTGCCAGTTTGGTGGTTTTCTCTGGGCACTCTGATTGCCAGTTTGGTAGTTTTCACTGGGCACTCTGATTGCCAGTTCGTTAGTTTTCTCTAGGTACTCTGATTGCCAGTTTGGTGGCCTTCTCTGGACATTCTGATTGCCAGTTTAGTGGCCTTCTCTGGACATTCTGATTGCCAGTTTAGTGGTTTTCACTGGGCACTCTGATTGCCAGTTTGGTGGTTTTCACTGGGCACTCTGATTGCCAGTTTGGTAGTTTTTCACTGGGCACTGATTGCCAGTTTGGTGGTTTTCACTGGGTACTCTGATTGCCAGTTTGGTGGTTTTCACTGGGTACTCTGATTGCCAGTTTGGTGGTTTTCACTGGGCACTCTGATTGCCAGTTTGGTGGTTTTCACTGGGCACTCTGATTGCAAGGTTGGTAGTTTTTCACTGGGCACTGATTGCCAGTTTGGTGGTTTTCACTGGGTACTCTGATTGCCAGTTTGGTGGTTTTCTCTGGGCACTTTGATTGCCAGTTTGGTGGTTTTCACTGGGTACTCTGATTGCCAGTTTGGTGGTTTTCACTGGGTACTCTGATTGCCAGTTTGGTGGTTTTCACTGGGCACTCTGATTGCCAGTTTGGTAGTTTTTCACTGGGCACTCTGCCAGTTTGGTGATTTTCTCTGGGAATTCTGATTTACTCCAGCATCCAAGAATTGACTGCTAAATAATATAAATGAAAGGATTTTAACATGTCTGATACTGCACATATTGACAGTACACACATATATCATTGGAAAGGTAAAATTCTTGTGCAGAATATAATGTATTGCCCAACCTGCCTTAAAGGCCACCTCTACATAAGGACCACCTGCTTTTAAAGGCCAGTAAAATTATATCCAGAATCCTCTCTATTCAGGTTATTTGAGCCTGTGTATAAAGGCCACCTGTTCATACATGCAGGTCATAATGCAGTCTTCATAGAGTCCTTCATATACAGGTCATAATATAATGACTATTTTTAGCTCACCTGACCAGAGGTCATGTGAGCTTATGGTATGGTGCAGCGTGTGTATGTGCATGCGTGCGTGCGTGTGTGCGTGCGTCGTTAACACACATTTTCGACTTCTCCTCTGAAAGTACTTGGCAGATTTCAACGAGACTTGGTCAGAAGCATGTCTGGGTCGATGCAATTCAGATTTGTTCGTGGCGTTGCCATGGCTACCATAACTAGGTCAAGGTGACCTAGGGGTGCAAAAATCTTAAAAAATCTTCTTCTCCGAAAGTATTGATTGGAGAAAAAATCTGATGAGATATTTGGCTTCTCTAGGGTCTTAAGCCTGTAGTTTGTTCATTTTGTGAAATTCGGTCGAAAAATGGGTTACGCGTTTTTGCGTTTAATTTTGAAAAAATCGTAAAATAGCTTCAGATTGTTATAACTTGACTACTTGACCAGATAATGACATGGCGTTTTCAGTTTTGACATCTTCTTGTTAGTATCTTCAAAATGAGGTCAAGGTCAATTGTGAAGGTCGTGACCTAATTTTTTTTACCTCTGATTATCATTATTATCTCGAAAATTATAAACTTTTTGTATAGTCATGTATATTAGAATGTTGTAGGTATTAATACAACGATCATTTTGATGTATAGAAAAAGGTCATGGGTTCAAAGGTCAAGGTCACAGATGGAAAACAATACAGAAATGGTTAATTATCTCGAAAACTATAAACTTTTTGTATAGGCATTTATATTAGAATGTTGTAGATATTGATACAACGATCATTTTGATGTATAGAAAAAGGTCATGGGTTCAAAGGTCAAGGTCACAGATGCCTAACAAAACCCAAAATAGTTAATTATCTCGAAAACTATAAACTTTTTGTATAGGCATGTATATTAGAATATTGTAGGTATTGATACGACGATCATTTTGATGTATAGAAAAAGGTCATGGGTTCAAAGGTCAAGGTCAAAGATGCGAATCAATACTGAAATGGTTAATTATCTCGAAAACTATAAACTTTTTGTATAGGCATGTATATTAGAATGTTGTAGGTATTGATACAACGATCATTTTGATGTATAGAAAAAGGTCATGGGTTCAAAGGTCAAGGTCACAGATGCGAAACAATACAGAAATGGTTAATTATCTCGAAAACTATAAACGTTTTGTATAGGCATGTATATTAGAATGTTGTAGATATTGATACGACGATCATTTTGATGTATAGAAAAAGGTCATGGGTTCAAAGGTCAAGGTCATAGATGCGAATCAATACTGAAATGGTTAATTATCTCGAAAACTATAAACTTTTTGTATAGGCATGTATATTTGAATGTTGTAGGTATTGATACAACAATCATTTTGATGTATAGAAAAAGGTCATGGGTTCAAAGGTCAAGGTCACAGATGTGAAACAATACCGAAATTGGTTAATTATCTCGAAAACTATAAACTTTTTGTATAGGCATTTATATTAGAATGTTGTAGAT
Source organism: Anadara kagoshimensis (assembly GCA_021292105.1). Classification (NCBI taxonomy): domain Eukaryota; kingdom Metazoa; phylum Mollusca; class Bivalvia; order Arcoida; family Arcidae; genus Anadara; species Anadara kagoshimensis. The sequence goes on from CM037870.1 coordinate 3,700,172, forward strand.
ATTGATACAACGATCATTTTGATGTATAGAAAAAGGTCATGGGTTCAAAGGTCAAGGTCACAGATGCTAAACAACACCAAAATGGTTAATTATCTCGAAAACTATAAACTTTTTGTATAGGCATGTATATTAGAATGTTGTAGGTATTGATACAACGATCATTTTGATGTATAGAAAAAGGTCATGGGTTCAAAGGTCAAGGTCACAGATGCGAAACAATACAGAAATGGTTAATTATCTCGAAAACTATAAACGTTTTGTATAGGCATGTATATTAGAATGTTGTAGATATTGATACGACGATCATTTTGATGTATAGAAAAAGGTCATGGGTTCAAAGGTCAAGGTCATAGATGCGAATCAATACTGAAATGGTTAATTATCTCGAAAACTATAAACTTTTTGTATAGGCATGTATATTTGAATGTTGTAGGTATTGATACAACAATCATTTTGATGTATAGAAAAAGGTCATGGGTTCAAAGGTCAAGGTCACAGATGTGAAACAATACCGAAATTGGTTAATTATCTCGAAAACTATAAACTTTTTGTATAGGCATTTATATTAGAATGTTGTAGATATTGATACAACGATCATTTTGATGTATAGAAAAAGGTCATGGGTTCAAAGGTCAAGGTCACAGATGCTAAACAACACCAAAATGGTTAATTATCTCGAAAACTATAAACTTTTTGTATAGGCATGTATATTAGAATGTTGTAGGTATTGATACAATGATGATTTTGATGTATAGAAAAAGGTCATGGGTTTAAAGGTCAAGGTCACAGATGCGAAACAATACAGAAATGGTTAATTATCTCGAAAACTATAAACTTTTTGTATAGGCATGTATATTAGAATGTTGTAGGTATTGATACGACAATCATTTTGATGTATAGAAAAAGGTCATGGGTTCAAAGGTCAAGGTCACAGATGCGAAACAATACCAAAATGGTTAATTATCTCGAAAACTATAAACTTTTTGTATAGGCATTTATATTAGAATGTTGTAGATATTGATACAACGATCATTTTGATGTATAGAAAAAGGTCATGGGTTCAAAGGTCAAGGTCACAGATGCGAAACAATACCGAAATGGTTAATTATCTCGAAAACTATAAACTTTTTGTATAGGCATTTATGTTAGAATGTTGTAGGTATTGATACAACGATCATTTTGATGTATAGAAAAAGGTCATGGGTTCAAAGGTCAAGGTCACAGATGTGAAACAATACAGAAATGGTTAATTATCTCGAAAACTATAAACTTTTTGTATAGGCATTTATTTTTAGAATGTTGTAGATATTGATACAACAATCATTTTGATGTATAGAAAAGGTCATGGGTTCAAAGGTCAAGGTCAGAGATGCGAAACAACACCGAAATGGTTAATTATCTTGAAAACTATAAACTTTTTGTATAGGCATGTATATTAGAATGTTGTAGGTATCGATACAACAATCATTTCGATGTATAGAAAAAGGTCCTGGGTTTAAAGGTCAAGGTCACATATGTAAAACAATACTGAAATTGTTAATTTTCTTGAAAACTATAAACGTTTTGCATAGGCATGTATATTAGAATGTTGTAGGTATTGATACAATGATCATTTTGATGTAAAGAAAAAAGTCATTAGGGTTTAGTATTTACGTTTACTTTAAATCTATCAGCTAGCCATTAGTTATCAGGTGAGCGTATAAGGCCCATGGGCCTCTTGTTACTGGTTCCCTTAAGTGGTCTTTATAGAAAGGTTTAACTGTCTATTAGTTTATTTTGTAAATTTTATTTCAAATTAGCAAAACAATGACAGATATTATTTAACACCCTTGTATGGGGTTGTTAACATAAATGATATACATGTATATACACATATTTATTAATTAAATTAATTAAATTTTTACACTATTTTTAGAATGCCATCAAGATTTTATGGAAAGTATGAGACAGTTAAAAGATGTAAGTATACATGTATATTACTAAATGACAAAATCTAAGTTGTATCAATCAACCACAAACATACTAACCATGTCTGAATCAAAATCCCAAAAGCAAAATAAAACCTTTGAAAACTGACAAATTAAGTTAAAAATGTGAACTTCCACCAGAGAAATGAGACCAGGTTTTCTGGAAGAGAAAGAACCTGTCTAGCTGTTACACCCATCATGTGTAAAATCAAAATTGATAATGAAAGTAATCTGCAAATTTATAAAGTTCTAACTTCAACACCTTCCACTCGATGTTCTACAACACCTTCCACCTGATGTTCCACAACACCTTCCACTTGATGTTCCAGTCTGATACAGATAATTTAATTTAGTGTTGATATGGTTTTGACTTACGGTACAAGATACAAATACAATATTAATGGAAGGAGCGACATTCAAAATGTCATGTTATTTCACTTTTATTAAGATGCCTACTGTTATTTTGCAATTTTATGAAATTTCAGATTAAGATTTGAATTTATTACCTACCGGGTATTCAGTGATATAAACATCACCTTGATAAGTTATTAAATACATGTTCATATGTATTTAATATAATACTATCAGAGTCGGTGTGTTTGTGACAGTGAATTATGCTTTATTTCCATAGAAAATCGAATATGTTTGAAACTTTGAATAAAGATTGATATTTTTCACTATCCTGTACCTAGTTGTAACAGGAAATCTGTATTCGCATTTATGATTAGTATAGAATATCTCTGCATAGAGTAAAACATTGGTGCTATGGGGATTTAACATGTTGATAAACCAGGCAAATGGCAGATTTTGTTGTGCTTATGACATGTATGGTGTAAAACATCACCACAGTGAACATGGACATTTTCACCATGTAAAGTCCCTATATCACCAACATTTTCCTTCCTTCAAAATACTTTATGATAATTGTGATTGGGCATACAGAATTCTGGTTACGACTATGACCAAGTGAGTGAATAATACCTACCATTATTCAATTTTATTGGATTTTTCTATGGAAATTAACCATACTTCACTGTCACATGATGTATCTCTTGAAAAGTGGACGAGAGGTCTAACATATTTGCTTCCGGATCACCTAGGTTCTCATTCAGGACATATCCTAGTGTGAGAAAGTTTGTCAGTTCATTCACCAAGGGCCAGTGTTTTTCCAGGCATTCCAGTTTTCCTCACCATCTATGAACTGACTCCCTAGAATTTATCTTGACTGAAGCACAAAACTAAATTACTTCTCTCCACTAATATTTTTACTCGATATACAAAATTAAGGTCCCAATTATTTACACAATATGTAACAATTGTAAATGATAAATCTGTATAGGCAAACATTGACTTGTCCACTTGACCTTTAATTTAAATATTTATTATGGATGAGTACATTTAAGTGTAGTGAACACAGGTATTTATCTGGTCTACATATCACTAAACCCGTACAGTAATAACTGAGAATCATTAACATACGAATCATCATGCACCTCATATCAATATTCCAAATGAAAGGTCAAGTGAACAGGTCAATGTTGTTTGCCTATAGAAAAAAAACACCAACATATATAGGGTGGTGTAAAACCTAAATACCTTGCTACTTAAAACACTTATTGAGTGATAAATTAAGTAGTGAGCTATGGTAGCTGTCTGATATAGTTATATTGACTCGTGTGGATTTCTGTCATTACTTTTATCAAATGATTACAGTTAAATAAATGATGCTGATGATAAACTTTCAATTGCTGTAGATAGATTTAACTTAACAGGAAGTTATAATAAAGATTTATTGTATATGTTCCAGTAAGGCAAACAACTCTTTGTTACAGAAGTCTGATAAATTTATTTGTTCTTTGATAATACATGTATTTCATTTCATGTTTGAAAAAAAAACTTGCATGTTATTTTTTGGTATAACGGTAATACACATATTTGGAAAATAACATTTTATTGTTCTTCGATAATATTTCTCTTCAGTGTTCATAAACCAAAATAAACAAATAAAGAATTTTTTTGTTCATAAAGTGTGATGGTATTTCACTTCATGAATTTGGTGAAATATATTTTATTTGTTCTTTGACAGGGTTAGCTCTGGCTCTCAATAAATTGACATATCGCCGGCCATGCCCACAATGTTGCGACAAATGGCCGGATGCTTGATTTTCACGCAAAAAGAATGAAAACTCGACCTGAATTGCGCCATTTAATGGCAAACACTAGTATGTCATTAGTTGCTGTGACGCTGCCTTGGTACCGTGATGGTGGCTAGTGTCGGAACATTGTGGGCGTGGTCGGCCATACATCAATTGGAGCCAAAACACTAGCCAATTTTAACATTTAGGAGCTGGTTTATATGTAAAGGTGACAGTTAAACTAAGAAAAGAAACAAAAATGTTTTAAATTGGTTCTTGTAACCTGCTATATAGATTTTCATGGTTATAAATAATATGTAACACTTATTTTACTTTTTCATACTTTTGTAAAACTAAAAAACTAGCTTTAAAGTACTGACATTAGTTTCTTCAATCATGAAAATCAGTAAGGGTACCAATGACTTTGGTAATTTATTATTTCAGTGTGGCTGGTATTGGGGACCACTAAGCTGGGACGAGGCAGAGATAAAACTGACCAACAAACCAGACGGATCCTTTCTGGTTCGTGACAGTTCTGATGACCGATATATCCTTAGTTTATCCTTCAACATGCAAGGCAGAGTTCATCATACCAGAATAGAACATCATAAAGGTTTTTATTTATGATATTGATATTGTAAAGTTTTTGTGACGTTTTTGTTCAAATACTCCAGGTTTTTTTTCATTCCTCAAGTTTTTTCTTTCATTCCAGATTTAGGGGATCTTGGTGGTTGAGTGGTTTTAAGTTCCAGCATACAGACCACAGAGCCTTTCACTGCTGAGGTTCAAATCCCATTTGGTGCAGATCTCAGTATGAGAAAGTTTATCTGTTCACTTGCTAAAAGTAGTTGGTTTTCTCTGGTTTCCTCCACTATCCCACTACTGACCACATTGATATAAGTGAAAAAATATTGACTGACATGTAAAATACCATTACTCAACTCTACTCCATTTCAGAACTGACTGTCTAGATATAAGTGTAATAACCTTGACTGGGATGTTTGTCTGTTCACTTGCTAAAAGTAGTTGGTTTTCTCTGGTTTCCTCCACTATCTCACTACTGACCACATTGATATAAGCCAAAAAATATTGACTGGCATGTAAAATACTATTACTTCACTCCACTCCATTTCAGAACTGACTGTCTAGATATAAGTGTAATAACCTTGACTGGGATGTTTGTCTGTTCATTTGCTGAAAGTAGTTGGTTTTCTCTGGTTTCCTCCACTACTGTATAATGCTTATATTTCGCTATGGTTTTATTTTCGCTATATTTGCGGTCAAGTGTATTCCCGCGAAAATTAAACCACCGTGAATAGACACTGGTATTACCAGCCCATTAATCTTGCTAGAGTCGTTTTCCTTGAATCAGATAAGACGCGAAAATATGACACCGCGAAACACTAGTCATCGTCAAACCGCGAAAATTTGACACCTGAAAATAAAGCAATATACAGTATCCCACAACTGACCACATTGATATAAGCGAAAAAATATTAACTGGCATGTAAAATACCATTACTCAACTCTACTCCATTTCAGAACTGACTGGCTAGATATAAGTGTAATAACCTTGACTGGGATGTTAAACGCCATTCCACCAACTACACTGTATCTATGAAAATCTATAAAAGAATGTTTGACTTCATTAAAATTTGGAATAAGAAAAATTGAAGAAAAAAAACCAATGAATATTCTTTAGTGCCTGGATCCATTGTTGATACATGATCAGCTCTTGTGAAGATTAAAACTATATACAGATAACCTGATGCTTAGAATAATTGATATAGGTGAACATGTCATTTTGTGCTACTATGTTTTTGATATTCAACAATACATCTTATTTTTCAACAGGTAAATTTAGTTTCTGGTCACAACCAGATTCACATGGTAAAGCTACAATTAAAGACTTTATTGAACAGTGTGTTAAAAATTCTAAGAATGGACAATTTTTATACTTCATACGGCCATCAGGTCCTGGATCTCCACCGATGCCGGTCCATCTCCTACATCCAATCTCTCGCTTCAAACAGATGAGGTCGCTTCAACATATGTGCCGTTTTAAAATTTTACAGATTGTCCGCCGTGACCATATAGACCAGTTACCTATACCTACACGTATGAAGAATTATTTAAATGAAGCTCAGTACTACGTGGAATGTTTAGGAGATGATTAAGTTTCTTATTGTTGTTATTTATTATTTATTTATTTGTATGGATATATATTTACTAGGGCTTTCATTTGACCTTTGACCTCCAGGGGTCATATTGACCTTTTTCAAAATCTCATAAGACCAACCATTTAAGGATTGACCTTTGACCTTCAGGGGTCATATTGACCTTTTTCAAAATCTTATGAGATCAACCATTAAACGATTTGACCTTTGACCTCTAGAGGTCATATTGGCATTTTCAAAATCTCATGAGACCAAACATTTTAGGATTTGACCTTTGACCTCCAGGGGTCATATTGGCCATTTTCAAATACAATGAGACCAAACATTTTAGGATTTGACCTTTGACCTCCAGGGGTCATATTGGCCATTTTCAAAATATCACAAGAACAACCATTTCAGGATTTGATTCTCTGGAACTAAGAGGTCAAATGAAAGCCCAGAATATTTAATTGGTGCAGAAACTTTTTCCTAGCTGTTATTTTATATTTAAGCTAATTTTATTGTAGTTAGTTAAGTGTCACTAGTGCATTCTTATTGTTTACCAATAATGTTGACTTGAACATTATATTTGGACAGTCTGTTGTTATCAAATTATGCTGTACACAACAGTCAAATTGGTCGATAAAAGCCACCTATGGGAACTAGTTAAAAGTGGTCTTTATGGGCAGGTAGTCCTTATATAGAGGTTCAAATAACATGAATAAAGAGCATTGGGATAAAGGTAACTTTAATGCAGGTTCGACTGTAATTGCTGAAACCTGAGATCCTGGAGCCTTATGAATTTGAAATCCCTGGGAACAGAGGGCTGCTGTATTCTTTATAAAGCTGATTTTACAGGAAGGGAGTTTAAACCCAATGGCCAGCCTCCTACTTTATCTGGGCTGGGGGCCGGCTATTATACTCTTAAAATTATATCCAGGCAGAGTTGATGTATAATTATATGGCTTTTTATATTTGGGAAGTAGGAAAGGGTGAAAATGATAGTTTGCTTGTCTTGAAACAGATATGCTAACTTTCTCTGTTTTCGTACATGAAAGTTTCACTCACTCGACTTGATATGAGAAAGTTAGCCAGATATTCTCACTCAGCTGAGTATGAGAAATTTTGTCACAGGTTCTCTCACTGGACTTATATAAGAAAGTTTGTTAGATGATTTATAGTGATCCAGTTTGCATTTAAGTAAAATATTATTGATTAGAATATAAATAAACCAATTTATAGTCTTGTCACCATTGACATTAAAAAATTGTATAACAAACTTGCTTAATATAACACTATTCTGATGTCTTACATAATTTGATTTATTGTGGAAATTTTAAAAATTTATTTTTAAAAAAAACAATCTGGAGGGTCCATTTTAATGATATTGATAATTAAATGATTCAAGTAAAATATTATTGCAAAGTGTGAACTTGATGATGCTTTTCTATAACTTGTAATAAGAAAATATGACAACTTTGAAATTGAAATATAATTAGTTGATGTATCGTGTCATGGCTTGTTATATTTCTAGGTACTGACACATATGCATCAAAACAGCATTGGTGTATTTATTTTACCTCCACCCATTCTCCCTACTTCAAGAAGTATAACACCACTTGTTAAATCTATTCTGTCTTCTAAATAAAGATGAAAAACTGATTACTTTTCTGCTTGCTCGTACATAGAACTTCAAAACCAGTGTTTAGCTCTGAATTTTTTGCGCTTCACTCTAAAGTATATATAAGTCACTAGTAGACACCTTCTTTTTCCTATTTTATTATTTATTATTTATACTGATATATTTGTGTTCAGATGTACAGTACTGCTCAAAAATAAATGTTCAGATTGTTTTTCCTCTGGTTCTGATACATTATACATACAGGTAAATTTGTAATATCTGGTATGAAATTAAAAATTTAGCTATTGACAACCTTTGATTTAGAAGTACATGATTAATTCTTGGAAATTTAGTTACGAGATTGTCTAGTTTTCCACAAATTTAAAATTATAAGTAGCCAAACTTATTTTAAAAAAATGAGAAAATGACAAGTTTTTTGAAAGAATTTTTTCGGAAATTTTCTAAACTACTTTTTGAAAAAATTCTCAGAAATTAGTATCCAATGGCAATTTTGGCTACCAGAAATGGAAAATTAAGATTGGTTAATGTTTCTGTTTAATTTTGAGCAGTACTGTATATTATTTATAGATTCAGGTGTTTATTTACAGTACAATGTTTTATATTATGTCCCTAGACCACTCTATGTAATCCATGATAGTTGTCATAGATACAGTCGATGTCATAGATACACTCTACATCATATATTTGTATAAATGTTTACCACACCATTCCAAACCTGTAGAGAAAATATACTCTATTATCATTATTTATTTATTATTATTATTATTATTACTAAACTATTGCAGTAAATACATGGCTGTTACATCTCGTGGTGTCACATAATTGTCATGTCATATAAGGTGAGTATTTTGAAATTTGAAAGATCAGGCATCATCTGGATCAAGCAATTTAAATACTGTAAACATATTTAATTTCGCTTGTATTTATTTTTGCGTTATAGAATATTTAGACATATCCGTGTAGTTAAATTTTCCCATTTGTGAAATATGCACTATAACACAATAAGCATAATTTAATTTTAACTTGGTATTAATTTTCGCGCACAACAAATGACCACAAAATAAACGAAAATTATTACACCACGAAAATAAATATGTTTACAGTATAAGCATTGAACAGTTGGTATATTGCAACTATGGTCGTATAACTGCCATTATAGCTAATTCAGGAAAACAGGTCATAATATAGTTTGTATCGAGGGACATTTCACTATACAGTAAAACCTCGATTTATCGCCACCATTTGTTCTGTCAAATTTGGCGTTATAAAGGGGTTTGGCGATAAATTGGGGGAGGCGGATAAAGAAAAACTTAAACAAAATGGATTTAGGGACTTCAAAATAGTGTGGCGTTAAGCGAGGTGGCAAAGTTATCGAGGGCATTATAACGAGGTTTTACTGTTTTTATGGTAACAATTTTGGCTACCAGGAATGGAAACATAGTTCTTGTTGCTTTTTGCTCTTTCATTGTGAAAATGCGTAGCACTAGTATATTTGTTCATGTGTATATGTGTAATTGCTCTACATTTTTGGAAGAGTATTTTGTAAAATCTTACTTTTAGGTGTATTATAATGTTTTTTTTTTGCTTAAATGTTTAGGATCACATAGTGAAATATGAGATGAAGTGCCATAAAGATTTTAGAAATTGTATTTTTCAATTTCAAGTAAAATCAAATAATGAAGAAGAAGTGCATCTTACTTGAAATATATTTTGTCAGTAAAAATTTCAATCAATTTATTACATGTTTAATTATATGATACGTAAAATTGCTTTTTAAAACAAAATTTCAATTTTAAAGTCTAAAATTTCAAGACTTTTTAGTGTACTAGGTATTTTAAGATAATATGTATAATTTGCATGTCTACATGTATGTAGTAAATGCATGGTTGTGTACACATGTCAAATTAATGAAGTTTTCCAAAGGACCACATGATCTGTAATACCCCTTAACAAACATTTTGCTATGTAGCAATTTCCCGGAATTATGTTTTCTTACAGGAATTTATCAAATGATGCAATTCCATATCCAGTGGAATTAATTGGAACATAAAAAATGTTTTGGAGTGTCATATGATACGATGGTGAACCCCATTATACATGTATGTTCTAAATTTCTCCAATAAAACAATCTGATCCAAAGAAGCCTTTCCTTAAATAATGGTTTAATATAAAGAACCATACAATTGTGATGTGTTCATCAATAGATGAAAATGTCTTTTATAATTTCACTGTTTACTGAATAGTAAGTTTCTTTTACATTTTGATGATGTAGAGGAACATAAGAGTACCAGTGTACCATATTTATCTTGAAACATTCCATATTCTTTTATTTATTTTATGTATAAAATTATGATACCTGACATTTGCCTGAAAACTCCTTTTCTAAGTTTGAAAATGCCACATATTTTTATGTTAAATTTGTAGTGTTTGTTAAAAATCAGTGTTCTTCATTTGTGACATTTGTGAGTTTTACAATTTATTAAGCTATATTTGAAACAAAGTTTCTAAAAAAACCTCTATTACTTGTATGTACAAATATTTCTACATTTGTACTTCATGTTTTTACCTTGGATATTGTCCAGCCCTTTAAAATGAAAATATATGGAACTACTGGATTGATCTCTATATCTTGGCTATTTTTGCCAGATGATTAAAGGCGATCTTGCACCTAAGTAGACTAGTTTAGGCTGTCTTGCACCTACAAAACTTTATCTAAAGGGAGCCAACTATGTTTCTGTTTCATAGAAAGTACTTCTCTCTGTGAAACATTTTTGGAAATCAAAAGTTGTTTTAAGGAAAAATTCCGGAGAATGTATTTATTTGATGGACAATGTTTGTATGTGATGACACACAAAGTTGTCTGAAGAAAAAATTGAGTGAACATATTAATTTTATGGAGAGTATCTGTACATTGTATGTGTTTTTACATTGTTGTAAAATTTCCCTTTTTAATGTTTATACCTTTTACACGTAATTAAAGATTTAATGTTTTATTATAATTATGTGTGCAAGTTCAGGTGATTAAAAATCCAAGCACAAGAGCGATAGAGCATGTATGTGTCTGTGTTTATGTTGTGTTGGATATATATTTACAGGTATAGGCCAACAACTTTGACCTGTTTGTTTGACCTTTGATTTAAATATTTATTACAGATGAGTGCATTTATGTATAGGTGTAGCACAGATTTATTTTGTCTACCTAAAGTGAACACCAATCATGTACCTTGTGTACTCATTATTAACTGTGAATCCTACTACTACCCATGTATTGGGTGGATCCTTTATGAATATTTCTTATGAAAGGTCAAGTGGACAGGTCAATGTTGTTTACCTGTTACACTTGGTGCACCTGTGTGGATATTGTTGTTTATAAGTGCATGCTTTATTTATCAAATACACATTATATATTTACATTATATATATTATTTCACACAAAATTGCCATATTCTTGTATACAAATTCAAGAAATTTTATTTATTTTCTTTATTGTTGCCGCTTTCCATACAGTAGTCAAAATTTTGTTTCTTTTAGGAGAAAAATAAACTTGGTTTATAAATACATGTACCGGGAAATTCATGCTACATTGTATTTTGAACTTTTTTTATACACCAGAACAAGTCATGCTTACAGTAGAAAATCTGTAAGATGCCAATTCTAATCCAAATGGACATCTTAATGATACTGTAAATATAATGATTTTGGTAATTATACAGTAGAGCCTATTTAAATCTACTGCCAAATTAAAAATAATCATAGTGCACAATGTGATCCTTGGTGAATTATGATAATTCAAGTCCATTTGGGTTTACCCAAATTATTATTTGTGTTAAAATTCTTACACGCTAAAACTATTAGTTACAGAGGCTAATATATATATTTTAAGATTGGCTTGAAAATTATTTTGCTGTCAAATTATTTTCTCTAAATTTTGTTTCATGAATCAATCATTAATCACTGTTACAGTTATTGATGTGTGTTATGGATATGTTTTTGTGATTATTGTTTCAGAAGTGTGAATTTTCGTCTTTTTTACGGAGCATGGATTTTTTCGTTTAAGTTGTTACGTGGAGTTTTGCGTGAATGACATCAGAATTTTTTTGATGATAAATATTGTGTTATGATATTTAAGTACCACATATATATATTAATTATTTGTGCCAAAGTTTTGCTTATTTTTTACTTTCACTTTTAAGGTGAAAGAGGAAAATGTATTTTGTTATTTATGTACATGTATATTTGCACACGATGAAATCCAGAGAAAAAACTGTGTAGGTACAAATGATGGACAAGTGAGAAAAAAAAATCATTAATATTCTGCCAACATACACTTCAAACAATGGATTAATCTTGCTAAAACATCAGTTGTTAAACATTTCTACAGTAACCCACCCATTTACTACCCATACCATTTATTTGTTGGCTTCAAGTAGTATTGAAGGCTGTCACTGGAATTTAGTCAATGATAAACAATTTGGACAGCCTTGCTAGGTATCCAAAATTTAAAGTATTTTTTCACAAATTTGCTTAAATACTGTATAGTTGCTTTTATTCACGGGGGATTTAATTTTGCTATATTCGCGGTTTGACTTACTATCACAAAATTAAATACCAAGTGAATATTTTCATGTAGCATCCATTAAATTTAGGCTTGGATAATCTTTAAAGAAAATTGTTAACACCGGTCATTGCACCGCAAAATTTTATACCCCTGAATAAGTTCTAGCGTCTAAACTGCGGAATTTTATCCCCGCAGAATTAAACAACTATACAGTAGGCTACTTTCTGAAAGAATTTCTCAAAATAAGTAGCCAATGACAATTTCTGCTACTAGGAATGGAAACATAGGTCTTAGTAGTTTTGGTTTACACAAATAATAACAAATATACAATCTGATTTGCTGATTATACAACTCTCTAACAGACACTGCCAGATAAAAGATGTCCAGACTTTGTACCTACACAGCAATTCTACAAAATAACAGTTACTCATCATTTTAATGTCCAAGGTAATTTGCTTTAGACTTACCGTGATAAAGAAATTAATATTTTGCTTTAGATATGTCATGATTATTGTCTTTTACCTCAAATTATGAATTTAAAAAAAATTATGACGTTTTAAATGTCTTTGATTTCAAAGCTGAATGTTTTTAAGATCAATTTATTTAGTGAGTATACCATCCCTGCTAGAGTTTACTTTTTGTCTGAAGATTAGAAAATCCATCATTAACTTATACCAGAATAGGTATTCATCAATTTTAATATTTCTAAGATCATGGTTAAGTTTAATTTCCATCAGTTATTATCCGACCATCAGTTCTGTTATACTGGATTTAAACATGATTTTGACCGACAATTTACTACGATTATTTTGTTGATCTTGTATTTAGTATTACCAGATAACTCATGTTAATTTGTACTAACTCCTAAAAATCGACTGAGTCATACCAAATAATTAGCATGTCCATTTCTTTCCAAAAAATTGAAGCAGGATCTAAGCTGAGTCTGTCAGATGTTTTTGGCAAAAGTTAGTATGTGTTAATACAAGTTAATAAGAGTTACTACGAGTTGATACAAGTTAATAACAGTAAATACAAGTAATCTGATTGTCATAAAATAAATTGTACATTTAAAAAATCGGAAAAAAATAGTAGGTCAAAATTGTGTATTATAAATCCAACATAAGAAGTTAAAATTTGAAACCAAGTTAAAATATTGATCACACTTATATTGGAATATAATTTATTGAAGACAATTTTAATATTTAAATCTACAATCCACGGTATATTGCCTGCTCACGATTATATACTTTTACTGCAAGTTTGATTATTTAAATGTTTTACATTTTTCATGGTTTTTTTTTTTACTTTTTCCTTATTATCCAAAGTTCCATGCTTTTTCTTAGTGGTTATGATGGTTTTTCTGTCATTTTGCTTTTTTTATTTAATTTACATGTATAATGTATGTAGAACAAGGAATTATGTTTTATTTTGTCCTACATATCAACTACTACCCAAATATGTGTTATGTTGTCAAAATAAAAGTTACTGTTATCAAAACATTGTGTCAATTTTCTGTAAAAAATTTTAGTTTAAAAGAGTTGAGTAATGGAGTTTTACGGCAAAGTCAAGATTATTTCTCTTTTTTGGAAATAGTCAGTTCAGAGATGGTGGAGAAACCCATCAACCTTCAGCAAACAAAATGAAAAACTTTCGAACACAGGAATCTGTGCTGAATGGGATTCAAACTGTTCAGGGATGGTGAAAATCATCAACCTTCAGCAAACAAAATGAAAAACTTTCGAACACAGGAATCTGTGCTGAATGGGATTCAAACTGTTCAGGGATGGTGAAAATCATCAACCTTTGGCAAAAAAACTGACAAACTTTCTAACACAAGAATCTGTCACAAGTGGGATTTAAACCTAGGCAGTAAAGGCATTGTAATATGTAAGCTCACACATTAGACCACTCTGCCAGTTGAATGGAGTAATGGTGTTCTATGCTTCAGTAAGGAGTATTTCAATTATATTGAGGCTGTCCGTTCTTGGATGGTGAAGGAAACTCGACTACCTGAAGAAACCCACCTACTTCTGCAAGTGAACTGACCAACTTTCACATACAAGTTCCTGTCCAGGGTGGGATTCAATCCTAGGCAGTAAAAGCACATACTTTAGACCACTCTGCCACTGAGACCCTCTTTTTATTTAAATGAAGTAAACTCCAAGAGTTTTTTAGTTATATCAAGGTAGTCAATTTATGGATGGTGGAGGAAACAAGAGTACCTGGAGAAAACTACCTACCTTGGCAAGCAAACTGACACACTTTCTCACACTAAGATCAGTCAAGCCTAAGCAGTGAGAGGTGCTGCAATCTATAAGCAGACTTTAGACCACTGGATCACCAACACCCTTTTTAAGTTTAATTGAGTAGTAGTGTTCTATGTTCCAGTAATAAGTATTTAAATAATATCTACACTGTCAATATATGGATGGTGGAGGAAGCTAAAGTACCTGGAGAAAAACACCTATATTTGCAAGCTTGCTAACAAAAGTTCTCACACTAAGATTTGTTTTGAACGGAAGTCAAATATTGCAGTGAGAGTGAGTGAATTATTATTTTAAGCCACATCAGCATTATTTCAGCTATTCACAGCTACTCGACCAGTGTGAGGTGGTGTGATCTGCAAGTGTGCGCTTTATACAACTTGGCCACTAATTACCCTTCAAATCGAAAAGTGATTATTCAGCTGCTCAGCAGCAAATATCTACACACTTAAACCTGTCAATAAAGACCACCAAAGGGAACCAATAAAAGTGGCCTTTAAGGGCATGTGGTCTTTATATAGAGGTGGCCTTTAAGGCAGGTTGGACTGTATATTCAATAAGCTTGTAAAACAAAAAACAAACACTAATATTGCACGAAATAAATTTTATCTCCATATAAAACATTTCAAGTTATAAATAAGCCCCTTAAGTTAACATAAAAATATTAGAAATACATTCGAGATACATATACCCTTTGTATTTTGATTTAAACATATACACTACCAGTATATATAATGTAGACATTCTTACATTTCAAGCACTAGAACAGAAATAATTTTTCTCAAATGACATTTTTATGAATATTATTATTACCAGAAGTGTTCCTCGTCAAAATTCTATTGCTGATATCGAACATAAACTGTTTGTTGTTTGATAATAAATCTAACAAAATTATACCTTATCATTGCAAAAATAAATTGGATACAAAATTTTTTTTTTCTGAACATTGCTAGTTACCGGTATTATTTTTTTAACCTTGATAGTTACTACTTTACTAAACATTGCTTTAAAAGCTTAAATTATCATCGAGTTTATTTATAGATTTTTGTGTATTTCTTTACTTTTAAATTACCAAATTGTTAAGGGCACTTGGATTTTAGTTTAATAAGAGAAAATCAACTATGGCAGGTGGATGAGAATTGATTGGCCATGATGGCATGTCATGAGAATTTATTAAAGTAGGGAAAGTGATAAAGTTTTTATTATAGCACTAATAAATTACTGTATTTAAAATATATGTTATAGCACTAAAACGGGAAAGAGATTCACACTAATAATGAATGATAGTGCATACAAAAACTAATAATGTATTCACAGGGACCATTATTCTACCTATTATGGCACAATTTGAGCAAGTATTATTCATGCAATATTCAAGTATTTAACCCAGATTTATTGTAAAAATGTGATGTCAATCTGTGCTCTAATGATGTCATATGGTCCACAAAGTGATGCCAACAAGTGCACAATTTGATGTCAACCACTGCAGTACACAATGTGACATCAACCAGTGTACAATGTTATGTCAATCACAACAGTAGACAAAGTGATGCCAACAAGTGTTCAATGTGATGTCAACCATAACCATGCAAAATGTCATGACAACCACAAACAGTGCAAAGTGTGATACCAACCACAAGCAGTGTACAATGTTATTTCAGCCACAGCAGTGCACAATGTGATGTCAAATGGTCTACAAAATGGTACCAACAAGTGCGTAAATTGATGTCAAGAACAACCAGTGCACAATGTCATTATGACTACAGTGCACAACCAGAGCACAATGTGACGTAAACAGATGTATAATGTGATGTCAACAGGCTTACAATTTGATGTCAAACAGTAAACACTTAAATTACATGTAACTTTACAGTTATGGATGTTGAAATTTTCCTAACAGGGTAATGCCAATACAGACCAAAAATCATTTTCAGTCATGTTTTGTGATACACAAAGTTGTAAATATAAACATTTACATAAAATATAAAATGTAAATCATTTCAACAATGAAATATTATGTCACTCAATACAATAATAGTTAACAAAACAAACAAATAAATATAAAGACACTCGTTCTATGCCATGATTAATAGTTAATATAGGTAGGTGCTCTTTGACAAGAACAATATTTTTATCATCATTTCACAAATAACAAGGTATAACTGAAATGGGATGCAATATTAAAAGTGTCCCTCAAAAAGAAATGAAAATTATGAAATAAGTCAATAATAAGTGGAATGAATATAATATAAATACAGTACAGACCTGTAGAAAAATTTTACACCAAAAAGGATTTGAAGTTCCAAGGTTGTTGAGTGACTGAGCAACCGATAGCCAGTTATCTAAAACTGTCGATCGAGAGACAGATAGCTGCTGTTGAGATATTAATTATGAGAGTCCAATATCTGATGCCGATTTGGCAGTAATTGGTTACCTTAGTGTTAAATGATCGACAGGCCTGTACTGTATGTCAAACAGCAATAATACACACAATCTGCACAAAATATACATATAACAAAGATAGAAACGAACCAAAATAAATATATTATAAACCCCTCATTGTTGACCATTTGTGTCACAATATCAATGCTAAATACATCAATTACAATATGACCTGTTTTCTTTATGAGAAAATCTGTCAAGTTTAATATTTTCATTGAAATGTTATGATGAATGATTCCATCATAATGTTTACAGATTAGACATACAATAAATATACATAAAATGATGGTAAATTTCCTGAAAAATCAATTTTGATTTACTTAAAACATTGTCAATTGTCAAACCTCAGAAAGAAAGTAAAGACATCTGTCTGCTTGACAAGAAATCAATTTGCCTTGCATAAAAATTTTATGCATCACTTTTTAATATAAAATTCTACAAAAAGTTGTAAAATACCGGGTACTTAAAAATTTCTACTAGCCAACTTATTAAGAAAGCAGTGTCAACTTGCCCCTTACAAAATTGTAACCCACTGATTTAGAAAACTATGTGACAACTTGTTCAACTAAGTGACAACTTGTTCAACTAAGTGTCAACTTGTCCCTGACAAAGTTATATAGCCCATCATATATTGCATAGTTATCTGTATAAGTGTGTCTGAGTTCTCTACAAAATAATCTGGTTTTTATAACTTCCACTCAGAGATTTATCAGGTAGTACTATGGAGTTTATTATTACAACTTCTGATGGTATTTGTACATTGGAACCTGAAATTAGAAGGGAAAAAAATGAAGACAATTAAACATACTTAAAAATCAAAAATGTCTATCGGAGTAGGTGGTGATGTAAACTCTTATTGGTAGTCTCTTACCCACCACAAAATACATGAATCTGATGTAAATGTTTCCCAACAACCTGAGCTAAAATTAACACAGGTAACAGATATTAATTCAACCTGTGTTGAAATAGTGAACAAATGGAGTGGAGTGGAGTAATGAGATTAATGCATCAATCAAGATTTTTTTCCATTAATATCAAGGTGGTCAGTTCAGGAATGGTGAAGGAAACCTGAGTGCCCAGAGAAAACCAATGACCTTTGACAAGTGACCTAGTAAACAAGTGATCTGAGTTTTATGTTTCAATCACAATTTTTACAACTTATGTCAAGACATCATCAACTAAAGATGAAAATACAGAAATTCTAATTTTCAGCTTTAGTAGGAAGATGTTTCCAACAATTTATTTTTGTGGAGATTTTCAGTCTGTAAACATGTATAACAAGCCACATCAGTGAATTAAGATCCCCAGTGGTAGGTACTGTTTAGTCAAAAAGCCATAAATCCAAGAAAAATGTGCATACCAATTCAGGTTAATGATATTCACATCTCCTATCAATGTTGATGCCTTTCACCAGGTTTTCTGAAAAACTGCTTCAAAGTATTGGAAAATCACTCTGGACAGATGGAAAGATGGACAAAAGTTGAAATTTAATATCCCACACTTCCATTGAAAGGCAGGGGATACAAATATATACATGTATTATCAACTTACCAATAACAGTAATAGAAGGATTTAGCTTGCCATCATTAGTAAATGTTGGCATTGTGGCTAGTTTAGCGAATGGTTTATTTGGGTTAGGGTCATTAGGTGTTCCTTCTACCCTGGTCCATATACCCACGCTGCTGTTCCAGCCAATAACACTGTATAGGATACAACAATGGTCCTAAATACAAAATTATAATACATTTATATGCCATTACTTGGGTCCAGTGTTCATTCAAGGATTTTTCAAAAAGAGACATTTTTGAAAACTTTCCTCTAAAACATGATAACATGAATATTTTTGCATTCATGTTATGTTTAATATAGCCCACTAAGGCTTTAACAATGGGGTCATTTGCCAAAATAAGGAATCAATGTACACATGGCTGCCTCTCCTACAATGAACACTGTGTGTCCATGTACCAACATTATTATTCCAGTCTATTAAACATTTAATAATTCACAAAATAACAATATTAATTTACTTAATTTGTTTATTTGAAAAATTTGTTGTGATCAAACTATTAAGAATTAAAAACAAATCAGCAAAATATTGGTTAAAACTCCATCAAATTATAACTTAACATGTATATGTAGGGTATTTTTGGAGTTATTATTACTTTACATACCTCATTGCAAAGCTATTAACACTATAAATGTTCATAAAAATAATGTCAGTCTGAGAAAAGAGGTTCTTAATTTTAAGATGTACAACAAGATATGTCTGTATATTTACCTGAAGAGTAGCTCCTTCCAGAATTATAGATTCTCTGACACGTACACCTTCCCCTACAGTAACATGCTTCCCAATTGTCACATTTGGACCCAACTGAAATAACAAAATGTGATGACTTATAAATCAGTAAGAGTGTGTTAACTCTAATATTACTGTAATAAAGATTGACTGGTTGCAGGATGTCACCAGCTATAGGTGAAGTGGCAGGAATGTTTTACTGCTCAGACCATTGTGCAGGGAGGATTCTTTAGCATGACATGTTTAACATGACATGGGGAATGAATGAATGAATGAATGAACGAACGAACGAATGAATGCATGCATGCACGCACGAATCAACAATCCAACGAACGAACGAACGAACAGATGAATGAATGAATGAATGAATGAATGAAGATCACATGTACTTACAACTGCAGAAGGATGAACGTCTGCTGTAGGATCAATGGAAACATCTCCGATAATTGTTGGCTTACCCTTGCCATTTTTTGCAAGTCTCTCTGGGTGTGTTTCTTGGAAAATTGCCAAATAATGACGATTTGCATAGATAGCTGCTCTGTTATAAAAAAGGAAAAAACAAAAGTTAGTAAGTGAAATGGGGTTTATGTCACAGTTGATAATATTTCATTCATATTAAAACATCACCTGCTACAGGTAAAGTCACAGAAATTTAAAAAAAATATAAGGTGCAGTAAAACCTCAATTAAGCAACATCATTTGTTCAGTCAAAATTTTGCATTGTAAAATAAGAACAAGGGGCATTAAACCAAGGTCTTATTGAATATAAAATGTTTATGGCAAAGATTAGTAATAGTCATTGGCTCCAGTGTCATGATCATTCTTTAATTAAGATTTTCCTTAAATTATATCTGGAAAATTTGATACTGCAATGATTTTATTAATTTTTCAGAGTTTAAAGCTTCATTTTTGAAAATCACTTCAAGTTTATAACATTTGCATATATTTTGTCAAAATGTGTATTCTTAGATTGCCGAAATCTGCTTGTTTTAAGTTAAGGAAAATCTTGGTTAAGGAATAATTGTGAAACTGGGGCCTGGGCATCATTAACTTGTCATCAGAAAAAGCTATGTGACTTGAATTTCTAAATGTTGAGTATGCTAAATACTAAGTACTCACCCTGAAGATTTAATCTGACTCCAGAATCTTTTTGTGTCATAGACAAACAGTTTGGATGTTCCAGCCAGAGGAATTAAAATATCTTGTTCTAGTCGAATAATCTCTTTTGATGGAGTATTTAAATCAAAACTGAAAAAATAATACAGAACATTTAAATGTATATACCAGTTATCATACACAAAAATGGTGACTAAATTTTGAACATGTTTGAAAATAACTACCAAAAAGCTGCAAGATCAGCCACCATTATCAAAATGCATACAAAATTTAAGTAGCAATATATAATTTTATAATTCATAAACTACTATAAAAAATCTAAATATAATTACAACGTATATAAAAAGTATGCATGATTGTATAACTGAATAAATGTGTGATTAAGCTCTTCTCATATACATGTACTGTATAATGGTTACATAGGTAAAAACGCCTATAAAGGCCACCCAAGGGAATCAGTAGAAGTGGTCTTTATGGGCAGGTGGCCTTTATACACAGGTTCAAATAATATGCATAAAGAACAAATGGGATACAGTTCTACTGGCTTTTACAAGCAAGTGGTCCTTATATAGAGGTGGCCTTTAAGGCAGGTTGGACTGTACATGTTTTTCATGATGGACAAGTGTTTACATGAAATTAAAACTGTTTTATAAAGCTTTTGTACATCTACGAGTACCAGTATAACATTCTAGAGTCTAGATGGATGTAACCAACAGACAGACAGGCAGACATACTGATTCCTCCTATACACCACCTTAAACACTTTCTAAAATCAACAATGTAATCATATTTACACTCAGTATTCAAATTTACCACAAACCTATCTTCATTTTTCAAACAGAAGCCTAGGGGCTAGGTAGAGGTCTTATATATTGGTATATTATGACGCTCCATAAGCGAAAAGAGTTCTTAGAACACTCCATTCGTAATGCAGAGAATAGATTTTGAAAGCGACAAATAGTCTGTTACGAAAACATTGCTTTGTGGGTTGTTTTTTTTAATTTCTCCACAACTATTGGCTGTAGTTTCACTCTTATAATTATTTTTGTATAACCCAATCTAAATACTTATAAAATATAGCAAAAAATGAAAATCTCATATTTTTGACCAAAGGGCCCTTTTTGCATATGGATGGTCATATACTGTATAATGCTTATATTTCGCTATATTTGCGGTCAAGTGTATTCCTGTGAAAATTAAACCACCGTGAATAGACACTGGTATTACCAGCCCATTAATCTTGCTAGACTCGTTTTCCTTGAATCAGATAAGATGCGAAAATTTGACACCGTGAAAATAAAGCAATATACAGAAACATTTGTAATCTTTTATATGATATGTCTTCAAGCTTTACACCATGCTTACCAATCTAACAATAATCATGAGCTTCCACATGCCATGTATAAAATCAGCATACCAAACATGTATCCAGAAAGCATGCATAAATGCCATATATTTATACTCTGGTTTCATTTTTTAAATTAAAAGTTCAAACAGATCTGACATTTGGATAAACATTGATCTTGGCCCGTTTGTTCAAAGCTCTGTTAGCTAAATTTTGTAATTTTTGTTTTGGGCCAGGGGCCCACAAATCGCTAAAATCGGCTAAAAATCACCGTATTAGCAAATAAAACGCCAAATTGAAAATCGGTCATTCTGGTTTTTTTCCCTGATACACCTACTAAATTTTGTCTTGTCAATTAAGATTAGTTCACAATCAAGTTATCGCACAAGACTTTAAGATGAAGCAACATGTCTTTATATTGTCCCACAGGTGTAAAATTGGTGTGTTAAGTAATCATTGACTGTGTATAATCAACACAAGAGTTAAACCCCTAATCACTTTGGGCAATGTTTTGAATTTTCACTTACCATTTGGTTAAGCTAACAGAGCTTTCAACAATTGGGCTCTCTATGTATACATCAATAAAACAATGGCTTATGGTTTTTCATTGAATGATTTAGATTTTAAAGTATCCATTTTCTGGATTATTTGAAAAACTGAGAATTGCCCTTCACCAATCCACAGAGATACTAATACATTCCTTTTTCACATTTTCCTAAACTTTCATGCACAACATAAACCCATTCTTATTACATTTCCACAATTTTTTCAAAAAGATATTTATTTACATCAGATTTTTGTTTTTCATTTCCATAGCTCATATTTTTTACCTGATCACAGATATAAATCTGCCCATGGTAAAAACAATTGTGGAAATGAAAAAAATAAACAATGTGGAAAAATCTTTTTTTACATGCAAAAATGAAATCTTTTTTGGCAGAAAAGTCATAGCAAATTGCGGAAATGAAATATGCCCCACAAACAGATGGTAACCTAAATACAATGGAAATTCATAAAACGTAACCAATCATGCATAGGAAACAACATTAATTAATAAGTTAATTTTAAAAGTTAGTTAACAGGTGAAACAATTAGATAACAAAAGGACAACAGTGGATTTCAGATTAAAAGAAATGGATTATATATAATGTAAAATGTCTTACGTAGCCCTATGTAAATATAAATGATTAAAACAAATTTATATACATTTATATACATATATAATATATAAAAGGCATAGATATAAACACACAACACTGAACTGTCCACTTGAACTTTCATTAATATTTTTCAATATCGGGAGATTTTTACCTCCCCGCGGGAGAAGCAGGCAGTGCGGGAGATTCCAATATTTTTGTCAGGAGAATCTCGCTTATATCAGGAGGGTTGGCAGTTATGATAGGATTAATCATATAGGAGTTGAGTTGAGTTGAGTAATGGTGTTTAACGTCCCAGTCAAGAATATTTCACTTATATCAAGACGTCGCCAGCTATAGGCGAAGGTGCAGAAATTTTTCCTGTGCATTGCGCTGATGGCATTATACAGCAGGGTTCTTTAACGTGCCAAGCCCACCGTGACACAGGACCTCATTTATTTTAGTGTTCCCGTCCGAAAGAACTGTGACTTTCATTTCGTAATGCCGAGTGCTTGGCGAAAGAACAGTCACTACCCACTTTCAAGTCTTGGGTCAGACCCGGCTGGGGATCGAACCCACGACCCCCCACATATGGAGCGAGCACTCTACCAACTGAGCTACCGCAGTGGTTTAATCATATAGGAGGATCCACCCATTATATGGGTAGTTTTAGGATCCACAGTTAATACAAACATGATGCATGAACTTACACCTATATAGCACCTAACTTTTGGTTCATACATTTTGTTCCGTCATTTTTTCCAACTGTCATGACCACTAAACCATTGATTCCACATACCCGTTCATTATAAATATTTAAATTAAAGGTCAAGCTGACAGGTCAATGCTGTTTGCCTATAATCATAAATATTGTGGAATTATTTCTATCCAGTAATATCTAATTTTTGTGTTCTGGAAACACTTCAATCCATTAAGGAGTACCTTAAGGTATGATAAGGTATACTGGGGGAAACCTCAAATCTGTACCACATGGGTTCCAAACGTTTGACCACAGGAGTCCCAATATTTGTACCACATGGACCCTGAAAGTTGTACAACAGTAGTCCTAATATTTGTACCACAGGTGACAGCAACCCAAAATTAGTAACGCATGGGGCCTAAAATTTGTACTACAGCAGTCCCAAAACTTTCACCAAAGGGCCACTAAAAGTTTAAACTCTTGGTCTTAAATCTATCTACTCATCCATATATTAAATGAATATTGTCTTCTTACTGCATTAGAATTGACCATGCTTCATGTATGACATCATGATGACATCATTGACATTATTTTTGTTTTATTTTGTGATAGAATATGGTAAAAAAATGCCATTTTTTGAATGTTTTTGTTGGCTAAAACTACGTAAAACCTTTAGCTCCAACTAAATATTATAGGAGCCACCAAAACTGCCTATTCAAGTGAAAATATCATTTAACACAATTTATAATATAAAATAGACAATTCATAAAGTAAAACTCAACCACAACATTACATGCATTATTATCCTTTTTCATGATTTATTAATCTGTTTTTAATTCCAATTAAAATATATTTTTGTTAACTGAATGGATACTGAAATGTTAATAATGATTCTTTTCAGCAAGTGTTTGATGGTTATCCAGGAAGGCAAAAGCTTTTTTTTGCATTTTTAACATTCATGCATAAAGAAATCAGCATTTAAAAAAAATCTCTTTAGCTCAGCTTATTATTATTTATTCCATTGCTTATAACACAAAATATACACAACATGATTGCGGCATTTGAAAACAAGAGCATTGCTAGGCAGAGCGAGATATTCCCATTTATGTATTTAACATTATACTGTTGGTAAAGATTGCAAAGAAAAAATTCAAAGGAACACAACTCCTGGGAAACATGTAAACCAAGTTTAGGATAAACTATTATGTTGTAATACAAGTAAGTCCTGTTTCTAGAAACAGGCAAATAAAAAGTGTTAAATAAATATGGAATGGAAAAAATATTTTGTTATCAGATTAAATAATATTCAGAATACTTTTTATGACTCCACATTTATTTATAATATCTAGTTTGTACACATCATTGTTTCCATGCATACATAAAGTTGTTAATTCCAAAATTATTTGTATATCCTACAAAGTTCTTCATTTCATTCATTAACTTGTTATCTTGACAATATAAGTTTCTCTGCGACACAGAACATGCAAAAACAATATCGGAAATAAACCACTAATGTTCAAAACAAGTCAAAATACCGGTATTACAGAAGAAAGAAATTGAGAATAATTCAACATGAGGTTTATAAGAATTAGTGGGACTTTTGACACCATAGATAACAGTCACATTCCTGAAGTTTACACATATTTTTCTAATTAAGCTGTTGGGGGGGGGGGGGGGAATTAGTTTTAGAGGTTATAATTAAGATGGTTGCAAGGCAGTATAAAACCTCATGTTGAACTTCAATTCTTTTGATCAACTGTATAAAATATCACATTCCTAATAAGTAATTATCTCTGACTGTTAATTACATATACATGTTAATTGACAATATCAAATGGTCTGTAAACATTAACAGGCAACAATGGACGATGCTATATATGTTTACCATCCAAATTTATCTTTAATTTCTGGATAACTGAAACATTAATATTACTGTTAGCATCCAACACACTTCAAATATATACAGGTTGGGCTACAGGGATTGTCCTTGAGCAAGAATCTACTATTTCCATCAATTCATTGCATATGGTTTTCATTTTAAAAAATGTTATTTGAAAATGTTCCCATTTAATGCATTCAAAATGCACTGACCTTACCAATATTTATTACATATTTTTAAATGAAAAAATCTTTAACCCGGTTCTTCAGACTGTCTTTCAAGGATTTTAGAATTTTAGTCAAGTTTTTAAACCAATTGGGCCTCATCAGGGTTTTGGATCAGGAAAGTTCAATATAAACTGAATAAATTTTGTTTGATATATACTATACCAGTATTAAATATCAGCAAGGATTAACAAGGATTATTAAGAAATCAAAAGGGTGCTTACACTTTAATACCACCATTTTTTCAGACAATAAATGGAGAACCTGACAAACATTCTTATAAAACTCATACATGTAATAACAATTACTCATTTTTATTGCCATAGTTATAAATACATTTCTATATAATGGTATATATTCTTGTGTACAGTAAAACCTCATTACAAAGCCCCTCAGCAAGTGTGCCACCTTGCTTATTACCGCAGTATTTTGAAGTCCCAAAATTATTTTTATTTTTCCTTATGTCTCCCTCGATTTATTTCCAAACCCTTTTATGACTAAATAAATGGTGGCAATGAATTGAGGTTTTACTGTACTGCAATAGACGCCACTGCACTTAACCCCATGTTAAAGTGAATACAAACACATGTATATACTAGGACTGTAACAACAGGTTATTTCTGTGTGGTGGAAATTTTCGCTATTTTCACGAATTGAAAAAAAAACGCAAAAAATTACCCCTTCCTGAAATTAATAGCAAGCCATATTTCATATGCTTCTTAATAAAAGAATTGATAAAATCAAGAAAAAATCGTCCTTGAAAAATCCCAGCAATACAATTTCGTGTAAATAATCATGTTAACAGTATACTTGTACCTGTTAAATATTAAGTAAATTGTAATTTAGATATAATCTTACTTGTAATTGTCCTCTAGATTCTTTTTAAATATTGTTTCTAAAGGTTTAAATATTGCTGGTGAAAACAGATAAATTCCACAGTTTATTGTTGTACTGATATAGGTCTCTGGTTTCTCTACATAATGAAGCACCTGTCAATATAAAACCAGCAAAATTACAAATTTCTTGTCAAAGTTATTCCATTCTACAGGATTGGGTTGGTTGGTTGCTTGCTTGTTTGCTTGGTTGGTGGGTGGGTGGGCAGGTGGATGGAGGGAGGGAGGGAGGGATGGATGGATGGATTGATTGATTGGGGTTTTATGTTCCAGTCAATAGTATTCACTTATATACAGACGTCACCAGCTATAAGTCAAGTGGCAGAACTTCTTACCTTTGCAGTGCTCTCAGGGCAATGTGCAAGGACGGTTCTTTTACATGCCACACCTGTTGTGACACAGGACATCAGTTTTTAAGGTCTCTTCCAATGGACCCTGTGACTTTCATTTTTAAATGATCAGTGCTAGTCACTACAAGTACCTATTTTCAAGTCTAAGTCAGAGCTGGCTGGGGTTCGAACCCACGACCTCTCACATATGGCGAGCTTTCTACCGATTGAACTACCGCAGTGGTAATTTCTACAGGAAATTGATACAAAGGTGATTAGTCACTACATGTAGGTATTTGATTTACAGATAATATTACATGTACCGGGTATCCACAATAAATTGTACTTAATTATATACATATAGGGGCTTCAAGAACAACAAACATCTAACAGTAATTATTATAATATATTTATTCATTAAGTCATGTGAGTCTAAGAATATTCAAGTGAATTGGCAGGACTTGAAATTAACAAGTGCTCCAAAGAAAACAATTTTTCAAAATCTATGGAAAGATATGTCAAAATGAATTTACAATTTACAATATTTGGTGAGTAATATAGTTACCTCGTGAGTATCTTTATTTTCCACAATACATCCATATTCTAAAGACTGTGTCCTTGTTGCCTGTAAAAATGTATATTATTATTTCCATGACTCTAAGATAAGAATTATGATTATCAACATACATGTATTGTGTTAAAAGGCGAGTGGTGGAGTGGAGAAGTGAAGTAGTGAAGTGATAGTTGTTATTGATACATGAACCTGTACATGCATATACAAGACATCTGACTTGCACATACATTTTTTTAATTGTACAGGGTGTATCCTTCCGGAGCGCCCGGCCTCACTTCCTTGGTGGAAGTTCAGGTGTCTAACCTAACTTGTCAGTTCCTAAGTTTTTTTACCCCTGCTTCTGGATTGTAATTTGGACATGGATTAGTATGTTTTTTTTTAATCATAAGTACCATAATGTCCAAATATAACTTTTATCTATGAGTTTGCTGTAAAGGCATTTTGTAAAGGAAGCCTAATTGAGCTATAACCATAATTAAAATGAGAAATAATTGTAAAATCCAATGTATTGTATTGTCTTATCCTAGGTTTCTTCAAATTTAAAATTATTAGTTGCTAAATTTCCAAAATATGTAAAAATACAGTAATTTTTAAAAAAAAAATTCTTCACAAAGTTGCTAAAATAGGTTACTCAGAAATTAGTAGCCCATGGTATTTTTGGCTACCAGGAATTGAAACATGGTTAATCTCACCTCTGTTCCTAGTATTGTACAGTATGTACCAGATGGTTTTGTCTTGTGAAATTCTAACATTTCTTGCAGTGGAAAGTCACCGCAGACATCTGCATTCATTACAAAGAAATAATCTGGACTTCCCGCCAAAATCTGGTCACGGAAATGATATATCCCTCCTGCAGTCCCCAAAGCTGTATATTCCTGGAGATATCTGGAAAAAGAAACTTTTACATGTAATTACTTCTCTTGAAATATTTTAGGGGCAGACAACACAAGCTTACACATCACAGGACTTCTGAGCTCTCACAGTCTAGAATCAAATCAAGCAGATTCTAGTGTCAGAAAGTTTCCTATTTTTTTTATATTTTTCCCCAAAATTTCAGAAAATTCTAAGAAAATTTGTTTTGAAGAAAAACAACTTTATTACACACATTTAGATCATAAAGTCGAAATACCACCTTCAAATAAAGGAAAAAATTCAGTATTTCAATTATATGAACAAAATTTGACATGATGAAGAAAATGTAAACCTATAGCAAATATAAATTTGTAAAGTTATTTATGGATGGCAGTGTATTTATTATCATTATACAACAACTCTTTTTTCATACCTGACTTGTATTTTAAACTGCTGTTGTACAGAATTCATAAATTTATTCAAAGCTTCATTTGGCTGGAAAAATCCAATTAATATGATTTCTCTCATATCTGGAATCTGAAAAAACAACAATAAATTATACAATAACAATAACAACCATATAATATAAACAGTTTATAGCAATGCTTCAACTTCACATGTACATCTATCAACCCACCAAGTTCCTGACCTTTCACTACTCACCTAAAAATCTGACCATCTATCCACCCATCAAGTTTCTGCCCTATCACCTTCCACCCATCTGTACATCTATCCATCAAGCTCCTGACATAACAACATCATTCTATTAACCCAAGTTTCTGACCTACCAACATCAATTCTTTTACCCACCAAGTTCCCCACCTATCACAATCCATCCATCTACCCACCAAGTTCCCCACCTATCACCATCCATCTACCTATCCATTAAGTTCCTGAAAGTGACCTATCATCATACATCTATCAACCTATCAAGTTCCACACCATACAACATCCATCTATCTATCTACCTACCAAGATCCACACCTATCACCCTTTATCTGTCTATCCACCAATCAAATTCTTGACCTATCACCATCTATCTACCCATCAAGTTTATGACCTTTCACCATCCATCCATCTATTTACCCAACAAGTTCCTGACCAATCACCAACCATCTTTCCACCAAGTTCCCCACCAATCACCATCCATCTTCCCACCAAGTTCCCCACCAATCACCATCCATCTTTCCACCAAGTTCCCCACCAATCACCATCCATCTTTCCACCAAGTTCCCCACCAATCACCATCCATCTTCCCACCAAGTTCCCCACCTATCACCATCCATCTTCCCACCAAGTTCCCCACCTATCACCATCCATCTTCCCACCAAGCTCCCCACCTATCACCATCCATCTTCCCACCAAGTTCCCCACCTATCACCATCCATCTTTCCACCAAGTTCCCCACCAATCACCATCCATCTTCCCACCAAGTTCCCCACCTATCACCATCCATCTTCCCACCAAGTTCCCACCAATCACCATCCATCTTCCCACAAGTTCCCCACCAATCACCATCCATCTTTCCACCAAGTTCCCCACCAATCACCATCCATCTTTCCACTAAGTTCCCCACCAATCACCATCCATCTTTCCACCAAGTTCCCACCTATCACCATCCATTTTCCCACCAAGTTCCCCACCTATCACCATCCATCTTTCCACCAAGTTCCCCACCTATCACCATCCATCTTCCCACCAAGTTCCCCACCTATCACCATCCATCTTTCCACCAAGTTCCCCACCAATCACCATCCATCTTCCCACCAAGTTCCCCACTACTATCACCATCCATCTTCCCACCAAGTTCCCCACCTATCACCATCCATCTTCCCACCAAGTTCCCCACCTATCACCATCCATCTTCCCACCAAGTTCCCCACCAATCACCATCCATCTTTCCACCAAGTACCCCACCAATCACCATCCATCTTTCCACCAAGTTCCCCACCAATCACCATCCATCTTTCCACCAAGTTCCCCACCAATCACCATCCATCTTCCCACCAAGTTCCCCACCAATCACCATCCATCTTTCCACACAAGTTCCCCACCAATCACCATCCATCTTCCCACCAAGTTCCCCACCAATCACCATCCATCTTTCCACCAAGTACCCCACCAATCACCATCCATCTTTCCACCAAGTTCCCCACCAATCACCATCCATCTTTCCACCAAGTTCCCCACCTATCACCATCCATCTTCCCACCAAGTTCCCCACCTATCACCATCCATCTTTCCACCAAGTTCCCCCCTATCACCATCCATCTTCCCACCAAGTTCCCCACCTATCACCATCCCTTCCCACCAAGTTCCCAACCAATCACCATCCATCTTCCCACCAAGTTCCCCACCAATCACCATCCATCTTTCCACCAAGTACCCCACCAATCACCATCCATCTTTCCACCAAGTTCCCCACCAATCACCATCCATCTTTCCACCAGTTCCCCACCTATCACCATCCATCTTCCCCCAAGTTCCCCACCTATCACCATCCATCTTTCCACCAAGTTCCCCACCTATCACCATCCATCTTCCCACCAAGTTCCCCACCTATCACCATCCATCTTCCCACCAAGTTCCCCAACTATCACCATCCATCTTTCCACCAAGTTCCCCACCAAGCACCATCCATCTTCCCACTAAGTTCCAACCAATCACCATCCAGCTATCCACCTTTCAAGTTCCGACCTATCATGGTGACCCTATCACCATTCATCCAGCCACATGTCAATTTAGTGGCCTATTACCATACATCTATCATTCTAGTACCAGAACAAAAAAGAACATTACCTTACTGCATGCTTCTATATGATGGTAGACAATTGGATAACCAGCCACAGGAAAGTGGTTTGGGGATCTCCAGAGACAGTGGACGGAATCTGGTTCCTAAAAATATAATTGTAGTGTATTTGAATGTTATGTTATCATAAGGAGTGGGATTGAGTGAAGTGAAGTAAAAGGGATTTATCAAGGCCTATTTAGGCCGAAATTCCAGCCCCATTCCCAATGGAAAAACATTGATTTTTTCCCAAAAGGCTGAAAAAATTCCCAATTAGAAAATCGTACCAGATACTAGCTGAAGTCTGGCCATAAATGTGGCTGCTTTTCTCAATCTTCAATCAACTCAATACACTAAAACATTTTATTAATCATTAATGGCATGAAAAATGATGTCAAAGTTTTCCCAAATAAGCTAAAAGTTGATAGTTTTTCCCATTTTTTAGTTTAGGGCCTTTTCCCAAAAGACCCTGATAATCCCTGAGTAATAATGTATTTCCCCAGTAAAGATCTGTTTCTCTTACACATATAGAGGCAGACAGTTCTGGGATAGTGGAAGAATTATAGTGCCTGGAGAAAACACACCTTCAACAAGTGAACTATCAATGTTTTTTCATGCTGGATCTGCCTTAAGTGGAACTTGAACATAGGTGGCAAAAGACGATGTGATGTGTAAGTGCAGGCTTTAGACCATTTGCCTAACATCACCAAATTCCAATTGCTACTTTGGGTGCTTGTTTTAGTATTTATTCAAATAATTGAAGATATCTCTAAATATTTCTAATACATTTGGGCTATCATAAAAAAAGTTAAATTTAGAGATATTTTTATATATCATCCGACAGATACATTTGTGGTGCATTGGGGTCAAAAGGTGGCTGAGTTAGCTCAGTTAGTAAAGTGCCAAGCTTGTATTGGGAAGGTCTACCATTTAAATCTCAGTTTGGCCACTACATTTTTTACACTTTCCTATTACATTAGGGGACCTGCAGGCCAACAGGTTGGTACCAGGGTTGAACCTGGTGATTTTGATTCAGGTAGATGAGTAAAAAAAGGGAGAATGTTCCGGACTTACATTGATACGTGGCCAGTAGCTCAGTTAAAGGTATTGGGAATGCCCAAGATTCAAGTCCCGGTTTGGCAGTTTCTTTGCCCTTTCCTGTTACAAATTATTGGAAAGTTGCAAACCTTCCATTACATGCACAATAACAGAACATGACTAAGAGATAAATTTGGAGAAGTTATTGTTCTATGAAGTTTATTCTAACAGAGTTGAGTGAGTAATGGTGTTTAACGTCCCAGTCAAGAATATTTTATTTATATTGAGACATCACCAGCTACCCAGATAGCAAACATATGTTGGGCCAACGTTGGCCCATTGTTGTTGGGTTTGTTGGCCCTACGTTAGCTGCCATCATGGGCCAACGTAATCTTGCTCATCGGGCCATCGTTGTACCAACCATAAATGCCAACAATGGGCCAACATAAACTGCCAACGATGGGCCAACGTAAGTTACCAATGTTGGGCCAACGTAATCTTGCTCATCGGGCCATCGTTGTACCAACCATAAATGCCAACAATGCGCCAACATAAACTGCCAACAATGGGCCAACGTAAGTTGCCATTGTTGGGCCAACGTAATCTTGCTCAGCGGGCCATCGTTGTACCAACCATAAATGCCAACAATGGGCCAACATAAACTGGCCAATGTTGGGTCAATGTAATCTTGCTCATCGGGCCATCGTTGTACCAACCATAAATGCCAACAATGGGCAAAATAACCTGCCAATGTTGGGCCAACGTTATCTTATTTATCTGGTATTGTTGTACCAATCATAAATGCCAACGATGACCCAATATAGTTGCCTCCATTGGACCAACGATGGCAGCCAACGGTGGCCCTTCATTGGGCAGACAGGCAAGATATGTTAGGACAACTTTGTTTGCCATATAAGGACGATAAATCCACATTTGAAACATGTTGGCGATAAAATATCTGTCAATACTGCCCCAGCTTATCTGCGAAAATCATTTTTAATTTCTTTGAATCCAGTGACAATTACAAAGACAGTGAAAACATATATATCCTAATTATGTTAAATGTCTCCAATGAAATGTCACAGATGCTGGTTCAATACTACAATATTTTTTACAATAATTTAAGGTACAAAAATTTGACATAAATTTAACTTTATTAATATGCAAACAGAACCAAACAAAACATCATTACAAAGTAAATACTATACAGATTATCACAAAACTTTAAAAGTGTCTTTTTCTCAGTTCTACAGTTATTGATCTTGGTTATTATTTTATTATCTAAATCACGTATCTGATTTATTTTTGTTTATCCTGTTTTTTCTGCCACCATTTCTATCGGATGCAAATCTGAACCAGACTTTTGCAGTTTTTGCAATTTCATTTTCTGTCGCACTTGCACATAATCTCTCTTTCTAACAGCTTCTGTAATTAAGATCGAAATTATACGTATATAAGTCTGTTAAATGACATGAAACAACTATATATACTACCATCTCTAAAAATATGCAGGTATTTTTCTATTCGATATGTAATCTTAGTATCGCAATCAATATGTACAGTACAGACCTGTCTAAAGTTTAACACTAAGCTAAGAAATACGTGCCGAGTCGGCTCGATTCCTCGTTACCTGTATCTCCAAAGTTTCTCGAATGCAGTTATCTATATCTGTGCAGCTTTTCGACAACTAGTTATCCATATATCAACACGCAGCAATCAAGCTTCTGCTCCTTTTCGTTAGCTCAGTGTTTAACTTTTGACAGGTCTGTACTGTAGTTTGGGTATTTTGCTACATCGCAGGGCTTATGACCAGTTTATTTAAAATGTACATGGACGTGCATATAAACATGGAAAATTAAATAATTTTTAAATGACTCATAACAGAAAATAGATAAAAATAAATAAATAATTAAATAAATAAATTATTAATCAATGTCTTTTTGAAAAATATAATTCATTATGGTAATATAGTTTGTTTTATACTTGTACCTCAAAGATTTACTAATACTGTATTAAATTCAGTTGAGTTGAGTTAAAATACTTAAAATCAGGAATATTATGGCAGTGAAGTTAATATGTTCCCATTTATTGAATTAAGTAATCAATTGGAAAATATCAATGGCCTTGATCATGTTTTTTTTTATTTCACAATCAAAAATGTTAAATAATCTAAAACGAAATTAAAATAACTTGAGGAAATATAGGCCACTTGAATGCACACATTTTACAATTGCATCTTGAAATAAAGATATAATTGTAATCAATTGGAGAATTTCAAAGGAAATGTTACAAATTTATGTTATAAAAATGTTCCTCCAAATAATTAAAACAACTTAATATGTACACATTCATGCCCATGGGGTTACAATTTCTGTACAATGAAAGTGCTAAAACAGGTGTTCAAGACCGGTGTTTGATATTACAAATGTGTGGTGTGTGTGTGTGTGTGTGTGTGTGTGTGTGTGTGAGAGAGAGAGAGAGAGAGAGAGAGAGAGAGAGAGAGAGAGAGAGAGATACTCTGATGAAAACCATTAAAATCAAATTGGCATCAGGTCACTTTGGATTTTCGACAAAAAGTCTTTAAACAGATTTTTATTAGCAAATAGTATATTCACGTTAACGTAAGTTACTGCAAACCTTGTGAATATAATTATGCATATTTGCAGATTGACGATGGCGTTAATTAGGGCATTAAACCATTAAAAATAAATTTCAATTCAGTAAATCTGGGTTTCCTATCCTTACATCAAAAAGTTTGTTATTACAAAGCTTGACTGGACAAGTAGCTGAATATAATACACATACATACTTTCATATTGAGAGAGAGAGAGAGAGAGAGAGAGAGAGAGATATTTATATAGTATAATAAAATTATACTTACATAATTAAATTAAACTTCAGTCTTTACAAGAGAGTACTACTAATATTTGTCTTGGTAATACTGTTGTCCAGTTCTTTTAAACTTTAAAACCATCTTAGGTAAAGTTAATACCATCAAAACCTGTCCACTTAGTATTGGTTAGGTGACAATAAGAAAAATCTGTATGAATAAGAATGGGGTGGAGTGGAGCACAGCCCTTTCTTATATTCATGAAGATTTGCCTTATGTCATCTAACCAATTTAGACCACACTTTCAACATGACCCAACTGGGATGAAAACCATTAACCCAGCTGTTCATTCAAAAAGCTCACCTGTTTGAGAAAAAGTAGAGGAAGTTGTTTTTTTTTAAGGTTGTAACAAATATAACTAAAAACCTAACTTTTGTGATGGTCGATATTCAAAACCAGTGACCAAGGTGTAGACTACATCCCTTTGATGATTTTAATTAATTTTCGCATTCCTTTAGGCTGTTTTATTCAAATATAGCATGTTTATCTATTTTAGCAAATTAACTAACAAATAAAATATTAATTATTGATATAATTAACAAATATGGTTTTGGGCACAGACGCACAATCGTAAAATTAAAGCCACAATTTTGACTAGAGTGAAAAAAAATCATTATAATTGAAAACTTGACCAGAAAAGTGATTGAAAACCACCAAGCTCGAAAACATGCACATGTAATTCAGAAATTACACATGAATTACATGTGTCATTAAAAAACTCCTTATTTCAGTATAAATTTTCATGACGTCATTGTGAATACGAAAATCCTATTTTTTTTAAATCTGAAAGAATTTTGACATATTAAAAAAGATATCAATTAAATTTTGTGAAAAAATGTCTTTATCAAAGGTATCAAAGGCAGTTCTTAGTGATTCAATGGTATCTGTTGAATTTATCAGTGTACTGTATTTATGATTTTTTTTTTTTTTGTATATTTTCATTTAATCTTTTAATTGATAGACATAATGTATTTTATTTCCTGTAAATAATTTATCAAAATTATAACAGTTACTTTAAGTTAGGACTTATACCATCAATAATACCATCAAAGCATGTACAAGCCATGCATAACGTTAGCGTCCATTTGTACTACTTGGTCCTAAATGCATCCTTGGGAAAAAGAAATGTGGAATTATGCCTCGTTTGTTGGCAAATGTGGTAAGAACAACAGTTTTTATGTTTGGGCATGAATTAGGATGTTTGTTTACCATTGGCCCATTGTTGGTCCAATGTTGTCAGACCAACAGTTATAATTCATATGTTGGCCCATTGTTGGTCCAATATTGTCAGACCAACATTTATAATCCATATGTTGGCCCATTGTTGGCCCAATGTTGTCAGACCAACAGTTATAATTTATATGTTGGCCCATTGTTGGCCCAATATTGTCAGACCAACAGTTATAATTCATATGTTGGCCCATTGTTGCTTTAATGTTGTCAAGCTGTCAGTTAGAATCTGTTGGTCCCATGTTGGCCAAATGATGTTTAACCGACAATTACTACTCGTATATTGGGCCAATGTTTGTTCAATGTTGTTTAACCAACTATTCGAAATTCTATGTTGGTCTAATGTTGGCCCAATGTTGTCACACCAATAGTTAGAATTCCTATGTTGGTTCAATGGTGGTCCAATGTTGTTTAACCAACAGTTAGAATACCTATGTTGGTCCAACGTTGGCCCAATGTTGTTTAACCAACTGTTAGAATTCCTATGTTGGTCTAATGTTGGCTCAATGTTGTTTAACCAACAGTTGAATACTATGTTGGTCCAATGTTGGCCCAATGTTTTTAATTAACAGTCAGAATTCCTATGTTGGTCCAATGTTGGCCCAATGTTGTTTAATTAACAGTTAGAATACCTATGTTGGTCCAACGTTGGCCCAATGTTGTTTAACCAACTGTTAGAATTCTTATGTTGGTCTAATGTTGGCTCAATGTTGTTTAACCAACAGTTAGAATACCTATGTTGGTCCAATGTTAGCCCTATGTTGTTTAACCAACAGTTAGAATACCTATGTTGGTCCAATGTTGGCCCAATGCTGTTTAACCAACAGTTAAAATACCTATGTTGGTCCAATGATGGCCCAATGTTGTTTAATTAACAGTTTGAATACCTATGTTGGTCCAATGTTGGCCCAGTGTTGTTTAACCAACCGTTAGAAATCCTATGTTGGTCCAATGTTGGCCCAACATTGTTTAGCCAACGCCAACCATACAACAATATGCCAACGTTGGCCCAACGTTAGTCTGCTATCTGGGTATAGGCGATGGTGTAGATATATATTCCCGGTGTGTTGCTCTGAGCCTCTGATGGCAATATACAGCAGGGTTCTTTATTGTGCCAATCCCACTGTGACACAGGACCTTGTTTATTTTTAGTTCCCATCCGACAGAACCCCGACTTTCATTTTGTAATGCTGAGTGCTTGGCGAAAGAACGGTCACTATACCCACTTTCAAGTCTTGGGTCAGACCCAGTCGGAGTTCGAACCTATGTCCTCCCACTTAATGAGCGAGCACTCTACCAACTGAGCTACTGCAGTGATCATTATTCATTATGGTCATCATGTTTTTTATTCTAACGGGGTTTCATCTAAAACAAGTGCCGGCGTTGCATCATGCCAATGTTTTCAATGTTAATGTGGGAATTATAAATGGTCAACCGGGCTAGACGTCAAGTACATCACGATATTAACCTTTCATAGGACCTCCAATCAATATTATTGTTTTCAACATATTTCTGTATCAAGTTATTGCCGATGTAAACAAACACGCTGACAGGTGCTGTCGTGTCCAATCTGTAAGGAAGTTGATAGTGGAATGTAATTTAAAAACCGGATTAGAATGGACCAAGTCCGGAATAGACTATTTGACGGCAGCGAGTTTTTGAATATAAGAAATGTTTATTGTATATTAACTAAATACTTAATTCTTTATTTCAAATTACTAATTAGTAATTTGAAATAATTACCAGTATACAACTTTGTAATTTGAAATAACGAATCAATAATTTGAAATAACAAATAAAGTATTTCGTATAATTACCAGTATACAAATTAGTAATTTGAAATAATTACCAGTATACAACTTTGTAATTTGAAATAACGAATCAATAATTTGAAATAACAAATAAAGTATTTCGTATAATTACCAGTATACAAATTAGTAATTTGAAATAATGAATTACATATTAAATATTACAAATTGCAATGCATGTATAAACATTTATATTCAAAATGAACCTCGACCTTAATAGTACACTATTAAATATTAAAAAAATATTTGCCGTCTTAAAATGCGTTGACTAGGCGTGATAATATTCACATTTAAAGCCCGAAAACTAACTGTTCAAGTGTAGAAGAGAAATTCTGTTTTTTTATCTTTCATTTTTTTTTAATTTATTTTATTTATTTATTTATTTATTTATTTATTTATTTTTGAAAACTTAGTTTTTACTACGCGGCTGCATATTTCGGTGGCCCAGAAGTGAAATGAAGCATATTTCATAATACGTGAGCACGTATTAGTTACTACGTGCACATCATTACGCCTGAAATATATTTCATGTCACTACTGTGCCCACCGTAATAATTATATTGTTCACTGTTGTTTAATATTCACCTTAGTTCCTATAGAAGATGACGTGTTTTATGTCTTGTTGAGTTTTAGATATTTGGTGGAGGGGCGTATATAGCTAGACGTCCCTGGTTGGTGACCTTAGAATAGGATTGTCGCGCCTGCTTTACGCATTTTTGAATATAATAGAAACCATCCACTGTCTATTTGTCGTTTTTCATTAAAAAAAACACCTTGTTTAACAAACTAGCTCTAAGTATCCCATCCGTGCTATATTTGGTTTTTGCCCAGCTATGGGATATCTTTATTATGAATTAAGTTTTTTTAGTCCCCGCAGTAAATATCGTTTATTGCCACTGAGGTCCCAGAACTTTTACACTCATTTACTGACTTAATGGATATTTTTGACAAAATTTAATACAAATGTAAGCTTTTTCAAAAGCTAGAAGTAATTTTCAAAATGACATTACCTTAAAGGTGAACTAATTTGTTAAAAATTGATTAAGTTAAGCCGGGAACAAGGGAAATCTTAAATAAGAAATGATTGTGAAACCGAGACCAGGACCTAAACACTTAAATTCATAGAATTTTTCTTTTTTTTTTTTTTTAATTCACTGACAGGTTTTATGTGTTAAAATTAAATAACGTCAACTTTTTCGGCTTCTCGTTATTATTTGGTAATGATAATAATATAATAATAATTATAATAATAATTATAATAATAATTATAATAATAATAATAATAAAAACAACAACAATAATAATTGAAATGTTTTAATGTTGCACTGCGAGGTAGTGTCATTCGTATTAACAAAATAATACGAACGTCACTTTGAACACGTGGAGGTATAAAAATAGTAGTGCGTAAATAACATGACGAAAATGTTAGCGAAACAGCCGATATAGAAATTACGATTTAAATTGAACGATTGCTTAAACTACTCAGTCACTTATTATTTTGACACACGAGTACTTTAGGAATAACTGTCCGATTTAAATGAAAATCGAGTGAAAAAATCGAAGATTTACGGTATTGTAGATGTTTCCGAGTTTACTGACCATGCAGTTTTTCAATTTAGATGTTATTAGAAACCGGAAGTATACATTGGAGGTGGGTTTTCCTTGTACAGCTGATACCTGACGATATATTTAGAAATGTAGTAATTCTTTGAATTCATTGTTTAATCTGTGATCAAACTGAAAATTCAAGGGACAAATTGACAGTTGTTTATCAGCATCGAGAAACATAAGGCATTGATTCCTGGACATTGATTTTCAGCTGTCTCAGCTGAGCTGAAGAATTTCCCTTTTACTTGACTTTTGGTAAATATGTTTATTTTCTTTAGAGAACCTTTTCAGCCAGACTTTTAGTGGAATGGATGTACATTCCATTCCAGTCAGATTTTTTCACCTAATAACAGAGAATGTCCAACAGAACTTTGATAGACTGTAGACGTCTGTAACAGGAATAGCAGGAGAGGGAAAAATTTTGCAGCGGTCAAACAATAATAGCAGGATGCTCTACTGACTGGGCAACCTGACCACCTGCCATATTCTTCCTTTGATTTTTATGCGATTCAACTACCTGTTGGTCAGCCTTTCCCACCAGAGATGGACGAGGACCCAAATGTAGCACAAAAACAGAAAATAAACATATAATTTATAAAGCTACCAAATCAGGATGTGTCATTGTAACATGTGTCATGTCATTGATACAATTGACCATTTCGAAAACACGACAGGGGAGATAACACCTATGAACGAAAACGAGGCTTGGGGGGGGCAAGCTACATCCGTCCGGTATAGTTGCAGCGTAGAATATGACGATTGAAACGGGGAAAAAAGGACTTTTGTTGTACCCCAGGTTGTACAAAAGTCTTAAGTATATCACAATCTTCACAATTTATAATCCAAAAATATTTGTCAAAGAGTTTTGATTATTAAAGCATTTATTTGATGTATTTATTACAGCCGAAAATAGTTTATTTCTATCATCTGTCAAATTACTGGACAGTAGATATCAAGAAATGAATTTCATCTTCTATGGAATTACTATTACATTTAGTGCATAATTTATCTTTTTTTCTATTTTTGAATAACGTCCAATTTCAATTTTTAATCTGTGATGTAATTCTTAATCTGGTTATAAATAATCAGTTTTGTTTTCCTTATATCTGTGTATGGCCAATGTAAAATTTAATATTTTATAATGTATTAAAATCAGTTTGTCAGTCTTTTTTAAGGTAAATAAACAAAAAATTTCGAAAGATTGAAACTTTACTCTAAAAATCTTCATATTTAATTTGATCAACGCCCGTGACATTTAATAGAGTCTTTAAAGTATTCTGTGTTCAACGTCGCTAATTATATATATCACATTTCGTCTTCCTTATTTAACTTTTTTTTCATTTCAAGAGGTTCTCAATATATTTAACAAATTTAAACCGCACAAACATTTTTAACTTTTCATTTTGAAAATTTTATATTTTGATTTTTTTTATTATCATAATTCCATTCTGTAAATATTTCTCGAAGTCAGAAAATTTCTGGAACCGAGAATCATTCAGTCATTTCATTTATTTATTTCAAAAGTGATAGTTTTGACTTGTACGAAAGTGTATATTACATATTTTTACCCACAGGTAAAGGTTGCTAATTAATGCTGATAATCTGCATACCTTATCAACAGACGCGGTAACTTATTGATAACGGAAGCAAATTCCAAATTCCCATTGGATCAGATGATAGTATCTTATACGTGGAAAATGTACCTACATGGTGTTAATCTCATTAACGGATTAATTAATTACCTTGATTTATGATGAATATTATGATTCTGAATTACTAGTACCCACACCAGTTTTGAAACTGCCATGAATTAATACTTCTAATTTCATGACTTCGTATAGTTAATGACTGTGTATTCAAATAAAGAAAGAAAAAAGAAATTCATTCATTCATTCATTCATTCATTCATTCATTCATTCATTCATTCATTTATTCATTCATTCATTCATTCATTCATTCATTCATTCATTCATTCATTCATTCTAAACTTACTGTTGAAGAGCACATGAAATAAAATTCTGTGACGTTGAACCAGCTTCAATTAGAGATGTTTGAACTGTATTCTCAAAATGATTTTCAATTTTAATTTTTATTACTATTATTATTTTTTGTGAAA
The DNA here is from genome assembly GCA_021292105.1 of Anadara kagoshimensis. Classification (NCBI taxonomy): domain Eukaryota; kingdom Metazoa; phylum Mollusca; class Bivalvia; order Arcoida; family Arcidae; genus Anadara; species Anadara kagoshimensis. The sequence goes on from CM037870.1 coordinate 3,742,158, forward strand.
AAAAAGACTTTGTAATGAAATAAAATTCTTTAATTTCTAAAACGGAAAACTTTGGGTGTAAATTCTGTAACGATATGCCGGTTACTTTTGAAATACCGGTAAAAATCCGGCCTAGAATTTTGTCATCTTTAACGCAAATTGGAAGCAAAAAGTCGTTTATAAAAAAATGTAAAAATATCCTGAGAAACAACAAATGTCGAAAAATGTAACCATAATCAAGATTTTGGATACTATAAGGGAAAAAGGGTGAAATAAAGGCAATTTTTTAAACAAAATAGAAGGAAAGACATCAGATATAAAAATAATTTTTACACCATAGGCACTGGATTATTTCGATCTTTTATAACTTATGATAACAAACTTGATGGTTTAATGGTAAAAAATACTTTTTCAACTATTTTATTCACGTTCCTTCATAATTTAATTACTGTAAATCGGACAGCTACTCGGCGGGGCCTATCGATAGTACTATGGCAAGTGAGTGGTTTATTTATTTTTTTAAAATAGAAACAATTACTAGTTTTTACTCTTAACTAATAACGGTTTTTACTTATTTATATACCACTTTATTTGACACATAGGAAAGATATATCAACTACAGATAAATTTACAAACGTAGACATCTTTTTTTTAACAGCCGTGTCAACTTTCGGTTTCCTTTTTGGTTGCTGTAATTTAAATAATTTCTACAAATAAATGATAAATACACACTGTTTCACTTTCTGTATTATTTTATTTCTTTTATTTGTCATAATTGTTGGTGAAAACGATAACGAAGAACTACTAATTCACAATTTTCAACAGCGTAACCGCATCTCAATGATGTAGTCTTTCTTCTTTCTTCAGCAACCTGTTGGACTTGCCCCCCCCCCCCCCCCCCCCCCCCCCACGAGACTTAAACGAGACTTCGGTAGACGCGAGACTTTGTGTTTTCGAAATCGTGAATAGTAGGGAGATGCTTATACCAACTGAGCTACACACCCCCTTTCAAGGCTGGCCTGGTATACATCACAGATGGCAGTGATTCCCATTTTGAAAGCCAGAAACTTACCATTGACACAGAAAGGGCATCTATAATTACAAGTTTTTAAGTAATTATTAATCAGAAAGACTAATCTAAAAAATAATGATTCAAAAAACAGTAACTTAAAACTAAAACATGTACAATAAATCAAATGGATTACCATCTCTGGTTTGATTGAATATATTCATTTAGTTAGACACTTTGAAATTTTCATTACACCTAATGTATTCCATAACAAGTGACTAGACACTTGATCCCTATCTTTGCAAATTAGACATTATTGTAAAGTGGGGAAATAATGTAAATTTAAATGTCTAAGCTTTAAGTGATAAAGAAATAAGCTTCTGAAATTTGTTTGATGAATCAAAAGTCCATTTAACCATTAACTTTTCACATGTGGCTTCTTTGTCTGATTTTAATTTGAACCATTTATCATCAAATAAATGTGTTCAACATCATATTGATATGGGGGGGGGCATTTATTCCATATTCACACACTTCTAGTTTTGTTTAAAAGATAATGACAAATTGTGTCAGTTCCATAAAAAACCTTATTGACAAGTTTTTTCCTACTTTCATTTTCTTTTTGGATTTTTTATATTTTGGATTTTCCTGGTTTCATTTTCTTAGATTTGTGTTAATATCTTATTGTGTTAAAAGGTTATTTAAATACAAATAGACATGTTATGATAATGAATTTATTCCGTGAATTTTTAATAAGGATTTACTTAGAAATCTGATATCAGAAAACTGCTTCTTTATCAGTCCATGTTCCAGATGGTGAACTTGAAGGATAAAGTTTTAAGCTCTCAAAACATATATACATGTATGTATTTAAAATTCATTATTCTCATCAACATCCAACATAATGCATTTGTAATTGTTCAATTAGTACTTTACTTTGCTATTACCTACCAGTACTTCTTTTATTACTGAATGTATATTTTTTGTAGCATATGTGTAACAATTTTTAGCTCACCTGGTCAAAGTACAGTAGAACATTTGCCACACCCCTTGGCTTTAGTATAAACACTATACGCCTTGTTACCTTGTATCTTGCATTCACATTTATTGTTAAAGTTTTGATGGAAAGGGGAAAATGCTGCAATTTTAGGGTGAAGTTAAATAAATATATGCTAACTGCAAAATTCTTCTGGCATCTTCATTTTATGTATAGGAAAAACTTGTTATAATGTCCCTTTTATGTAGTAACTATGACACCTTGCTTGTTGTCACATTATTAAAGTCCCAAAATCTTTTTCCTTAATGTTTTTCTTCACTCAATTTATTGCCAAACCCTTTATAATGGCTTAAATGCCAAAGTTGGACTAAACAAATGGTGGCAATTAATCAAGGTTTAACAGAATTCTCTTCATTTTTAGCTCACCTGACCAAAGGTCATGTGAGCTTATGGTATGGTGCGGTGTGTGTATGTGCGTGCGTGCGTGCATGTGTGTGTGTGTGCGTGCGTCGTTAACACACATTTTCGACTTCTCCTCTGAAAGTACTTGGCAGATTTCAAAGAGACTTGGTCAGAAGCATGTCTGGGTCGGTGCAATTTAGATTTCTTCATGGCATTGCCATGGCTACCAAAACTAGGTCACAGTGACCTAGGGGTGCAAAAATCTTAAAAAATCTTCTTCTCTGAAACCGATGATGGGAGAAAAAATCTGATGTGATATTTGGCTTCTCTAGGGTCATAAGCCTGTAGTTTGTTCATTTCGTGAAATTCGGTCGAAAAATGGGTTACGCGTTTTTGCGTTTAATTTTGAAAAAATCGTAAAATAGCTTCAAATTGTTATAACTTGACTATTTGACCAGATAATGACATGGGGTTTTCAGTTTTGACATCTTCTTGTTAGTATCTTCAAAATGAGGTCAAGGTCAATTGTGAAGGTCGTGACCTAATTTTTTTTATCCTCCGATTATAATTATTATCTCGAAAACTATAAACTTTTTGTATAGGCATGTATATTAGAATGTTGGAGGTAGAATGTTGTAGGTATTTATTCAACGATCATTTTGATGTATAGAAAAAGATCATGGGTTCAAAGGTCAAGGTCACAGATGTGAAACAATACCAAAATGGTTGATTATCTTGAAAACTATAAACTTTTTGTATAGGCATGTATATTAGAATGTTGTAGGTATTGATACAACGATCATTTTGATGTATAGAAAAAGGTCATGGGTTCAAAGGTCAAGGTCACAGATGTGAAACAATACCGAAATGGTTAATTATCTCGAAAATTATAAACTTTTTGTATAGGCATGTATATTAGAATGTTGTAGGTATTGATACAACGATCATTTTGATGTATAGAAAAAGGTCATGGGTTCAAAGGTCAAGGTCACAGATGTGAAACAATACCGAAATGGTTAATTATCTCGAAAATTATAAACTTTTTGTATAGGCATGTATATTAGAATGTTGTAGGTATTGATACAACGATCATTTTGATGTATAGAAAAAGGTCATGGGTTCAAAGGTCAAGGCCACAGATTCGAAACAATACCGAAATGGTTAATTATCTCAAAAACTATAAACTTTTTGTATAGGCATGTATATTAGAATGTTGTAGGTATCGATACAACAATCATTTTGATGTATAGAAAAAGGTTTTGGACTCAAAGGTCAAGATCACAGATGTGAAACAATACTGAAATAGTTAATGATCTTGAAAACTATTCACTTTTTGTATAGGCATGTATATTAGAATGTTGTAGGTATTGATACAACGGTTATTATGATGAAAAGAAAAAATCATTGGGGTTTAGTATTTATGTTTTCTTTAAATCTATCAACTAGCCATTAGTTATCAGGTGAGCGTATCAGGCCCATGGGCCTCTTGTTACAGAATTGTTCTCTTAAATAATGTCCAGATCATGGTCGTTTTTATCTGGAGACTGATTCACATTTCAGTAAAACATTCTTGAAGGACAGCACTAATAAATGATCCCTACCTGTAAATGGGAATAAGTTAAACTCTTCTTGTGTCAATTGTGATTAAGTTTAATGTAAAGAACACCAGTCAAATGTATTTGTTATGTATTATTATAACCCCCACCCCCTCAACTAGTTGGGGGTATATTGGAATCACTATGCCTGTCTGTCCATGTAAAATCATGTCCAGATCATATCTCATAATTGCTGTGGACAACTGTCATAAAACTTGACATGAATAATCTTCTTGGTCCAAAAGTGTGTCATGACCTTGAACTAATGCCATAAGGTCAATGTCACAGGAAAATGTTGAATGATGAGGGTGGGGGTATTTGGTTCTCAAGAGACAGTTCTACTTTACCATTGAAGCAATTATTGGAACCTAACACCCAATACAGTAAAAGATGTATATAAAAACCAAGTTTTTTGGGGGTTAAAATATGAAACAAAAAGATATAAAAATGGTGGTCTTTATATACAGGTGGTCATTGTAGCAGGTTTTACTGTGTTAAACTTTGGATAAAATTGGGAAATTTTATTTCCATTTCTGATTTGGGATCAAATTCATAAGCAATGCTAACTAATATGTGTACATATAATGTGGTTTGTCAGTGCACTACACAGTCACTGTGTGGTACCCCATAATGTTTGTTTGGTTTCTTTAATTCTGTTGAATTTTAAATTGCACAATATTATGTTTTCCTGTAAAAAGTAAGAACAACATTAGTCATTATTACTAATTTGTATCATGTACGTATACTCACATTGACCTTTGTTATATTTGAGAAAAATAAGAGCCATTTAAAATCAAACAACATCATAAATTTCTGAAATGCAACGTGAACATTTTCCAAATTGCTCTACACAAATGTAATGGGATTTTGATCATGTGGTACATTAAGAACTAAACTATCTTAGCAAGAAATAAATTTGTAATTGCATATTGCATTCTATATCTATATATAGTTAGGTTTCTAATTACCGGTATTGGTGATTGTCTGATCGGATCACATCTAATATTTAATGTAGCAGTATGGCCAGACAACATTGACCTGTCCACTTGACCTTTGATTTAAATATTTATTATGAACCAGTACATTTATGTACATGATTTACAGGTGTTTATTTTTTCTACATCATGGGAAACATGCATAGTATATATCTGTTACCGGTAACTGCAAAATCTGAAAGGTCAAGCTGACAGTTCAATGTTGTTTGCCTATAGTATCAAGATGAAATGATATCAATTAATAAGGCACCTATAGCTTTAATCTGTATCAGATAAAACACCAAATCTGTATAGATGTTCCTTCAAAGCAAAATTTATGTTTGAATTATTGGTCTCAGACTCTCTGTGGATTACATCATCACTTTATTTTGTAAAGAATTGGAAGAGCATTAATTAATATTGTTGATATCAGTATACTGGTACTAGAATTGTTTCTGCCAGGTTAATAAACAAAGCTTTTTTATAGATGGTATATTGATTGCTTTTGACATACATGTAACTAGAAGCTGATTTTTTACTACAATTTGTGACTGCTAGATTTTTGTGCAAATATGGTTTAATTGACTTAGCAGGCTGGCATGTTGAGTTGTTAAAAGCATCATCCATCATACCCAAGGTGTTTTATTACCATAAATGATAAAGGTCTCTTGTCAGTAATAAACTTTATTGATAGAATTGATAGAATCTCTGACTTCAAAATCCAAGAGTTGGTGGTTCTCTCTCTTTCTATCTCTCATTCATTGTGGGCATGTTATTGGTATGTAAACATGTGGTGAAATTTACAGCATATCATGCAGACTTCCGATTCAAGGGTTGTGGCAAAGTTATCTAGAAGCATTATAATGAAGGTTTACTGTAGTATGGCAGAAACCGAGGTACCAAAGTTAGTGGGGGCATTATAATGGGGTTTTACTGTAGTGTGGCAGTAACAACTGAAGTGGCAAAATTATTGAGGGGGATACATGTACTATAGTGTGGCAATAAGTCAGGTTGCAACATGAATTAGGTGCATTATAACAAGATTTTCCTGTAAGGTTGCAAGAAGTGAGGTGGCAAAGTTATCAAGTGGCATCACTGTAGTTTTGCAACAACTGGGGTGGCAATGTTATTGAGGTGCATTATAACAAGGTTATACTGAAGTGTGGCAATGCATAATAGTTATCATAGTTATCCAGTGGCATTATAATGAGGTCTTACTGTAATGTAATGGTGTGGCAATAACAGGTGGCAGAGTTATCAAGGAAGTAAGTAATGAGGCAATAAGTGAGGTGAGAAAGTTATCAAAGGGCAAAATGGCATTATAATGAGGTTGCAATGTACCGGTAATCTTAATTCAGTCTTGATATATATGTCATATGTAGATTATTTTAGTATGGTAAAGTGAGTAATGGATGATAATATGACAGGGATTAAGTACCAGATATTGGGTCTACTCACATGGGGATAAAAATATTATTATGCTGGAGACAAAGAGTCTCCAAAATACTGTGGCAGTAAGCGAGATGACAAAGTTAACAGAGGCATTATAACAAGGTTTTACTGTACTCTTATTTCTTTATTGACTTATTATATGTACCGGTAGATTATTTTAATATGGATACCGTGAGTAATGGATGATAACATGGATAATGTGACAGAGATTAAGTACCAGATATTGGGTCTACTCACATGGGGATAAAAATATTAGGTTTTGCATACTGTAGTTTGGCAATAAATGAGATGACATAGTTATTGAGGGGCATTATAACAAGCTTTCACTGTACTCTTATTTCAGTATTGATATATACATATATATATATATATATCTTATGTAGATTATCTTAATATGGATAGTGTGAGTAATGAACGATAATATGACAGCGATTAAATACCAGATATTGGGTCTAGTCACATGGGGATAAATTTATTACACTAGGCATTGTATTGTGGACAGAAATATTGGCTGATTATACACTCTGTAACAATACACCATACAACATACATTATATGTAACATTTACATTTCTGATTTTTCCCTTATGTCTATTGGTTCCATCAGACTGTTACAAATACAAATCCAATATCTTTTGAAGTGATGTGGTAATGAAGATTTGGGTCACACATGTACATTTATATGCTTATGCAATCATTTTATAGGAGATTTTTATTTTAAATGATGTAGTTATAAAGAAGCAATTTCTAGATTTCCTCAAATTTAAAATCATTTCTAAAATTTATCATTTGGCAATAAATCGATGGAGGCTTATTAAGAGAATTTAACATAGAAGAAATTGAAATTTACACCTCAAAATACATTTAGTGTGGTGTTAAGCAAGGTGGCAAAGTTAACGAGTGCATTTTAATTAAGTTTTACTGTATTTCCACAAATCTAACTTTAAAAAAAAAAAAAAAAAGTTTAAGTGTGTTGATTGTCCTTAATTGGTCTTAATTTATTTATATCTATATACATTTTATACATTATGGTTACTAAAAAAATTGTCTGTAGTGGTAGAATTAAGTTTCAAATAGAAGTGATATCTGCAGGTCTCTATATATAAGTTGATGCTTTGCCTAATAATAAAATTGTATAGCTAGCAATAACTAATACAAGTATATGTATTGCATGTGTGTGTACATCATCACAGTCATGTCATACAACTAATAAAACACAAAACTGTCTTAAAATGATGTTTTTTACATAATCACTTTTCCAGGAATTTTACTTCTCTTTAGTATATTGAATTTAATGTCAAGATTTATGTAAAAGTGTAATTTTCCTGTCGGCTTACGGCGGCGTTTTGATAATATATAACATCTAGTTCTGCTGTTAGCAATCAATATACAGGAATCAATGTAGAATGCTGTTAGACTCAGCTTCTGTCGGCCTCTGTTGTAATATTGATTTCTCTGTGTTTACGATTTTTGTTGGGATAGCTAAGCTGTTCCTTTTCATCTCCATTATTTCTGTAAATTTTGATGCCAGATTTGTCATTGATTCTAAATCTAATTTTTGCAAGTTTTAAATGATTTTGATTTTGCATGAGGCTTTTAACAGCAGTACACGTGAGTATACATGGCTTAGCATCATTTCTGTTTATTGGTACCAGTATATATCAGTACATATACTACGGTATTTTGATGACTAAAGGAGCAGTTAGAAATTATTGACTTAATGTATATTTCAGTTTGTGTACCTGTGAATTAATATAAAATTAAAATTTATTTACTAAAGATGCTGATTATGTGAAAAAGTAAATACTTGTATATCGGTACATGGAATATTGTGATTACTTAAGGAGCAGTTAGTAATTAGTAAGGTATTAGGTATTGCAGCTTATGTACCTATGGATTAAAATTTATTTACTAAAGATGCAGATTATGTGAAAAAGTAAATACAGTAAAACCTGGTTATAATGCACCCTTGATAATTTGGCCACCTTGCTTACGAAAATAATCTTTTTACATTGATTTCCGAGTCATAATGGGTGAAGTATTTAATTTCACTTGATTTGCAAGAATAATTTTTAGCTCACCTGACCGAAGGTCATGTGAGCTTATGGCATAGCGCAGCGTGTGTATGTGCGTGTGTGCGTGCGTGCGTGCGTCGTTAACACCTATTTTCGACTTCTCCTCTGAAACTACTGGACAGTTTTTAATGAAACTTTGTCAGAAGTATATATGGGCCGGTGCAATTCAGATTTGTTCGTGGCGTTGTCATGGCTACCATAACAAGGTCAAGGTGACCTAGGGGTGCAAAAATCTTAAAAAATCTTCTTCTCCAAAAGTACTGATTGGAGAAAAAAACTGATGTGATATTTGGCTTCTCTAGGGTCTTAAGCCTATAGTTTGTTCATTTTGTAAAATTCGGATAAAAAATAGGTTACGCGTTTTTGCGTTTAATTTTGAAAAAATCGTAAAATAGCTTCAAATTGTTATAACTTGACTATTTGACCAGATAATGACATGGGGTTTGCGGTTTTGACATCTTCTTGTTAGTATCTTCAAAATGAGGTCAAGGTCAATTGTGAAGGTCGTGACCTAATTTTTTTACCTCTGATTCTAATTATTATCTCGAAAACTATAAACTTTTTGTATAGGCATGTATATTAGAATGTTGTAGGTATTGATACAACGATAATTTTGATGTATAGAAAAAGGTCATGGGTTCAAAGGTCAAGGTCACAGATGCGAAACAATACCAAAATGGTTAATTATCTTGAAAACTATAAACATTTTGTGTAGGCATGTATATTAGAATGTTGTAGGTATTGATACAACGATCATTTTGATGTATAGAAAAAGGTCATGGTTTCAAAGGTCAAGGTCACAGATGCGAAACAATACCGAAATTTTTAATTATCTTGAAAACTATAAACTTTTTGTATAGGCATGTATATTAGAATGTTGTAGGTATTGATACAACAATCATTTTGATGTATAGAAAAAGGTCATGGGTTCAAAGGTCAAGGTCGCAGATGTGAAACAATACCGAAATGGTTAATTATCTCGAAAACTATAAACATTTTGTATAGGCATGTATATTAGAATGTTGTAGGTATTGATACAACGATCATTTTGATGTATAGAAAAAGGTCATGGGTTCAAAGGTCAAGGTCACAGATGCAAAACAATACAGAAATGGTTAATTATCTTGAAAACTATAAACTTTTTGTATAGGCATGTATATTAGAATGTTGTAGGTATTAATACAACAATCATTTTGATGTATAGAAAAAGATCATGGGTTCAAAGGTCAAGGTCACAGATGCGAAACAATACTGAAATGATTAATTATCTCGAAAACTATAAACTTTTTGTATAGGCATGTATATTAGAATGTTGTAGGTATTGATACAACAATCATTTTGATGTATAGAAAAGGTCATGGGTTCAAAGGTCAAGGTCACAGATGCGAAACAATACCGAAATGGTTAATTATCTTGAAAACTATAAACTTTTTGTATAGGCATGTATATTAGAATGTTGTAGGTATTGATACAACGATCATTTTGATGTATAGAAAAAGGTCATGGGTTCAGAGGTCAAGGTCACAGATATGAAACAATACTGAAATAGTTAATTATCTCGAAAACTATAAACTTTTTGTATAGGCATGTTTACTAGAATGCTGTAGGTATTGATACAACGGATATCATAATGTAAAAAAAAGTTGTTGGGGTTTAGTATTTATGTTTTCTTTAAATCTATCAGCTAGCCATTAGTTATCAGGTGAGCGTATCAGGCCCATGGGCCTCTTGTTTAATTTTGCATTAATAATTTTTTGAAAATTTATAACCTAGATGGTTTTGGAATAAATAATAGCTGGATGAATCTTAAATAAAGTTAGTTACCGGTATGTTCAATTCACTTTGTTTTATAAAAAAGTATGGTATAAAAAATTAGCGGTTATAAAAGTAGAAATGTGCTGAATTGGTATATAAAACTGTATTATAAAACAAACACCACACCTGATTGAATTGTTATATCCCCATAAATGAAGTCTAGGGGATGATTGGTGTGGGGGTGGTATAAAGGAATCATCCTATAAGTCTGATTACTGTCCATCTGTCTGTTAGTCTTAGTTTGGAATGGAGACTGCTCTAATTTCATTTATATACAATCAAGTTTTGTGAATTTGTGAATGTGTAATCCTTTTTGATTCAATTTCATGACATCATAATCAAGCCAGACTCCTGGAACTTTGTGATGTATCCTTATCACATAATTCCTGTGTTGATTGTGGAACTTGAGTTTAATTATAAGTATTTATTTTCATTTTCGTTCCATACTTTGAGAATTGGCACAATGGATACTGTACACATTGCATAATTTGAAGTGCATTTATCCTGCATGTATGATTTGTTTTACATGCACTTCTATGTAACAGAATATAACATACTTCTGTAAGTTCTGCATATATTATATATGTGTTCTTAGACCTTTATATGTGTATACTATGCATAATATTTTTATGAAAACTTTTTATATTTGCAGAAAATGAAGGCCACCAAGTGTCCGACAGAAGAACTGTCACTGACCAATTGTGTCATTGTCAGTGACCAAGACTTTAGTGAAGAGAAAGTCCAGTAAGTAGCTTAAATTAGAAGACAGATATATAAACATCTCCACAGTGATGTGTTTCATATATGGTAGTAAGTCTTTTTCTTACGCAAGTAGCTGTATGGTTCTAAAGTTGATTTGGGTACTTTGGTGGCCAAGTGGTCTAAATCATTGCTTTCTGACCACAGTGATCTTCACTTAAGTTCATATCCTACTGGTGTAAGATTCTATTATTCTCTTGAAATTGTAAATACATGTACACATAATAATTTCTGTACATGGAATATTGATTTGAAACAATTTATGTCATGTTAACTAAATTTTCTGCTTTTAGACATCTAGAAATTGCTACATCACCCCACCAGAAGTTTGTGTTTTCTCTGAAAACATATCCAAAGATGGCTCCAGGAACTATTGGATTTAACTTAATGCAGGTAACAAGATCTTGATAATATAGATAAATTTGCCTTGATACGAAGGTCTTGACAATATTGATATGTTCAAAATGTATATAACAGTAGCATAAATATCGTATAATTTAATTCAACCAAATGAAATACCCGTTACTTAAGTTGCATACATTTCTCAATAAGTCATGATGTCATAATCGTTTTCACTGCTTTTGCATCTTAGAGACAAATGGTATTTGAAAGCTAGTTTTTCTCCCTAACAAAATCTTGTTCCGATTCTGATTTATTAAGTTATTATACCCCCTGCAAACTAGTTTGAGGGAGTATATAGGAATCACCATGTCTGTCTGTGCATGTAAAATCATGTCCAATCCATATCTCAGAATTCCTTTGGGTGACTGTCATAAAACTTGACATGAATAATCCTAATGATCCAAGGTCATATCAGAAAGGTCAAGGTCACAGGAAAACATAAAATTTTGGGGGCAGGGGTATTTGGCTCTTAAAAGACAGTTCTATACGAAAATCATTACTGAGTGAAAAATTATATAAATTATATAATGCTTATTGTGTTACAGAGCAATATTTAAAAATGCGAAAATTTAACTATGCGGATATGTCTAAATTTCATAGACTTCGAAAATAAATAAATACGAAATTTAATACGTTTACTGTACTAGATGTTTGATGTAAACATTTATTAAAAACTATAAATTTTGATAAGATTGTGTTAGCTTACATTACTTATTTGAGAAAAACATCCCAGTTTCATTGCAAACTTTACTTTGATTGTGTCATGAAAGTATCATACATGAAATATTTTTCTTATATATACATCATCATGTTTTAAACTATTGCAGAGAAAATGGGCGGTGATTTCACTGAATCAGGAGTTAGATGTAAAGTCATTCCAGTTCAATAAGAGAGTGGATTGTATAGCTTCTGTTACACTGGAAGTGGACTTCTTACAGAAAAAGAAGTAAGTTGATATTATTGTGTAGAATATCATTCAAATGATAAATAACGATCGTGAATTAACTCTTGACAGTTTGACTAAAACATAAATATAGCAGCATAGTAATAACTGTACGGTAAAATTTTGAAACATTTGAAATGTAATTGTCTGAGTTATTCAACTAAAGATATTTTACTGCTTCATTTAGATATGTTGTTGTTGTTGTTGTTGTTGTTGAATGTTGCTTAACGTCGCATCAGCAATTTTTCAGCTATTCGCGACGAGAACTATTTAATTAATCTATGAACAATTTTGTGTATGCATGTGAAGTGCGAGTGTGTTGTATGGTCTGCCTTGTACTAGCGCGCACTCGGGGCGACTTTACCATGCTAGCTCACAGAGTCAGTACGCCCCAGACAAGCGTACCACTCCCCCAGTCCATTATACTGATACCAGGTGAATCAGTAAAGGCCAACGGTAAGGAAAATTCACTTTCCCACATGTGGCCCGAGCAGGACTCGAACTCACAGCGGTGAGAGACCCTGGATTTGAAGACTGACGTCTTATCCATTAGGCCACCACGCCCTCTTTCATTTAGATATGGACAAAGGAGGTATGTATACGGTAATACAAATGTATGTGTTGGTTAGACAAACCGCCAAAAGTCCACAGATTAATGGGAGAGAGAAAGAGAGAGAGAGAGAAGATGCTGTGGATTAGAGGAAGGACTTTTTCAGCATATGAGCTGTAGCTTTTAGTGTTACTTATTGTACAAAAATCTTTTTGTGATTAATGGGAGAGAGAAAGAGAGAGAGAAGATGCTGTGGATTAGAGGAAGGACTTTTTCAGCGTCTGAGCTGTAGCTTTTAGTGTTACTTATTGTACAAAAATCTTTTTGTGAAACCATCAGAATTTGTAAAGACATCTTCATAATCAAGTCAAAAATTTCCTGCTAGATTTGTAAAAGCACTCTACTGCAGTCTTAATGGGTTGAATTGATATTATTGATATATAATTTCAGTGCAAACTCAGATCCATATGACTCAGATAAGATGGCCCAGGAGTTTCTGATGCAGTTTAACAACAAGGCATTCACAGAAGGACAGATTATGGCATTTAGTTTTGCTGAGAAGAAAATGCTGGGTGTCACAATAAAAGAAATAGAAGGTTTGATAATTTTTACATTCATTAAAATACATGTATATACCTATATTTATTTTCCTTTATCCATGTTTAAAAGATACATTCTCTTGGTGGAATTAAGATACAAATAAAATTTTGTATAAAGAATTATGAAGACCACCCAAGGGAACTAGTAAAAATGGTCTTTATAAGCAGGTGGCCCTTATATACAGGTTAAAATATGAATAAAGAGAAATTGGGATAAAATTTTACTGTTCTTTAAAATCAGTTGGCCCTTATATAGAGGTGACCTTTAACACATGTTTGACTGTATATATTTGTTTCTTTAAAAGGTACATTTTGTCTGAGAAATTTAAATACAAATTGTTTTAACACAAAATAGTTGAATTGACCAAAAATAATTGCATAAAGGTAAACAAGAACAAAGTATCAGTAATGTATTTTAGTATGCAATTATTCTAATTCAAAACTTCTGTAGTAGTCATTAATCAAATTTCTTTGCTGGAAGTTATAATTTTTGCTGTAAATGTAATTTGAGACATAAAAAAGAAATTGTATTTTTAATTAGTAACAGCTAATGGATTTGAAAATTAATTTAATTTTGTTTTAATTTTTTGTATTGAATGTAATCTTGTATAATTGTTGTATATTTCAGTCATGGATCTATCCAGTATGAAAGATGGTAAAGGAAAATCCAAAAGGGTAAATTTATATACATGTATATCAAAGATGATATTTATTTAACACTTTTTAACTTCCTGGTACTTGTAAAGGAGAGTGTCATGTGAGCATGATTCTGAGCACTGGCCTCATCTTCCAGTGTTCATGTCCTTAGGGACAACCTCAAATGTGAAAGGGTTTTCTTTGGCATAGGCATTTACTGGTTGGCTCTTACCAGTATAATTGACTGCATGGTCTTTGATATCTACAGTACAGACCTGTCGAAAGTTTAGTACTATGATAACGAGTTTGTGCCGAATTGGCAGCACATATCAATCTTTTGTTTAGCTATATATCTCGACAGCTTTTTGGCAGCTACTATATATTTCTTTGAAAGCTTTTCGGCTACTAGTAGTCTAACTTCAGCAGCTGAGATTCGGCTCCCGTCGTTTGCTCAGTGTTAAACTTTTGACAGGTCTGTATTGTACATGTGTTTACAACATAGCTGCTGTGAAATAATGACCTTTAATGGTCTTCAAGATTCTTTTATATATATCTTGGTAGTCATTTCTTGGATGGTGCAAGAAACCAGAGTGCCTTGACAAAAATCACTGTCTTTTAGTAAGCCAACAGACAAATTTAATCATACTAGGATCTGCTTAACCAGAATTCAAAACCTAGCTTGTGAGAATTGATGTGATCCATAAGCGTGCACTTCGGCCACCTGGTCACCAAGGCCCCGGTTTAGAAATAGGAAAGAGAAATTGTTATGATTCAATAAGTAATGTTGAATGTTATTAAGATAACATTATTATTTATCTGTCATTGTATTTCAGGCAGCCAGAGGAATTTTAACACCAAATTCAGCTGTAATATTTGAGAAAACTGAGAACTCAACACTGAATCTTACTGGAAAATCAAGAAGGTATCATCAAAATATCTCTAATTAGAATATATATTTTTTTTTCAAAAATAAATTCAAAACTAAGTAAAATCTGGTTAAAAACATATTTAGAGTACCGTAATAGATTTGTGATTTTGTGGCAAACACAATAAGGAAAGTTTCCCACCACCTTTAAAATCATTCAAGCATTAAAATTAGGTCAGAATGACTGCATTTTTGTGACATCATTGAATTGACTAATAAATGTGCATGTATAACAGCAGATCAGCTTATTCTTCTGTTACATGTATACACGCAAACTGCGACATATAACTAGAGATGTTATCGTGGACAAAAAAGGTATTGCGATATCGCCAAAAATTTATGATATCGTCGCGATATTATCGCAATATTTCTAGATGAATATGCTCAAATGATGGGCTGGGTTTTCAATGGACTTTAATAAATACAAATATAATAAAAAAATAAAGATATAAAATTAAAAATTTTATTAAAGCAATTTGAAGATTAACTGAATTAAATTTGTAAGCAGTGATTTGTTTGTGTTTCACGGCAAAAACCACATGTTCAGACAATCTGCTTCACCATGATCAATACACTAGTTACGCAATTTCAAAGATTTTATTTGTAAGTAATAGTGTTCAGTGATATCTTGATATAAGCTTGGTTCTACGATATCGCCATTTGCAAAACTTTGGCGACGATTATCACGATGCTGATATATAATAACATCTCAACATATAACGATTATAAATCTAATCTAAATGTGTATATTTCAGTAAATCAGCCTATACCTCTATTATCAACCCAGACTGGGACTTCAACAAGATGGGGATTGGTGGATTAGATGTGGAGTTCTCAGCTATATTCAGGAGAGCTTTTGCTTCAAGAGTGTTTCCACCAGAACTTGTAGAACAAATAGGTATGAATTTGACAAAAGGAATCTGAATTTCAATAAATAGTTGAAATATTACTAAACCTGTAGACAACCGTTTTGGAATACAGTTCCTTATCAGTAATACTCGGACGATAATTGTGAAAATATTAATTGTTTGTCAGAACACAATTGATGTAGATGAATGTGAAAGTCATGAATGAAGTGACAGTGTTTTACCCCCCCCAGTCAAGAATATATTAAAGTTGTTAGTTCATGGATGGTGGAAGAAACAAAAGTTTCTGGAGAAAAACACAGGTCTTCAGCTAGCAAACTGACAAACACACTGGGATCTGCCCAATTGGGATTCTAACCTAGATGGTGAGAAGCCCAGTGTTTTGTAAGCATGTGCTTTAGGCTTCTCAGCCACCAAGTCAGGCTGCAACTCTATGTACATTGTTTCTGGTGTTAAAATGTTTAAATAATTACAACTAATTTTAAATGTTACATTTATAGGTATGAAGCATGTTAAAGGAATACTACTGTTTGGTCCACCAGGTACAGGGAAAACTCTTATGGCAAGGTATTTACTTGTGTTTCTATGCAAGAGAGAGAGAGAGCTTTGCAGAGAGAGATAGAGAGAAGATGGGGTGGGTGAGATGATAGATTGTGAAACATTTCTGAGAAAGGCAACTGTATATTACATGTACTACTTCTCTCTAGGTCTGTTTTCCATTTCAATCCTGGTTTATAACTTTATAATATTACTTATGCTACCATAACCAGTGTTTTCTAACATGCATTTGTACATGTTGAACCTCAATTCATCACCACCAAATTTTGCCATTTCACCAAGCGAAATCAGGAAAAAACAAAGAAGAAATGGATTTTGGGACTTTAAAATAGTGTGGCAATAAATGAAGTGGCAAAGTTATTTGAAGGCATTATAAGAAGGTCTTATTGTATACAGTCCAACCTGTCTATAATAACACCTGGCCATAACAGCAACTTTTCTATAGTGGCAGTCTTTTTTGTACTTAAATTTGCAATAATAAATGTTTTTATTTTGTGTTTTACTAGACAAATTGGTAAAATGTTGAATGCCAGAGAACCAAAGATTATCAATGGTCCACAGATTCTTGATAAATATGTAGGAGAATCAGAAGCCAATGTACGACGTTTGTTTGCTGATGCTGAAGAAGAAGAAAAAAGGGTAAAATGATAAATTCATTAACCTTAATTATGAATCATTTATCGCCCACAGCTTTCAAAGAAAGAAGGGGATATTAAATTTGAACTTCTGTCATTCTGTCGGATGTTTCATGTGATGAGAACCTGCTATTGACGTATCGCCGGTCATGCCTTTCATGTTCCGACACTGGCCGTCATCACAGTACAAAAGCAGTGTCACGGCAACTTATGACGTACTAGTGTCAGTGATGTCATTAAATGGCACAATTCAGGCCTAGTTTTCATTCTTTTTGTGTGTAATTCAAGCATGCCTGACCTTTGTTGGAACAATGTGAGCATGGCCAGCGATCTGTCAATTATTAGTTTGATTGGATATATATTGTGGGATTATCTGGAATTGTTGTGCTTTCCAGACTTTTATGTTTTTTCCTTCCATAGCTGATGGTCATGTGAGATGCTCATGGACCAATAACAAAACCTATGCAGTGGGTACAATTCAACTCCATTTCAAGATAGGCTTTTTGGTTCTTTTTCTTTGTCTCTCTTCTCCCAATTTTAACATTCCAGATATTTTTTTGCTTATAGATTTTAGATAATTAAAGGGTTTGTTTTTATATTTGTATATATTTTACTTACAGTGTGGCCCACACAGTGGTTTACATATAATTATATTTGATGAAATAGATGCTATCTGTAAAGCAAGAGGGTCTGTGGTGAGTATCAGATATTAGAATTTGACAGTTATAGGTAGTTGAATGTTGTTTTATTGAAAAGCGCAATTTTAGAATACAGTCTGACATTATTAACATCAGCAAAATTTTGAATAACATTAGCAAACTTTAACCCTAATTAAGATTTGAAGGCTGTTACTGGTAACTAAATTTTAACTCATGTACATGGATACTTAAAGTGCACTGTAGTGTCAAGGTATAATCATATAAAATATAGAGAAATATTGGTAAGCCCTGTCAAGATTCTTTCACTTATATCATGGTGGTCAGTTTTTGGATGGCAGATTAACTGATACGAGGGGAGGTCAAAATGTTCATAGAACGGGGTATATATTGCCGCAACAAACCATATATTTTATTATTATTTTTCAATATAGTCCCCATTTACCCCAATGTGCTTAGCTCACTTTTCTTTCAGACTGTCTATACCTTTGAAATAGAAGTCTTCGGTTTGGTCCTGAAACCATGCCTCTTTGGCAGCCTTAAGTCCATCATCATCAGGAAATCTGATTCCCTGTAAATGGGAT
Organism: Anadara kagoshimensis; assembly: GCA_021292105.1. NCBI lineage: Eukaryota > Metazoa > Mollusca > Bivalvia > Arcoida > Arcidae > Anadara > Anadara kagoshimensis. Next base: position 3,760,568 of record CM037870.1, read on the forward strand.
TTCAAATTTTTAAATAGGAAATAATCACTGGGTGCCAAATCGGGACTGTAGGGTGGGTGATTAAGTTATTCGAACTTGTATTCACGAATTGCTGCTCGTATGTCTAAAGAAAATCAACAAACTGACAAACTGTTTCACAATAGGATCTAATTGAGTGGAATTAGAATCTAGAAGATGGGGAGAGGTGCTGTGATTATAAGTATGCACTTTAGACCACTCAGCTACCAAGGTCTCTAGAATTTAATATAAACTTTGTAAAATGAAAAATACACATAAAACAATATACATGTATGTAGAATTATTGGATGAGTTGAGTGGAGTAATGAAGATTCTTTCATTTATATCAAGACAGTCAGTTGATCAATGGTCTAAAAAAACCAGAGTACCCAAAGAAAACCACTGACCTCAGGGATTCATCAAGGGCCTATTTAGGGCCGAAATTCGGCCCCATTCCCAATGAAAAAATGTTGACCTTTTTCCCAAAATTGGCAGAGAAAATTCCCAATTAGAAACTTGTGTTGTTTTTAAACGAAATTGAAAGTAAATTTTGCGAAACCTCCCAAATCACCAAAATCAAGTAAAAGATTCCAAATTATTTTACAACAAAATCTGCAAAGGAAGATGAAGATACTGCTTCTACATCAAAGGCTTCCGAGGTCGTGAGTAAACGACTTCTGACATGATGTCGAAGTTTTCTCAAAATGAGCAAAAAGTTGATAGTTTTCCCAATTTTTAGTTCAGGGCCTTTTCCTAAAAGACCCTGTTAACTCCCTGGACCTTTTGCAAGTAAACTGTTAACTTACATGAAGATTTAAACATAGGTGGCGAGGGTCATCTACTCAGCTGCTAAGGGGCCCAAATTATTGGACGAATGAATTGTATAATAAAATTATATCCATTTTGTTTTTTAGGCTGGTAACACAGGGGTACATGACACAGTAGTCAATCAGCTGTTAGCTAAAATAGATGGTGTTGAACAGTTAAATAATATACTAGTTATAGGTACGTTGATTTATGAAAAAAGGATGATTTGACAAGTTGGGACTTATGTTGTTTATTATTGTCATGAAATACATTTATGTTCATAATAAAGATGTTTTAAATCAGTCACAATTGTTTTCCCCTTTGTGGATCCTAATCCAGATATTTTTGTTTGAATTTTTCTGCGAAACATTTTAATAATTATAAATGTTTTACTGTAGGAATGACAAACAGAAAAGATATGATAGATGAAGCTTTACTTAGACCAGGAAGACTTGAGGTACAGATGGAAATTGGTAAGTATTAATAAATCAAATATTTTTAGGTGCTCATTTATGATTTCATTGATCATTCTAGAAGGAGCCATCAGTCTCTTATTTTATAAATGACCCTATTGTAAAGGGGTAAAGGACTATTTTGTAAATGACCCCATTGTAAAGGACTTAGTGGGCCATATTTAGTATTTTACATGTATTGATGCAAAATAATTAATGTTATGGTGTTTTAGAGGAAAGTTTTTGAAAATAGCCCCTTCTGGAAAATCCTTGATTGAACACTGCTCTACCTCAATCTTTGGTCTTATTTTAAAACTTTAGATTTAAAACAGATTTGGAATAAACTTACTTAAAATATTCATATTCATTTACATGTGCATGAAATTTTTACATGTATTTCATACATGAGAATGTTAAACTATGAAATAATTTTTTCCAGCCATATGGTATTTGAATCCACACAATCAGATAGATTTGTTATTATATCCAGCGTCTGTCCAAAGCTGGGGGTCTCTGTATGTGTTTATTTTCTGCCTTAGGTTTTAGTATTTAGTATTCATTTGTTTGCTCATAGTCATGTTTTGTCTGGGATGTAAAACCCCATTCAACCAATAATGTACCTAGTTGCCTTGGTTACTGTAGTTTTTATATTCCGTTGTAGGTTTGCCAGATGAGTTTGGTAGATCACAGATTTTGGCCATACATACATCCACAATGAGAGAAAACAACAAGTTAGCTACCGATGTAAACATAGAAGAGTTAGCCGTTCTTACCAAAAACTTCAGTGGTGCTGAGATAGAGGGATTAGTCAGAGCCGCTACCTCTACTGCTATGAACAGATTAATAAAGGTAAAACTGTTATTAGTTTTTTGTAAAAATTACTTTCTTCTACAGATAAAAAAAACTTTCATTATTTATCATCTAAAACTGTGGTTAGTCGGGTCTATAGACCATTGGGCATATTTTTAAAAATACTTTTGAAGTTTTGATTAATTTATTTATGATACTCTTGTTTTTTTTTTTTTTTTTTTTTTTTTGAAAAATATTCATGTTTATCATATATTTAGCCATATCTCAAATTTGATATCAATATCAGAATGGCATTATACATACATGTATGTTAAACAGAATAAAACATGGGGAAGTCTGTATTATGTTATTAAAATTATGTTCACCTTGATTTAATGAAATTTATCATGTATCAGTAAATTTATTTTATGTGTATTTCACAAGAATATCTTTAACATTACTTTCAAATGAAAAAATATAAATGGTATACAAGATTAAAAAAATTAAACCCAATCATAAACTTTTGCTATTAATTGATACTTTGTAAGACACATCAGTTCTTTCCTTGTACATGTACATGTAAACACCCACTTTTTTGTAAAAAAAAAAAAAAAAAAACAATTTCTGTGAAATTGGCATGGAAATTTTCACATTAAATAATAATAATATGTAAACAACATTTCACTGAGTAACATTGTGTACGGTAATTTATCTTATAAATTTGGAATATTTCTGAAACAGGCTAGTTCTAAAGTAGAAGTTGACCCAGATGCTATAGAGAAGTTAAATGTGACCAGATCAGATTTTCTACATGCACTGGAACATGATGTCAAACCAGTAAGTTGTATCAAACATACAGAGTTAAATGATCATGTATAAGGCTGAAGCTTATCAATGGCAGGCTGCAAACAAGTCATTTGCAGTTGTAACATAACTGCACCTAAGTCACGAAATAGAGATGGACCAATAAAAACATGCTGTTGTATAACAAATACATGTATGTGTACATCTGGTACTCTGGTACACAGTCTTATGTTTCTGCTCCTGGTAACCAAAATCGTCAAAGCTTTTCGTTATAAGTCTCACGTGATTTATCATCAAATCCCTTAAAAAGCTAAAATTAGACTGAATGCTGTGGCAGTGGTAATAAAGGTTTTACTACAGGTATATATGTGTATGTGATCCACAGTTAAGCTGAAGCCAGAAACAGACATGATGTGAAAAAAATGTCATGGCTGAAAAATATAAACTTTCAATCTTGAATGTGTTAATTACAGAACTCAAAAAATTGTGAGAAATATTGTTCATTAATTACATTTAATTTACCATATTTTTATCATTATTTAGGCCTTTGGTAGCAGTAAAGAAGAGTTTGAGAAGTATGTGTTAAATGGAATTATAACTTGGGGAGAGCCTGTACACAGAGTTATAGAGGATGGTGACCTGTTGATATCACAGGCCAAGAGTAGTTATACAACACCACTTGTTACAGTGCTGCTAGAAGGTACACCATAAAAACATCAGAATATTATAACAAAGTTGCTTATTCTTCCTTCTACTACTTTTTCTCCAGTGTAAAATCGTCAAATTTGGGATTATTTTTTTTATATTTCCAAGATAATAACAAGAGTGGTTCTTAAGTAATCCATGTAATTCCAGTTGTACATGTTCTGTAAATGTACTAATATTAGCAATTTTAATGATGATACAGTAGCGCTAATTTAAATCCACTGTCAAATTAAATATAAACATAGTGAAGAAGGTGATCATGAGATTTTGCTAATCAGAGTCCATGTGAACTTTAATGAATTATAATGTGTGCTTAAATTGGTACATGCTAAATCTTGATAAATTTACAGTATTTTACTTGAGTAGAGTAGGGCAATAATTCAGATTTCCCTAAATTATAATTTGAGATAAAATTCATACACACTAAATTAATACGTTTACAGTACTTAAGTAGGGTAGGATAATGACTCAGAAATCTTACGATTTACTGAATCAACATGAATAGTTATACTTCTAATCTATACTTCATATCAATCCAAGTCCAAATTCGAAATCCCAAAGCAAAGTAAATGATTTGAAAACTCAAAATTTAAGTTAAACACATGAACTTTCAGCAGGGAAGTGAGGCTAGGTGCTCCAGAAGTAAGCACATTTTGTTTAGCTACATCCGCTATGTGTGTTATCAAAATTGAGGATAAATTATTTATGTTTTTGATGATTTGTACTTCCAGGTCCACCAGGCAGTGGTAAGACATCCCTTGCAGCACAGATTGCTAAAAATTCTGATTTCCCATTCATAAAGATTTGTTCTCCAGAAAACATGATAGGATTTACAGAGACGGCAAAATGTCAGAGTATCAAAAAGGTAAATAAAGAATGGAACTGACACATTGCCTAATGCCTGTCATAAATTTCTACGTGGAAGTTTAGTATTGGGGATAACCTACTGTGGTAAAAATTGAAATCAACAAAGACATGGTCACCAACTAAGTTGGTCTATTATTACCATACAATGAGGCCAGGATATTTACGGATTTGGTACAAGATCATATGTCAGTCTTATTGCCTGATAATAGTTGACCAATTTAGTTGGTGATCATCTCTTTCTATCAAATACAAAAAATGATACATGTATGTTATCAAATGCAGTAGTAATTCAACTTAATAAAATGCAAAGGATGATTGTTACTCAAAAACCATGTTTTATTTGCAGTTATAATGTAAGCTCTTTAAAAGTATTTCATTTGGTTAGTATAATTTAAATTCTTTGGTCTTAATTAAACAAGAAAATTTTGATTAGTTGACCATTTGTTTCCTTGTGTATTTGTTTAGTGAAGTCCTATGAGCCATGTACTTTTGATTGAAGTATTGTTAGCATCCAGCATTACTTTTCTTTAAATTATGTTAAATTCATTTAAATGAATGCACATATACATTTGAATAATTTGATGTATATTTACAGATATTTGATGATGCCTACAAGTCTCCATTGAGTTGTATCATTGTAGATGACATAGAAAGATTATTAGGTAAGTATAATTAATAACAGCCCCATCTCATCATAACTCCTGAGGTGCACACTTACACATATTACAGTGCCTCTCACTGCCTAGGTACCAGTAACACTCTGGCCAGATCCTAGTGTGAGAAAATTTGTCAGTTTGCTAAAGGTCAACCATCAGTCTTAAAGTTTGTTAAAGGTCCACCATCCCAGAACTGACTGCCTTGATATAAGTGATAGAATCTTGACTTGAGTGCAAACACCATTAATCCACCCCATTTCACTCATTATAACTCACAATCTACATCTTTGGAGTTTTATCCAACATGGCAATAATGTTTACCAACATGTAACAAATTGTCACAGAGCATATTCACATGTAGGTGTGTAAGTCCAAGGTAAAGGTCAAGAGGTAAATTCTTTGTTTTGGCATCTAAGTGGTAGTAGTCCCTTTTGAACAATTCTATCGTGAGTAGATGTGCTGCATATTGAATTTAGTTGTGTGCATCAGTGTCCAAAGCACAACATTCATTAGCAAAAATAATCACCTCACAGATGTTGATGGGAGGTGGGAGGGACTTGGAAAGCTCTAGTTAAATTGATTTCTGCATTATATTATTTGTTTGTTGTAAGAATGTTTTATAATAAACCTGTACATGTTTATGTAAAGCTTTATGGATATTTGTGTATTTTTTTAGACTATGTACCCATTGGTCCTAGGTTTTCCAATTTAGTATTACAAGCTTTGTTAGTACTTCTGAAGAAACCTCCACCACCAGTAAGTATTTTCTGTTTCAGAACATCAGAAGTAAAACAGGAGATAGTTAACTTGCATGTTTACATAACTATATTGTAAAATTTTAATCTTTTGGTGTAGGCAAACAACATTTGCCTGTCCGTTTGACTTTTCATTAGGAATATTCACATAGAAGGGTCCACCCAATACATAGGTAGCATTAGGGTTCACAGTTAATACATATATACATTGCCCATGATTAGTTTTCACATCATACAGACGAAATATACATGTGATCCCTATTACTAAAATTTGCTCGTCCATAATAAATATTTAAATCAAAAGTCAAGCGAACAGGTCAATGTAGTTTGCCTATAATTACATGTACATTAACTACATCACAGTATGAAGCAGTCTACCTGCTAGTATTGTAGAGTCCTTTGACTTGGTATCCTTCAAGCGGGGACTTGACTCCATGCGTATCTAACTACTTTGTAGGGCCCCAGCTGTAAGTGCTCGATTCTCAATGCTGTACTGGCTTGAGCCACCATGGGCTGAGGGGTAAAAACGGCAATTCTTTCGTTTATGTATCTTTCTTTTTTAAACCTGTTTCTAATTTTCTATTTTTCTTTCTTACTCTTATGACCAGCTACACACGTTATGTTGCATAATCGTCAAGAGTGATGGCGCCAACGACTGATGTAGATGTAGACATACTCATAAGCTTATCAATTATCTTGGTATCAAGAACTAATTATGGATGCAAACTGCACAGTTACGGAGGCTGTATTTTTTCAGTGTTTTAATATCTAGATTTCCACAAATCTAAAATTATTAGCTGCCAAATTTTTAAAATTTGTGAAGATGTACATGTAGTCCTTTTGAAGTATTTTTTTCACAAAGTTGGTACAATAGGTTACTTTTTTACAGAATTTCTCAGAAATTAGTAGCCAAGTTTGGCTGCCAAGAATGGAATCCTAGAAATGTACTGCTATAATGCTGAAATACCAATTAATATATTCTGCATCAATCATTTTAATATTGTATTGTAGGGAAAGAAATTATTTGTCATTGGCACAACAAGTCGTAAAGACGTCCTACAAGAGATGGAGATGGCCAGCGTATTTAGTACAATAACACATGTATCCAGTATAACCACTAGTGAACAACTTATGTGTGTGCTAGAAAATGTAGAGGCATTTGGTAAAAATGAATTAGAAGTTATACAAAGAAAAACTAGTGGTAAAAGGTGTGTAGTAAATTTTGTTTTAAGGCCAAGTGGTACAAATTGGCACTATCCTACAAGTTTCTGATTTTTTCTATTCTTGTAAAACTTTTTGAGGCGCATCTGAAAATGCAAAAAAATATAGGGGTCACCTTTTTACTTTTTTAGCTATAAAGCGTCAAAAATGTAACAAATCTTCGAATTTTAACATAGGCTAAATAGGAAATCGCTATTTTTCAGGCATGGAAAATTCGAAAAAGTGTAGAAAAATAACAGTTTGTCCTACAAGTTTTTGAAAACTAACATAATGTACAGTATACCTGCTATAGAGTCCACCTGTGTATAAAGTCCACCTGTCTATAGCAACCAGTCTGAAGTATCCCCAATAGATTTTACTATATAATGACCCTCTATATAAAGTCCACCTATCTAATGTGAATAGAGTCCACCCTTTTTAGTCCCAAATGACTCCTCAACCTGTCTATAAAGTCCACTATTTTAATCTACCTTTCTTAGATATTATAATTTCTAAAAGTTTGATATGCAAAAATTTTTAACCAGGTATTTCTTGTATTCTCAATGCATGAAGATTAAAAATACTATATAATTATTATATCATTATTATATAAGTAAAAATCTTTGATCAGTGTATATAGTGACGTACAAAGTTTTACAGTTTTCTGTTGTAAAGAGCATAGTTTTGCGTTATACATGTAGCAAGTAAAAATAATAGGAACAAGGTATGAAGCCATTATTCTAATGTCAATAACTGAAGCCATTAGAGCAATAGGTAGCAAAAGTCTTTGTTATTTACAGGTAGTGTGTTTCTGTATCAATTGTTTTAATTAGTGACACCCTGCTTTCTAAGAAAACAAACAGTCGTGTATACTGATTGATAACTGTTACTATGTAATCAAAGGTACCGTCTATCAAATTTAAAGTAATCTCCTCAATTATTTTCTATAATTAATTCTGAATAATCAATTGCTTTAATAAAATCTATAATAAAGTAATTTTAATAAATTTAGCAAAAAAGTTTTTTAAAAGGTACTACATATTTTTCACTCATTTTTATACCAGTATCGACAATACATGGTTACATGTCCATAAGTTACAACCCTTTATATAAAGTCCACCTGTCTATTAAGTCCATTTTCGTTCAGTCCCCTGGGTGGTCTTTATACACAGGTTATACTGTAGTTTAAAATTTGAATTTTCTGAAAATATAAAGAAAAACATATGTCCCCTTGCTCGATTTTTCGCTATAAAACTTCAAAGGCATAATCTGATGCGAAAAATATGACCAAAATTAGCAATAACGTCATGATTTTTGACGATATTGTAAAAGAATCGTCAAATTAGCGATTTTTAACGTCATCATGCTGTAAACTAGGAATGTTGTATTTATGCCTCTTGTTGTAATACATGTAGTTAATACTTTATTTTAATGATTTGTATACAAATAACTTTATAAATTAGATTATTTTGTATTCCTAGTCACTTAAATTACAGAAATAATGATATAAAGAAACAATATTATTTCGGAATAACAGAAAAACAAAGCATTATCATCCGAAATGAGAGTCAATAATGACACTTCAAAAATGCATGAAAATGGGCCAGTCAGAGTCAGGGGAAAATGGCTTCATTTGCAATATTTTAAAGTTTTTTTTTTATATTTTGAACTACCAGTATTGAGACACAATCTTGACTGGAGTAAAAAAAAAAATCATTATAATCGAAAAAATGTTCTTGGCCAAAAAAAGTGATTGAAAACTACCAACCTCAAAAACATGTCATTCAGAAATTCTGTGCGTCATTAATAAAAACACCCCTAATTTCAGTATAATTTTTTATGGTGTAATTGCAAATATATTTTAAAGGTCATAGTGTCTGAAAAAAGTGAAAATTCTAAATTTTTAAAATCTGAAAGAATTTTGAAAATCGTAATAATATTAAAAAAGATATCATCAATTAAATTTTGTGAAAAAAACGTCTTTACTCAATTGAAAGTTTCAAAGGCAATTCTACGTGAACCATTGGTATCTGTTGAATTTATTCGTGTACTATATTTTTTATTATTTTCTTGTATATTTTCATTTAATCTTTTAATTGATAGACATAATGTATTGTATTCCCTGTAAATAATTTATCAAAAAATCACAGTTCCTTTAAATTAGGAGTTGAAATAATACCATCAGAGTGTATACATGTAGATTTGTACGCGCTGTGCGTAACATTATCGCTCATTTGTACCACTTGGCCTTAATTTAATATTTCCATGGTGTCCAGGGTGGTTTTACAAAAGAACTACATGTATGTGTAGGATATTGATTGTAAAAAATGTCGGGTTCATTAGTTCAAAAGTGTTTGCCTGCACTTCTGCTTTGGCAAACATACTGTTCAACACGAGCATGTGGTGGATTGCAGTCACTATCATAAGGTTGTTCGCTTTTGATTCAATATAAAGACCAAATATATAGAGATACTTTTAATAAATTCTGAAACCAACTACTAAAAAGATTTTTTTAATTTTTATTTTAATGATATGTAGTAAAATTTTACACTTCATTTGATAATAAAGTAGAAACTATCTTAAATGAATGCAGTGTTTTATGCCCTCAGATTAGATTCTATCTTTTATATCAAGAAGTTCAGTTCTTGGATGGTGGAGGAAACCAGAGTGCCCAAAGAAAACCACCAGCCTTCAGCAAGTGAATTGACAAACTTTCTCACACTAAGATCTGCCCAAGTGGGATTTGAATCATTTGACCTACATGTAGGCAATGAGAGGCACTGTGTTCCCTAAGCAGGCACTGCAGATCACTTGGTCACCGAGGCCCCTCCTAAATTAGATTTAATGGCTTAATTTACTAAGTTAATGATTTGTCTTGATATCAGTTTAGACAAGATTTTGGTAAATTCTTAATTTGGTTTAGACATATTATACTGTTATTGTACATGCATATATTTTATTATATTTTTAGGTTGTGGGTTGGTATTAAAAAGCTTTTAGTCCTGATAGAAATGGCCAAACAGGTATGTTATATTAATAGAAGCTATCACTTCTTGTGGTGCCAAATAGGGAAATCTCAAACTGAGTTCTAATATGTTTAGTCCAGAATGAGGCTTGCTTCATGTGAGACTTTTTCATTTCCTCTGATTATGTCACAAAATGGGCCTGGTTGCACTATTTTTTACACACAAACTGCAATACATGCGGTATATATGATAATATTTTGTGTGCCTCAAAATAAAATTATAAATTCAATAAATAAAATATGGATGGGATTAAAACAGATATAAGCAATAAACTTTGGTAAAATTTTGTTTACTAACTTGTAACTTGATCAGGTTACACCCAATTTTCCAGCACACACATATGATGAAAACAAACAACATTCATTCATGTATTAGGCAAACAACACTGACCTGTTCACTTGACCTTTTTTAAGAATATTCATATAGGAGGACCCACCCAATGTATGGGTAGTGTTAGGGTTCGCAGCTAATACATATACATTACAGATGTTTACTCTTAAAATAGAAACAGTTTTTCCCATTATTTGCCATGCTAATGTTCCCAATGTTCCTGATACATAAATGTACTACTATTGTTCCAGGTAACTTAGATAGTCGATTTATCTTTAATAAAAAATCAAGTATTGTAATATTGGTACTTATTTTGATATTCCTGTAATTAAAATCATATCGCCTATCAAACCTATGAGGTTTGCTGACTTGAATTTGAATTTCAAAACAGGTATATACCAAAACTTTTGTCGTTTTTCATAACAGAAAAAAAACCAATGTGTTGTATATATACCTAAATGTACCTCAGATAGGTGTCAACACACCTGGTTGACCTGCATACTCATTATTATCACGGGTAAAAACAAGGTTGTCTTTCAGGTATGCGGTTCGGGTTTTACTCATACTCATGTATATGTATATTAATTACCCTTCATGCAATGCTCTAAATTTGCATACAAGGCACAGATAACGAGAGGACATATGTGCAGTGTTTGAAAAACAACTAATTTTAGGTATGTAGAGCAAAACCAGAGGGCTGTAGAACACTTATTGTTCGAGATTAAATTGGGCTTTTATATTTTAGATTCAATATTATAACATTGAATATAAATCATTAAACATAAAAGCTTAATTGACAAAAAAGCGGCTATCTAAGTTCCCTGGAACAATAGTAGTCCATTATAAATATTAAAATTAAAGGTCAAGCAGACTGACCAGTATTGTTTGCCAGTATAAAAGTTTACTTGCTATATTTGTTTGTAAATAATTATTTTGATTTTTTGTTTTTTTATAGATCGACGATTCCCATAGAATACCCAAATTTCTGTGTATATTAGAAGAGGACGGTGGATTAGAAATGTGAAAGAAAAGAGAAAAAACAGTTGTTTATTACACAAAGCTGCAATAGACTTAATTAGACAATGACCTAATTCTAGAAACAATCTGTTTGTTTTAAAGAATGAATGATATTTATTTGTTATTTATAAATTGAGACTTTAGAAAACTGGTGCAAAGTTTGTTATAGGGGTATTTAAGTACATTCTTTTGTAGATGTTCATGTAAGCAAGTGAAGGATATTGACTCCTCCCATATCAGACAAGAAAATACTGTATTAAAACAAGAAGATTTTTTCTGTCTAATCCTAGGGTAAAGACAAGCTACACACTCTATGATATCACAATATCACTTTGATTCACAATTTAGATTGCAATGTCATTGGATGAAAATGAAAGCAATGTACTTTTTGCGTAGTTTTAGGATAACATTTACCATAAAAACTTTACAAAACAAGATTACATTATTGGATATGGGTGAAAGAAATCAATTCCTGTTTTGTAGTGGAGACATAGAATTCTTGAGTTTTTTAGTGTTAGATTTTTAAGCCTCCACTACAAAGAAGAGATACATTCTATTAGTCTTTATATCATTGTCATACAGCACAAAATAATATGGAGATATTGTGTAAATTAAACACTGGAGCTAACTCTAATAATATAGTGTTACTGCCACACCAAAGTCAGATCTTCACTAATTTACCCGACAGAAACTACAGGGTTAGTTATACAGGTTTATGGCACATGATCCCTGGAAAGGGAGCCCCATGTATTAAATTTTTGTCACTTTTTAAATTGGCAGTAGTTTGGTCTTTATAATTTCAATTAAGTATTCTGTGTGACTTGCACACCTTGTTTGTTTAACATGACTAGACAACCCCAATGTACAAGTTACTTCCCTTTTACTGCAAAATGTTGTGTGTGTGTGTGTGTGTTTATGTGCCCCTGCAGGTTTTTAAACATTGTTCTGTGTACCCTAGCAAGATAGCCAATCCTATAGTAGAGATGATTTTGATGGATGACAAAGATGTATGTGCCACATGCATTGGTTCTGTATAAATTGAGGTTATAATTTGTTATGTGTAGATTTCATAGTGACACACTAGATGAACATCTCAAATAAAATTATTAGTGATAGAAAACTTTGTAATTACCTATTTTGGTACAGTAAAGCCTCGATTCATTGCCACTATTTGTACAATCAAATTTTATATATATAGGGCTTTAGCAATAAATTGAGGGAGACTTAAAACGAAAAACATAATACAAACAGATATTGGGACTTCTAAAAAGTGTTGTAATAAGCAGAATGGCAAAGTTATGTAGAGGTGTTTAAATGAGGTTTTACTGTACATTTAACATTGTACTCTATACGGCCACGATTTGCTACTGTATTTTAGAAATTCACCAACACATTAGTTACTTTCCGTTGTAGACCTTGACAATGTTCTTTACAATCTGGCTTTAAATGGTATTGTCACACTAGTACATTAGGGCAAAACTGGTTTGTTTACCCTAAAATGAAGATAAAACTTTTCACAGCAATGTTGAATCTTTTATAAGACAAACCATCAGCCGTATAAAACAACCAATACTCATGACAGTTATTTTCCCTAAGTGCAAATGGTTTGGAATTTACTCCCGTGTTTACTACATTTTTTCTCCCACCATTTTGTCTGCCACTTTTCTTGAAAACTTTTTAACAGATCTTTATGAAACTTCACAGAAACAATGTTTGTGTAGAGTAAATGTACCATTGATCATGCACCTGGTTAATGTGGTTGGGGATTTCCAAGAACATCTTTTTTATGGGACACATTTTTGAAATGACATCCCATTTCAGATATAACTTGTATGACAGTGTAAGTGCTACCTAATTAAACATTCCAACTTAATTACTTTGTCACTGGTTCAATATGTTTATTAATTTGTTTATTTAATTGTTAATAAACATTTCCATAGCAATACAGACTTAAGTTCTTATGCATTTTTCATTTTCAAGTTTTTGTATTGTTATAGGCAGCAAAGCTTTGTAGAATTTAAAAAAAAAACATGCATGCAAAATTATGTGAAAAAGTTACATTGATCTTTTATAAATATAAACTTTTTATTATCGACTGCATGCAGTTAATTTGTGCACTAGAGTTATCATAGAATTTATAGAAAAATGGGGTTTGTATAAATGTTTGACATTAGATGTCACCTACTAGCATTACATTGGTTTTTCAAGACTATCATTTCCATTGGAACTGGGATTCCATAATTTTGAGATTTTTTTCCAAAAGTATTATATTAACGTGAAAAAATATTGGTCCATACAAAGGTTAGCGGATATCTTTGTGGTATTTTGGTCAGTTTGTTTAGACCAAAGAAAAAAATATGTGTTTCTGCTAACAAGCTTCAAATTGGTAGGTAAGCATTTAAAAAAATTCTATTGACCATATGGGCAAGGATGCCAAACTCAACAACAATGCTTGTCAAATCAAGCTTTTTACTTGTCAGAATGATAAAAACTTGAAGGTAGGCTTAAAAAATTAAGGGTTGGTCAGGTTAGCAAAAATACACTTTTGTCGGTCTTAAATGGTTTAAGTCACAGATGGTCTACCTTTTGAAAAGATATCTACAGATATTTCTTTAGCAGGACTTGAGACGTGGTATCCAGTATTCAGTCTCATTTTTAGCATTGTAAGTCAGTAATATTGAGACTTGTTACAGTTCTAGGTCAAAAGATGGAAGAAAAACCACCTCTGAAAAATTCAGTTGCAACATACAGGTATTACAATTGACTTTGAAAGTCAGTAAAAATAAGGAACTGATCATAATACCATTACCAAGATATTACTGTTGGCTATTTGTAGCACACCTTTTTGTTAAGATATTTATTTCAAATGTTATAAGAATTTATGAATAATGTTAAAGCATAATGGAATAAATTTAAAACAAAAACTAGTCTGCTTAGTCTTTCCAATAATTTATATACACGTTTTCCAATAATTTATATACACAATATATAATATACAGGGCTCTGAACTGATCCAGAATAAAGGGGGCCACATCTGGAAACTTCATTTATGACCTGCAAAAAAATTCACTTTCTGTTCAAATTAATGCAGGGTTAATTCTGGTAAACATGGACACTTTAGTCAATGAAATTTACCCTATTGCAGTTGAGTAACAGGTGGCATAGCGTGCATATAAGCCAAAATTCCTGTGCTTGCATATAATGTTGGGATTTTACAGTAAAATTACCTATTTAAAATAAAGAGAAAGAACTGGTTCTGAAAAAATGAGCTTACTGGAAGATGTTCATCTAGTCAAGGATTCCTCCTCACTCCTAGCAATAATTTGACATTTAATTCTCTTTTTACATGTTTTACTCGTGTAAATATTGTTGTAAAATGCAGAAAAATGCACCACATTTCTCCATTTTCCCCCAAATGTTCTGGGGGAGCATGCACCTGGACCTCTAATATGGATGGGCCTATGGCTCATGTAGTGCCTTTGGCACCATGCTTGCACATTTATTATGCTTTGGCTACACCACTGATAACAAATACTACTGTTAGTATTTAGCAATATCCAGTTCAACCTATGCAACAACGCCATGAAAGTACTGTTAATAACGAGAGATAAGAGTTAATAAGACACAAGATGAACATATACATGTACAAATATTGTGACTATGGTACTGATAATACTGAGCAGATATGACTGAGTGGTACTGCCATTGGCTTTTGAAGTTAAGGGTTGTGGGTTCGAACCTCACTTGGAACTTGGAAATTTCTGAGATGATTTACTAGAGTGGTAATAAGCTCATTACTAGAATAGTCTTTCAGATGAGACTCGAAACAAAGGTCCCGTGTCTCGGTGCATGCTAAAGACACCTCTGTAGAGTTTGAAAAAAGAACTGGCCACCTGTGGTTGCTACAGAGGATGCTTACAGCTAAAAGCGAATTAAACAGACTGAGCAAGAAGATGAGAAGAAAATATTGCAAGGCATACTGGCAAAATATGATGCTCAATGGACCAGAATATTTCAAGTAAAAAATCATGTCAAGATAGAAGCTTTTTGCACTGGTTTTGTGAAGCTTTTTACATGCAATATTAGTATGATTATATATGTTTGTAAAAAGGAGATGCATATTAAAGACACAGTAAAACTTGATCCAGAAATACGCAATGATTTATTGAATGTGGTTTTTATGTCACAGCAAGAATATTTCACTTATATCTAGACATCACCAGCTTTAGGTGAAGTGGCAAATTAAAGATGCAGTGTTTATAAAAAGGAGATGCATATTAAAGACACAGTAAAACTTGATCCAGAAATATGCAATGAATTATTGAATGTGGTTTTTATGTCACAGCAAGAATATTTCACTTATATCTAGACATCACCAGCTTTAGGTGAAGTGGCAAATTAAAGATGCAGTGTTTATAAAAAGGAGATGCATATTAAAAACACAGTAAAACTTGATCCAGAAATGCATATTGATTTATTGTATGTGGTTTTTATGTCGCAGCAAGAATATTTCACTTATATCTAGACATTTCACCAGCTTTAGGTGAAGTGACAAATTAAAGATGCAGTATTTATAAAAAGGAGATGCATATTAAAGACACAGTAAAACTTGATCCAGAAATGCATATTGATTTATTGTATGTGGTTTTTAAAGTCGATCCAGAATACAGCAGGAATATTTCACTTATATCTAGAAATCACCAGGTTCAGGTGAAGTGACACATTAAAGATGTGGTGAAAATTAACTCTAGTTGTTTCAGAATTGCACATTTAACTGATTATTGAATTGGGTTTTACGTCCTAAGAAGGAATATTCCACTTATATCTAGGCATCACCAGCTATAGGTAAAATGGCATATTGAAGATGCAGTAAAAAGTTACCCATAATTGCAAATTAATTGATCATTTTGTATTCTAAAGTTTGCGCTGACCATAATAAAATTTTTCCACCCACAGTAAGCCTTTAAGTGTTATGATTCCAAAGGAAATAAATTGTATTCTTGCTGTCTATGCTTAAATACAGAAAAAAATAGAATGTTATATTTGTCTATATAGCTACCATTTTTTCACATTCCAGAAGATGAAAAGCATAATATTTATGATAGGTTTACACTAACATATTATACTACATTAAAGTTTCACAGAAAAAAAAAAAAGAAATAAAATATAAAAAGGTTTAAGTCATATTTTGTTTCTATCACTTAGCTCCTATGATCTATGCAGCCACTAGTTCTTAAAATACCAGACTTCTGCAACCACTTTATTTATTAATCAAAAACAAACATACTAATCCATGTCCGAATCACAATCCAGAAGCAAAGTAAAAACTTTGGAACTGACAAAGTAGTATATAGGTTAGACACGTGAACTTCCACCAGGGAAGTGAGCCGGGTGCTCCGGAAGGGTAAGCACCTCCTGTTTAGCTAGCTACACCTGCCATGTGTGTAATCAAAATTGTGTGAAAGGAACATGGAACTATGAGACGTCAAATATATCCAGGGCAATCCTGGATACAGAGACATCAAACTTATCAACAATACTGTGATGACGGCCATAAAACTTTTTGAGGGCCTTGATAAGCTTAATATTAGAGAACATTTTGTTTTAATAGTATATTAACAATGACAAAACACACACTGAAACACTGAAATATTTTTCACCCAAACAGTGTCAACTGTTGACAGCACACATCTGTCAGAATGTAACATGTTATAAGATGCCAAAAGCACATTCATATTTTCCCGCGGTTTTTAAAGTTTAAGTTGAACTCAAGTTGACCTCAAATATTTTGACAATATTAATTCGCACGTAAAATAGGACGTGGTTGTAATCAACCCATGTTACATATTAACGTCCTGATAAACGATAGTAAATATTAGTTCATTTCATAAATTCTCATTTACAATATCAATTTTAGATTATTTTAATTTTTTAAATGAAAATTTTGAAGGCGTATGAATATATTATTGAGTAACTTGGGGGACCCCGACGTTATTGTTTCTCAACTTTCACTTCCGTCTTAACTTCCTGGTTTAGTGGTGTATATAGCCTATGTATTCAGATATACTATACAAGGCTATGTCACAGAAGATGACGCCCTCTTTATCATGATCTAGTAAACAAGATGTCCAAAATGGTAAGTTTTTACGGAGTTGTCAAACATTTCGAAATGATAATTATGACTAATGAGGCGGGCGTGAACATCTGATATTTAGCTGTCAGTTTCACATTCATGAAAAGTTGTGTTCAGCTTGAACTTCACACGGAAGATCTATCTTACCAACATTCATTTAAGAAAGGTTTAACTTTATATAGCGGGTTGGAGAACATAATTTCACAAAAATTATATAATATAAAAATCTAACACACCACCTCATGTTCAAAACAATTTAAAAATGTTAAAAATTTTGAAAACTGGCTATAATTTGTTAAACATGCACTGTCATTTGGGTGAAGTGAGACCAGGTGCTCTGGAAGGGCAAGCACTGTATAAATTTCACATATATATATATAGCAATAAATTAATGACCGATCAAAGAGACACTGTCAATATAACTGAAGATGGGAAGGTCACCACTTTTCATAACTTTTGTGGTGTGTAACTTCTGAAAATGATTTAAATGTTGTAGTGCTACTAGATGTGAAGTAATGATGTTTTATGCCCCAGTCTGGATTCTTTCACTTATACAGAGATTGTCAGTTCAGGATGGCATAGGAAACTGGAGTGCCTGGAAGAAACTTTCAATTTAAAGTAAGCAAACTGACAACATCACACTGGCATCTACTAGAGTGGAATTCGAACCTAGGTGGTCTGAGGCTCTATGATCTGTAAGCATGCACTTTAGACCAATTTGCTACTAAGGTTTTATGTGAGTTGTTGTTGTACATTAACTCCAAGGATTTGGAATTCACAATAAAGTATAAGTATTACAGGTTAAACAGGCACAAAGAATTTTCGAATAGAAAAAGTGTCCTCAGACACTTTAATCTAAGTTATCTCCCGACTTTTCATTCACATTATATTAAATGTAGTGGTCTGGTAGCTCAGTTGGTAGAGCACTGTCTTTTAATGAGAAAGGTCCCAGGTTTCGATCCCCAGTTTGGCCCTGCATTCTTTCTCCTTCCTGTTACAATTTAGTGGCCAGTGTGGCCCTATTGAATGCTGGACAACCAATTTCGGGTCATATAAAGTCTATCCAAGGGAATTTGGTGTGAGATTTCCCACTATGTACTATGAGAAACTCAAAAATAACAGCGGAGGAATGTATTGGTCTGGGGAGACTACCGGGGGTAGTTAAGTTGGTAGAGCACTTGTGTATAGTACAGGAGGTTCCAGGTTTGATTCCCAGTTCCACCCTGCATTTTTTCTCCCTTCTGTTACATAAGCTGCCATATTAACTGGAAGCACCAGAGTGATAATACGATTCAGACCATGAAAGATGTTAGAGTTTGATTGATTGACTGATTGATTGATGTTTTACATCACAGTCAAGAATATTTCACTTTTATCAATTCATCCCCAAATATTGGTGAATTGCCAGAAATTTTTACCTTTGTGGTGCAACAGGGCAATGTACACTACCTTTTATGACATTGTACATCAGTTTTAAAGGTCTTGTCCAAAGGACCTTGTGACTTTCATGATTAAAAGCCGACTGCTTAGCGAAAGAACAGTGACTACCTATTTTCAAGTTTTGGTCAGACCCAGTCAGGGTTTAATCTTGACCTCCAACATTTATGAAGGTCATTGGTTCAAAGTTCAAGTGACATTCTTGCATGCTTCAAGTACATGTATTTTTTAGCTTATTACTTTTGATTATTTTATTTCAGGGGTTAACATAAGTTGGGGAAAACAAGCACCTGTTTAAATATGCCACCGGTGGTCGTATCATTAGACCTTGACATTGGGTCAGAGGTCAATAAAGATGGATTAGTACATATAGATTTTCTGTTACCAAATGGTTTATTTATGCCTCTAGAAGTTGACTTTTACTCTCCTATGGACATACTGAAACAGGTATGTACTTTTCACGAAAAAAACACCAAGTCCTATATTTTGACCAGAGACTTTTCAGTATATAAATGTTATTCAATAAAATTTGATCTTGAATGCAGTTAAAATTAACTTTATTTGATAGGGACACTCCAAAAAGGATTCTTTCATTTATCTTGAGATGGTCAGTTCTTAGATGGCGGGATTTTATGCCTAAATCTAGATTCTTTCACTTATATCAAGGAGTCAGGAATGTTGAAGGAAACTGGAGTGTCGGGAGAAAACAATCAACATTTGGCAAGCGAAATGACAAACTCTCACACTATGATCTATCTTCGAGTGTGATTGAACCCAGTTGGTTGGAGACCCTGTGATCTGTAAACTTAGACTTTAAACCACTTGACCTCTTAGACCCCTTTTTAAAGGAAAGGGAAAACTAGGTGTAACCTGGGTAAAATTGTCGGAGCTAACCCCACAAGTAACATCTTAATACCCATGTAACTGAATTGACTTGTACTTCCAGGAAACTAACTTTATTTTAGATTTATGAAATACAATAATATTTCCCTGTTTCATTGTTTCATTATGTTTATTGAACCTGTGACAATACAAAACAGATAATATTATAATGCTTTTGTATTTAAATTAATAAACAGGAACTATGGAAGAAAGCAGAAAAAGAAAAGCTACCCTTATACAAGGAATTAAAAACTGCAAATAATTATACATTTATATACATAAATCACCAAGGTCAAAAGGTAGGTCAGTGTTTTGTTTTTGGAAGGAAATTTTTAATTTTATTTGTTTTGATACCCAGTTAGACCCTGCAATTTTTCTTCTTCTTGTTACACTTCTGCGGCCCTAGTAATTAGTGAATCAGCAAATGGGCCCATATTAAGACCATCCAAGGGAATAAGGCAAGATTTCCCACTTTGTACTGTGGGAAACTAAAAAAAAAATAACAGGAAAGTAATGTAGTGGTCTGGTTAGATTAGTTAGTAGAGCACTTGCATATAGTTTAAGAGATCCTGGGTTCTGTCCCCAGTTCTGTCCTCCTGTTACTTTGTAAAAAAGTAGAAAAAGAAAAGCTACTCCTATACAAGGAATTAAAGCTAAAAATAATTATACATTTATATACATTAATTACCAAGATCAAAAAGTAGGTCTATGTTTTGTTTTTAAAGGAAATCTTCATAATTACTGGTATCTATCATTGTCTTCAAGGATTGGTTAAATTGTGTTGTAAGGATTCAGATAAAGCACTTGTATTGACCAAGTTTGAAACAGCACAGTGATGAGTGGATTGTTTGATAGACTTCATCCTTCATTTTAATTTAATTGTCAAAATGTAATGCTAAAAAAAAAAAAAAAAAAAAAAACATACTAATCCATGCCGGACTCACAATCTAGAAGCAAATTAAAAATTTTAAACTGACAAATTAGATTAATGCATGAACTTCCACAAGGGAAGTGAGGCCGGGTGCTTCGGAAGGGTAAGCACCTCATAAAATAAATCTTTTTCTAGTGCTAAGTTACAGCAATGTGGTGCCAAATGCACAACATCTGATTTCTTGGCCCAATGCCAGTTAGATGAACCTTGGTTGTATCTTGTATGTCTCAGTCAAGATTATTCCATTTTTATTAAGATGGACGGATCAGAGTTGTTTAAGAAAACCTTAGTACTTGGATCATATTAGTGAAACTCGGAAAGCAAACTGGCAATTGTTCTGACACTAGTATCTACCTGAGTTGAATGCCAACTTGGACATTGAGAGGCACTGAAATCTGTTTTAGGGTGCTCTAGAACTATTGGTCACCATGCCGCTTAAATGTATGTCTTGCCTAAAATTGAGAAACTTGCTGTGGTTTAGTTTTGGTTAATCTTATCACCATCTTGAAAGTGCCAAAAGGAAAAACCAGTGTGCTAAAAACAATACATATTCTATGTATCAAAAACAAATATACTAATCCATGTCTGAATCACAATCCAGAAGCAAAGTAAAAACTTTGAAAATGGCAAGTTAGGTTAGACAGATAAACTTCCACTTTACATGTACATATAGTAAAGCCTTGTTATAACATTATAAGATCCCTTGAACTTTGAGTATGACTGCTCTTAAAAATATATTGTTTTATTATTTTGCAGGATGAAGTTCTTGATGAGGAATTGTCTTTAAATGATCTGAGACCATCAGCTAAATTCTTGAAATTGGTAGAAAAACTTGGAGATCCAAAGAAAAGAACGCTTGATCGACAAACTAAGAATTTGATTGGTTCAAAAGGTAAGAACATTTAAAATTAAGAAATTGAATTATTGGTAGGCAAAACGTTGCTGTACATTCAATAGTGTGAGTTGTATTTCCTGAATTATGTATGAAAATGAAGTTGGTCCTTCGATTGGAATAAGATAACAACCTGATAAATGTAGTAATAGAATGTTTATATACAAGTAATAACTGATATAATCATTTTAAATGAATCACCAAATTTTAGTAGGCACTGATTTTGTTCTTTACTCCCTAAATAACAGTAAATATTTCTGTGATCATTTATTAAAATTTGTTGATATTAAATAATTAGTATAAAGAAGAAAAATTAAGAAACTCCCATTTAGGGTTGTAAAGTGTCAATGGTGCAAAATAAACATGATAGTACACAGGGCATAATTGTACATCAATACCCAAAATATTTATGCACCACTTTACACCAATATGCAGTTAAACCTGTCTATGAAGGCCACCTAAGGGAACCAGTAAAAGTGGTAATTACGAACAGGTGGCCTTTATATACAGGTTCAAATAATATGTTTTAAGAACAATTGAGATAAAATTCCGCTGGTCTTTTTAAGTAGGTGGTCCTTATATGGAGGTGGCCTCTAAGGCAGGTTTGCCTGTACAGTAAGATCTTTATTACATGCACATACTCATATATTACACAGATATATTGTATTTTGAAATTGTTCTGATTTTGTTCTGACAGGTTTACATTACATAGAAGAACACAACGATCCTGAGATTGATGATTTTAAAGCTCGTATGGAAGTGTTCTGTTATGATATAGTCAGTAGAAGGGACAATGATACATCTGTAAGTATTATAGTGTAGTGATTTATTTAGACAAATTAATCAACAGTTATATCTCATTATACTACCCCCCCCCCCCCAAAGTAGTTTGAGGGGGGTATATAGGAATCACCTTGTCATTTTGTCCATGTAAATTCGTGGCCAGGCCATATCTCATAGCTGCTTTGGACGACTGTCATAAAACTTCACATGAATAATTTTCATGGTCCAAAAGTTGTGTCATGAACCCAGGTCATATCGGAAACGTCATGGTCGCGGAAAACTTTAAATGTGTGTTTGGGGTGGGGGGGGGGGGGGGGGGGGGGGGGGGGGGGGGGGAGGGGTTCTGGGGGGGGGGGGGGGGTGGGGGGGGGTGGGGGGGGGGTATTTGGTTCTCAAGAGACAGTTCTAGCTTTATTAGCTCACCTGGCCTAAAGGCCATGTGAGCTTTTGCCATCACTCGGCGTCCGGCGTCCGTCAGTCAGTCAGTCCGTCCGTCAGTCTGTCAGTCTGTCAGTCCGTCTGTAAACTTTTCACATTTTGGCTATCTCCTCTAAAACCCCTGAACCAATTTTAACCAAACTTTACAGGAATGATGTATGGAAGGTCCTTTACTTAGATTGCCGAAATTTTTTTGATCCGCCAAAAAACATGGCTGCCAGCGCAGAAGATAGTTTTACATTAGACCCTATGGGAAAAATGCATTTTTGACTATTTCCTCAGAAATGACTGAAGCAAATTTAACCAAACTTCACAGGAATGATGTATGGAAGGTCCTTTACTTAGATTGCCAAAATTTTTCTGATCTGTCAAAAAACATGGCCGCCAGCACAGAAGATAGTTTAACATTAGACCCTATGGGAAAAGCATATATTTGCTATTTGCTATCTTCTTTGAAACCGCTGAGCCAATTTGAACCAAACTTTACAGGAATAATGTATGCAAGGTCATTTACTAAGATTGCCCAAATTTTTCTGATCCGCCAAAAAAAATGGCCGCCAGGGCCAAACAAAGTTTAACATTGGGCCCTATGGGAAAACGCACATTTTGGCTATCTCCTCTGAAACGACTAAAGCGAATTCAATTACACTTTACAGGAATAATGTATGGAAGGTCTTTTGCAAAGATTGCCGAAATTTTTCTGATCCGCCTAAAAATATGGCTGCCAGCGGGGAACATAGTTTAACATTGGACCCTATGGGAAAAACACATTTTGGCTATCTCCTCTGAAACTATTGAAGCAAACTTAACCAAACTTTAGAGGAATGATGTATTGGAGGTCCTTTACATAGATTGCCAAAATTTTTCTGATTGGCCAAAAAACATGGCTGCCAGAGCAAAAGGTAGTTTAACATGGGACCCTATGGGAAAAACGCATTTTGGCTATCTCCTCAGAAATGACTGAAGCAAATTTAACCAAACTTTACAGAAATGATGTATAGAAGGTCCTTTACTTAGATTGCCAAAATTTTTCTGATCCACCAAAAAACATGGCCGCCAGCGCAGAAGATAGTTTAACATTGGACCCAATGGGAAAAGCATATATATGCTATTTCCTCTGAAGCTTTAGAAGCAAATTGAACCAAACTTTACAGGAATGATGTATAGAAGGTCCTTTACATAGATTGCAAAAATTTTCCTGATTGGCCAAAAAACATGGCTGCCAGCTCAAAAGGTAGTTTAACATTGGACCCTATGGGAAAAACACATTTTTGACTATGTCCTCAGAAATGACTGAAGCAAATTGAACCAAACTTTACGGGAATGATGTATAGAAGGTCCTTTACTTAGATTGCCAAAATTTTTCTGATCCGCGGAAAAACATGGCCGCCAGGGCAGAAGATAGTTTAACATTGGACCCTATGGGAAAAACGCATTATTGACTATGTCCTCAGAAATGACTGAAGCAAATTGAACCAAACTTTACAGGAATGATGTATAGAAGGTCCTTTACATAGATTGTCAAAATTTTTCTGATCCGCCAAAAAACATGGCTGCCAGCGGAGAACATAGTTTCACATTGGACCCTATGGGAAAAGCATATATATGCTATCTCCTCTGAAGCTAGTGAAGCAAATTGAACCAAACTTTACAGGAATGATGTATAAAAGGTCCTTTACATAGATTGCCAAAAATTTTCTGATCCACCAAAAAACATGGCCGCCAGCGCAGAAGATAGTTTAACATTGGACCCAATGGGAAAAGCATATATATGCTATTTCCTCTGAAGCTTTAGAAGCAAATTGAACCAAACTTTACAGGAATGATGTATAGAAGGTCCTTTACATAGATTGCAAAAATTTTCCTGATTGGCCAAAAAACATGGCTGCCAGCTCAAAAGGTAGTTTAACATTGGACCCTATGGGAAAAACACATTTTTGACTATGTCCTCAGAAATGACTGAAGCAAATTGAACCAAACTTTACAGGAATGATGTATAGAAGGTCCTTTACTTAGATTGCCAAAATTTTTCTGATCCGCCGAAAAACATGGCCGCCAGGGCAGAAGATAGTTTAACATTGGACCCTATGGGAAAAACGCATTTTTGACTATGTCCTCAGAAATGACTGAAGCAAATTGAACCAAACTTTACAGGAATGATGTATAGAAGGTCCTTTACATAGATTGTCAAAATTTTTCTGATCCGCCAAAAAACATGGCTGCCAGCGGAGAACATAGTTTCACATTGGACCCTATGGGAAAAGCATATATATGCTATCTCCTCTGAAGCTAGTGAAGCAAATTGAACCAAACTTTACAGGAATGATGTATAAAAGGTCCTTTACATAGATTGCCAAAAATTTTCTGATCTGCCAAAAAAAACATGGCTGTCAGCGCAAAAGATAGTTGGACTTTATGGGAAAAACACATTTTTGACTATGTCCTCAGAAATGACTGAAGTAAATTGAACCAAACTTTACAGGAATGATGTATAGAAGGTCCTTTACATAGTTTGCCAAAATTTTCCTGATCTGCCATAAAACATGGCTGCCAGTGGAGAACATTGTTTCACATTGGACCCTATGGGAAAAGCATATATTTGCTATTATTTCCTTTGAAGCTACTAAAGCAAATTGAATCAAACTTTACAGGAATGATGTATGGATGGTTCTTTACTTAGATTGTGGAAATTTTTTTTGATCTGCCAAAAAAGATGGCTGCCAGCACAGAACATAGTTTAACCCTATGGGAATAGCATATATTTGCTATCTCCTCTAAAGCTACTGAAGCAAATTGAACCAAACTTTATGGGAATGATGTATGGAAGGTCCTTTATTAGATTAACAAATTCAAATTGCCCGTTTCATTTACAATTAAGGCAAAACACTTTTAAAATCTCGGAAGCTGAAATTTCATTGGACAATAAATGTTACAACAGTGGCTCATTCACATATGCCCCTAAACTGTGTTTCCTCAGATCTCCCACTCCGAGCCTATATCAAAAATGGGGGAGCAAGTGAGAGATGTGATTTTAATCAGATTGAAAAAAAACTGTGAATGGTACATATAGTTCTACAGTGATTTCCTTAGCCATTCTGTCTGATATAAACAGTGCATTTTTTCATCACTGGAATACAAATTTGCTTTAAAAGCATTTTAGTCAGGTGAGCGATACAGGCTCAGCCACACTGAGCCTCTGGTTTTTAACTTCATTACATTATCACCTTCCATATTACTGTAAGTTTTCAAGAGGATAAAAACAGTTCAATCCAATATCCAAGATTGTATAATATTAGTTGCAACATTGTTCTTTAAGAAATGACATTCTGATCATGGTATTTCAAGGGGTAATGAAAGATAGTGTGGCACGTGCCAAATTGAAATACCATGAGCAGAAATGTCATTTCTTACATTTACAACTCTTTCTTTTAATAAATATTTTGTACCTTGGTGCTATTTTTTCCATATCTGCGCGTGTGATATAGAGTTTTTAGCCATACAAGATCAGCGCATGTCACATAACCATGCGACTCCCTGTGTAGGACATGGCGTAATATTGTGGAAAAATTGATGCACATCAAGGGTCATGACCCCCATTGTCTTTCATTGGGAATTGCAATACAATTGCTTCTGTATGTTTCATCGAAGACAAGTACAGTCATATTATAAATATATCTCTTTACATTTTGGACAGAATGAAAAAAAGTCAAAATACTTTGTCCTCTTTCAAAGTAAGTTCTTGCGTATTGATGGGTTAACTTGTCAGGATACATGAAGGTATTTCTTAAATCTACTGGGTACATAAACACATGCAGTGTTTTACAATAAAACAGGCTGCACATTGACCAATAGGCCACATGGATGTTAAACTTTGACAATCACCATTACTGTAAAAGGTCTAAAAAAAGTTTAATTATGATAAATGGACATGGCAACAAGGTATGCAAGTAACACAGAATTAGACACTCAAAGTTAAAAAGGCCAAATTAGTGCTTTTTTAAGGGTGACAAAAATATTTTGTTGGGTTACATCACCACATGAACCCTGTCAAACATTTATGAACTCTGAACTACAAACCTTGTAATGTGCCAAAAACTTGTATAACTTACATCTTAGCAGTCTAGATTTTATGAAAATTGACTTGATCTATTTTAGGGTTGGCTAAATTTTGAGTATAAACATCCACCTCGACTAAGAGCAACAGCTGATCTTCCTTACCAGGTCCAGACTATGTTACAGAATGGAAACATAGTGGCTACAGTCAAAATTAGAGAAACAGGGGTATGTATGTTTACTTGTTTATCATCAAATTTATGTTGATCAAATATAGGTTTCAACCATTATTAATCAGTAGTAGTCAAATTCTCAAAATTTGTGAAAATATTTAAGGTACATGTATTTCGTTTTTACCAATTGTCTTAAAAAAAGTTTCCTTTTGAAAAAAATACCTAAAAATTAGTATTAAATGGCAATTTTGACTACCACGAATGTAAACGTAGACAATTTAATTATTTTCTCAGATGATAACCTTCAAAATAGTCTTAAAATCACATACTGCACATTGATTTAGTTTATTTGGTTTATGTTGCTCAGTCTGTTTTAAGCGCTTCTGATTCTCAGCATCCTCTGTAGCAGCCACAGGTGGCCAACTCTAGTTTACAGAGATGTCTTTAGCATGCATTGAGACACAGGTCCTCAGTTTGAGTCTCATCTAAAAGACTACTGAGTAACAAGCTTTATACAGCTCTAGTGGCAGGAGATGAAAATCACCTCAGTAAATTTTCAAGTTCTGAGTGGTTTGAACCCACAACTCTTGATTTTGAAAGCCAGTGACAGTACCACTCAGCCATGTCTACCCATAAAAAAAATAAAATTGATTAATTATCTCGTAAGTTTGGATTTTGTCTGACTTGTCACATATAAAACTAAAATGTAGATTTTGTGTACATTTTAGATATCATCTTAATCAGAAACTTATATATAGAGACAAAAATCTTAAAATTGATATAAATATGCCCCATAAGTATGGTTTTTACCTGCAATGTCAAATAGTTTCAATAAAGCCAGCAAGGTGACAAATGTTGTCTGCTACTTGTTTGGATTGTGATTATGTCTGCCACCTACTTCACTAAGTTTACATTTTGTCAATAAGTTTTTGCAAGACATATTATTCCATACTTGCTGCCTAATTTAAGAAGTTTGTCTGTCCTTCTATCTTTCCGTTCATCCCAAATTCTTGTCTGCATAACTTCTCCAAAATTATGGAGCACCATTTTACGAAAATAGGTGTAAAGTATCAACATTGATAGGTGATGTGCATATCGTTAACCCGAGTCGGTTTGCTCATTTTCCGGGAAACTATTGCCCTTTAACTTGCTGGCAGGGTTTCTAATTCACTGAATTTACTTGTTATGACATATATGTTTACTTTTCAGAATTCATATAAGTTGAAAATATCAGCGGACAGTTATCCATTACAACTTGTTGACCTAGCATTGCAAAAATGGGCCTCAAAAACTGGCGAAAGAAAAAAGAACAGTAATGATTTTATCCTAAAAGTTATTGGCATGGAAGATTTCCTTTACAAGGACCATCCACTGAAACAGTTCAAGGTTTGTTTGTGTAAAGCAGTTCTCCTGCGTACCATTTGACCAACATCCTGTATTTTGTGTGAACATTCTAGAAAATGAGGATGTTGCAAATCTGTTGAGTAATTTAATTTTCATGCTAAACTGTCAACTGCTTTGGTTCCAAATCCAATGCGGTAATACTAAATAGTTCTACACAAATATTAGTTAGAATCTTCTTTCTTCACATTTTGCACTGCAAATTTATTTTTATGATTACTGCTAATATTTTCTACACCAAGGGCTTGGTTTTTTTTTTTTTCACTTAAACCAGTTTTAGTTTAAATTTTAGGTTTCTAACTAGCTTCAAAACTGGTTTTGTTTTGAAAAAATGAACAGTTTCTTTGTAAAAACAAAATAGCACTTAAGAAACAAGTCCCTAAAACAATAATTTTAATAGAAAGGATGAAAGATGGCCACGGGGATAACACAGATATTTTTATACTTGCTAGCAATAACAGAAAAATTCCCTTTTGACTGCATGTTCATTAGGGAGATGCAGTATTCCCCGTGTAATGAATTATCTTGATACTGTTCATAACCGTGATGATGAGGAATTTCAGTCCTCACATTTTCACAACAATTTCTTACATCAGTTTTCTTATTCATTGCCACTGTTAATTTGAGAGTGAAACTGTATACATGTATAATAATTAATGTTGGTTTACTTTTGATGTTTCAGTATGTGTATAGCTGCTTATTAAGAAATGTAGCACCAGAGTTTTGGCTAATGAGGTGCCAAGAATCATTAGGTAGGTTTCTGTTTATGCTGATATGATGTGTTGTTACAATAGACCATTTCACAATTTGATGGAGTTTAGTTGAGTAATGGTGTTTTACATCCCAGTCAAGAATATTTGACTGCCAGCTATAGGCGAAGTTTCAGAAATTTTGCCTGTGCATTGGCTGTTGGTATACAGTAGGGTTCTTAATGTCCTTTGCCTACCGTGACATGAAACCTCATTTATTTTAAGTTCCCATCTGAAATAACTGTGGGTTTCATTTTGTTATGCTAAGTGCTTGGTGAAAGATCAGTCACTACCCACTTTCAAGTCTTGGGTGTAACCCAAACAGGGTTTGAACCAACGACCTCCCTCCTTATGGAGCCAGCACTCTGCCAACTGAGCTACCACAGAGGTTTGATGGACTTTATCTAAATGCATTTTATGGCATTGATTAGATCCCATACCTTTGCAAGCTAGTTAACTAGTGTTATAAGTGTAAATCAAATTAATTTAAAATTGTACATGTCTATTCTGAACACCTGCCTATATAAACTGCATCCATGTCTGGTCTACATGTACATGTATTTGAGCAGGTATATTGAAGAAATTTTACCATTAAATATGATCATGAATCTTATGACACTATGATATTTTAGCTTGAATATGGCAGGTTTTTCAAAATCAGTACAAGTAAAAATTCTGAGATTGAGATCTAGCAGGACAGGTTTTAAAAGGCTCAAACTCTTCTATGCCCTTGAGATTCTGGAACATATAAGATGTATGGTGCATGGGAGAGAGTAAATTGGTAAAAGTTGCTTAGCTATATCTGTATATACAGACATTGTTAAAAAATGAATGAAAACAAATAAGTACATCTGAAAGTGTTTAATGAATTAATGTTGAAGTGAATTTTGTGATTTCAGAGCAAGACAACAATGTTGATAGGAATTCATTATCAGCACCAATATTAAGATCGGCTGTGACGTCTCCTGTAGGGACCACCAATAAGTCTATGAAGAAGAGACCCGACAGAGACAAGCTTGTGTGGGATATAGATCAAAAGTTCCAGTTAACTATCCAAAGTATTGATAAAATTGGACTACCAGATAATACTAAGGTAAGTGATGTCCAATCAGATGAAAATAAACCATCATTAATGGAAGAGACACAGTGCCAAGCAGTTTGATAATTTTATCCGAGCCCTGGAATTGAAGCTTTTACCTAATGTCAATTTTTCAGTATAGGAGAACTTTAATTTAGCGCCATCTTTTGTTCAGTCAAATTTTGACATTTTAATGGGGTTGGCACTAAATTGAGAATAACTTATAATGAAAAACACAGAAGAAAGAGATTTTGGTACTGGTACTACTATGGTGAAAAGTGAGGCCAAGTTATCAAGGGGTAAAATAACAAAGTTTTACTGTATTTTCCGTTCGATATATCAGTACTTAGTGTGTTGTTTAATGTATCTTTTAGGTCAAATTATTCGCTGGTTTGTACCATGGACCTGAGTTACTGGCTACTTGTAACACAACAGACAAAATAGTACAGGAAAGTCAAAATGAAAGTGTATGTAATTGGAAAGAAGTCCTGACCTTTGACCTGGCAGTACAAGATCTTCCTCAGATGTGTAGATTGTGCTTCGCCTTACATGTGAAGAAGAAAGGGGTAAGGAAGTGTCAAATATTGTAAAATGATTATTTATGCTAGTGAAAATTTTTGCAAACCCGTAGTGTTGGCATTTTGCAAGGTGAGGTATTTTGCTATTTGCCCATTCTTGAGATATGTAGCATATGAAACATGACACATTTTAATTTTCATGAGGGAATATTTACACAAAATGATGTTGTTGGCAATTTTAAAGGGAGATTATTTTCACACTTTACCCATTACTTGGGGTTTGTAGTACGGGTATATAAAACATGACTAATCTTCATTTACACAAGTGAAAAATTTTAGTGATTTTTTCTAATTTTGAAATTGTATTTGTTCCCATGTTCAACTGCTCTCCATACTTTTGGAGCTTTGATCTGTTAAGAATTTGTGTTTAGATTATCCTATTTTGTCTTTTAAGTTCACAGTTGATTGGTTTCATGCCAACTTTGAGGTAAGTTAGATGTAGACTTAAAAGTTTTCTAAAACTTTGACAGTCCAACAACCGTCACTTTTACATGCATAGATCCTGTCCCTTAACTTTTCAACTGCACTGTAAATACACTATTTTGAAACATGCCAAGGGAAAAGTCTCATAATATAAAGCAAGTTCTATCCAGAGATACAACAATTTGAGTTGGGATCCATAGGTTGCTTCAGAAAAGAAGTTAAAATAGTAATAAATGCCAAAATGTGTGAATTTAAGGGCCCAAAATATTATAGGAGCCTTGAGTTACTGAACCCCCCAGTTATCATAATTCCTGTATATCACTGATGAATCCCTAAGCTTGTCCGTTTACTGTTTCATGGTTCAGTAACCTTACACAGTTACCCTTTTATATAGTCACTTTTGCACACATATCCTTTCTGCATTGGAATTCATGTAAATAAGGAAATTTCACACCAGTTCATTTTCACGAGAATCGTCATTTCAAGATATTCACATACTTTTATTTTCACTTCATCTAATGTTGATCTTTCAACTGATGATTAATTATATCTAATAAAATATCCATGAAAGTTTTATTTTTCTGTCCTATGACTTATGAATTTACTCAAAAATAAAACAAATGCAAATACATATTTCCTCTTCCTTCAAGGGTATTTAATATTGTCAGTTTGGGACAGATATGCCTTCTGAATTAAAATTTCATACAGTCTCAAAATAACAGATATCCTTTCTGGAGGGGGAGGGACTGTGACCATATAAAATTTGAAAATAAATTGACATATCGCCGGCCATGCCTATTATGTTCCGACACTGGCCACCATCATGGTACCAAAGCAGTGTTATGGCAACTAATGACATACTAGTGTCATTGATGTCATTAAACGACACAATTGATTCTGAGTTTTCATTCTTTTTGCGTTTTATTTTAAGCATGCCGAGCCTTTGTCAGAACATTGTGGGCGCGGCTAGTGATCTGTCAATTCTGAACTTAAATGAACTATGAGTCAATTTACATGTATATTTGTATGTTTTAGGACACAGCACTAGTAGCTTGGGTTAATATTCCAGTATTTGACTTCAAATCTCGACTTTTGAAAGGAGAGTATAAACTCCCTATGTGGCCTAGAACGGAACATCAACACATGGACGATTCCTGCTACCCAATAGGTAAGTCTGGATAATTTTGAATGGGACATTAATACATGGTTGATTAAAAAATAACCAACATTTACTCAGGGTATATCTTCCATTAATACACAGGCCAGAGTAGACATGCTGAAGAATGTATCACTAGGTGGTTTTGCCATCAAGCACCTTCACTGATGAGTTCTCAATATAAGTAAAATATTCTTGACTGTGACATAAGACTACATTCAATCAATCAATCAAGATCTGCATACTTAAACTTGCTTAAAAATCATGGAGTCTATCAAATTTTATGCCAGTCATAGTTCATTAAAATGTATGTGACTTTTATTTATGGTTTATTATCTCCCGCCTTTTGAAGAAAGAGGAGTATATTAAATACTAGTGTCCATCCGTCCGTTCTTCCTTCTGTCCATCCAAAATTCTTGTCTGCATAAATTCTCCGAAACTATGAAGCACTATTTCATGAAACTTGGTGCAAAGTATCAACATTGATAGGAGATGCACATATCGTTGACCCGAGTTTGTTTGCTCATTTTCCTGGGAGTTATTGCCCTTTCAACATAAGTGTTCATAAAAAAAGAACCTGCTGGCAGGAGATCCTAATTTACTGGATTTACTTGTCACATTAATGAATTTTTATTATTTCCAGAAACTGTATCTGTAAATCCACTAGGAGAAAATATTTTCAACATAAGTGTTTATAAAAAAGTAACCTGCTGGCGGGGGACCATAATTCACTAAGTTTACTTGTTACATTACTAAATTTTTATTATTTTCAGGAACTGTATCTATAAATCCACTAGGAGAAAATGTCTCGTCTATTACATTTGTGGTGTCTGATTTTAATCATAAACATGGACATATACTGTATCCAGGTATAGAAAAGGTATGTATAAATACTTGTAGTTTAACAGACACACCCATTCTGAACTTGTGCATTGGTTTTCATATCAGTTTTGTTTTATGCCCAGGCTTCTGATCATCGTTTCCCCCACTGCTTACCCATCTTTTGATTTCTCTGTTCAACAAAACATTCAACCATTTGACTATCTATTTACTCATCTGTTCATCCATCTTTATACTTGTCTGTTCAACCAAACATCTGAATTATCACAGATATGCAAAAGTATTTCCAATAATGAATAGGCTCAAGTATGTGAACAATATCAATCATTATTTAAACTTATTGGATTTTCTATGAAAATAACCCATTACGAGTAATTCACTGTTGCAAACAGTAACATTGAGAGCAGTCAATAGTTTTTGTATATTACCAAAATATGAAGATCATACATATAAATTAATAAAATTTCATTAAGCTGAAACACATTGTTATATCACGGCAAACTAGTTTAATGGGGGTATATCAGCCTGTCTGTCCGTGTAAAAGTGTTGGCCAATATCTTATAATTGCTTTAGACAGCTTATGAATAATCTTCATGATGTAATGATGTGTCATGACCTTCAATCAAGAACATGTTGGAAAGATCAAGGTTGAGGGAAAACATTAAGTTTTGGGGGGGGGTTATTTGGCTCTCAAGAGACACTTCTAGATTTAAAATTCATAATTTAATAATAAAACTATTTTTGCCAATATTTTGAATTTGGTAATCATTAAATAATTCAATCAAGATTGAACAACTGGGTCGAGAGTGGTTAAGTTTTTATCAAAGTATTTTTATTTTTTAGGTGTTACAATGTGCCAATGATAACATGGAAGAACCAGGTGTGGCAGGATCACCAGTATGTA
This sequence comes from Anadara kagoshimensis, assembly GCA_021292105.1. NCBI lineage: Eukaryota > Metazoa > Mollusca > Bivalvia > Arcoida > Arcidae > Anadara > Anadara kagoshimensis. The sequence goes on from CM037870.1 coordinate 3,794,824, forward strand.
TTCATAATTATTTATTATTACTGACCAGTTTTTTTTTTTTTCAAAGCCTGAGTCAGGAAGATAACACCAACTGTATTTCTGTATTAAACAAGGCATTGGTGTATAATGTTTAAGTTTTTGGTTAAAAGTTGTTTTGAAGGACTAGATGTGAAGTCAGGCTATGCTGTTCTGACAGCTCGTATTTTAAAGTGATTCATTGATTGATTGAAGGAGGTTTTATGTCCCAGTCAAGAATATTTCGGTAATATTTAGACATGGTCAGCTATAGGTGAAGTTACAGAAATCTTTACTTATCAGTGTGCTAATTATAAGGGCAATGTGCAGGGAGGGTTCTATGCATACACACCTACCACGACGCCACACTTTAGTTTTGAATGTCTCTTCTGAAATACCTGTGACTTTCATTTCAACTTGCATTAAAATTGAACAATCATTCTAAATATTTAAGCTGTAAGTCAGATTGTACCTACATGTACATATGTTTTTGTAGAATTGGAGGCCCAGTAAAACCCATTTACTACAGTTAGAGAAAATCCTGGAAGAAGATGTCATGACAACCTACCAGCTGGCGGAACAAGATAAAGAATTATGTTGGTTGCTAAGATACGAATGTCGTGACCATTTCCCACACGCTTTACCTCTAGTCTTATCATCTGTAAAATGGGACAATCACATTGATGTAGCCAAGGTAATTTTAAATAAATGAAATAAGTTTTAGCTCGACTGGCTATATGCATGTGTCCTTGCATGTGTGTGTGTGTGTGTGTGTTTAAACCAACTTTTATTCTCAGTTAATGACATTCTTGATTGTCTTACCATAACATTTTATGAAAGTTAAATTTCCCTATATTGGCTATAGCTGAATATTTGGTATAAATAATACCATTTTCTGAAACGATCCCTAGCGATTAACTTTCATGATTATTTTGTCTTTATTCAATACATGAAAGTTAGTCAAATGCAAATAAAAGTGATATACGGTATCTCTAACTTCTAGGTAAAATGAAGTAAAATTTGGTGTGAAAGTCAGTAGTTAGAGAAGATTAAAGTTTGTTCATGATGGCTGGATCTGACATCCAAAATCTTCTGAAACCACTTGGTTCAGAATTTTACATGCTCTTAGATGACTATGATTTTCTGTTTCAGATGCAAGCTTTACTACAAACATGGAGCAAACTTCCTGTAGATCAGGCTTTAGAACTGTTGGATTTCAATTTTCCTGATCATCATGTCCGTAAATATGCTACGGGTTGTTTAGCACAATTATCGTAAGTTATATCTAAATCTTGCTTGAAATTTATGTCGGTCTAAAACCAGAAATAAAAAAAAAGCACAATAATATCTTTTACTTGATCTGTTGATCTGCAGTGTCCATGTTGTCATTGCTTCTGGTGTGTATAAAAGTTAAACCAAACATGGAAATTTCTGGAATTCAAAGTGCCAATATATCAATTTTTCTACAGCTTGTACCAATGTATATTGTAGTTCTAACTATATCTATTATCATTTATTGATATATCAACCAGTTTCCATGTGATAATATGGTTTTTTTTTTGTTTATTTTTAATTTATAGAATATCATGAATCTGTGATTTTGTGACTAAAAGATAGAATTCCAACTATTACTGTAATATATAACTGTTTTATATTTTGTAGTGGGACAAGCTATTTCAATACATGTTACAGTTATATGGTCTGTAACCATGTCTATTACTGTTAAGCAGTGATTCTGTGACATCTAGATAAAATTCCATCTATTTCTCTAATATTTACCTATTTATATTTTCTAGTGGAGATGAGCTGTCTCAGTACATGTTACAGTTAGTCCAGGCGTTGAAGTACGAGTCACATTTATATTGTCCACTAGCCATGTTCTTGGTGTCCAGAGCTTTAGAAAACCAGCACCTTGGACATCAGCTGTTTTGGTTACTGAAGTAAGTACATGTACATGTATATTCGAACCTGTCTTAAAGGCCAACTCTATACAAGGGCCACCTGCTTATAAAGTCCACTAGAACCATATCTCATTTGTTCTTTATTCATATTATTTGAACCTGTATATAAAGACCATGTTCCCATAAAGACCACTTTTACTGGTTTCCTTGGGTGGCCTTTATAGACAGGTTTATCTATACTATAAATCAAGAAATTTTCACATCATTTTATTTTCACGTTAATTAAAACAACAGTTGGAAGAGTGGAGTGGAATAATGGTGTTTTATGCATCAGTCAAGATTCTTTAACTTATATTGAGAAGGTCATTTCATGGATGGAGAAAGCTATGACCTTTGACAACCGAACTGACAAACTAACTCACACTAGAGATTTATCCTGAGTGGGATCTGAACCTATACGGTGAAAGACACTGTGTTTTCCCATACTTCACCGAGTTATTCCGTTGGTTGCTAGATGTAAGATATCTCTATCTTACACCCCCTGTGTAAGTTAAGCTACACACACTGTGACGTCAAAAGATAATCATATGCAGAAATTGACATTGTGTCATTGCACATAGCCATGTAGGTTTGATTACGTCAAGAAATTTTAAAATACTTACAGATTTAATATAACAGTGTTTTGTATGTATGGGAGATAAAGAATCAATCACTACCTGTTGTGTGAGATAGAGAAATCGTAACCGGAGATCTAATATTTTTGTCCAGAACTAAAGCTCGTTCTGGACAAAAATATTAGATCTCCGGTTAAGATTTCTCTATCTCACACAACAGGTAGTGATAGATTCTATTAATCTATAGGCATGTGCTTTAGATGACTTGGTAATCAAGGCCCTAGAGGAGTTGGAAGAGAAAAACTGGTTATAAATTTGTAACCAGCAGGTGTAGCTAGCTAAACAGAATGTGCTTACCTTTTCGGACCACTAGGCCTCACCTCCATGGTAGAAGTTTATTTTGCTTTTTGGATTGTGATTTGAACATGGATCAGTATTTGTGTTTGAGTCAATATATATTTTTCTTTTTTACAGATCAGAAATGCATGAGCCATCCGTTACTGTTAGATACCGGTTGATAATAGAAGTGTATTTAAAAGCTAGCTGTGATCACCTGGCTGTCCTCAGCAAACAGCAGGAAGCATTAACAAAGTTAGAAGCTTTAAGTGCAATAGCAAAGGCGTCACCACAGGTTTGTTACTAATTAAATTGATATTCATTGAATTGTAAATATACGGTATATCTGATACTTTAGGTAACTTCTGGGAAGAATTTTTTAAATCATACTATTTTATTATATGGCCAATGATTTTGCCTTTTTCTGATTGGTTGAGAAGGCATTTTGCGAGCCTGATAAATCGTTTTATTCACCATGCAATAACGCACACAACGTTTTTATGACGTAACAATGGGCAAGTTCACTGCGCAAAAACGCACGTGACGTTGTGTGACGTAACAATGGGCAAGTTCACCGCGCAAAAAAATGCACGCGGCGTTATATGATGTAACATTGAAAAAAGAAAAGGACACTTTGTACGTTTTGTACTATAAAACATAAAAATATGGTGATAAAAATCATTCGTCATATAATAAAGCAATTATTGACTATCGATTTGGTAAACAAAAGGATTTATCAACCTCAAAAACATAATATTCACCTCGGCCTACGGCCTTGGTAAATATAATGTGTTTGAGGTTGATAAATCCTGATGTCTACCGCATCAAAAGTCAATAATTGTATATTAATCATTAATATATATATATGTATAATTATTTAATGTGTTCAACCTGTGATGATGGCTTTTCTCTTTTTTCCTATTTTTCTTTTCTTAAGTGGAGTAGTATTTAATTTTTACTTTGGAAGGGCAATTTAAAATGTTTAATTTATTGAATTTGTCTATAAGCAATGTGATATTTAACATGTTTTCGGGTGAGCAATAAGGTCCATGTACTTGTTTATTTCTGTATAGTACAGTCCAACCTGCCTGAAAGGCCACCTCTATATAAGGGCCACCTGGTTATAAAGTCCAGTAGAAATGTATCCCCATATAATTTGAACCTGTATATAAAAACCATCTGTCCATAAAGCCAGTTTTACAGGTTCCCTCGGGTGGCCTTTATAGACAGGCTTGACTGTATGCTCTTGTGTATATTAAAATTTTCAAATTTAGTTTGTTTATGATTATTTTGTACTTGTATTTCTTTGAAAAAATAGATAAAAGTGAAGGTGAGACTGTGTGTAGTTTTAAGCTGTGTGACGTAGAATTTAGGACTTTAGAATTTCTAGCTTTTTGGAAATAACGATGTTAATTTATTTAACATGTTTGACATGATTGGTGTTTTGACTAATTATTCCCTGTTTGGTCAGTTCTTTGTTCCTTTTATTTATTCATTTCATAAAACCATTTGAGGCCGCTGTGGCCTAATGGATAAGACGTCAGTCTTCAAATCTAGGGTCTCTCACCGCTGTGAGTTCGAGTCCCGCTCGGACCACATGTGGGAAAGTGAATTTTCCTTGTAAAAGTGAATTTTCCTTGCCGTTGGCCTTTACTGATTCACCTGGTATCAGTATAATGGACTGGGGGAGTGGTACGCTTGTCTGCGGCGTACTGACTCTGTGAGCTAGCACGTTAAAGTCGCCCTGAGTGCGCGCTAGTACAAGGCAGACCATACAACACACTCGCACTTCACATGCATACACAAAATAGTTCATAGATTAATCCATAGAGATTAATAAAATAGTTCTCGTCGCGAATAGCTGAAAAATTGCTGATGTGACGTTAAGCAACATTCAACCAACCAACCAACCATAAAACCATTTGAACAAACAAAAATATGATAGTGAGGTAGGCACTTTGATTTAATAAAGTTTAAGTGTTACTGCAGTTGTTGTTAACTTGAGTTGGTTTGCTTATTTTCCTAGGAGTATTTGCCCTTTAGTGCAAATTACAAAAACGTGCCTACTGACAGGGAATCCTAATTCACTGAATTTGCTTTTTTCTGAATTATAACAATTTGTTTACTTAGCAGGCAATATAGACACTCTAAATCTTTAATAGTTTATAAACACATTATATCATCATTCATTCACAATAATAATATCATCACATGTGGCACTCATTTTAGTTAAAATTTATATCCATATTTATATAAGCTTTCCCTTCACTTGTGGAATATCACACCAGAGGCCCATTCAATAGTGTGTATGTATGTTTTCACTTTCACAAACATACTGTTTAACCAGCTGTTTTTGCAAGTGCACATGGTCAGTTTCAGTCACTAATAATAAGCGAGATTCAAGCGTCCAAAAGACCTATTTCAAAGAGGTTTTAGTAAGTGTTTAAACCAGCCGATGGCAACATGCATTTCTGTTTATATATCAATGCATGTGTATTAGTGTCATTCAGAATGGCTGTAAATGATAAAATTATTTTAAACAATTTCACAGATGACTGATATTATTTATTTGGGCATTTGTAATCCAGTCACTGTCTGTGTTCAAATCTAAGAGAGATAACTGATAAAGCATCTCTGATTATGATGACATAGCTACTGTTCAAAAGACACACAAATTGCTTGCTAGAGCACTTTGGAAAGTTAAAGCATTATCAAACACGCCTAAGGTAGTTTGGTTTGACAGTTTTTCCACTGATTTTTAACTTTCATCCCCTTGAAATATTCTATATCATCACATTTTCGTGTGACTTATATCCAGAAGTTTTTTGTTTCAACTTTTATAGGAGTGTATTAAGGCTACAGTACATTCATAATCATGGATTTCACTGTTTGAATTTCATGTCACATACTGTTTAAAAATTACTTGATTTTTTTCTTGTGTTTTGTTTTGTTTTTGTTTTTGTTTGAAAAGTGCTTGAATTTGAATTTGAATGACAAAATGTTTGATCCTATTGTGTTACTATAATGAATTGTTTGATATGGTGGGACTTAAAGTTCTATGTGTAACTATGCATGTTTGAGCACTCTCTAAAATAGTGTTTCAAATTGTTTGTGGGACCAGGGTCATTACCTCATAACTTGAAAATGACACATAGTTTGTTATTATACCTCACAGAAAATTATTAAACTATCATTGGTCAGTTTCTGATTATGTGTTGTGAAACAATGCACAATGTTTAAAACAGTGGTCAACATTGCCATGGGATATTGCAATGTTCACTGCTCGGCGTGGCTCACAGAAACTATCGAGTAATCTGTTATTCTACTTCTGTCTGTATATCCCTCTATTCTGATTTGGAGCACCCAAACACCTGTCCCGAATTCTTCCTAGTCAATATTCCAAGTTGTCAGAATAAAACGTAAAATATAGCACCTTTTTTTTTTGTTTGGTATTATAAAGTAAATAGCACCCTTGGTTGAGGGAAATATAGAAGATTGTACCCCCCTGGGAACTTTATCTCCCCCAACTACATATATTAAATCAAGTGCTAGATTAACATGTGATAGTGTCCATACAGTGTCTAACAAAGTTTCAACACCAGACCCATGTAGTTGGTTGTTGGTTACAAGCATAGTAAAACCTCTATTTATCACTACCATTTGTTAAGTCATGTTTTTAGGGTTACGGTGGGGTTTGGCAATAAATTTAAGGGAGACTTTTAAAAAAAAACTTAGAAGAAATGAATTTAGAAGAAATGAATTTTTGAAACTTCAAAATGGTGTAGTAATAAGCTAGATGACAAAGTTATTGAGTTGAGTTGAATTGAGTAATGGTGTTTAACGTCCCAGTCAAGAAAACTTCACTTATATCGAGACATCGCCAGCTATAGGCGAAGTTGCAAAAATTTTGCCTGTGCATTGCACTGATGACATTATACAGCAGGGGTTTTTATTATGCCAAGCTAACCATGACACGGAACATCTTTTAAAGTTCCCATCTGAGAGAATCATGACTTTTATTTCATAAGTGCTTGGCGAAAGAACCGTCACTATTCACTTTTAAGTCTTGGGTGAGACCTGGTGTGGGGGTTTGAAACTCATGACCTCCCACATACAGAGCGATCTCTCTACCAACTGAGCTAATGAAATTTAACTTTGCACATCATTTTTTTAGCATTATGATATTCCAAAAATCATTATTGTGACAGTCAAGATTATTTCATTGTGTAACTGTGTTACTTTGTTGTCGCTTATTGTAATTGTGTGATTCTGTTAGGGTATTTTTTATTTTTTAAAAACTGATATTTTAAGCAATGAATACAGAAAAGGTACCATGAGTAAAAACAACTAACATCTGGAATATTTGATAAAATGTATGATATCAAACACAAACATACTGGCCCATGTTCAAATCACAATCCCATAGGCAAAGTAAAACCTTTGTTTGTAGACTGTCATATGAAGTTAAACACGTGAACTTCCACCAGGGAAGTGAGACAAGGTGCTTTGGAAGGACAAGCAAATCCTGGTTACCTAGCCACACCCGCCACTTGTGAAATCAAAATTTAAAATGGAAGGAACATGTATTTTATTTATTCTTTGTTGAGCAAAATATACAAGATATGAAAATTTAAAAAAAAATTAAATATATAAAATATGAGGTTTTATTTGTAATATTTTTTTATTTGATTTTATAGAGAACAAACAAACCAAAACGTGTTGTAGAAGAACTAAAACATTTACTGAACCAGAAGTCATACACCGAATGTCTGACAGGGTTGTACAGTCCTCTGACACCATTGTATAAACTAGATGTTGTCCTGTAAGTATTAACACACCTACACAGAGAGAGAGAGAGTGAGAGGGGGGTGGAGTGTGTAGGTGAGGTTGTACAGTCCACTGACACCATTGTATAAACTAGATGTTGTCCTGTAGGTATTAACACACACACACACACACACATTTTTTGTAAGTACAAATGTATTAACTACTTGCATAGATAGAGAGGGTTGTTGTTGTTGTTGTTAAATTTAAAGTATATGAATTAAGTACTTGTGTCCATATGGACATGTTATTTACTTCAAGAGACTACAGGAAGTTGAGTTGCTATACTTAAAAGACATTTTATTTATAAGTTTACAAATGACAATGCATTTTGTTTTTATTATAAAAGTAAACCATTGAGAAAGAGAAAATCTTATAATTTTACAAATGACAATGCACTTTGTTTTTATGGAGAAAGAGAAAATCACCTACATGTACATGTATATCTTTCAGATGCCTATTTTAAATTTGTAATGTCTTTCTCTCAAATCTTAATGTAATTTAAAGGAAAAAAATTGCAATTGAAAAATACATGTATTTGAAAAAGAGAGACATACACAGCTGAAAAAAACATGTACTTGACTACCGGTAATAAGCAATGCAACTATTGTAAGAATATGACACAAGGCAACCAATAACATACAACATACATTTTTGTATTTAAATGCTTCACTGGATATACAAACTCAAAGACATTAAATGATCTATGTCGGTTAGAGAAATCTCAGCTAGGGTTTGAACATTTCAGAGTTGAGGCTTGCTAAGCTTTATATAAAATATGTAAACTAGAAAACTAAGAATTACCATTCGAAATGCATTGGAAATTTATAAATTTTGAAGACTGCATGGGGTGCCATTCCCCACAGGATGACATCATGTGATTGTCTGACTGTTGATTATGACATCAATAAAGGTCACATGGTCATGTGAGGTGTGTATCTGACATCAAATAAATCCCTATCTGCTCATCAGCACATATGGAAGAAATTGACTTACAGCTTTCTCAATGGGGGAAGCCCTAGCCTTTTTGTGTAACCTAAGTTGTAAGTTGTTCCAATTTATCATGCTTTCAGGATAGACAAGTTCAAGGTCATGGATTCCAAAAAGAAGCCATTGTGGATAAGGTGGAAGAATGCTGATGAAGAAGGACAGGATATCCCTATAATCTACAAAAATGGAGATGGTAAGATGAACATAGGTTCAAAATATAGTAATGTAGTTGTACAGTGGTACCACTATGGTAGCCCAGTTGATAGAATGCTGAGTGCATATGTGAGAGGTTGGGATTCAAATCCCGACTGGGTCTGACTAAGACTTGAAAATTGGTACGAGTGTTCTTTGGACAAAGTACTCAGCATTTAGAAATTAAAGTCCCAGGGTCCTTTGCGAAGAGACATTTAAAAAAACAAAGACTGTCATGGTAGGTGTGGCATGCTACCTGCATATTACCCTTAGTGCATTGCAAAGGTAAAAAAAAATTGCCACTTCACCTATAGCTGGTGAGATCTCTGTATAAGTGAAATATTTTTGGCTGGGATATAAAACCCCATTTAATCAACCATAAAGTTGATTAGTATACTGAACAAGTAATATAGTCATGAGTTTAACATGTATGTCAGGGCTCTACATTAACTTTTTTTGCCACTTGCAGTGCTTCAGATTGTCGGTGCGCCCGCGCCAATCCCGCATTATTTTAAAAAATGGCGCATAACATTTTCTTCTAATGGGTCCACGTGGCGCATGGTTTTTCTTAGCCAAATTGATCGTTAATAATTTCTTCCCAAAACTACATATTAGATTCCATGCGGTTTTCCGATTTGACTTTCTGTTTTCGTTTTCTATCGGTTAATCTCTAGCATCTTTGTTTATCTCATAATAAGCATGTAGACAGGACTCCCGACAAGCCCCTTCTCTTCGCTCTATGCGTCGGTTATTAACATTAATAATCAAAGGGGGAGAACTCGTAATAAAACTTTTTATGACCTCGGACGTTGTCCTTCATTTAATATGCTAGCGGCAACCATGGCTATGAGATGCAGACGACTCTATTCACATTTTTTAAAACAACACAAAGCGCAGAGAAGTATATACACATAAAATGAATCATGGAGTTGAAAGAGTTTAAAATATATCGTAAAGGTTAACAAAGTATAAATTAGCAAATGACAAGATCGCTTTTGGTGCATTATATGAAGATGTCAAGTGCCGACTTTCACTTTCAGTCACGTGGTCGTGGCATAACATTTAATTATGTGGCAAAACATGACCCACTATAACAAGAAATGACCCCTTGTTATTGGACCTGGTGGGCCCTTGTGGCCCACTATCTGTAAAAACAATCTGAAGCACTGCACTTGTCCTGTCAGACAAGTGAATATAAAATGCACTTGTCCGAACAGAATATTCACTTGTCTGACAATCAGAAATAAAATTTATTTTATTTTGATATCTTAGTGTTTATATTGCTTACTTTTCTGTGTGTGTGTGGTTTTTTTTTAAGGATTTGCAGTTATGCTGTATTTATTTTTCTCCGTAAATGTGCAGTGGCAGGTAGAGAAAATATGAATGAATTAAATATTTACTGCAATATTGATTCAACTGTCCAATTTAACGCTGAATTAATGAGGGACCATCTTCTGAAATGTTTGATAAAAAAGAAATTTGAACCTTTCCAAAAAAAACAAAAATCCAAATCTTTCTCTATAAAAGCCAATGGCCTTAGAAATTTATTTGGACTGCTCAAAATGTTCACTATCCAACATATTTGATGACATGATTTCTTGTGAATTTTGCAGTAATTGGTTTCATAACACATGTGTCGGTCTAGATGATGATTTCAGAGATAGTTTCATTTTCACGTGCCAAAATTGTCAATAATTCTATAACATACATTTTAATTTTCATGTCCAACAAAGGTGAACCGAAAATGATGGCACTTCCATAAACAGTAAGAGTATACATATCGCCATTGTTTATATCTATGATCTATTTTTGTTGACGAGACAAACTGCCGCACCAACAATACTCCTTGGTTATATAAGTAATCATGAAAAATTTAATAATAGTCTATCAATTATTATCATATTTAGAGGCTGTAAAAAGTTTATGACTCAAAATTGTATATTAGTGGAGATATAAAGCTAAAACCAACGTTCACTCGGGGAATTTTGCAAAAAGTACGGCAGTTCTGCCGCACCAATGTTTTGGTCAATATTTCAAAACATATAAAAAATTATAGAAAATCTAATTAGAATTAAATATAAATACCCATGCCCGATAAGTGTACAAAATTTTATTAAAAAATATTGCTTCTTTCTTGAGATATCTTTATTTATAGTGCGGGTACGGCAGTGCGGGTTACACTTTTATTTATAGTGCGGGTACGGCAGTGCGGGTTACACTTTTAGGTAGGTGCTGGATGTACCTAGAGAAACAAGAAGAAACTTTATGTTTTACAAGCGCACAGTCGATATTGACTGTGAAGCAGATTACGAAAGTTGGAATTGCCGAAAGGAGGACTGGCGATCTTTTCCATCGATTCTTTTCAAATTAAAATTTATTCACTTTAAATTTTAACTTGTCCCGTTGGGCAAGTAACATGGCTGTTGAACTTGTCCGACGGCACTTTTGACTGGTACCGGACAATCGGACAAACGTTAATGTCGAGCCCTATATGTCAGTACTGTAATCATGAGTTTTTTGTGAGTACTGTAGTTATACAGCGGATGAAAATATTGAGCATACTTAATCAGTATTGTAGTCATGAATATTGTGTTAGTAGTATACCAAGAGTAGTTGTGAGTAGACTCGGGAGAGTGAAGTAAGTAATGGTGTTCCATTAAAGATTCTTTCACTTACCGGTATATTGTGATGGTCAATTTTGGGATGGTGGAGGAAACCTAAGTGTTTGGAAAACCCATTAATCTTCGGCAAGCAAATAGACAAACTTTCTCACACTAGGATCTGCATTACCGGGAATTAAACATAAATGGGAAGAGGCAGTACATAACCTGTAAGCACAAGCTTTAGATCACTCAGTCCTGTAGTTTTATCTTAGTACTATAGTAATTGATGGATCGCCGGCCATGCCCACTTTGTTCCGACAAAGGGTCGACATGGTCGAATTAAACGCAAAAAGAATGAAAACTTGGCCTGAATTGTGCAGTTTATTGACGTCACTGACACTAGAAAGTCATTAGTTGCTGTGATGCTGCTTTGGTACCGTGATGGCGGTCAGTGTCGGAACATTGTGGGCGTGGCTGGCGATATGTCAATTGTAGTTATAAGTTACTGCAGTCATGATTTGTAGCACTGTAATTTTGAATTTCAGATCTAAGACAGGATATGTTAACACTACAAATATTACAGATCATGGATAATATCTGGTTAGCAGAAGGTTATGATCTCAGGTACGTTCAAATACAAATACACTGTAATAACTATATTTGTTTTTGTTATCCCCAAAACAAAGTGAGGGGGGCATACAGTGTTGATTTAATTTCTTCCCCCATGTTGTCTTACAGATAGACCTTTTTGGAAAGCTATTCAATAGATCTTTGTAGAACTTCACAAGAACAATCTTTGTGTGAAGTAGATGTGCCTTTGACTACTCATATTTTGATGATGCACATGACTGGGATAAAATTGATTTCCCAGTTGGTGTCGTTTAGGGACACTTAAAAAATGGCTTCCTATTTCATCTATAACCTGTTTCAGTTAAAGTAGAATGTAAGAAACAATTTGATGAAGAGTTATAGAGAAATTTTATAGGCCGGTTTCTAGATATGGGGCATATTATGGTTAGGCGTTGTCCGTTCTCTGTGTTTGGATATGTTTGTCTGTCTGTTATGTTTTTTCCAGCCTACTCTTTCAACATTGTTGAAAATATTTTTACTACACTGCCTGGATATACATGTGAGTTAAAGAATCTTGACTGGGACATTAAATATCATTACTCAAATACTTAATGATAAATTAATTCAAATGGTTAAATGCATTTGTTTTTGTGTAAACTAGCTTTTGAAATATATTTTGATGTTTTTTAAGGTTAAATGCATATGGTTGCATAGCAACAGGAAGGGAAGAAGGCATGATAGAGGTTGTCAAAGATTCCAGTACTATTGCTAATATACAGAAGAGTAAAAATTTCGGAGCATTTGCTAAGGAATCGTTATTTGAATGGCTCAAAGATAAAAATCCTTCAGAAGAAAGGTAAATATTTAACTTTAATACTCTTAATTTATATACTTAAAAACATATGTAATTCAAATACCCATGTAATTTATGCAGGTGATTTTCAGGTTAAAATTTAGTTTAAAAGATTTCTACTCCTGTAAAATAATACATGTACATGTTACAAGCTTACTTAAAACAGAAACCACAGACCATGATTTAAAACCTCACAAAATGCTTTTTTTTTCAAGAACTGTGAAAATTGAATGCCATGACGAGAATCAATAATTTCACAATACATTGAAACCTTATTATAATATCACCTCATCATTCCCTATTTTGAATTTTTAAGTCCTAAAGTCAAGTTCTTTTATTTGTTTCTTTACATGACTCTCCCTCAATTTATCACCAAATTCCTTTATAATGCCAAATTTTGTCTAAAAAGTTGTGATGATGAAATCAGGTTTTACTCTGATTTTCTATTTTTTTTTTCATTATTTGATCAGTTTAAACAGAGCTGTAGATGAGTTTACTTATTCCTGTTGTGGATATGCTGTGGCTACATACATCCTGGGTATAGGTGATAGACACAATGATAATATTATGTTAAAGGAAACTGGTCAGGTATGTCATATACTTAATATTTCTGTATAGGGTTAATAAGTTTGTTCTAATGCTGTTTAATGGCACATTAGCAATTTTCTAGCTATTCACTACAAGAGCAAATTTGTTTATCTCGAAGGAATTAAATTGATTGATTAATCTATTGATTTTGCAAAGCTTACCATGAAAATTTACACAAACATGCTCAAAGTCTCAAAAAGAAATAAGCAAGCACGGTATGCATCATATTCAACAGTGAGATCCATTGAGATTTACCATGGTCCCACAATAGCTTACACGCTGTATTTTATTTCCAGTAATTCTTAATTTGGTGTAAATGCATTGAAAAAAAATTATTTTATTTTGTTTTATTTTTCAGATTTTCCATATAGACTTTGGACATTTTCTTGGAAATTTTAAGAGTAAACTGAAAATAAAGCGAGAAAGAGTTCCATTTATATTGACAGATCATTTTAAATATGTCATAACAAAAGGTGGAACTTATAATGAAAACTTTAACAGGTGAGTGACCAGGCCCTAATTTCGAGGCCCTGCTTTCACAGTCATTTCTTAACTAAGATTTTTCCTTGCTTAAATCTGCTATTTTTAAGATACAATAAAACATGAATATAACGAATATGTTTAAACCAAATACATGCATTATGCGAAACCAAATATTAGGCCTGACCATGTCTCAATATAAGTCTATATGTAACCATATAACAAAGTTAAAAATAGAGTCCTCAGGGCTTCGTTATAAACATGTTTTACTGTATGCATAAAATTACATGTCAGTTGTCATATTGAAGATCACTGTAAGCTTATTGCATCTCTATTTAAATTTGTTGAAACTTGCAATATCGTGCAAATTTCAAATCAACTTGGGACCATATTTCACAATATCAGTTAAATAAGCCTATATTATTACCCAACCTCCTATATCAATAGTTATAAAGTATTTTAGCTGTTTTTAATTCCTTTAGAGAGACATCACATAAACTGTTTTATGTGCAAAATGAAAGTGCTTGAAATTGTCTTTTGCATCAACTTTTGAGCATTCCACTAACCCTGATCATGTCAGACAAAGTGTTAATAATGTTGATTTAAAGTTGTGTTAGATGCAGAAGGGAATATTTTGTCGGAAAATTGATTAATTAATAAAACAATTATTTCATGGGTGTTCTGTAAACAGACAAATGTATTGTCCCAAGATATCAGGGATGACCCCTGAAACTGTTGCCCAAGGCCCTTATATGAAATAACTTAATAATGTTGAGCTTCTTGCTCAGTCTATTTCAAGCATTTTTAAATGTAAGCGTCTTCTGTAGAGGCCATCGGTGGTCTTTTCTTTTTCGAACTCTACAGGTGACTTTGGCATGCACTGAGACACAAGACCCGGGTTTTGAGTCTGGTCCAAAAGACAACTCTAGTACTGAGCTTTTTATAACTCTAGTAAGGCACAAAATGAAAATCATGTCAGAAAATTTCAAAAGTCCTGAGTGAGGTTCCAACCCACAACTATTAACTTTGAAAGCCAGTGACAGTACCACTCCATCATGTCCACTCAAGCATATATCATGCCATGTCCATATCCATAATAGGGTAAGATATTTTTCAGTAGTTCTTTATGACGGGTTTATAATGAGTTTGTGATATTTTCAGATTTCAGGAATTGTGTGAGAATGCATATTTAGTGATCAGAAAGAAAGGGCAGCTATTGATGAGATTATTCATGATGATGTTACAGTCGGGAATTCCACAGTTGATGAGCGCCAACGACGTAGATTATCTTAGAGAGACACTCGCTCTTACATCCAGTGAACGTGATGCTCACATGAAATTTAGACAGAATTTTAAATTAGCAATGTCTAAAAATTGGACAACAAATGTGAATTGGGCACTTCACAATTTAGCCCATTAAGAAATACAGGTAGTGAAGTTTTAGCTTCATTGACTTTTAACATTTTGTTAGCATAATATATACTATGAAATCATTAATTTTCATGTGTCTCAATTTTTGTTGTTTTTTTTTTTCTTTTTTTTTTGTGGATACCCAGCTCCACATGTCAATGAAATGATATTCATTATAATCTCGCCTGAAACAGAAACTACAAACTGTGAGTTTACAATCCCACAAAATTGTATGTTTTCTTAGAACCACAGAAATTGGACACATCAAAAATAAAGGATTTCAAAGAACAAACTGTTATAGTGATAGGCCACAATAAAATATACCCATGGTTGTAGTTACCCAGTCCTAGCTAAGATGCATGAAAAAACAGTGGCAGTGACTAATGACCTGATTTAGGATTAACATATTATGATGAACCTATAAAAGTCATAGCTATTCCAAGCAATATGAATAATGTGTATAACCTAATTTTTCTAAAAAAGTACATTCTACAAATTCCACTCTCCCTTTTTAGCTCACCTGTCACTAGTCGACAGTGTAGAATAAAATGGAGCTAAATGCATATTATTCTCAGGTGAGCGTCAAGGGCCTCATGCCCCTCTTGTTTGCTTTATAAGGTTATGTTATACTCCTCATTATTCACATGGTTCAAGTTGTTTAGAAGATCTACGGTACATACTCTTGAGATTTGTGAAGTTTAAGTTATCTGGTAACTAGAATCACAAGGTATCTTTATTTAAGTACCAAAATTATCAGTGCAATATTAACTAGATGATGCAATGGAGTCTATAATGGAAATCAAAGTATGTGTATATATGGACATGTGAGTAATCGTGATTAGTACAAGATTGTGAATTAGGTAAAATTATATTTATTATTGAACTTATTTTATACAAGTAAAAATACGCAAATTTTTATTTTACTGATTTAAGAAATTACATGTATTCAGAAACTTTTGGTTTGTATAAGAATGGAGTTTTCGGCTGTGCAATGAGATAACCAATAATGCTTGTGTGGAACAAATATTTATTTTTATTGGATATGGAATTATATCGGTTCAAGTTTTCCAGTAAAAAAATGTAATTTAAACAACTCACAAGGTATGATTAATGTTTTCCAAAATGTTCTGCACAAACGTTAAGGAGTGTTGATCACATGGTACTGCGGTGAAAAACCCCATCGGTGAAGCTTTAATCAAGTAACACAAACTTTTATCTGAATGGTCTTAGGTTGAGGTATTGTATTTTGAAGTAGTTTTCTTATAAGTGAAATTATCTGTTCACTTTTAAACCTTAATTGGTGACGACTTTCATGCCATTATAAAGTTTTAAGTTGTATTTATATAACTTACTAGTCATAGAAAATTTTTGTGTTGCCATATATTTTAAGTTTGTTTTTTTCATCTACAAAGTGTTGCCATAGTAACCAAAATATTGTTAATTAATCCATTATATAAGTGCATGCTTTACCTCCTATGATTTCACACCTCCTTATTATGCTCTTCCATAACTTTGCCATTTTGCCTATTACCACATTATTTTGATGTCTGAAAATCAATTTTATTTTATTTTTTTATAAGCCTCACTTGGTTTATCACTGCGGTAGCTCAGTCGGGAGAGTGCTGGTTCCTTAAGTGGGAGGTCATGGGTTCGATCCCCGGCCAGGTCTGACCCAAGACTTGAAAGTGGGTAGTGATTGTTCTTTCGCCAAGCACTCGGCATTATGAAATGAAAGTGACGGTTCTTTCAGATGGGAACTTAAAATAAACGAGGTCCCGTGTCACGGTGGGCTTGGCACGATAAAGAACCCTGCTGTATAATGCCATTAGCGGAACGCACAGGCAAAATTTCTGCACCTTCACCTATAGCTGTCGACGTCTCGATATAAGTGAAATATTCTTGACTGGGATGTTAAACACCATTACTCAACTCAACTCTCACTTGGTTTATCATCATACCCCACTTATCTGACCTATTTCGACTCAACAAATGAGAAGAATTTAAGTTTTTCTGTAATGCCATACTGATTTTTGATTGAATAAAACAATTTAATGTTTCCATGGTGATGGAATTTGTTTACTTGTAGCATGTTGGATGTTTGAAAGTTTAGTTATTATATGTTTCCATGATAATAGCTATGTGGAGTGTTGTATGTTTGTAGGTTTAGTTGCTATGGTAATATTTCCATGGTGATGCTAGTACTTGTTTGGCCATGAAGATTGTATGTTTGTAAGTATAGTAGTTATGGTAAATATCCATGGTGATGCTAGTACTTTGGCCATGGAGATTTGTATGTCTGTAAGTTTAGTTGCTATGGTATATGTTTCCATGGTAATAATTTGTTTACTCATGGTGTGTTTTATATTTGTAAGTTTAATTAGCTGCTATAATACATATTTCCATGGTGCTAATAGTTATGTGGATTTGTAAGTTTAGTTGCTATGGTACATGTTTCCATGGTGATAATTTGTTTACTGAAGGTGTGTTGTATATTTGTGAGTTTAGTTGCTATAGTACACGTTTCCATGGTAAATCGGCAGGCAGCTCATCATGACCCAACTAAATTTCAACAGCTTTTTACCAGCTGTTATCTACTTGTATTCCTTGATACCTGTGGGCCATTAGCTTTTTATATCTCGGCCACTTGGTAGCTGACTTTTGACTCCTTTTTCGTTATTTCAGTGTCAAACTTTTGACAGGTCTGTACTGTATTACATTATATTTACAATCACATTGATTTTGCTTCAATGCAGTGTTTGACCTCGATTCTACTTCATGACTCGATGCAGTTGAATGGAGCACGCGAGCAGGGAATTGTACCATTTAATGACGTCACTGATACTAGTACGTCATTAGTTGCCGTGACGCTGCTTTGGTACCGTGATGTCAGCCTTTGTCAGAACATTGTGGGCGTGGCCGGTGATACGTCAATGATGCCGACAGTTGGAACAGTCAATTTTTAACGAGGTAGTTATAGTTGTTTTTCTTTTATGAAAAGTGTTAAAATGTCAGTTTATATTTTGTGTTTATTTGAAAAAGTTACAAATGATTGTAAATATAAGGAATGACATTTACTTTGACTGTACTGCATGGAGTTATGCAGTAGAATGGACTGTCTCAAATAACCATGAAAGCCTTCGGCTTTCATTTAATTTGAGACAGTCCATTCTACTGCATAACTCCATGCAGTACAGTCAAAGTAAATGTCATTTAAATGCTGTGACATTCAGTTATCTATCTGCAATCAACATTGTTTTATGAATTCCATTCCAAAAATGGTGATAGTGTCTTTTATGTTAACATTCCTATGCAATATTTTAAAAAATACATGTAGATATTGTCAAATATATAGAGCGATTAAATCTAAATAGATATTTATATATATAATTTTTTTTTTACAAATTTCATTAAATATATGTTTATATTTATTAAGAACAAAATAAATATACAGTAAAACCTTGGTGTAATGCCCCTCAATAACGTTGCCATCATGCTTATCACCACAATATTTTGAAGTATGCAAAAATCAATTCTCCTATGTTTTCTTCATAACCCTCCTTCATTTATTGGTTCAGACCTAGTACTGTTCTATTATTTATGACCTGGTGATTATTCGGTACTTTATACATTCTGTCTCATGATTGGTTGGCAGCATTCACTTGTGCCGTTATCTGTGCCATATTTTACGTGCCAAATCTACAACAATTTACCTGATTAAGTGTGAAAGTTTAGATGGAAAGATATTTTTTCCTGTGCTATAATATTATTAAAAATTATTTTTAATGTGCCATCATTATTTCCAAAACAAAATCAAAAATTATGTGAACACATATACTTCACATACATGTATGTTCATTTTGTCACTAACCCCTCTCACTGGAAATATTTCCATTATTTCAAAATTTTAAATAATTTATTTTGATAACACATGCATTCATGTGAAATTTCCTTTAAATATGTAACTAAAGCCAACAAAGTGTTTCTACTAGTGTTAGAAACATTAGGGTCGGTATGCACATTGTAAAAAAATTACGAGTCGCATGATTACCAATGGTAGCTATAGCTTATATGAATATATCTGGTCTCACACAGATTATAGAACAAAAATATTGTAAATATTAAGTGGTTTTTTTTGTTATATCATTCAGAGGATCAAAAATACATTTGCAGAAGGACTTCCATTTGTACCCTTCATTTGAATTTCAATTTTGACTGAAAAAGCTAAACATAATGAAATTAACCATTTTCATCAGAATAATGATGATGGCTACTGGAGTATAACATCTTCATGTGGCCTGTCAGGCAATGTGCAAAGTGAATAAATCTACCCAGTGGGGAATCAAACTCTGGTCTTGCATGTGAAACTTTTAAGTAGAATTTAAAGTATGGGTGGGTACAAAATGAAGTCCTACCAAATTTGTATGTTATATAGATTTTTTATAAGCCATTGTTTCTTGCCAAAGCTACAGTGAATTATATCAGAATACACATGCCTTATGAAATTACTAATAGTTGTACCAGAGTCTTGCCTTGTGAAGGCAAACAGCATTGACCTGTCAAATTGACCTTTAATTTATATGGACGAGTACATTCATGTTTTGGGAACACAGGTGTTAATTTCATCCATACATTGGTTTTATACTTACTGTGTATCCTGACACTATACCCATTATTGGTTGGATCATCATGATATTATATGAACATTCCTAATGAAAGGTCAAGAGGACAGGTCAATGTTATTTGACTTGTCATTGTTGGAACAATATTTATTAATAGAAATTTAATGATAGAATAGCTGCTTGATCTCATTCACTTTGTCTCCAAATACAGTCAAACCTGTCTATAAAGGCCACCCAAGGGAACTAAAAAAGTGGCCTTTATGGGCAGGTGGTCTTTATATACAGGTTCAAATAATATAAATAAAAGACTATTTTTTTAAGATACATTTTTACTGGCCTTTATAAACAGGTGGCCCTTATATAGAGGTGGCCTTTAAGGCAGGTTGGACTGTATATACTCATCCCACACAAATAGAAATATTGCTGTGTGTGTGACAACTTGTTTGAGGGTCTATTTAGAGTTTTAGTTTTCGCCATATTTGAATTCTGTATTTTATAAAAGTTTTTATACCTAGTTTACAAATTTTCATTATGACCCTGTGCTTGAGCTTTGATCCAATTTAGGTAAATGCCTGTCTTAATTGCAACACTTTGCACATCACATGTATTTGAATATACAGTACATGTGAAACATAATTTCATAATAATGAAAAATATTTTATTTTTGTTTCTTTGTTAAAAACAATTAGAAAGCTTTTCAAATGAATTAATATTATTTTGTTTCCATTATCCTGTTATTTTGCCTAATTTGTATTGAGTGTGTGTGTGGGGGGGGGGGGGGGGGGGTTTAGGGTCAACAACATGAACCTGTCCACTTTACCTTTGATTTAAATATTTATTATTATGGACTAGTAATTCATGCATAGGGAACACAATTTATATTTTGAAAGATAATGGAGATCCTTCTGTATGAATACTCTTTATGAAAAGTCAAGCAGACAGGTCAATGTTGTTTGACAATACTGGTATATATCTGAACTTATACATGTATTTGATTTTGCCAATCCAAATTTGTGCAAATTAATTTGCTTATTTTCTTTATATTTAATTATAATTGTTAAGATCAGTTTTTAAGGTGCTTTAAATTTATACTAAAATCAAAACATGTATATGTATATAAATTAAAAACTGAGACTGGGATGAACATTCTAGTGCTTTCATCCCTTAAGGGATTTTTCAAGAATGATACAGTTGCCATAAAGCATCACATGTTTTGCACTGTGACATCATAGTATTATCTTTCCTGTTTATCCTGGTCACTGTTTTTGATTATATATATATATATAGATATATATATATATAGATAGAGAGAGAGAGAGAGAGCTTTATAAGCATAATTTATTAATGGATGCTGGATGATAAAATACTATTGTTAAAACTGTCTATATAGATCAAACCTTTTATGAATTTCTTCCATTTTGAATTTTGTAACCACTTATTTGCACTTGTTTCATTCCACGGAATCTTTGAAGCTGAAACCAGCTTGTGATTACATTCCATAAACAAATAAACGAAAATGAAATAATTGTTAATTAATAGGGTCCGCCACTGTGTCATGTGATACCCCCTTTACATTTGTGCGGAAAAATTATTTCCATTAGATATGGACGTTATCATTGCACTTATTCGACATAAAGCAATGCTTTTCCGAGAACTCGGGACCAAAATTTGTTTGATGATTGTCGGAGTTTAAGGTCTACACTTATGTTGTTCAATGTATGTACCATAAAAATGTTATTAAAAAAAGTTTTGGCATAAATGTTTAGGGGGTGTTGATCATGTGGTACAACAGAGAACCTCATTGGTTTATATACTCTAGTTATGTTTTATTTCTGATGATAAATATATTGTTTATATGATAAAGAGATTGTTTATGTTTTAATTATTAAAATTTAAATGATATATTTTGAATACAAATTTGTATGATAATAAAGTTTATGAAATAAAATGAATAGAAAATATTAATTAGTGCACAATTATTTGTTCAGAGAATAAATTTTTGCTTGTGCATCGAAATATAGACACACAACATTGGCCTGTCAGATTGACCTTTACTTTGAGTATTTATTATTGTGGACCAGCACATTTCTTATAGGTTAGTTAAAGTTAAAGTCTGTCCCGAGCCATTAGGCCCATCAGGCCGGAGCTTATCCTTGTTTCGGTGGCATTAAGCGACTGAGAGTACAAGACTCTCCCCTGAATGGGACGCATTTATTTTTCAGCTGAGTGAACTGGAACAACGTGAAATTAAGTGTCTTGCTCAAGGACACAACACATCGCCCAGTCCAGGGATCGAACCCACGACCTTCGAATCATGAGTCCAACGCCTTAACCACTAGGCCACGCGCTTCCACTTCATATAGGTTACACAGGTGTTTATTTGGTATACATCATGACATCATGGAAAACATGCATTGTTGATTATCAACTGCCTATCCTATTACTTCCCATATTTAAAATGGATCATAACATATAAATACTTCTAATGAAAGGTCAGATGGACAGGTCAATGTTGTTTGCCTAACACTTTTACAATTTTTAAGCAAATGTTTTAATATTTTGCAGGTATGTTATCTATGACTAGATTTTGTTTTTTTTTTCAAATCTAAAAAGGTCCACAACAACCTCTTATAATAAGTAAGTGTCACGCTTGCAAAATGTCAAAACATTTGCTCAAAAACTGGCAGCAACATGTACTGGCTTTGATTTTTTAAATCCCACATTAATAGCTGTGTGCTTGTGTATCTGTCGCCTTCCAATTGCTCTATGACTCTTATAAATGGTTGCTCACATAACAGACAGGCGGTTGTATCTTGCTTCGCTCAGCAGTGGTCTTGTTGGTTATTGCTCAGCACAGACGTACCTGTTTGAGCAGCTTCTTTAAAACAATATAAAAACTCCACAAATGTACTTTTCACGAACAAAAATAAACATACCAATCCATGTCGAAATCATAATGTCAATACAAAGTAAAAACTTGAAGCTGGCAAATTAAGTTAAACACTTAAATTCCATCAGGGAAGTGAGGCCGGGTGCACCGAAATGGTAACCTGTTTAGTTACTTAGATCCCCACGTGTAAAATTGAGATTGAAATGGTTATTCAGCTATAGGACCTGAAATATATTGATGGTAATTTTAGATACAGAGACATACTTATCAACAATACTGTGATGACGGCCATACAACTTTTTGAAGGTCTTGATAAGCCCGGGATTGCAATATCCCTGGGTCAACAATTTATTTGTAAGCGATTTGCTTCTTTGTATACGGTTCCCTTAGTGAAAACAAGCTATACCATATCATATTGTGAAACAAATCCACAATAAGCTGGAAAAGCAGATATATGGCTGCATAGAAATGGAAAGTTGACAATATGTATTTAAATCTTAATTACGTACGACTTAATGACTGGCAAAAGTTGACAAGATGTATTTAAATCTTAAGATACGGCTTAATGACTGGCAAAAGTTGACAACATGTATTTAAATTTAAGGTACGACTTAATGACTGGCAAAAGTTGACAATATGTATTTGAAATTTAAGTTACGGCTTAATGACTGGCAAAAGTTGACAAGTTGTATTTTAAATCTTAAGTTACGACTTAATGACTGGCCAATGTTGACAAGATGTATTTAAATTTAAGTCAAAAACACGTCATACATGCACCAGTATATTGACGTTCAATTCACTTACAGTTTAATACAACGACAAATATCCGAATCATCTTCATCTTTAAACGAAGGAACAATGGCGTTAAGTGGTACAATGTTTTAAAAAACCACCTGATGCTATATTTTGACATGCACATAATAGTACAATTAACTTGACAAAGTAGATAGAGACAGGGCCCGACAGCATTCAAACGAAACGGCAATTTATTACAAAATTACACCCACAATTACGAAACAAGTTGTTGCTGTACCACAAATAGATTCAATTGAACAAAGTAGAAATGTATAAAAATATAAATAAGACAAATATAAATTAAAATGTTCAAAAGCACACCCGTCCATGTCCAAATCACAATCCAAACTAGTAAAAACTTTGAAAATCGGCAAATTCGGTTAAACAGGTGAACTTGTACCAGGGAAGTGAGGCCGGGTGCTCCGGAAGGGTAATCAGCACACCCACCAGCCACGTATGTAATCAAAATTGAGAATGACAGGTGCATGGAAATAATTATGGTACCTCATATACACCCAAGGTCGATGCCGAGATATTTTGGATACCGAGCCATCTTGCTTATCAAAATATTGTGATCATTAGCTCTACCTTATTGTATTAACAAATACATCATAAGCAGGAGAATCAGGTTTATTTCTGCAAAGAAATGGAAAGTTGGCAATTTAGATAAATTGATGCCACCACGTTTGTCATACAGGTTTAAATGTAGTCTTTCAAATGAGTTTTACTTTTGTCATTTGCTTTGAAACAAATACATTAAACTTTCAAATAATTTAATATGAATATCTGATAATCAAAAATATAAAATGTCATTAGTACAAATCGGCTACATTCACAGATCGTATTGTGTCTGGACATTGACATGCGATGTTATGTTTATTGGGAGTGTTATAAGCACTTTGCCACTCCACTGGACTTTTGTGGTTCGAAAAAAAAAACATTTTGTAAGGTGGCAAATTAATGGTTTGTGGCTATTTTTAGGCCAGTTTGTAAAACATGTATATTTCATATGTTTCACTGATATGTGATGGTGGTGTCGGGGTGGGTGGTTCCAAGAAAACAACGAAAATTGGGACACCATGAACATTACTGACTTAATTGACGGATCGCCGGCCACGCCCACAATGTTCCGACAAACGCCCGGCATGCTTGAATTAGACGCAAAAAGAATGAAAACTCGGCCTTAATTATGCCATTTAATGACGTCACTGATACTAGTACGTCATTAGTTGCCGTGACGCTGCTTTGGTACCGTGATGGCGGCCAGTGTAGGAACACTGTGGGCGTGGCCGGCGATACGTCAATTATGACGTCTCTGTATTCAATATTACTCTGGATATATTTGACGTTTCATATTCTCAATATATTGATTACACACTTTACAGCTGTAGCTAGCTTACCCTTCTGGAGCACCCGGCCTCACTTCCTTGGTGAAAATTAACTAGTTTCACAAGTTTAAATTGCTTCTGATGAACAAAACGTGTGTTGTTTTGTAATTTAAAATCCACTTATTTTACACGTGGCGGGTTTAGCTAGCTAAACAGCAGGTGCTTACCATTTCGCAGCATCCGGTCTCACTTCCTGGTGGAGTCGCACGTGTTTAACTTCAATTGTCATTTTCAAATTTTTAATTTGCACTGCGATTGTGGTTTGAAAATAGATTGGTATGTTTGTTATTGGTTTTCTGTTTTTGTTATCTAGGATTCTCGCTTTATTCTTGTCTTGTGCTTTTAAACTTGTGTTTGTTATAATCAAGCGCATGTTTTTCACATATAGTACTCTTTATAGCATTTCACGATTCGTTTACACTATTTCATAAATCAGTTCTCTCTGATTCAATAACTTTGATTGGTCAGAATTGTTGATTTGCTGTTGAAAAAAATTTCTATAAATAATAATTAAAATAATTTATATGGAAAAATGAAATAAATGAACATTTAGCACACGTAAATAGCTATGACAATTATGCACTTGCAAAATGTCCAAATTATTTCATTTTTCCAGAACAAGAAAATTCCATAAATGGAAATATAATCGCAACCATTAAACCGCCTTAATGTATTTCATTTTGAGTCATCGGTCAGTCACTATTGTCATTTTCCTTTTTCCACCTTTCTTTCTTTCTTTCTTTCTTTCTTTCTTTGTTTTAGAGTTTTATTTTTAAACACATAGTTTGATCTTGAAAACGCACTATTTAAAATTTTCGATATTGTTGAAACATCATGATCACTGGATGACAACAATGGCTTCCTTATAAGGTCCAAGGCTATATGTACATGAATGTTGGTATATAATGATAATTATATTAGTCACTGTTGCCGCATGAGACAATTCATCATTGTTAGGATTATTCTGTATCAAGTGTCTTCCGGATAATGGAATTAAACATGTAAGAGTTTCCGGATATAACCACGATTTAAATCGGAGTATTTATTCTCTTAACTTTTATTTTAAAGGCATAATTGTAAAATAAAACTATTTTGATGTCAGAACATTAATTCTCTTAACTTTCATCATTAAGTACTTAGAATTAAAGAGCATAATTTTAAAATTAGAGCTATTTCGATGAAAAATATGAAAAAAAGTTTTATAAAATTTTAAGATAAAAGCTATTTTGGTGAAATATATATGAAAGAGTTTTTAATTTTGTTATACATTTTAAAATAAAAGCTATATTGGTAAAATAAAATTGAAAGCGTTTTATTTTGTTATAAATTTTAAATTATTGAAATAAAAATTAAAGAGCTTTATTTTGTTATAAAACAATGATGAGCTATGAGCAAACTGAGTTTAAAATATAGCATGAGATGGCAACATAATAAAAATAATTACTGAAACGCCGTTCATACAAAAAATTTGTATAAACTCACGGCAATACATAGTATTGATTTACTAGGAATTTTCCATAAAGCCCTGACAATAGATAAAACAAGGGACAAACTGTGAGTGCAAAGCATGTTGTTTAATTATCATTTTTAATAAAAATTAAGTATAGGAATTAAATAATTAAATTAAATAGAATAATTTTTAGTTTTGGTTTTCGCTAGCATACCACTTATTAACTAAGGAAATATGACATTACAGTACAGGGCTGTCGAAAGTTTAATACTAAGTTAATACGTTTTGTATAGCTCTATATGTCATGTAATCGTAAAATACATTCAAAAATGATATACGAATGTTTTTATGATTTAATTAAAAATGGTATATCCTAGCATATCATAGCTCATCGATATAGTTTTTTTTTTCTTTTTTGTTGTTGTAGAATACCACTTATTTAATACGGAATATGAAACAATACAGCACGGGCATGTCGGAAGTTTAACGCTATGCTAACGAATTAGTGTCGAATAGACATCTCATCTCGGCCCTTCGTATTTTATATCTGCCAGCTAACTTGCATCTGCTTCAGACTAACTCTCTGCAGTTGTTCGACCACTAACATTAGTTATCCTTGGGCGAATTTGTTGCAGACAAACTGGTTTTAGTTTCGTACCGGTTTGCCAAACTTTGCATTTGTTTCATCAAACTGGTTTCAAACCTAGTTTTGAACTTAAAACCGGTTTGTCATTTGTTTTTCAAAAACTAAATCCGGTTTGGCAAACCTATCAAACCACCTCCGGAGGCGGTTTGAGTGGTTTGGTACCACGCGCGCTATTACTGATAGTCCAAAGAAAATGGCGGCGGTAAACATATTTCAAAACAATTAATGCTTGCTTCTCCATGGGATTTACAGTTTTGCCTTTATATTGTGAAAGATCCTCTATTAAAGCATAAAAAGTTGACCTATCGAGTCTAAAACGACTCCTAAACTCGTCGTTGGTATAGTTAGGGATAACATTTTCACTGTAATTGAGCATACGTGGGACTTTTCTTTTCATCACTAGTGCAACCAATAACTGTGCTATGTCATTATTTTGACAATACGCAGTCGACAGAGAAATGTCTTTTTCATCACCAAAAATCAATTCGGTAACTGCAGCAAGTATGTCAGTCGTTTCATTTGTGTCAAATCAAATCAAACCCAAACCGGTTTTCAAACTTTTTTCGAACCGGTTTCAAACCGAAAACCTAAACCCAAACCGGTTTGTTTGTAACAAATTCGCCTCTTATCTTGGCCACTCGACGGCCGAGTTTGGAATCCTTTTCGTTAGCTCATTGTTAAACTTCCGACAGGCCGGTATTGTATATAGTTTTAATAAGTACGTTAAGTACATGAGTACAATGAAATGTAAATTTATTTGCAGCGGAATGACGCGTATACACTTGGTAAAACCCAGAAGTAAAAAATACACGCTTCAAAAAAGCCAGAAAAGGCTACAAAAGGAACCAAAGTGCCCGATGAACACACACACTGCATATTGAGATAAGGTCTCCACTGACAAGTTAATAACAGACGCAGTGGTCAATTGGTCATTTTGGCGTAGAGAGTTTGTGTTAATAGTGATTAAGCCGTGTGTAATATTTCCTCAGTCGTATGGAAAGCAACGTAATTTTCCTCATCGGAAATGGCGATTATCGCCTAGTCACGTGACCGTAGGACACTTCATATATAATACATTGTTGTAAATCTTTAAACAATTGAAAAATTTCACAAAATGGAGAAACAATCGCTTAATTATGTTTATTATTTTTTCACTTTTCTCGCTGTATTTGGGATTTCAGCAGCACAAAGTAAGTCAATCAATATATACATGTATCATATATTTTTAGATTCGCAGCATCTACCATTGTAAGCTTATACAAAAACTTTGATGTACGAAGTGAAAACCAAACATAACTCAAAAAGTCTCATAATTTTTGCTATATTGCACTTCAAGGTAATTCAAAATTAATTACAGATTTCCTAAAATTGAGTTGAAGTGTAAATCAAGCTTATCTCAATGGAATTTTTTTAAAACTTTGTGTTATGTATAGCATTTATTCATTATCCGAAAAAATCGCAATTTTGCATGAATCTGATTTTTGTACTATGATTTAATTATCATTATAATTTCAAAAATCACAATTTCGCATGAATCTGATTTTTGAACTATGTTTTAAATATCATTATTATCTCAAAAATCACAATTTTGTTTGACCTTGGTCTTGGCACTTTTAAATCTGACGTAAATAATTCAAGAAGAGAATACTATTTACAATAATAG
Source organism: Anadara kagoshimensis (assembly GCA_021292105.1). Lineage (NCBI taxonomy): Eukaryota > Metazoa > Mollusca > Bivalvia > Arcoida > Arcidae > Anadara > Anadara kagoshimensis. The sequence goes on from CM037870.1 coordinate 3,823,630, forward strand.
AGTTCTTCCATTTTTCATTATACTTAAAATTAATACGAAATAAAATCATCTCAAAAATCACAAATTTCGCGTGGCTCTGTCACAAAATTTGATGTGAAATAATTGGACAAGGGAAATGGTGAGAACGTGTAAAGAAACAGGATTTTAGAATATATTTGAGTTGTCGCTTCGATTATGCATTAAAAAGTAAAGTGAGATAAACCCCATAAAATGATGGTAATGTTGATTAAGTGTGCATATTATGTACCTGCATGCATAAGTGCACAATCACGGACTCTCAGATGTCCAAAACATCTGTGCGATAGCATGAAATTGTATTTCCGGGTAGATGAACAATTACATAGGCGTGAATAATTGGTCATAATACGTAACCGCCTAATTGCGGCCGGAAACACTCTCATATTCCAAATCCGGTTACCTAAACTTGGCTTATATGCCTAACGTCAGAGAATTTGTTTATGCCGATATTTGGTATGCTATCACAATTTACTTCCTCTTGCTGATCTGACCAAGACTTGGAAATCCAGTCCATCTGCCTTAAGGGCCACCTCTACATAAGGGTCACCCGAAAGGCCAGCAGAATTGTATCCAATTGTTCTTTATTCATATTGCTTGAACCTGTATATAAAGACCACCTGCCCATAAAGGCCACTTTAACTGATTCCCCTGAGTGGCCTTTATAGACAGGTTTGACTGTAATTAAGTAGTGACAGATCTTTTGCCAAGCATTTGGCATTTAGAAATGAAAGTCACGTAGTACGTCGGGAGAGACCTTTAAAACGATGTCCGTGTCCGGTAAATGTGGCACGTTAAAGAACCCTACCTGCATAACACCCTCAGCGCATTGCAGAGATCAAAGTTTCTGTCACTTCACTTAAGTGACGTCTCGATATTAATATTAGTGAAATATTCTTGAATTGGACGTAAAACCCCATTCAATCTATCATGTATTTTCACTTCTGTTTAAATCAAGAGCATTCAGATGCACATGGAACACAATGTACACATATATGTCTTTCTAATCAAATTATTAATAAACCAGTTTTAATTTTGCAGCACTAGACGGCCATTTCGGAATACAATTTCTCATCAGTAGTGCTCGGGCCAAAGTTGTGGAAATCCAAAAAAAAAAATAAATTAAGACGTTAAAATTATAAATATTGAAGGACCAATATTTACCAAATCCACCAAAGACAATACTTTGAACGATTAAGCATAAACTAGTTTTAAGGCATTTTAAAAATGTTGAAATGAGAAAAATAAAATGGCCAAAATGTTTGGTTTTTTTTTACCAAATCCAACTAAGCCATTAAGCATAGCCTAGTTTTGATGAATTTAAAATCTAAAAAGCAGATAATTTTAATGAACAAGGTTGATTTCTTTTTAGGCTGTCCATCTTCTGTAAGCAATTCTACGGGGCTGCTATCTGTCTACAACGGGCGATGTTATCACTTTGTACAAACTGATCTAACATGGAACCAGGCTAGAAGCGATTGTCAAAGCCGAAGTGGTGCTCTAGCATCAATACCAAGTCAGGAAACCCAGACCTACCTCTTTAACACAGCTATGGCGTTGTCAGATGACGGCATCACCAGTAAAAACGATTATTGGCTTGGTGGACAGCTGGCTAGTGACGGTAATAGTCACACCTGGGGATCAGGTAAGAACAATCGAAATCCACTTACGACAGATTTTAGTCTGAAAAATTATCAGTTCGCTTGCCGAAGATCGGAGGTTTTCTGCGGGAACTCAGGTTTCCTTCACGGCTATTTTTAATTCAATAAAGAGAAAAGATTTTAACAGAATTTATTATGACAATCAAAAACAAACATGCCAATCTATATTCAAATCACAGATCCAGAGCAAAGTAAAACAGTTGAAACTGACAAATTAATTATAATATCATAATAAACATTATCTCGTACAAAAAGTTTTAAATTAAATATTGTTGCATCATAAATATTATCTCAATATAATCAGGTTATAAACGAAATGGGATGTCATTTATAAGACTTGTAAAGTTAGACATCCCATTTCATTTACAACTTTGTTTTATTGAATCAATAAAAATGTAACTGTCATTATAAAATAATAATTATTATTATAATTATTATTTTATTTTAAAGTGCAACCCGATAAATCCATTGTACAAAAAATAATAAGCGCGAGTAACATAATCGACCAGCCTGTAATAGGCTTATGATGCACCAACATTTAATTTACAACTTTTTCAAACGAGATATTGTTAATCATTATATTATAAACATTATATTTTCAGGGGAAAGTTCGACCTATACAAACTGGAATGCCGGACATCCAAACAGTACTTACGGAGCCTGTCTTTACATGTCACTAATACAAAATGGACAATGGAGGACATCTCAATGTGACAATGTTGTCTGGATGTATGGATACATCTGTTCCTATCAGTGTACGTATATAAACATGTACTTTTTATAACACTGTTTTTATCTATTACCGTTGCTAAATTTTTTTTTTTTTTTTTTTTTTTTTTTTTTTGCCGTTGCTAAATTTGAGGTAACCAAAACAGTTGTTTGCTGTTTAGATTTTTTGCAGCTCTATAACAAAGTTGCCTCGGTTGAATTTAAGACCTAGTTTCGGTAATGTATTTTTTCTATATATTCCAAAGTTTTATAAGAGTGGAGTGGACATGCATGCTAGTTTCCGGATACCGAATCGAATTTGCATATCGGCGTTTCCCGCTTTGATTAACTTGTTTCTGGTTACTGGAAGTTTCCTTTTTCGTCCTGTGGTTACCACGGGATGATTGCAAGAGTAGAATAATTATCAAAGTTTGGAGACATGGATTAATGCATCACTTGAAATTAAAAACTCCAGCAACAAATCAGTCGCTATATATTACAACAGGGAGGACGGCATGTGATTTAGACAAGCCCATTCTTTAAGCAGTGCTAGTGAGCGAAAGTTGTCGCGAAACATCGTGAAATGTGATTAAAATCCGACATAAATGTTTGGTCCATAAAAACCTCTATTAATGTGATTTTTTGTTGTTGTTAAAACTTGCTGCCAGCGACATTCTGATTGGGTCTGACAACGTTTGAAAATAGGCAGTGACTGTTCTTTCGACAAGCACTCGACATTGAGTTTTAATTAAAAGTCTCGGGTCCTTTAGAAGAATCCTTAAAAATCGACAACCCGTGTCACGGCAGGCGTGGCACGTTAAAGGACCTTCCCTGCAAATTGCCCTGAACGCACTGCAAAGGCAAAATTTCTGCCTCTTCACCAATAGCTGGTAACATCTCGATATAAGTGGTGAAATATTCTTGACTAGGACGTAAATTCCCATTCAATCAATCAAACAATCAATCAATCAATCAATCAATCAGATTTTGAATGATACACAAGATACAGATTTAACCTGTAGGAGCTTCGAATAAAAACCTAAACCTAATAGATGAAAAGAATATCATTATGATTTCTTAGAAAAATACATGTATTAAAACATTTTCTCATTATAAGACAAGAATTTCCGTCCCCTAATCTACTTTCTGTCGGTAGTAGAATATTTGGTCTCACCAATGTTCCCCGGAATTTATATGATCTAGACAACCTTTCTTCTTTCCTACCGGAAGTAGTCTCAAATCCTTCAGGAAGTACCCGTAATCCTTACAGGAAGTGTCGGTTACCCGGATTTTTTTTAGAAATAGCATAACCGTACACTTTCCATTACAATATTGTTGATATAATCGATGTCTCTTTATCCAAAATTATCCTAGGTATATTTGACCTCCCACAGTGCCAAGTTCCTTTTATATCAAGTTTGTGTGTGGATCATTTTGCTAACAATCTTGCTCAGAAAACTCGTACCGATGACTGCCTGGTCCACTCAATATCTTCTAGGTCTATGAATTGATTTTGATCAAACTTGGCACAACACAACACAAGACGACGTGATGTATAACAAACGTATAGGCACGTGGGTCAATGGTCAAGGTCACAAGGTCAAATCTTAGAAATTAAAATTCAGTAATATTGGGGATGGGGCATTTGTTTCTCAAGATAGACTCTTGTTACTACGGGTATTTTATTGTTTGATGTCTCTGTGCCCAGGATTGCCTTGGATATATTTGACGTCTCATAGTTCCATGTTCCTTTCGCACAGTTTTGATTGCACACGTGGCGGGTGTGGCTGGCTAAACGGGAGGTGCTTGCCCTTCCGGGGCACCCGGCCTCACTTCCCTGGTGGAAGTTCGCGTGTCTAACTGGCTTGTCAGTTCCAAAGGTTTTACTTTGCTTCTGGATTGTGTTTCGGAAATGGATCAGTATGTTTGTTTTTGATTGTTTATAATCGTATATTTTTGTTTTTTTACAGTGAGCGGTGCAAACAAAGGTAAGGGATAACATTTTTTAATCCTAATTAAAAGTAATTTAATTATAGAAACGTTTTCCTTGATAATCTTATGTACTGTTTCAAGTTTTACTATCATTCCTTAACTTAAAAATGAAATAAAAATAAATCGAAATAATAAAAATAATAATTTTGTTAATTGCAAAAATGAAACTTCTGCAAAAATTCTCCAATTTACAGTGTGTGCATAAATCAAAATAATAAAAATAATAATTTTGTTAATTGCAAAAATGAAACTTCTGCAAAAATTCTCCAATTTACAGTGTGTGCATATAAAGAAACAATGTCATTTGACAACATATGTTGAAGAAATATGTCAACGTTTTACACATCGTCATTCATATGACAATCTTATTTAAGTTATGTTTTTAATGTTTTTAATCAGGACCTTAAGTAAAAGTCGCAAAAATAAAATTCAGCGAAAATTTTATTTTGATATAATTCATTTGCATTGACGATAAAATTCTCAGATTCTTAATATGTGCTTACAAAAGAACCATGCCATTTGACAAACTTGAACATGTTTGACAACGTTTCATACAAAGTGACACTATTGATTAAGCTTTAATATTTTTGTTTTTTTACCAGGACCCAGTACCAGTATGATAGCATTAGTTTTGGCTGCCACATTAATCAAGTATTTGAAGGATTTATAACTCAATAATAACTGCAGGTATATTAGATCTTTATTGTTCTTCAAATAACGTTTATTGTGAATCAGGAGTTATCTCCCTTTGCTTGTGACAACTTTATTGTGGAATTATTTGTGAAACGCCAGGCAAAAAACATACTTTTTGATAATTTTTTCGAGTTTAAGATTTTTGTTCGTACTCAATACGGAATTCCAAGCCGCATTGAATTCCAAGACGAATATCTTACGCTTATATTGGTAACAGTCAAACCTGTGTTAAAGGCCGTCCCTATATAACGTCCACCTCGTTATAAAGACCAGTAAAATTCTATCCAAATTGCTCTTTATTCATATATTTTGAATCTGTGTATATAAGGTGCACCTGCATATTGAAGTAACTTTTGCTGGATCCCTTGGGAGGCCTTTATAGACAGGTTTGACTGTTTGAATAAAACGTCAGTAATTATCTGACGCCATATTCTTAGAACGTCGCAAAAAATTAATAAGTGTTAAAGTTTTCGCTTTACATGTTGTGCCTCACAAATCCTTATAATAAAGGTATATGATACAGCAGGGCAATTTACAAAAATGAAGTTGTCACCATCAAGGGAATAGGGGAAGTTATATGTGTGGACTTTGAGGGCGTGCCTTTCTAGAAGGATTCTGAGCATGATCACCGGCAAATGTTAAACGAAGTTATTAAAACAGCACTATCAGATTCTGTTTTGTTCAATTGCCATGAACAAAGAACGTTCAACATTTCTGTTTCCGTATGAAATGTACTGTCAAATCTGACTTTAAGGCCATCTCTATAATTATAAGGGTCACCTGCTTTTATAGGCCAGTAAATTTTTTACCATTTACCAATCACTGTTTATTCGTGTTATTTGAACCTGTATATAAAGACTGTCTGTCCATAAAACCAATTTTGTAAGTCCCCTTAGCTGCCCTTTATAGAAGGTTGGACTATATAGGGAATAATATAAAAATCGCTATCGTTGGATCTCTCTCTTATTGCTTTACAGAACAATTGGATCATAAGGCTTTCACTTTGGTGTGTGATATAAAAAAATGTGTATTCTGGGATTTTGATTTTTTATTATAAGCGTAACATAAATGCCGTCAATCCATTAGCAAATTATTTATACCTACAGTTAAAAAGATTTTGTTTTATTGCTTAATCAGTTTTATGTTACATTTTCAGATCAACATCATACGGGTATTTTTTACACCAGCACCCAGAAAGAAAGATGGATATTTTATTAACAATTTTCAAGTTTTTAAATTGCCTTTGAACAGACAAAATAAGTTGAGATAAAAAATATTGAAATTGTATGTAAATTCTAGATTTAAACAACAAAATAAATTATGTATTTCTTGTAATTATTACAATAAAAACCATTTATTGTTTACAAAACTTATGTTATCATTTAACAACTTATTCATTTGCCATTCTTTTACAAAAACGATAAACCAAGATAGAAATAGCCAGTGCAGAACAGGAATTCTTGTAATTTTATCAGACATCATACGGATTCCAAACAAAAAATGTTGGACAGGCAACATATTTGTTAAGTATTGTAATATTCCAGCAACAAATCGGTATACCAATGGATACAAACTGTGCACCATTGCTTGCTGATTTGTTTGCTTATTCTTTTGATGCAGACTTTTTGCAGAACCTTGTAAAATCTGGAGAGAAGTCTGTCGCCAAATGATTCAACTCCACATACAGATATATAGATGATGTTCTGTCTCTTAACAATCCTAAATTTGGAGACTATGCCATCTATTCTTGTGAACTTGAAATAAAAAACACGGCTGATTCCTCAAGTTCTGCTTAGACGTTTACTTCAATTATGACACGGAAGGTTACATTTGAAACTGAATAACAAACGTGATGACTTCATTTTTCATATTGTCAACTTTCCTTTTCTATGCAACAATATACCTCTCCTGCTTATGGTGTATTTGTTTCCAAATTAATACACTATGGTAAAGCTTGGCTTGTTCTCACTACGAGAACTTACGAAGCAAGCTGCTAACAAATAAATTATTGACCCAGGGATATTGCAAGCCTAGGCTTATCAGGGCCCTCAAAAAATTTTATGGCTGTCATCACAGTATTGTTGATAAGTTTGATGTCTCTGTCCATGATTGCCCTGGATATATGACGTCCCGTAGTTCCATGTTTTTTTCATTCAATTGTGATTACACACGATGTAGCTATCTAAACAAGCGATGCTTACCCTTCCGGAACAATTATCAGTTTCAAAGTTTTTACTTTGTTTCTGGATTGTGATTTGGGCATGGATTAGTGTGTATGTTTTAGTGGTTAAATGGTTATTAAAACATTCCACGTTGACAAAAGGGACCACTGGTTGCAAAATCATTTAGATTGTTAAGACCTGTCTAAAGGTCTTGTACCACACAACCCAACCTAATACCATTTTGTCATTATAAGAAAGGTTTGCGTCAGATGAAAATTGAAGCATTTTATTCAGTAGTCTTAATATGTTTATCTCGTCTTGCTGAAATGAATTCTAAGCTGACTTTTAGTTTTAGCCTAGTCCATGGTTTTCAGGTACATATCTTTTGTTATAACCTATTTGTTATGATTCAGATACCCTAGGTTTTACTTCTGAACTGATAGGGAAATGAGATGACTAGCATCCTTTGAAAACAATTGAACAAATTTGGCTTTTTATCATGTATTTTTTTTTCAGAATTGTGTGACAGTGAGTTATGCACAGTTCAATAGAAACTTCATAAACCTGAATATAATCTTACTTCAACGTAGTGTTAGCTGAAAATCGCTGTACGCATCTGCGATTACAATAGAATATCTCTGCACAGAACGAAACGTTGTCACTATGGGAATTTTACATGTTGACCTTGTGTGCATACAACGTAATACGTCACAAAAAATCAATTCCGGTGTAACTTTTTTCAACATGTAAACTTTTCATAGCGGCTTTATTTTCCTTTCATAAAAATATTTTATGGAAATCTCGGGTGCGCAAAAAATGATTTACAGTTACATCTAGGCTCAAGTCAGTGAACAATGTCAAAAATGAAATATTTATGTTTATTTGACTTTGACATTAACAAAATGTGCGATTATATTGTCACTGTATTGCATAACCGCCAATTTTTACAGACGTAGCGGATGTAGCTAGCTAAAGAGGAGGAGTTTAACCTTCCGGAGCACCCGACCTCACTTCCCTAGTAAAAGTTCACATATTAAACCTTATTTGCAAGTTTCAAAGTTTTACATTGTTTTGGAATTGTGATTTGGACACAGATTTGTATATTGTATATTTGCACGGGTATTGGTAACAACCCATGTTATATTATTCCTTGTTATTTCGTTTGTATTATATTTTGACTTTGATTACTTTTGCTTTACGCCTTCTAGCTGTATTTTTATCCCATAGTCATTTTGTGTAAACGGAACAATTTTTCTGTTGATGTGACGGTCACTAACAAATATTTATGGCAAACATAAAACATAAATAATTAACAAAATTTAGCATTATAACATGAACAAAATGAAAACCAATTTTCACTTACGTTTTCGAAATCGAATGACCTTACTTGCTTATAATTCGTGGGAGTTTAATGCACCATATTTTTCAATAATTTAACATTTATTGCTCTAAGACTTTCCTTGAAATTGACTTTCTTTTTCATGTTAAATTATTAAAAATCTTCTATTAATAGAATTCAGTATTAATTAAACTATTCAAACATCACAACATTCGTACATAAATTTATTTTAAAAAGATAAACATTTCAAGTATAAAATAAATAACAGCAATACAATGTACAAAATCGTATAAAATTATTTTTAGAAATTATCATTGAAACAAATTGTACTATTCCCTTTAACTTTTGATTTAAACCTGGATGTCTTTATCATGTTCTATTATATTAGTAAAGACGGCTCTGTACAGACAATGATATACCACAATCACATTGGATGTCAAGTATCAATCAACACAAAGGTCTAAACTACTTACGCACATTCTGTGTTTGTGGTCAAACATTCTTCAAAACCTTCATCAAAAAGTAGTTTTAATGTTCACATACACGCAAGCTCAAATACCATTTCTAATATGCAATTAGCTTATTGATCTAAAAATGTGTAATTGCATCGATTTTGATGTCTTCTATTTGTTCATTATTTGGAAACTGTAAATTTTCAAAACGTACTATCCAACAACATTTTGACCCATATTGAGATTTGACGTTTCTTCTTGTCTGAAATTACAGAAATATCTGAAGTTAGAAGAACATATTACTTGTCATTGCTATCTGTTATTCCATGCAAATAATAGATTGTCAGACAAGAGCCTCTGAAAATTGGAATTGAAGCAAACCCTTTTCAAAATAATATTTATGTACACAAATAATATCTCTGAAAGGGAAATTGACTGAATAAAGAATCTACATAAGCTTTAGTGTCATATAACATATAAAACATATAAAAAACCGAAACGAAACTAAAATCAAACAACTGAAGTAGAAACGTTAGATACTTTAATAACCTATGTTGAATGTTTTTAAACAAAATAATTTTCTCTCCCATAAAATGTTCAGCAGCAACCTTTCCTTTGAAGTTGGTCTAATTTGGCATTTTTATACATTCTGCGTTTTAATAATTGAAATGTTTTATTAGAAAGTAGTTATTCATTATTGTCAAAATAGGTGAACAGCTCCATATATTTATAAGAGAATTGGTTATATCTTTCAAGATGTACGTTTAACTAATTGTAATTATATTTACCATATTTATTATAAAATTCCTTTCAGCTCGCGGAATATATCTTTGCCAAAATAACTGAAACAATCGCCATTAATAAAGAACCTGCAAATAAAAGGATGCATATATTAAAATAACACTAATTTTAATTTTTAAAGTACCATGGTCAAATGAAACTTAGAAACTATTTTAATACGACACTATTAATTTAATTTTTAAAATCTTTAATTGTTACTGAAAGAACAAATAGCACGTAGTAATATGAATTGTATGCTTATGGAAAGTAAACAGAAGAGGACTTAAAAGCTTTAGGATTACGTCATGTAATGTGGTATTTAATGCACAAACGTATTTATAACACTGGACATTCTTTGTTTTAAAACACATTTTGTGCATATATGAGTGATATTTGTAACTGGAAAAATATATTTACTTAGCAACAGCCAACGCAACCAAGAAAATATTACATATGTACAATTCCAGTTTATGACAGTTATAGCAACAGAGAACAGAACGAGAAAAGGCAAGCACACATTGAGCCACTTACTATAAACAGTTTATAAATAAGTAATATTTACCTTTTGAAAAACAAGAAACTGCTGAATCTGAAAAATAAAATTATAAAACTGAACAATAATAATAATACTAGCGAATTTGTTATCGATTCATTTGAATGCTGTGTTACGCATATTGAATGCCTTTCATATTACGATAAATATTGATTCCTAGTATAAACGGCTGCCATAACAATGCTTTTTTCCTTTTTTGTGCATTTTTAAAAAAATATTTTTGATTAATAAATTGCGACACTTTAATAGCAATATATGAATCCAAAGGGTAAAAGTACACTTAGCAATTTAAAACTATAATTTCAAGTGTCTTCCGAACGAACCCAAACTTGTAAACCCATGTTTTCCGATCATATCAAGATCAAATTAGAAATAGCCCATCTACTCCACCCAAAGACCATATAGGTCAAAGATTGTTCCTATAGATTTGTAAAATAGTGTTTAAGAAGAACTTCTTTTGGAGGACATAATAAAAATGGCTAAATTCTATTTTAGACTCCTGTTAGCTTATACGATGACTTACTTCTGTCATAACTACATATATATCCAAATGTCCAGACAGCTCTGTTACAATCGGCATTAATCCAGGCTCCATCTGAGTCAAATGCCATCAAAATACATTCTTCTTCTTCTCGTGGATTTGGATATCCCTGTTCCCAGTTAGTAAAGGTAGCGTTTTCACCTACAGAAAAGTAACATGCAGGTTCATCTAAATGTACTACTAAATCATTATCGGTAACTCTAACACAAATTTTGACAGCGGTCAAAGATGGTCTTCAGTCTTATTCAGAAAAAGTATATTCTACATCTGGAATCAACCAAATGTGGATTCTCAAAAATTCTTAAGAATTACTTGAACATCTTGCTTCTAATACTTATCTCATGTAAAAAGTATAAAAACATTTGATTTTTCTACACTATACACCACTATCCCTCATTCTAAATTGAAAGCACGTCTTAAAGAAATTATTCACTTGTCTTTCTTTTACAAAAACGGTAAGCCAAGATACAAATATCTGGTGCTGAATAGGGATTCTGGTTATTTAGTCAAACATCATACGGATTCCAAACAAACATATACTGAAGATACCATCAACAAAATTTGTTGTGTTTGGTAATATAGTTTTTCAGCAAACAATCGGTATACCAATGGGAACAAACTGTGCACCATTGCTTGCTGATTTGTTTCTTTATTCTTATGAAGCAGAATTTATGCAGAACCTTGTTAAATCTGGAGATATATAGATAACGTTCTGTCTCTTAACAATCCTAAATTTGAAGACTATGTAAATGTCATCTATCCTAGTGAGCTTGAAATAAAAGACACGACTGATTCCTCAAGTTCTGCTTCATATTTAGACTTATACCTGAATTATGACGCACACGAAAGGCTACATTTGAAACTTGACAACTATTGTCAACTTCCCTTTTTTTATGCAGCAATATACCTGCTTCTCCTGCTTATGGTGTATTTGTTTCCCAATTAATACGCTATGGTAGAGCTTGTTCCCACTACGGGGACTTTGTACAACGAAGTAGGCTGCTTGCAAATAAATTGTTGACTCGGGAATATTGCAAGCCTAGGCTTATCAAGGCCCTCAAAAAGTTTTATGGCCGTGTTCACAGTACTGTTGATAAGTTTGATGTCTCTGTGTCCAGGATTGCCATGGATATATTTGACGTCTCATAGATCCATGTTCCTTTCACACAATTTTGCTTACACACGTGGCGAGTGTAGCTAGCTAAACAGGAGGTGCTTACCCTTCCGAAGCATCCGGTCTCACTTACCTGGTGGAAGTTCACGTGTCTAACCTAACTTGTCAGTTCCAAAGTTTTTACTTTGCTTCTGGATTGTGATTCGGACATAGATTAGTATGTTTGTTTTTTATTACAATATTTTATAAAAAACATAGTTTTAAACCAAAGTTGTTTTGTATGTGTTATTTCATATCAGTTTTGTAACAATCAATCCCAATGGGTAATGAGAGACCATTTGGTACAAACTACTGGCGTGTATGGACTGAACGGACGGGCCATATCAAAGTGATGGTCAATATCCTGGCCCCCGACAATTCCATAAATCTTCATAGTGACATGTTGATAAGTAACTATTGTTAAATTATACCAAGGTGATGAAGTCAATATGCGTTTTTATGGACTGCAGAAAATCGATTAAGACCGAAAATCATCATGCTACCATTGATGTATTATCAAATTCCACCAAAATTATCCGAAAAAGACTGGATAAAATGGGTTACCAAAATTCAACATTTAAACATTATTCAAGTTTTTTGAGATTTTCTTTTCTTTCCAATTTATACAAATACTTTTACAGCTGTGGTTGTTAAACATTGTTGTTTGTGTCTGATGAATCAATCAGTTTTGTTTTGATTCCACGGTCATACAACCAAATTTCCCGCCTTGACGTCATTTGTAAGCAACGACAACACGGAGTAAAACGTCATTTCAAAAGAAACCGGACAAGTGCGCCCGTGTGTATAAATACCCTTCCATCCATCAAATCCTTAACTACCTATAAATATTACCTGTTATCCAAGAATGCCTTCTGGTTGCACGCTGTACTGTTCCACCGATCCAGTAATGAGATCGATCTGCGAACTCCCCCTTATCTATCAGTGACAAGCCGTGCTGGTATAAAAACACATGGGTCTCATTGTCAGTAACAGCAGCTAAATTACCGCCAAATTGTTCACAATTAATTTGCGCCAAATGGAAAGTAGTGTCTTGTTGAGCGAAATGGAAGCAGTGTTTATCATTGGCGACAACTAGGGATGATACATTATTCAATCCAGGTGGACAACCATATACTACAATATATATATAAACAATGTTTAATTTTATGTTGCTCAATGGAACTTGGAGTGATATGATTATCAAAATTATCAATAAAATTGAGCGAGAGATGCATAGACGATCTTTCAGTTAGGCAATACACACGTGACGGTCATACATGTACTTTGCATTCGCTTACAGTGCAAAGAAGTTAGCCGGTCGGTAATCCGGTTTCCTTACAAGAAGTGTAAATGAAACAATATCAAATGAGAATAAAACGCCGTTTTAACTAATCAACTTATTATCAAACCTATTATAATTCGGAAGACGGCAATATAAACGTTATCTGAACAAAAAAGCAACTTTGAAAATGAGGTAAAATAGTTAACAAAATTAGATACAATATAAACTGCTCCTGAAGTAATTGTTATATAGAGCTTGCAAATACAATTTCAAGTGCAGAGAGACAATATTGCACATTATCGGTTCAATAACCCTTTTCTATGTGGGAAAGTACATTTTATTCACTTCCCACTAGTATTTCATCTAAAATATGATTTTTGTCTCACAATACATATATATTGATAGAGATAATATACTAGATATTGTATAAGAATATAAAAAACCCTAGCAGAATTTTTTTGTCTTCAGTCGTGATTCAAACAGCAGTGTCACGAGACAAAGTGTGCTATAGGAATAAATGGAGTCGGGGAAACCTCGGACCAGAACAAAGTATGCGTGTAATATCATAAAAATACACGCTAGCACCACGGGTTTAATTTTTATGACAAAACATATTGCTATATAAATAAGACAGTTCCTGAAGTAAATACAATGTATAGACAAATCCTGGATAAAATATAGCCCAACCCTACAGTACATAGAGACCGTTCTTAAAGTACATATAGACCGTTGTATAGATTTTTAACGATGTTGTTGATCCCACCCTTTCATTAACGGATATGACGCAGATGAGAGATATGATCAAGACAGTATTAGGCTTCAATTTTAATTTACTGGGTCTGTACGTATCTCAAATGGTTTTTTTTAATTAAATATTCAATTATCGCCCATCTTACAATGTTTCGGCAATTCATATTTTATCAAGTACTGATATACATTCAAAGTGACATTCTAATTACATTGCACTTTGAATTATAAGGAAAACTTTAATACAGATGTTTTGTTTCTTTTGTTTTGTTCTGTTTGTCTTTTTTACTTATCTTATGCATTACCAATTTATATGTAATAGTACTTACTTTGAGCTGATACTAGTGAAATAAATCCAGATATAAAACTTAGTATTTGTATAGAGCGACACATGATTATTGATGCTGGGTAGTATTTGTAAAGCGAGTTTAACTTGTTAAAATATATAACATGATAAATGGATGAGCAATATCCTGCGTGTACTGCTTTAAGGAGAGTGACTTTACTGTCATCTTCCTGCTGTTAAAGTGGGTATTTGTTAATAAATCTACGAATTATAATTAAGTTGAATGAGTATACCAAATATGGAAGGTAATCGTCAAGCTATAAACCAAAAATAAACTTTCTTTTCAAAGACTATAGACATTAATTTTTGTACAATGTATCTACGAATTATTGAACAGTTGAATGGATATACGGAATATGGAAAGCAATCTTCAAGCTATAAATCAGAATTTGATATACACTTTGTTTTTCAAAGATTTAACATACATTTCTAAGTACAATACAGGCTTGTCGAAAGTTTAACTATGAGCTAACAAAAAGACGACGAAGTTTGCACTGAATGGCCAAGATATGGATATCTAGTGGTCGAATCGCTACCCAGAGATAGATAGCAACTGCTGAGCTTACAAAGAAAGATCGAAGCACGGCTGTCGAATGGCCAAGTTATGGATAGCTAGTGGTCGAATCGCTGCCGAGAGATAGATAACAGCTGCTGAGCTTACAAAGAAGGATCGAAGACGGCTGTCGAATGCCGGAATGGTCAAGATATGGATAGCTAGTGCTCGAATCGGTTCCGAGATAGATAGCAACTGCTGAGCTTACAAAAAGGAATCGAAGTACGGCTGTCGAATGGCCAAGATATGGATAGCTAGTGCTCGAATATCTGCCGAGAGATAGATAGCAACTGCTGAGCTTACAAAATAGCTAACGAAGTAGTACAAAATAGGCCCTCCCCCATAGCGATATCTTGATACTTTTTCGACAACAGCTATTGTCTCTCTACAGTTTTTAGTTTATACATAGCTATATCGGTCGATCAGTCACTCGACAGCGAACGTCGACTACTTTTTGTTGTTAACTTTCTGACGGGTTTGTACTGTACATATCTTTACGCGTATGATTTGCTCGTGCGTTTTTATTTTTAATAACGTCTAAACTGTTATCCAAAATATTCCGTCACAATATACTGATAATTAAAAAAAAATAACTTATATATTAAGTTTTATAATCATGGTCCTATTAAACATTTGTCGTTTTTATTTTGATTTGAGTTTCGGTCATTAAATTGTATTGCTTTGTGTTCTGGGTTGCGTTGGCCGTTTCCAAGTTTATCTTTTGAGCCTACTATGTCTATCATCTGATCTTTGTCTTCAATGAAAGATAATTAAGATGACAAAATTTGCGCCAAATTGGTAATAAGATGAATCCTTATCTAATTTCAAACAGGACGTGCTTTCCTTCCTGGGCACCATATCTCATTTCCCTGTTGGAATACCAAGTGTTTAACTGAAGCTTTCAAAAGTTTGCGCTGGAACTGTAATTTTGATCATGGTTTCTTATGTTTATTTTTCTTCTAAACTAACAGAGTTTTATGTAATTTGTAGTCTCTTGCAAGGTAACACAAGGATATATATTCATTCGTTCGATGAACTTTAGGGGCAAGAAACTCGATTACAATCAATCAATCAATCAATCAATCAATCAATTAATCCATTCATCCATCAGTTAGTCATCCCTTTCGTTCATCAATCAGTCAATCAATCGTCCTATCCTTCTGTCAGTCAATCCAGCGTGACCAGTCATGACGCCACGTTGTGTTTCGTGATGATCTATCGGTAATGACTCATAACAAGAAATGCCCAAAAGTAACAAGATGTGTTTTAAGTTGATGACATAAATGATGTACTCCTTCAACCAGGAATTGTATTGTCATGGGTGTGATGAGTAATAACGCATGTTTATTTTTGTTACATTTTGTTACATCAATTAACATTATATAGAATATTATGTTTCTGTTTTCTGCCCACATATCAGTTATACGCACGTGTTGTTTAAGTAATTTCTGTAGGTCTAAGAAAGTTTGGAATTTTCTTAATACAGTCAAACTTGTCTATAAAGCCACCCAAGGGAACCAGTAAAAGTGACCTTTATGGCCTGGTGGCCTTTATATACAGGTTCAAATAATCTGAATAAAGAACAATTGGGATACAACTCTACTGACTTTATAAGCAAGTGGACATTATATAGAGATGGCCTTTAAGGCAGGTTGAACTGTATTATTAATTTTTGAGGTGGTGGCTCGAGTGTTACATATGCACACTTACATATAAATTACATCATGTACATATAGGTACAAAATATAAGGAAAAATGACACTAAGCAAGTTGAGGTATATAGACATACATACTAAATATTATACTTAATTTACATTAATTTAGTATACAGGCACCAATTTCATAAGCATTTCTTGACCATGATCTTCCACAACTTAAATCTAGCAGATGTGAGTATTTTTTTTAAAGATTTGTGACATCAAAAATATTGTCAAAATTTTCCAGATTCAAGTAAAGGAAAATTCCATTCAAGGAACCACTGGAGTCGGGAATGCTTTGGGATACAACTAAAATTTATGGTATCGTAAAATATTGTCAAAATTTTCCAGATTCAAGCAATGGAAAATCCCAGTCAAGGAACCATTGTGAAACTGGAGTCGGGAAGGCTTTGGTATCATTTACGTGATTGTATAACATATTATACCAGTTTTAATTTTACAGCACTAGACGGCCGTTTCGGAATACATTTCCTCATCAGTAGTGCTTGGACCAAAATTAAATTAAAAAGAAACCCAAAGGACTAAATATATTTTACCAAAATCAGCTAAGGAAATACTTTGCATCAGGGAGTATACCTTAGTTTTTCAGGAATTTCAAATTTTAACTAGCAGCAAAATTATACAATAGTATATTTCTGACAATAATACGCAACTATCGCCTACTGAAATTGTGATATCCTAAGGGCATCAGCCACCAACAGAGATACCGGCATCTTAATAAAATATGGAAACATAGACATAAAATGCACTACTAATAATCTAAACTAGTAGTACTAGTATGTAACAAAGATGTTATCTTACAAAACAATTTTCTTGGATTTTTTTTGTTGAAAACTTGCGACAAAATAGAAATTTTGAAAAAATTCAGTAATTATAATAATAATAAAATATACTAACATTCCAAATATGTTAATTAATTGTGAGAAATATTTATGCATTCAAAACAAAGTAAGTTTTTGGATCGGGTCCTTTGATTTTGTAGAAGTTGTCTGTGTCCTTGCGTGTTCACTTTATTAAGCTACAGTTTTTTTTCTGTTTTATTGACTTCATAAGATATAATCCATAAAAACAAACATACAAGTACAAATCACAATCCCAAAGCAAAGTAAAAATGGAAACTGTGAAATTAGGTTAAACACGTAAACTTCCACCAAAAAAGTGCCCCAGAATGATACATGTGCATATACCTCTCCTGTTTAGCAAATAGAAACATCATACTTATCAGCAATATTGTGATATGTCATCGTGATGACGGTCATAAAACTTTTAAAGGCCGTGAGAAGCCTACATGTAGGCTTGTAATGTCATTTCCATACAAGTTAATAATTTTTTAACAATACTGAAAATTTTCACGAGGGAGGGTACACGTTATAACCAACAAACACGATTCATAAATACGTAGTTATATGTTACAGCGTTATCTTTGTCCGGCTTCGTGTTGGTCATTGTAGCCAATATTGTCCTGCCCATCGGTCAGCTATCCGGAAATAATACTGTACACGGAGGAAATAATGAGTATAACACAAGGAAATATCGCACTGACGAAAACCACCGGTCAAGAATGAATAATGTGAAAATTAATTACGTCACTAATTCGTTACTTAATCCGGTTTACACACCTTTAATATGGCGATGTGATAGACAACAATATTGCATTATTTGGTTACTAAAGCAACATGGACTCTCAAGCGTTTCATCTAATTGTTTTAGTGCTATGTGTCTATTTGAGCTGCCACTATTGTAACTCTCTGGGTAAGTATTGATACGATAGAACGGTCATAATATTCAGTAGGG
Organism: Anadara kagoshimensis; assembly: GCA_021292105.1. Taxonomy (NCBI): domain Eukaryota; kingdom Metazoa; phylum Mollusca; class Bivalvia; order Arcoida; family Arcidae; genus Anadara; species Anadara kagoshimensis. The sequence continues at coordinate 3,842,119 of CM037870.1, forward strand.
ACCTAGAGGTTTTGGAAGCAGGGTTTTCATTTTTCGTTGATGCGGAAGAGGAACAAGGGGGTCTATGGGTGTGTCCCCTCCTGTAATTTTTTTAAATGTAGCGAAATGTCCTGCAATTTACTGCAATCTAAACAGGTGATATACGCATATATAATATCACGAACAAAAAATAAAGAGCGGAGGTTCCGACTCTTGGTCCCCTTTTGGTCTACCAATGCATAATGTCCACAGATTCAGTAAAACTGTGATAACTTGGTCATTATTTCCTCAAATTGAAATTGTTTCTGTATCCAACATTATCCTTGATATACTGGTATTTTATGCTCCAACGTTTCACGTTCCTTTCATTCTCTTTAATTCAGACTTGACGGGTGTAGCTAGCAAAACAGTAGGTGCGTACCCTTCTGAAAAAATGACCTCACTTCAATGCCGGATGTTCACGTATTTAACCTAATTACCAGTTTTAAAGGTTTTTACTTTGGTTTTGTTATTGTGGACACTAAACCACGGACAGGTATATTATTGTTTGAACTATTTATAATTCCAATGTCTTGTTTCGGCAATCCGGAGTTTGTCGTTCTTAGAATTAGATAAGATTCGGATACATCAAAGTGAATTTAGAAGCTCTTTGCATTTCGGGTGCTGTCAATCCGACTGCTTGTTATGTAAAACGGCTGTTTAAATTGAACAAATGGTGCCCGATTGGTCAAAGCTCCATTAGCTTAACCAAACGGTTACTAAAAATCTAAAATGTTATTAACTTTAAAAATAATACGCACAGTTTTGGCTTCAACTGTTCCTGTCTGACAATAACCATTGTGTGCATTAAAGTTTGAACAGAAAATTCAGAAATGTTTCCTAAATTACAAAATACAAAATTATTATTCGGTCAGAACTTTTTAAATTATTTTATTTGTTATTATGTAATTTCTATAAATCGACATTCCCAAATCGATTAATACGATTTCATTGTTTTAAATGTTGCTAAAATATGCTATACGAAAAGAGGTTGTTGATATCGATACTGAAATAATTTATTTCAAGGAAATCAACATGTTGGACATGTTAGATATACACTCCACGTGTGCGCGGTAGGTAGTTCGTCCTTCGATATCGAAGATGACTTAGTATCTTCATCTCTGCTTAAGTTTTCACCTATTACATGATTTACATTATTTTTTCTTCTTCGAAAATGACTGACAAGTTCAATCCTTGCATCGAATGTATTTCCACATTAGGAACGAAAAGGTCCGGATGGAGCAGCTACTGATACGCGCAGTAGATAATCTATTAATTAGATTAATCCTACTAATCCCGTAAACAATCAAAATGAATAAGTACTCATTGTTAGATCAGACACAACACGGTGCGTGTTATCAATGAACGGAAGTTTGAGAACTTTCCGACCGGCGTATTGTTATCCATTCCGGAAATGCATGCCAGGAGTCAAATGCTTCATCATTTCCGGACAATTCGTGTGTTTGTTATGGATCACCTCGATACACGTCAAGTGGGATGGCTTATAAGAGGGATTGAAAGTGTTGTATTTATAAACTAGTTCAGTCCGCATTACAAAATGTAAAAAAAGGAAACAAAACAACCCGTGACTCTGCTCCCTAGATTACCAAATGAATAAATAAATCAATAAAATTCAATCTATAATAATAATAATAATAATAATAATTAAAAATAAAACAATTTCTACACATTGTGGAGTAAAAGGATTACGTATTATTTGGTTGTATTCGCTATTACAAATTACTATTGTTATACCGCGATAAATAAGAAACAACATTACAGAAATTATAAATATAGGTAAACAACATTGACCTGTCCGTTTGACCTTCCATTAGGAATAGTCATATTTGAGGGTCCAACAAATACATAGGTAGAGTTAGGATTCGCAGTTAATACATATACACATTGCCGATGACTAGTGCTCACGTCATTTAGACGAAATATACAGGCGTTATCCCCATTGCTTAATATAATATTACTCGTCCATAATGAATATTTAAATCAAAGGTCAAGCGGACAGGTCAATGTTGTTTGCCTATACTGTCAGATTAAAGCCAGAACTACGATAAACTTGAAACACTTTCAGTAATACAGAAGTAAATACCATGTAATAACCAGATCAAGAATATTACGCAGGAGCAAGATAAACAAAGAAGAGCATGCAATGACCAGAGCAGAGAACAGGCAATGACCACATAAAAACAACAAGCACTAATAATTTCAGAAAGAACACGCAGTTATCAGATAAACAAAAACAAGCAATTTCAAGCGTAACAAAGAACACACAAGGACACGATATAAACAACAAATATAAGACATAACACACACCTGCATTAAAACAATCCAATACTTGTCTTAATTTCATATTATAGGTATAATTTTGATTTCATTTATACAGTTTGTCCAGTAAGTGTCGGGAACGGGGTCGTATACGAAGAGCAATGCTACCAGTTCAACAATATCAATGCAACATGGAAATCTGCGAGATCGACATGCGAGGGGTATAATGGCACCTTAGCAACAATACCTAATGAAGGAATACAGGAATTTATCACGAGGACGGTCATGCAGTTAGCAGGTCCCAGTAGCTTATTCTGGGTTGGTGGATATGTCAACAATACGTTAGAAGGCTCCACAGCTTTCACCTGGATAACAGGTAAGCATATTTAAATGATCGTCATCACATCCCTTACTTAATTATATGTTCCATGGATGTCTCTGTGTCCAGGATTGCTCTGGACATATTTGACGTACCATAGTCCGTGCTTGTTCCACTTAATTTTGATTACATACTTAGCGGGTGTAGCTAACTAAACAGGAGGGCTTACCCTCCTGGAGCACCCGACCTCACATTCCTGGTGGAAGTTCACGTGTTTAACCTAACTTGTCAGTTTCAAAGTAATTGTTTTGCTTCTGGATTGTGATTAGGGCATAAGTTAGCATGTTACTTTTTGATTCCATGGTTGGAACTTCATACACGGAACAAGCTTGTAGATAAAGCGACATTTCAGACCTAAGCTAAAAAATTATGGCCATTATCACAATATTGTTGATAAGTATATCTGTATCCAAAATTGTCCTGGATATATATGACGTCCCAAAATTGATGTTCTTTTTATTTTTTTTTTACCAAGCTAGCTAAACGTGAGTTGCTTACCCTTCCGAAACACCCGACAACACTTCGATAGTGAAAGTTTACGTGTTTAACTCAATTTGCCTGATTTTAAAGTTTAAAGTTTTTACGTTGCTTTAGATATCGTGATTTTGACATGAACTGATATTTTACCGATTAATAGCTCGAATTTGGTCATTTTATATAACATCTATAATTTGATAAGGTGGCATTGTAGGGGCCTGTTCTTTATTTAGAAGGAAAGGATTTGACCTTGACAACTGTTCTGTGAAGTATTTTTTACTCATCATGTTTTTGTTAAAAAATAGTAATTTCCTGATGTAAGCGTTTGTATCTTGATTCCCCTATACACGTTCCAAATTCCCAAAATTGTTTTGTAGAATAAACACCTCAAGCAAAACAACAAACTTCAAGTTAAAGAAGAAATTACATGTATATGCAGTATGATGTATACAAGTTCCACATTGACGACTTTAAGGTGATTCACTAAATAAAAATCTAAAATAACACCAGCGACTGTCAAGTTTTAGAAGCAATTACTTAAGAATTGACTGTCATTTTTTCCTGGTTCATCAAGTAATGATTCGCAGTTCATTTTAGATTTGCTAGTTTTAAAATCTGGTTCATTACTTGATGAACCAGGAAAAAATGACAGTCAATTCTTCTATTTACAATTTATTCTTTCTTTACGAGAGCAAAATTGCAAATTCCGTTGAATGAAATAAATTCCAATGTTTTGAAAAAGAATTTTAACGGCGGACGTGACCTTGACATAGAACAGCTGTTCAGAAACATTAAGCCCCGCCCATTTGACGTCATGTCTGGAAGAAACAAAATAGGTCATCAATCTTGGATAATATTTCAAACAAATTTTATTTCAGTCAATGACAAGAAATTAGATATTCATATTTACGGTCAAGTTACAGTTATTGAAGGTAGAGCTTGTTAAAAAGCCAGACTTAATAGACGATAGAGTGCTCGACATCTGGACTTGCGGATTGGTATTCGACTCGGGAGTATTGGTATTCATGCGCGATGTAAAAAACCGATGTTTATGCGAATCTTGAAAAAAGAAATGAAACTAGGTTCAACGTAGAAGTTATTTTTCTATTTTAAATATTTAAATGTAAACTGTGAAACGATGTAGAAAATTTACCATGTCATAAAAAGTTTGTATTGATCAAAAGAATTTGTTTCATGATACAAACAAGTGTCACATTGAAGGCATACGTCATTGTTCTGTTGCTTATTACATTGACCTTCAACATTTTTGAACAAAATAAGCTAATGTTTTCTCCCTAGAGTGTCAAAAAGAAACTATCTTGCCAAATAATGCCGTGATTCTTTTTCAGTACAGGAAAATAGCTTTACGAATTGGGAAGAAAATTATCCATCTGAAGAATCTTTAGAAGCAAGTCAATGTATGGCAGTATCGACGATAAATGGGATGTGGTTAACAGCGCCATGTGATGACGTAGAACACACATATAGTTATATATGTCAATATGAAGCAGGTAGGACACACGCGGGTCTTAATTTCCTTAAATTTATTCAGAGCTAGAGCTGTTTTACACCAATATTGCACCCAAGATTGAAGCTGGACGCCTTCTCAGTTTTCAAAGTGTTTTTACTTTTTTTGGGATTGTAATTTTGACCTGGACCGGTATGTTTGTCTCAATGTCCTTTTTTGTAAATTAAGTTTTTTTGTTGGTGTTATTAATTTCTCGTACAGAACACCCTACCTTTTGTTAGATACTAATTGACATGTCAAAGATTTAGTAAATGGAATTGAAAAAAAAAAATAAAAATGACAAATTATATACTATCACAATACAGTTGATCAGTATGATGTGCCAAAAGTATTCTGAAAAAATTTTATGTTCCATAATTCCATCTTCCTTTCAATCTAAATTTTGATTACACAAGTGGCTGGTGTAGCTAGTTAAACAGGAGAAGGTTGGTGCCCTTCAGCTACAATTCCCTGGTGGAAATTCGCCTGTTTGTCAAATTTGCAAATTTTCAAAGTTTTGACTATGATTTTAGGACCGATATGTTTGATTATATAAAGATTTAGATTAAAGAGTAAACATTTCAAGTTCAGAAAAGCATTGCTTTTTAGAAGTCTGATGCTCGTACTCAATCGGTGATAAAATACCTGTTTAACCATGCATATTTCATATTACTGTTTAAACCTCGTCAATTCGTTTATTGTTCTCTTTAATTTTACATTTTAATACTTTGCGTTAGTGATACTATTGTATCTTTTACTTTTTCTAGCCGCGAATAGCTGCAATATTGCCGATACGGCTTAAAACAATAACTCACTCACTCACTCGTCACTTTGTGACACCATTGTCATTTTTGGACTTGAAAATGCAATTTATTTTAACCTTTGCTTCAAAGTACAACACAAATGTTAAATGCTGCTTTTCGATTTTTTTATGAAAGAATGTACTCTAAAGTAGCACTTGGTAAAAAACTTGAATTCTTTATTTCATAAAATTAAAAAGTAAAACATGACACACATTTTTTATATTTTATTGTAGTTGAAATTGATGTCATTGAAACAACCTCAAGTAGTAAGTAACCAATAATATATATCGTAATACATACAACGAAGGACCTCGGTGGTCATGTAGTCAAAAGCTCCGGCATACCACAGCGCTTATGAAGTCACTTTGGGGCACATGATAGTGTGAGAAAATTTGCTAGTTCGCTTGCCAATGCCTGGCGGTTTTCACTGGTCACTCTAATTACATTCAACATTATGAAACTGACTGTCTCAATATAGATGTGAAAAATATTGACTTTGGCGTAAAACACCACTCCATACAAAAAAAAGATTATTTAATTCCATTACAACGGAAATTCTTGTTTTATAACCAGCAAGAACCAGTAAGATAGCCGAAACACTTTATGATTTTTTTTCAATGTATAAAGGCGTTTGCTTTAATATTACAAAGATAATTGATATGCTTTTGGTTCATGTATATATGTTCATCCAGCCTTTTGATTCTTTTTCTGGACATCCCGTATTTGTCTGCAAAATCAGCCTGAATAATAACTATAGTTAGTCTGCACATTTGCCCATAGATTACATCTACACGCGAATAGCTGCAATAATGCTGATGCGTCTTTAAACAATAACTCACTCACTACACGTTAAAATCTGCTGATATATCAATATATCCATATACAAATTTTGTATTTTATTTGATATTGTAGAGCCTAGTACAGGAGGTATGACTGTCTCCTCCTCAGATTCTACATCAACAAGTTCAACAACATATAGAGGTCGGTAAAATGTTATTATTTGTTTAAGTATTAAAAATCCCGTAAATAAATGATACCTAATCTCTACTTAAATAGTTTTCAAAAATCAGAAATGACAAAATGGAAGACAATGATTTTTTTAACTTGTATGATTGGTTAGTTAGTTTGTTTCAATTTTGAACTTGGATTGAGTTCGTCTACTGTGCAATTTTATTTTAAATGGAGCGATTTCTGCATTTGCATACAGGCTGTTATTTGCATATAGTCTGTTTGTGTTTTGTTTTCATGTGTTGTTTCTTGTTTTTTTGACGTGTTAATGTTTTGTTGCAATGTTGTTAATATTTTAATTGAGATGTGTTAGTCATATTTTGTTGTAATGCATTATAGTTTGGTGTGCTATATTTTGCTGCCCTGTGTTTTTGTTTGTTTTGCTTATTATCAAGTGCATGTTAAAAGCATGTTTTTCAACTGCAACCTACAATAATATTATGGTTTTTTTTCCAGGGTCCACAGAATCATCGTCTGGAACTACCGGTATGTAAACTGACGATAAAGAATTTTGTAGTCATAAAATTTTGTATTGTTGGGCCGTTTTGGGTTAGTAAGGTTAGGGCGACTCTATATCTTCTTTAAAAGTGCAAAATACAAGTCATGATATATACAGAATACATAATCAAAAACAAACATACTGATCCATGTTCGAATCACAATCCAGAAGCAAAGCAAAAACTTTGAAACTGACAAGTTAGGTTAGACACTTTAACTTCCACCAGGGAAGTGAGGCTGAGTGCCCCGGAAGGGTAAGCACCCCCTGTTTTAACTAGCTACATATTCCACGTGTGTAATCAAAATTGTGTGAAAGGAACTATGGAACGTCAAATATATCCAGGGCAATCCTTGACACAGAGACATCAAATAATGTATGTCATATAAATTTTCTGTAATATGTTTGGATGATAGCCAGTTGGTAAATTAATTTTGCATTTATAATGAGCAATTCACATATTCCAGGTAACAATAACGTGAAATATTTGAGCATCAGATGCACAGAATACACCCAAATATAGTATGCCGAATTCAATCTGCATCAATCAAATGTTTTAAACATTAGAATTAAAGAGTCGAGCATTGTAATTGCAAAGAAAGATTGGTTTATAAACATTCAAGCACAAACATATTGCTAAATGTTCAAGGAGAATAAAAAGCAAAGCAAAATCCATGACAACTGGTCCCTGGATGTTTTTATCACTAGTACACTTATGTAGTTTGAAAAAAATTGTTTTACAAAGAAATGAAACAGAACCATTTTGATTAAATATTTTTTTATATCTTTAAAATATCTGCTTCTATTTGATTTTGATATTTACAGATATGGTGTCGTTACATTTCGGATGTGTTTTAATAATAGCCATGGCAATATTTTTGTAATACCTGATATAGCCTAACTAGAAGGTATGTGGGAAATAGAGAATATTCTGATTGGTTTTCTATATAATTATTAATTTACTATTTTTATAAACTCCTGTGACATTTTTTGGACTTTCGGTCGCCCAGTGGCCGTGACTTTACGGACCAACGATTGCGTTCGAATTCCACATGGGCGCATTTTCCCAGTTCTATTGCCGAGGACAGTTCGTTTTTACTCGGGTACTCCGGTTTAAATCCTGGCAACATTGGGCAACTTTTCTAACTTTACAATAATTAAAAATAAAAAGTTTTGCAATAAGGAATTATTGTTGACAAAGGTTGTTATTTTGTAAATGTCTCAACTATGGAATAAATAAAATTACCTGTTGCAGATTGCATCTTTGAGACATTCACACGTTATATGAATCCTGGTGAATGAAATGAGAAAAATGTTTAATGCACATAACTTATTTGAAAGCATATTTGTTTTATTTTGTTTATTCTTTTATTTGTCCTTTTGTCAATAATGGCCTGATGTATATATATATTTTCAATTTTTTTACGTACGATTTTTAAAAAATAGTATAATTATTACAAAACCGAACAAAGCAAGTATTTACTTTCAATTTATTCTAATTTAGGTTCCATTTTTGTGAAAGGGGAGATAACTGAACGATGTTGCTGAATTGTTCACAGATAAATATCGAGTAATCTACAGCTGACTATAGACTCGGTAATCCATCATACAAGATTTGCCAATTTGTAAAACCAGTTTTTATTTGTTGGTTGGTTATCACTACAGAAATCACTTGGACAATAATAAACAGCCTGATATGTACATGTTTTAATGTACAAAACATCGCAGTTGTCTTAATTTGTCCATCAATGCAGGTTTTAGGTGCCATAGTCTTTATAATGCAGCAATGTATTATGCAATTTTAAACTTTTAAATAAAGCAAAACACTGTCTTTTAAGTGTTTTTTAATTTTTTAGAGTTGATTGAGTTCTCTTTTTAATTTAGCGTCACCCTTTAACACCGGTTTTAAATGATCAAATTGAAACAGCTAAGTACTAAAGCTAAAACAAACAAGATTATATGTGTCAATAATAGTTTTTGTGTGAGGCCTGAGCTTCATTGTGTAAAGTTATATTTCTGGTCGTGTTCTTCGTGACTTCATGTCTTCCAGTACATACTATTCAGCAAGAACTTATCAAAAACAAACATACTAATCCATGTCTGAATCACAATCCAGAAGCAAAGTAAAAACTTTGGAACTGATAAGTCAGGTTAAACACGTGAACTTCCACCAGGGAAGTGAGGCCGCGCGCTCCGGAAGGGTAAGCACCTCCTGTATATTGTAAATTAATTCATCAAATATATACCAAACCATGTCCAAATCACAATCAAAAAGGAGAGTAAAAACTTTGAAACTGACAAATTAGGTTAAAAAGTGTGAATTTCCTACAGAGAAGTAAGGCTGGGTCCTCCGAAAGGGTAAGCGTCACCTGTTTATTTGTAATTGTTTAAATCTTGATGGGCATTTCTTATCGGTAAAATTGGAACATGAACCCTAATACCGTTTGTAAATTATTTTGACAACCCATTTGTTACGGTATACACAGCTCCAAAACCATTGTTTGTTGAATTTATGTCCCCTTGCCCTAGAATAACGCATTTCAAATATCAATCAAAACTAAAACCTAAGGTAACGTTTGAAATAAATCCCAGAAGCTTTGCCAAATTCTGAAATGTAATAGGTTCCAATAAATTCTTGTGGTATTGTCCACAGATAAATAAAATACATGTTTCACTATCCAGTACATAATATGTAGGCGAAAACAAATCAGTGAGCTTGTCATTGGTCATAGTCAAGGGTTATAATATTGCCAATTTTGCCTTATATAACAAATTATTATATAATCTACTCAATAATCCATGTAATACGGTCATACAATAAAAATCGTATTGAATGAGTGTGACGTCATAAAAGCATAAAAGTCATTCCAGAGTGACGTCACACAATTGACCAAGTTCACAGTTGTTTGTTTCATTTGACACTGTTTGTTGATTCTAATTCAGTTGTACTTTCCTTCTAAAAAGAAGATACATTATTTATTTAAATTGAAAATGTTTGTTTTGTTTTTGTATCCTGAGGACAGACTATTGTTTACTTTTAATATTTCAGTAGGATTACTTTTAGCGCATGTACGCAGTTATGTGAACTTGATGTACGTGTGTCTGTCAATCAGATGTTTTCTTATACCCTAATGAGAAGACAAGTTTTAAATCTACGAAAAACCCGTTTTTATGGGATTATATAATAAATAGAATCTTGCATTCGTGTTTATGCAATATTAAATTTATTAAACTCGTTGAATAATGTTTTATGCAACTCGCCAAGGCTCGTTGCATAAAAAATTATTCAACTCGTTTAATAAATTCAATATTACATAAACACTCATGCAAGATCCTCTATTATACATCTCTATAAAGTTTCATTTTTGACAAGAGGCTGTAAGGATTCATTGCAAATTAGGCGCAATAACCAACGATATACGTCTGCAAATCGAAAATTACAAGACGGTTATCCCTATTCTAATTCAAAACATACTTTAAAGGATATGGTAAGCATTTTCTGAAACGATACTATAAATAACTCGGGGATTTTCCCAAATAGATTTGAACTGGTTGAGACAGATCACACGAACCATTTCCCGCATTAATTGGATTTCTCTGACTTTTAAATCTGATTCTATGAAAAAGTAAAGTGCATTCCGGATGAGACACGATCACTTATAGACACTATATGGATGACGTCATAATCATTTTACGCAAGAACGTCAACAAAATTTGATGACGTCATTTTCCGAAGACACGGATGGTGGCAGGATCTGATGCAAATATTTGTTTACAAATCGAGTTTTGGCCTGTGAGTAAAAGAATCCTACACCACTAACAGTGTAATATTTTCAATGACAGGAAAATATTCATCCTTGATTGATATATCTCTGTCATAACCTGTGTAAGTTTCCATTAATCTATCAAGATGGTTCGGTACCGAATGCGCACGTGCAAGTACCCGAAAAAATTGAAGCAGTATATTGTGGTTTTACTGTCGGAATTTGCGACAGTATATTGGTGGTTATACTGTCGGAAATTTTTGACGTCAGCCAATGAAAACGAGCGTTACATACAGAATGAATCAGAAAATACATGTATATTAAAATTACATGATTGATGTTAGTAAGTTTCATATTTAAAATACATTTTTCTACGGCAAGGGAACATTAAATCACCAGAATTGGTCTCATTAGCGCTATGTATACCGTATTGGATGATGTCTAAATCGTCATTAAGGTTCATATGAATGTCAATACGATTTTGTAACAAAACATTGTTTATTTACCAGTAAGTGGAGGGGGATAAATCGTTTATGTCTATCGTGTTTTTGCATCAAAAGCAAACATACCGATCAATGTATGTCCAAATCAAAATCCCATAGCAAAAGAAAAACTTTGGAACTGGCAATTTTAATAAAACACATGAACCTTCACCAGGGAAATTAGGCCAGGTCCTTCAGAATAAACATAGACAATTTTTGCTTCAACAGATTACGCTTCTCCGTCAAGTCTGTCTACTTCATTTTGTTATTCTTATCGAAGAAAGATAAATCTTATATGTCATCAATCAAAAACAAACATACTAATCCATGTCCGAATCATAATCCAGAAGCAAAGTAAAAACTTTGGAACTAACTAGTTAGGTTAGACACGTGAACTTCCACCAGGGAAGTGAGGCCGGGTGCTCCGGAAGGGTAAGCACCTCCTGTTTTGCTAGCTACACCCGCCACGTGTGTAATCAAAATTGTGTAAAAGGAACATGGAATTATGAGACGTCAAATATATCCAGGGCAATCCTGGACACAGAGACATCAAACTTATCAACAGTACTGTGAACACGGCCATAAAACTTTTGAGAGCCTTGATAAGCCTAGGCTTGCAATATCCCTGAGTCAACAATTTATTTGCAAGCAGCCTACAAGTCCCCGTAGTGGGAACAAGCTCTACCATAGCGTATTAATTGGGAAACAAATACACCATAAGCAGGAGAAGCAGGTATATTGCTGCATAAAAAAGGGAAGTTGACAATAGAAAAATTGAAGTCATCACGTTTGTCATAAAGTTTCAAATGTAGCCTTTCGTGTGCGTCATAATTCAGGTATAAGTCTAAATATGAAGCAGAACTTGAGGAATCAGTCGTGTCTTTTATTTCAAGCTCACTAGGATAGATGACATTGGAATTCGTTGATAAGATCGTTTTTTCCGTAAAATATTAGTTTTCGTAGAATTTTTATTTGTATACAAAACAGTTCATCGTAAAAAATGACATTTTGTGTAAAAAAAATGATGTTTCTTGTACACATGCAGTATAAAAAACGGAAAGACGCATTATGACAGAATGTACCCAGAGTAAAAATACTAAAGTGTCAAGTTGGTAAAAAAGCAATTTTATGTGATTTAACAAACAATGATGTCCAGTTATTTTTTACGTCATTCAAAGCTTCGCCATCTCTGTTGAACAATTTCACACTTTTTTTTTTACATATTTGTATGAACCTCTTCTCCTTGCGCAGCGTTCCAGTCTATAACAGTTAAAAAAAATCAGCAACTTTTTGCACAAAAATAAATACCTAGGCATGGGACAGCGCTCAAAATAATAGTCTTAAAACGTTGACAAAATCAGCATTTATTTTGAACAATTTTTATGAATGCCTACGGCGACGACGGCAGACTTAACTCTATTCTATCAGTCAAAATAATCAGCATCTTTTATTGTGTTCTTGCACACACAGTTATTAGGATATGTATGGACGACATGTAGGATCAAGGGGACATAACTAAATCGGTAAAACTACAAATGTTTCCAAACATTATGCTAATGTCAACGTGTCTATTTGACTAAAGGTTCATCCACTTAGGAACAAGTACAAGTGTTACCCTGGTTATTTGTGTATGAATTCATGTTGCCACCGCACCCAGGACAACAAAGCCGCCTGTTGTTCATGATTGACACGTTATTACATCCATCACAATCACTATCGTATAAACAGTTACCGCTGATTGCTGGTACTACTGGAATATAAATATAAAATGCATACAGTTTTTTATCCGATAATAATAATAATCAAAAACAAACAAAAGTGTTTCATGTACTGAACGGCAGAAATTATATCTACTGTGTCTTGGAACTGGAGAGTCTGTTACATGAAATAAACCGGCATACAACCAGCATCCTTATCAAATTTGGAAAAGCTACTTACCAATCAAAAACAAGCATACCAATCAGATGTTAAAATCGCATTCCAAAAGCAAAGTAAAACATTTGAAAACTGACAAAAACCACGTGAACATCCACCAGGGAATTGAGGCTGGGTACTGATAAATCGTTCATGATCGGATTGGCGTATATTCAAAATTAAGAAAGAAATCAAACTTATCAATAATATTGGAACAACGGCCAAAAAACTTTGGAGGGCGTTGTATTATTCATGAGTCGACAATTTATTGGTGAGCATCGTGAGTCGTTATACAAAGTTCCCTAGTGGGAATAATCCACACCATAGTGTGTTAACTTTGAAATCAAAAACAAACACTCCCAATCCATGTCCAAATTACAACCCAAAAGCAAAATTGAAATTGACACGTGATCTACACCACCAGAGAAGTGAGACCGGATGCTATGGAAGGGTAAGCGCCTTCTGTTTTGCTAAAAAGTGAGTCCGGGTGCTGTAATAGGACAAGCACTTCCTGTTTATTTAACAAAATTCGCTAAGTATAAAATTGGAATTTGAGAATGCAAGGAACACACAATTTCAAATATATCCAGAGCAAATTTGGATACAGAAACATCGTACTTGTCAACAATATTGTGATAGCGTCTATGACATATTTTGAGGGCCCTGAATACACCATACGCAGGAGAAGCCGTATCGAAATTACCTTTTTGTTTTTGTTGTGGACATATACATGTGTGACGATTATTGACTGATGATATTGATATCGGATTATCATTACAGTTGGGACAACAAAATAATACACCATTACTGTATGTTATAGAATCACTGTTACAGCTTGAACAATTATTTCCATACAAACAGTTACCACTTATCTCGAAGTCTGCAATGGAAATAAAGTGTTATGATAACATTAGTTTAAAAGACATACCAGTCCATATCAAAATCTCGATCCCAATAGCAAAGTAAATCCGTTGAAAACTGGTAAACTACAATTGTATGTTAAAAACATGCAGTACCGCCAGTAAAGTAATGTTCCGGTGCACGTTGTATCTAGCTAGCTATAGCTAGCCGCGTGTAAAATGAAAATTGACATTATATAAAATAGAAAGAATTTTATTACCAATTATAACATGAACGAAAAGCTGACTTTCCAAAGGCCTGTATTTAAGACTAAATCGTAACTAACTAGACGAAAATCTCTAATCAAACCCAATGTAATAAAAGTTTTGGTAATTAGTTTTGTGGTCCAGCACAGACCTGTCGAAAGTTAAACAATGCTGTTAAGCGCAGAAGTTCGTCTGACGAATAGGCAAGATAGAACAGCTAGTGGCCAATGCAGATATCGGTAGCAGTTGCTGGAAAGCTGTCGAGATACAGCTTACGAGGGGCAAAGATGAGCTCCTGATTCGGGCCTTTGTCTGTTTTAACAAACTTGAAATAACTGTATACCTTTCTTCGTATGTCGTGGACAGTAACAAGTGCGGTAGTTATTAACAAGTGTAACTGATAATGGATAATCACTACAATTTGGACAACAAAAAGCTACACCATATCTATGTGAGGTATAATTACAATGATTAAAAGAATCCCTATACAAACAGTCACCGCTTATATTATCCGATTCTACAAAAAGAAAATTGACACCAAATGAGAAAAAAAATCCACCCAAATTTCGATACCAATTGACGCATTATACACAACACATACGAGTTAAGAAATTGTGTTTAACGTTCCAGTGAAAAAAAATCACTAATATCGAGACGTCCCTATATAGGCAGAGGTGTAGAAATTTTGCCCTTATTTCCCATTTTCCTTATTTTGATTACACACGTGTGTGCTTACCATTTAAATGCACCCAATCTCACTCCCATTGTGGAAGAACACATGCTTCATTTAATTGGTCAGTTTTTTCTCTGCTTTTGGGATTTTGATTTGGACATGAATCGGTATATTTGTGAGTGACTTTTGATATTATGATTTGGGCATGGATCGTTATACTGCAAAAACATTTATTTTTTTGGTGCCTTAATTTTTCGTTGATTTGTTGGATACCCTGAGCCCCGAATTAAAATGTTAAAGGAATAGTATACATCACAGTATTCAATAAACGGATATCAAAATCCACGAATTTACCACCCCGCAAAATGGAATTTTTTAAAACCACGAAAATTGGCCACCACAAAATTAAATTATTCACAGTATTTGTGTTTTTTTCGGATGATATATTTACCTGTCGCTTGTTTCGGACAGCTACATGTGTGGATGTTATTGACTGACGACACTGATATCGAATTTGTATTACAGTTGGGACAACAAAAGGCCACTCCATTGCTGTAAGTTATAGATTCACTGCCGCAGCTGGAACAATTGTTTCCATACAAGCAGTTACCTCTCACGTCGAAATCTGAAAATAAAATATTTCAGTTTAACATATAACAATGTAAATTCACATTCCAATGCAAACATTTTGCAAACAGACTTTTGATCGTACCCCGGCCACCGTAAAATATGTTTTGAACATGGATCAGTATGTTTGTGGTTGACTTTTTGGTGGTGATTTGGACATTGATCGGTATGTTTGTGTTTCTTTTAATGATATACATACCTGTCGCTTGTTTCGGACAGCTACAAGTGTGGATGTTATTGACTGACGAGACTGATATCGAATTTGTATTACAGTTGGGACAACAAAATGCCACTCCATTGCTGTAAGTTATAGATTTACTGCCACAGCTGGAACAATTGTTTCCATACAAGCAGTTACCTCTCACGTCGAAATCTGAAAATGAAATATTTCAGTTAGACATGTTACTATACTATATAAATTAACATTCTTATGGGGACAATTTGTAAACATAAATTTGGTTGTACCCCGACCGCAGTACAATCTCTGTTTTACATTAAGAGATAAAAAGTCGCGTGTTTTTCAGGCTACTACTGTGAACGTGTTTAATTTCGTGTGTATTTATTTTTGCGGTATAGGAAATTTAGACAAATCCACGTAGTTAAATATTCGCGTTTTCGAAATATGCACTATAACATAAAAAGCATAATATAATTTTCGCCTGGTATAAATTTTTTGCACAAAACAAACTACCTCGAAATAAGCAAAAAGTAGTAAAGAAAATCAATACATTTACAGTATTTCCTCATGTATACAAAACAAAATGCCATAATTCATTGTTGTGCTGTTGTTACTATTTATAGAAACTCATTTTTGCATCTGATATGAATTTCAAACAATGAAAACAATGGTTTTTAGTGTTTTAGTGATAAAACTATTTATCTAACATTAGACTAGTTTTTCTGTCTGTATTTGATGAAATACAAGTTTTATCGGACACGCGTGATACAGAATCTTGTATCACCACAGTGTGGTGATACAACATTGGCGGTAAAGTACACGTGCACTTCTCATTGTGACGTCATTGGGGAATCTCCGATTTGTCAAATGTAAACAATGACGTCATTACTACAAAACATGTCATAACATAGTTCAGTGGTTTTCTGTGGTAAAATGTATTTTTTCACATAAAGTGTTTTTTATTATTTTAATGACTTATTAGGAAATGTTAGATAAAAATGTTAGATAAAAATATCATATACACAGTGTGTATGTACAACCCTTCGTATCAGGTCTCGTCCTTTTTTCGTAGCTGTATAACTACTCGTCGCGCAAGCGCGACTCGTAGTGATACGACTACGAAAAAAGGACTCGACCTGATACTGAGGGTTGTACATACACACTGTGTATATAATATATATATATTATGGCGTACGTTATTGGTCTACATTCAGTAGTGGTGCATCTGAACGAAAAATAAACTAACCAGAGTAATAGAAATGCCCATCGAATTCAGCCACAAACAGTACACAGTATTTAAATTGCATTAGAATGAAGCAAGCGTCGCCAGGTAGGCCTCCATTAACGAGAGACCACTTCGTTAGCTCAGTTGATCGAGTGCTCGCTCCGTAAGTGGGAGGTCGTGGGTTCGAAACCCGACTGGGTCTAACCCCAAAATTAAAAATGGGTAGTGACTATTCTTTCGCCAAGCACTCGGCATTACAAAATTAAAGTCATGGTTCTTTCGGATGGGAACTTTAAATAAACGAGGTCCCGTGTCATTGTAGGCGTGGCACGATTAAGACCCTAGGTGTATAATGGCATCAGCGCGAAGCACTGGCAAAATTTCTGCACCTTTGAATCTATGTTTACGGTCAGAACTATTCAAATGTTATCTGGATTAAATAGACAATGGCCGATCAATGGAGTTTGCCGCTGTATAAAGTGATTTGACACACTTTAAAGCTTGTGTTGGACGTTTTCGAAAACGTTTACATCGCCAATTCCCGGAATAATGTTGTTTTTCACATAAACGTTAGGGGGCACCATGTCGTAAAGCGGATCTAATTTCAAATTCCGATAATACGAAGTTATTGTTTTGATAGGGCTTTAAACAATAATTCATCCCTTCATTCAATCCGATTATACAATCTTCCACGCCTTTAAGATAATATATTCACGCCTTAAGATACACTTGTTTATACTTTAAAATAATTTATGACTGTTGTTTGAATTACGTAATATGTTCACATCCTCCTCGGGCGATTTCAAGGAAATTTGCGTCAGTGCATTTTATCCGTTAGGATATAACAAAGGGGATTGAAAGTCAAAAGTTTTAAAGATAGAAATATTTATTGTTGTTTTAAGGATATTAAACGACACTTTATTATCTTAAAGGGATCTTTTCAAGTTTATTAATGGGGGAGGGTTTTTATGAATGGTGTTTAACTCAACAGTCAAGATTTTAACCACTGTCACGTAGCGCCCAGAGAAAACCACCCACCTGCATCTGACGAAGTGACAAAAGTTTTTCACACTAGGTTCTAATTCGAGTTGGGGTTCGAACCTACGCCGTGAGAGGCGATATGATCGGTAAGCCGGCAGACCAATGGGCCACCAAGTTGTTCTAGTTTATCTTTTAGTTAATTATGTCATAGCTGTATTGTTGTGTTGGTTCGCTTTTTTTTACGTTCAAAAAATTTAAGAAAACTCGAAATGTGCACTTGTGGGGGTTCTTATAGTATTGTGATGGGTTTGTGACAAGAAAAAAAAAGATATTTTCAGGGTTCAGAGAAATTCGATATTGTAATGAACACATTTTTTACCTGTTGTTTCTTGCTTAGTTGTATCACTGTTGATTCTAGGTTTTGTGGGTTTTGTGATTTGGACACCATAGCAGGTACAGAAAGTCATCCACAACAAGTTAAAACTGAAGAAATCGCGTTTACAGCTTGCACAGCAAACATTGAACGGGGCGGGATTACTTGAAAAAGTATTCTGCACCTTTTCCACACTGGTCTTTGGGCAATGATGACAATCACGACCAAATGAACAAGTCCCGATCACATCTGAAAATACAAATACGACATTTCTCTTGTACTATGTGATAAGTTTAAAATATACTATTGCAGCTGGCAAACCGTAAACTCGTACTAAGTATAACTACTCCGGTAATATGATATTTAATGCCAGGACGCTTCAGACAAGGGTTAGAGCAGAAAAAAAGAACGTATAATGATAAGATAAAAGTCAGCGAACCCCCTCCTTCTTTAAGGGGACATATCATTTGGAACAAAGAAGAGTTTAAACTGATATTGTGATTTGATAAATGTTACAATTTATTCCGATGTCACAAAAGACGTCTGAAAATACTTTTCGTTATTTAAAACACACAGGAGTCACTTGTTCAGAGTTTCTAATTACAGCCAAAACGTCTATAAAGATCTGAAGGGAACCAGTAAAATTAATCATTGTATACAGGTTCAAATAACATGAATAAAGAGCAATTAGGAATTAGCGGGGTTTATATAGAAATTACTTTAAGATAGGTTCCACTGTATCACAAGGTATGTTTACTTAATAATACATAATCTCAATTAATGTTATCATGGTTTATCGTGCTAGTATAATATTATTATACGCCAGTCAAAATTCTTTCACTTATGTCAAGGTTCATGGATTGTCGAAGGCACCATCCGTCCTTCAGTAAGCGAAATTATAAACTCTCCAACAAGTATCTACCCTCGGTGGGATTCGATTCTAGGTGGTCATGTGAACATACATTTGACATTACAAAAGTAATCATCAAAAAAATTGACATCGATAATTATTTTAAGATTTGTGACATGTCGTTGAAAACATACAGATAAAAACCCTCTAAATTCTTTTCAAATAAAATATTTACTTACTATGTCCGTTGGTTTCTGGTAGAATAATAAAAACAGCTAAAACACACAGAATGTCGATCACTGTTGCCATGATTTATCTTTCAAGTAAGAAACGTTAACTGACTGTGTTAATAGGAAAAACAGATATTATATGAGTATCCTTCCGACCCAGGACCTCCGGCGGCAACATACAACCCGGATCTTGTAATTTGTTAATTTTTCCAAGTTAACACAATTTTCTTTCGCACTAAAACATAATTTCCAGGTATTAACAAAAACATATGAAGATGATGATACATATATTCAAGGATCTGAGTCAGAAAAAAGATTTTAAGAATGACTATGATATATTGGTTGAGAAAAAAACTTTAATTTGAATCCCATATAAAATGTAAGATATTGTGTAATTATTATGATGTTATTGTGAATGTTTTACAACGTAAGATAAGCACCATTCCAGGTAAGCATCTCTATACTAAGCACAAAAACCATAACGAAAAGCATTGACCCTTTAAAATGCTTAAACAATGCAACTATAGGCAAACAGCTTTGACGTGCCCACTTGACCTTTCATCGGAAACGATCCACACAATACATTGGTAGCGTTAGGATACGCAGTTAATATATAAAAAATGCACATTTCCTATGATGTATGGGAAATAAACACCTGTGTCTATACTGCTGTACAGAAATGTACTCGTCCATAATTAATATTTAAATTAAAGGTCATGCGGACAGGTCGATATTGCTTGCTTATATATTCCACCTACATGTATAGGAAATACGCCTTATAAACAAGGTATTTGCGGTTGTTTTACCTAAAACTGTATAATATGATTAATGAGGTTTTTATGAATAAACGTGTTATAGGCAAACAACACTGACCTGTCCGTTTGACCTTTGTTTTAGATATTAATTATGTACAGGTAAATTAAAGTAATAGGGATCACCACGTGTACATTTCGTGTATATAATGTGAACACTAATCACGGGAAACTTGTATATATATATATATATACTGCGAATCCTAACGCTACCCATGTATTAAGTGAATATTCCTAATGAAAGGTCAAACGGACAGGTCATTGTTGTTTGCCTATACCTGGTATACAGTACAAACCTGTCGAAAGTTTAACACAGAGTTAATGAAAAAGGAATCAAATCAGCTACCGATGGAAGATATATGGATAGCTAGTTGCCAAGAAACTGCCAAGAAATAGATAGCAGCTTTCGATATATAGGTTACAAGGGTCCGAGATGAGCTGTCGATTCGACACAAATTCGTTAGGTTGATACTGAACTTTTGACAGGTCTGTAATGTAAGTTTACTATTTTTTGTATTTTGTCTTTAGCCTCTAACAAGGATGTAACTGATCTAATTAACTGTAAAATTCGGGCAATAATAAATCTCAAATCATAAAAGTGCATGTGTACCGAATACTATTTTTGGTGTGTTTGTACTTCATGTTAAATAGTACTTTCTCCGTATGTGGGCGTTAGTTCGAACTCGATCTAGTCTGAACATTACTTGAATTAAGATAGTGGTTGTTGCCAAACACTCGATATTTAGAAATAAATGTAACAGATCCTTCGGAAGAGACCTTAAAAACCGATGTCCCGTGTCACGGCAAGCGTGGCAAGCTATAGAACCAAATACTTCATACACATTGTCTTGGGCAATGCAAATGACGTCAAAAATGTTTTGATGAAGTCTTGATATAAATGAAATAACATTGACTGCGATATAAAACCCCTTTTAATTAAACACTTATTTTAAGGTCTGAACTTGAATTACCCGTAGAGGAAATGCACGCGTTTTCAGGGTTGGGAGACCTTAATTTGTTCACCGAATACACGCCAGTGTCAAGAAATGAAAAGCAGCGCACGATAGGCATATTGTTCTAGACAGACAGTCATTGTCGCAGTGAATGTTATTCAAAACGACCGTTTGACATTCACACTATTTCATTATTATTCACAAACTTAAAAGATTTGAGAGTTGTCTACCTTTGTCTTTGTATATCACATGCAAAGCCATTCAAATATAAAGCAAACCAATTCAAAGTTGTCGAAGTTTTTACTGTTTTGAACATGATTGACATGTTTTTTTTAAATTCATCGAATGGATATCACTGGCTTGACAATAGCTGCTAAGTGAAATATCATTTAGATTACCATTCATTTAGATGTAGGTATAAGGATAATTAGATAAGTTTCACAAAAGCAACTATCGTTGAATTATATTTACAATACTGGTATAAATATCACTATCTATATGAACCTCTTTTTCCCAATGAACTGTTAGTGTAAATAATTCTGCAAAGGCGCACAGAACGTAATAATGCGCAAAGTATACAATTAGTCCCAATTAATATTTGTAATTTGATGTCTTCAATTCAATCCGGTGTTCCTCAGAATTATAAATAATAATGTATAATATATTATAAAAAGTGAAGTTTATTAGTTTTAATAGTTCATCAAGGTATGAATTATTCTATGAAGCAGACTATGACCAAATAACCATAACAGCCTACTTTAACAGTTGATATCTCGATGAGTGATAAAAACAAACGTCTAGCCTTAATTGAACTTGTGCTGCAAAATACGCATTAGGGAAGCCGGTACGATTGCACACTTTAATGTAAAATTAAATGATTTTAGTTGCAATTGTTATTAACATTCTGTAATAATGAAGTCACTCATTAGGTATCCATAAGGCTGGATTAATTTTCACATAGACTTATTCACTAGGCTGAACGTTAATGAAGTCAACAATTACTTTAAAGGAATAATTATGCAATCATTGAATCAGCTAGACTGTTGTTTAGCTTCAGGTATTTCCATATATTTGACATCTAATTGTTGTATGCTCCTTTCATTCTCGATGTCGATTTCAAAACGTGGCGGTGTAGCTAGTTTAACAGAAAATACTCAACCGGAGCACCTCTGATGGAAGTTCGCGTGGTTCACTTAATTTGCAAGTTTTAAAGTTTTTAGTTTGTATTTGGGATTGTGATTTGTATATGGATTTGTATGTTTACACATTTGATAATGATTACACATGTTACATAAAATAATCGACATTCCATCTTAATTGGAAACACTCAGTATTAGGTTCTACAGCAGTTGGCACAGTATTTCACCATACCAAAGCTTAGTTTTCGTGTGAGTAAATGTGTATGGATGATATAATTTTAAAATTTTGAAATTTAAAAAAAAATAGTAACGAAGGAAGACAAATAAATGAAATTTATATTATAAATTTCTTAAAAGTAATTTATTATTTGGCATTTTGAAAACATTACGAGAGCACAAACTGAGATAGTTTCAATGTCCAGATCAAGTTTCAGCGAGTTCGGACCCTAGGTTCGCATTAATTTCTAACTAAAGTTTACCTGAACCAAAATTAAACAAATTATGACATTATTTTTATGAACTACATTTGACAAAAATAGATGTATGAGCTTGGAGTGATTTTAAAAATGACACCTTAATGAAGAATATCGTAAATATTAAGTAAATTATTACAATTTCAAATTTGTCAGACTCATTGAATATCTTATGTTGTGAATGATTGTGAAACGGGCTGGACAGCAAATTATTCAATCCCGTCTGATATATCTTTGTCTCGCACTGTTCCTGCTGCCACTTAACGCGAGAATTCTATAACTCTCTCGACTCTCTATACTGCATGATGTATATATTTCCCTTTTCACACCCGATCCATAAATGTCACGTGAATCTAGTCCGATTGATTGCGGAAATTCAATGAGATTATCTCCCTGTACTAGATACTGCAGAAGATACCTCCACTGTCCAAAATGTGCACTTTATCCCAAAAGTCAGATATCAATATCCTGCCCTTCGGATCACACTTTACTCCATTCGGAATAAATTTATCACTGTCGTTATTGTTATAATTAAAATTATGAACACCTTCGGTTTGTCATGACACAAGACGCCCACTCGTATCACTCGTCCTGTCTACCACACATATATCCTTGTTTATATTTTCGGCTACTCTATAAGGCACCGTGAACAATCTACCGGAAGTTGCGTCAAATTCGACATGCGTAATGGTTGTTCCGTCACTGACCATCTTCATCACACATCGTTTACTTTCACTTTTAATGTCATATGTGTAATCATCCATTAGGCAAACTATAATGCTTCTATCATGTGAGACACAAATTCCACGTGGATGTAATGGCGCCGTTTTTAAAACATCATGTACCGAGCCATCTTTGGAAAGTCTAACAATGCGTTGTTCTCCGTAAGTGCTACACAGAACATCTTCGTTAACCATTTTCGCAAAATCGTCGATGAAGAAATCTAGTTCGACTGAATGTTTCACAATACCATAATCATTCAACAAATCGTTCTGGTTTTCATTTTTGCGATGGACCCAAGCCTCGTTTTCATTTGTCGGGCACACGGATAAAATATCACCGAACTTGTGGTTGAAGGCAGATACTACGTTGCATTCAAAAACGGCATTAAGCGTATCTTCATCTTGTCCTTCAAATTCTGAACTAAAGTCTTCTCCCCGACGTATAAACCCTACTCCATTTTTGAGTATTTCTTCAACGTGATTGCCAGTAATAAAATGAGAGAGGTGTAACGCTGGATTAAAACGAATGTTAGAAACAACACTTGTAATTTTATTACGCATTTTATGTTCTGCAGACAATAATTCTATGTTAGATGCAGAGTTCATAATCTCTAGAAAAGCCTCACTCATTTTCTCAATTTCAAACATTTTAGCTTTAAGGTTATTCTCAATATCGTGTAAAACCTTTTCATTTTCTTTTTGTACCTTGTCAAATTCACTTATTAATTTTTCCCGAATTCTACGAATTTCATTCTCCAGTTCTTTTGTCCTTTGATTAACACTGTCATGTATCCTTTTGGTGTGGATTTGAACTCGTCTCTGTACTTTTCCGATTTCACCAAGTTTGATTTCAACTTCGATATATGTTTTTCTTTAAGATGCACCAAATTTTCAAAAATGTCATCTTTGACTTTTGAGGCTATGGAATCAATTTTCCCAAAGTCATGCTTCACGTGCACAGATTGAACACATTCTTCACACACTAACAAACGACACGTGCGACAGTACGCGTTTAACTTCTCATTAGGATGTGACTTACAGCTATCCTGTTCTTTGGCTTTTCCATTTGATGTTCCTAAAGAATTGCAGTCCTCAGATACAGTTTTATGGTGTTTTGTGCTCTTTCCACGTTGATGTGCTCTGGCACAGTATTTACATAAATGTTCGTTACAGTCCAAACATCTCGATATCACAGTACTAACATTACAAACACCACAGGCAATACTGTGTATATTTTCGGACATAATAAAAACTGTCAACTATCCAAGCAGCATTAAACCCACAAATTGACTGTTCTGAATGCCGATGTATTTAATATTACTATCAAAACCTTTTATCTTACTAAACATGACGGCTGACTCTATATGCTATATTATAATATTAGACCAGGTAGTGTGTTGTGTTTAAAATTTCATCCAAAAATCCTATCCCACTCAACGGGAAGACTGACACTAGATTCTAAATTATTTTAAGCACATTCAAAACTATCCGAGCAGCATAAAACGAGTCACATTAAAATATTCTAGATGGCGGTATGTTCAATATTACTATAAAAATTATGTCCTACTGGACGGAAAAGCTTACTTGCAATGCACCATATCCAATTTTGTATACATTAACAGCGGATTCCGACATGATAGACACAAAACTATCCAAACAGCATGAAGCCAAACAAATTAATGTTGTGAATATCAATAAATTCAATATTACTGTTCAAAAAATCTATCCCATTGAATGCAATGTATTTTTTGTTATAATGATAAAAGCCGGTTTCTATGTAATTTACATACACCAATAACGTGTAAACAAGCATATAATATATAATTGTTTACACATAAATAAATGTTTAGAAACACATAAAATACCTTTTCAATACACACGTTTGACAGACACAATACATATTATATATGGGTTAAACCATATGTCGTGCTGTTGGATCATGTTAACCTGTGTTTAATACATAAACAGTTACAACTACGGCGGCACAAAGGTGACATGACGTATTTTTTTCTGTTGTGTTCTCACGTAAAAGCTATCGCCTGCTCAAGCGAAAATTATGACATGCTCATATTTTTACATGAATGACTCTCGAATGTTCACGTAATAGTTGTTGCATTCGCACGTACTACGTTTTGCGTGCTCACGTAAAAGCTATAGTATGGCGACTCAGGGGTGAATGAAAAGTATTTTATACTGCGTTTTTACGATAACTTTCGCGTGCCTGAAATTTTGTTTATACTAGCTACGACGTGCTCACACGAAAGTGATAGCGTGCTGATGCGAAAGTTATAGCGAGCATGCATTTTAATAAATATTTTTTCGTTACCATCCTGCATTCGTATTATAGCTTTAACGTGAGCCCATAAAACCTAGTGCGTGTGCACGCTATAGAAAAATGTGTTTATGTCACCTCTGAGCTGCCATACATACATGTTTAAGATAAACCATCCAACAAAGCGGTAATTATTTACAGACATATAAAGATCAATAAACCATTGTTCCAAATAAATCAATCCTTGTATAATGACTATTTGACAAGCTAAATAATCTTTTGTAAGTTTTAATAAAGCAGGTAAAATACCGATTAATTAAATAGACCAGGTGTATAATCATTAATATATATATATATATATATATATATATATATATATATATATATATATATATATATATATATATATAGAAAATGTACTTTATTTAAGTTTTAGTCTAATACGGTATTAAAGACAGTTAAATAAGGTATGGTTATATCATTATTCACACCTCTTTCTGACATTATGGTGTGATTATATCATTTCTCACACCCCTATATTTACGATTAAAAAGACTCTTACATCACCATAAGTGTGGAATTTATTTATCTGAACAAACATTTTGACAAAAGAAATATTTCTATTTGTACCTTCCACTAAAATATTATTTCTGACCGAAAAAAAGTTTTTAACATTTTTTTGTGAAACACATTTTTATTTTTTTTACTTTGAATGTAATGTATAGATAACAAAAGGAAGCCCTTCCTGACAAATCTTATTCTGTTCCGAGTAAAGGGTCATTTTGTCAACACAAGAGTACAAGAAATTGTCGATTGCAAGCTAATACGCGACAGCGTGATACTCTTTTTTGTTATTGTAAGGCAAAATGTGACTTAAAATGACCATTTTACCGTACGACAAAAGGGAAACTACTCGATGTAAATTTCGGAACGTTGGTGAATAAGAATTCTAAATGCAACTAGATATTTCAATCAGTGTTTTACAAAGTGCATGGATCGATGCTTTGATTTCTGATTCAAATGCTTTGAGAGCGAGAGGTCGTGGGTTCAAACCCCGCCCGGGCATACATATACATTCAAACCTGTCTATAAAGGCCATCCAATGGAACCTGTAAAAATGGCCTTTATGTACAAGTACAAATAATATGAATAAAGAACATTTGGGGTGCAATTTTACTGACCTTTATAAGCAGGTTGCCTTTATATAGAGGTGACCTTTAAGGCAGGTTGGACTGTACCTTTAAAATTTAAAATACTGCTTCATGGCCTGGAGCTCAGTAATAAGAGGAGAGACTAGTACAGTCCGGGTTGACTACGGAAGTGATATGCTTTCTATGGCATACTCGAGCAAAAGTCGCCCTGAATACGAGCTAATACAATACAGACAATAAAACACACTAGCACATTTCCCGCACATATATTTATCAATAATCAACTTGTTCTCGTCGCAAATAGCTTAAAAAGGCGGATGTGCAATTAAAAACATTACAGCGAGCCGACCAACCAGCATATACACCATGAATCGTGCGTGCGACTGGTGTGTTCTAAACACCACATGCTCTGTCGCCTGTTAGAAACAAGAACACCTATCGAGCACGGTATAGTACATGTGCATGGAAGGAAATTCTTTACTTCTATACATACATGCTAGGCAGGGTTCGATATGTGTCCAGTAGCTCAGTCAGTAGAGCGTCCAGTTAGAATAGGGAAGGATGCATTTCCTCTTTTCTGTTACCCATAATTACTTTGACATTTGCTTACTATGGAATCCAATGTAAATGTGTCTGTTTATTGAGGATTTTATACACAGATTAATGTAAACATGGAACCAGAGATTTTTTTGTTTTGCTTCAATAGTCAGGAAACACGAACACGAAACAGTGAGCGGAGGAAACAAAGAAACAAGAGGAAAAAAACCAAAAAACACACGTGGGATTGGATCACCGAATGTATAACTGATTACATTGGCGAGTCATTAATTTAATGTCCAGTGATGTGGTTGTAATTCTATTAAAGGGCCATTAAGCAACCTATTTGTTTTACCGCGATTTAAAATATAAAAAATAAGCATGTTCACAAAAAAAAAAAAAAAAAAAAAAAAAAAAAAAAATTAAGTGAAACTTTGAAAACTTGCAAATTAAGTCATACACTTGAACTTCCAACAGCGATTTTAAAATCATTGAGTGCTACTGATTTAAGATGAAAATAAAAAGTTACGTATTTGAATCTTTTAATTATCACTTCATAACTCAAAGAAAACACTAAATTAAAAAGTATTTCCTTGACAAAACTCAATATATGGCCTTTGCGCGCTTTTTAATCCGAAAGAAACTTTGAAGTGCGCATTTAAATGAGGCAGCTATCCAATATAATCTGAACGTATGATCGATTTTACGAATCAGTTTGACATTAGGTCGTCCAAGTTATTTGGAATTCACTAATTTGTTAGTTTAAAGCTAAATATATCCCTTAATTGACCGAAAATCACTCTATAACACAATTTATTAAATGTTTCAAACTGAAGGGAAATAATAAAAAAAAAACGCGCCTTACATTAACCTGTTTTTATTAAAAGGAAAAGTGATACGTAATGAAGCTTAACTATTTGAGTTAGGCCCAGCTCACTTTTTAAAAGAAGTTGCAATAGCATTACATAAGAAATATCTTAAAAACGTTGGGGCCCAGACAATTTTCTGGAGGGCATGGGCTAATGGGTCCCTGTTAATCTCAATCCCTATATTGACCTGTCGAAGTCCGAGCTGCGAAAAAGGAGTAAAAAATTGGCCATGGCCACCGAGTGGTGGAGATATTGATAACTAGTGACCGATAAGCTACTAAGAGATAAATAGCAGCTGTCGAATAACTACCGAGATATAGATAACGAGGGCAATTTGGTACTGTAGTTAGTTTGTTAGCTCAGTTATGAACTTCCGACAGGTCTATCAAGGCCCTAAAAAGTTTTATGGCCGTCATCACAGTATTGTTGATAAGTTTAATGTCTCTGTGTCCAGGATTGCCCTGAATATATTTGACGTCCCATAGTTCCATGTGCCTTTCACACAATTTTTATTACACACGTGGCGGGTGTAGCTAGCTAAACAGGAGGTGCTTACCCTTTCGGAGTATCCGGCCTCACTTCCCTGGTGGAAGTTCACGTGCCTAACCTAACTTGTCAGTTCCAAAGTTTTTATTGTGCTTCTAGATTGTGATTCGGACATGGATTGGTATGTTTGTTTTTTATCTGTACTGTTACAAGGTAATCTTACCATATGCAGGACTCAAAGTTGCGCCTAAATTAGGCGCCATGGCGATCAAATTTTTCCATTGGCGACCAAATTTTACTCATAATTCGCCAATTTGGAAAGTGCTTTTTTGGAGGTTCATAATTCTCGATCATGGTCATTCCATTTCTCTATTTGTTTTTGATATATTGACAAAGTGTTTCCGGCACTCCTCGGGCGGCCTCGTGACTTCTGGAGGAGGGAATCTTCTTTTGTGTATATATATACGAAACCTCAAAAGTGTGCCGAATAGAACAGTAATCATGGCTGGGAAGTGACTGTCAATGTGTATTGATAGTTTTTCAAGGCGAGTACATGTGATGCTCCCAAAAAACCAGGCAATAGATCCATTGCCTGATGATTGGTTGATAATAAATGTTTGATATTATACAGTATACAATGTGTTTTTAGATTATTTTAAGGATAAAATCACTGTAATTTTATTGCTGGTACCTAAAAGTCTCAATTGGCGCCTAAAAGTTTCAATTGGCTCTTAATATTTTTATATAAGGAGCCAGGCTGGATCCTAAAATCAAAAAGTCACTGTGAGCCCTGATATGTTACGCATGGTAATCCTACTAGCAAATCTTGCTATTTCATTCAAACAATATGATTCTAAGATACAAAGCAAAAGCATAACGCATTTCTTTCAATGTATTGAATGACAAACTAAAAAAAAAGTTATATGTCATCTTGATGATTAAACTCTTAATTTAAAAAAAAACCACCGGGTCTATATATCGCACAATTATACAAGTAAGCTATTGTACGCTTGGCGTTTAAAATGCAAGTTATTGGAAATGAATCAATTTCATGTTCAGTCCAGCTGCTAAAATGGTCAGATGAGTGACCAAAAAATTACAATAATATAACCAAATGTTTTAATAAAACTGTTATATGGTTACTGTTCCAAATGTATTTTGTATTTTTTGAATTTTTTACTACATGGTTTTACCATTTTCTATATTAATCAAAAACAAACATACAAATCCATGTCCGAATCACAATCCAGAAACCATGTAAAAACTCTAGAACTGACAAGTTAGATTAAACAATTTCTACTTTCTTGCATATAAAACTAAGTAACTTTACTTTTAATGGCAAGATAAAATTCCATTCTGCTTTCTTGATTTGTAGAAAAGATCCATCTCATGATATTCCCTATTGTGACATTATGTTTGTATTGGGTGATCTATTGCTTGCTGCTGTGTTGACTTATGGTGCTACTGATACAGGTAAACAAGTCAGACAATGATAGATATCTGGGATCGGGTTTACATCTTAATTTCTATTACATATATGTTTATTTACTTTGCTATATATTGTGCTGAAAAAATACTAGTCGTTCAAAATTTAATTATTACAAAATTCAAGAGATTGATGGTTAATGAAATAGCACTGAACAGAATACACGTGTATTTTTAATTACTTGTGTTATATCGCGCAGTAAATACGATGTAAAATTAAATATAGGCAGCCTTAAGTAATACCTTGCAATCGAAGATCTACTTTTTATTTATTTTTTTTTCATTATACACATAGCAGCGGGACTAAACATGAAAGTGATCGAAATCCCCGTGTTCTTAAACCTTTTCAGCATGCAACAAGGTGAGAATTCGAATAGCGTTGTGTAATCCAATGTTAATGCCTAGGAATTATTTTCTGTCCAATTACCGAATATGATATCGTTTTGTTATTGTGTAAATTTATGATATATGATGTGCTTGATATATTATTGAACACGTTTCCCATGGGCTCTTTCGCTGGTCAAAATTAGGCTTCAAGTCAGAATCAAAACTGTACTCTTGGTTCATTTATACTGAACAGAAATCGTAATTGCTGAAGTGTTGATATCTTAATGCCATGTTATCAACCTGTTAAAGTAGCATTCAATGTTATACAAAGTAATCAACTATGAGTTTGTAAATCTATATGTCTTGTAATACTTAACACCAATTGTGGCTTCAAAACATTTCTTGCATGACAAAACTCGACGCAAAACATAACATCATTATGGAAATGAAAGTGCTAATGTTCAGAGATGTGTAAAGATCCTATAGTATTCTTTATTAAACACTATGTTTGTGGTAATATGATGGACTATTTTGATATAAGTGTAGGCAATCATGGTAGAGAGATAAACCTTTATTTATTAGCTGGATTAATTGGATTTTTATGCTTCTTTGAACTACAGTGCTCGATAAACAAGACATGTACATAAACAACATTAGCTCCAGTAAATGGCCTTCATTTACAGTCTTCGAGATGGTCGAGGTGATATCGCACTTTTAAATGATGTGATTAAAAATTATATCGATTTATTACGAGATTCGAAGTAGGACCTTAAAACAAATCATTAAAACGGACGTAGAAGACATTGCATATATTGTGACCTAATTTTTTTAATTGTTATTATAAACGATTAATTAAGGAAGTTCTGCTTTGTATTAAGTCTGATACTTCCATTCTGTTGCCCACAAAAGGCTACATTTGACGGTGTACGACAAACGCGACGCCTTTAATTTTTCTATTGTAGACATTCCTTTTCCTGCATATCAATTTTTCTATTGTCAACTTTCCTTTTCCTGCTTATCAATGTTTCTATTGTCAATTTTCCTTTTCCTGCTTATCAATTGTTCTATTGTCAACTTTCCTTTTCCTGCTTATCAATTGTTCTATTGTCAACTTTCCTTTTCCTGCTTATCAATTGTTCTATTGTCAACTTTCCTTTTCCTGCTTATCAATTGTTCTATTTTCAACTTTCCTTTTCCTGCTTATCAATTTTCTATAGTCAACTTTCCTTTTTCTGCTTATGCTTTTATACAATCAATACGCTATGGTAGAGCTTGTTTCCACTACGAGACTTGATACAGCGGGGCAAGTTCTTAAAAATATATTGTTGCCCGAAGGACATTGCAAGTCTAGGTTTATCATGGCCCTCAAAAAGCTTTATGACCGTCAACACAATATTGTTAAGTATGATATCTCCATGTCCAGGATAATCCTGGATATATTTGACGCCCCATAGTTGATCACACATGACGGGTGTCCACAGCTAGCTTATTAGATTTATACCTTTCCCGACCTCACAGCCTCGCATCCCTAATGGAAGTTCCCGTGTTAAACCTAATTTGTTAGTTTTTAATTTACTTTGCAATTGTGATTTGGACATGTATTTTATATGTTTGCTTTTGATTATTTCTGAATTTTGATTAAGCAACTCCTAAAAACAAATGACAAATTAAAATCTCTTTCTTGCAATATCGTAACAGTTGAAAAATTGTGCTGTATGGCACCTTTATGGACATTTGAAAACAGCCATTTCCCAAGCGCAACGGAGAAATAAGTACGGAAATAAAACGCATACGGTGTTGGTGTTTTAAAGCTACACTAAACACTTAAGTGTTATATAATTCTGTAAAAATATATTCCCTGGTGGTATAGTTGATTTAATTTGCAAGTTTTTATATTTGTTTTTTATACATTTGAATTTTGCCTCTCACGAAAGACAAAACCTTAGAGAATAACTGTAAACATATATGGGACTAAATTGCATCATTTTGATATATTATGTAATTTTGATTCCGAGATAAATATTTTAGTTTCTAGACAGAAAAGACAACGTTGATCTATACAATACATAACTGTTATTGAAATAACATAAAAATCCATGAGGAATTTAGATGTGTTTTCTAGACAGTACTTTTCTGCCAGTTATCCATTATCCTCTTACATAATCAGAAAAAGGAGACAAAAACATCACTCAAAATATACCAATTCCACCAGGGAAATATCTTGAGGTTGTGGTAACAGAAAAACAGCCTAAAAACGTATTAAATTGTACATGCAAAAAAACTAAGACGACTGTCAATGAAACCAAGAACAATGCACATGTTAAACACCGTATCAAAAACGTAGGAAGAACACATGGCAAGTGCTGGGGCTAAAGTTTTATAGCAAATCCCTTCCCATGGCATTAATTTTAAAACCATTGATCGACAGTTAAAATTATCATGTTTATCAACAATAAAAAAATGTTCTAATCCATTGGATATGATTGTTTGCTCTTCATCACTTTCACGAATTCATTCTTCACCTTCTATGAAATTGGTCATCTGTGAAAGGATAAATATCTCGAAAAAATCAAATAAAAAATATATCGGCCGTTAACGTTGTCAAAATAAGTCCCAAAAGTTTCATTTTGTATCTTATGAAGAATTTGTTGTATAAAAGTACTTTTATTGCCAATACCTAGTATTGGGTTTAGGAAAGTTTGAAACGGAAAAAAATATCTTAAGATACAAGCTTGAGGACAGTATTTACGCAGTGGTGTTGAAATCGGAATAACATCTAGCGATAAAGCTGAAAGACTTTAATCACACCGTATTATCCTATAGAATTTATTGATCTCCAGTGCGTTGGTTACTTTATAAGGAATACTTTTTGCGTTCGTTAACACATCCATGAAATCAAAGATATTAATGGAAAACAAAAAGACAAAAGATTTTATGAACTAGGATTATTAGGAATGATTTCCTTTCGAGATTTATCCGGATTAACCACAAGGAATCATGAATGAAGTCGGATCATATCAAGCAATATATGTTTAGTCTGTACGCAGCTTCTGTATTTATTAGCATGGTTCACATAAATGCAATATAACACAACAGGGACTATGTCGCAGAGTTTTTATGCTTCAATAAAAATATCACAGTTAATCCTTGAATATTAAAATTAAGAATAAATTACAAATACATTTAACTTTACATTACAAAACTTTGCATCTAAGTTGTAATCGTAAAAAAGAGAAACAAAAACCTAACTTAAAGCAAAGTAAAATATAAAAAACATTGGTCAAACAATGATTTTAATAAAATGTCCAGTGATATGATTGTAGTTTTATCATAGATTCAACAAACAACCACTTTAGTTAACCAGTTAAGAAATAAAAAACAAACATGTTCAATGTTGAAATCACAATTGGGGAAAAATTTGAAAACTGGCAAACTTAATAAACAAAGTGAACTTCCACCAGTAATCCTAAAAATCATTGAGTATTATCGATTTAGGAAAAAAAAGATATAATTACTTATTTGAAACTTGAATATTTCAATTATCACTTTATAATTCAAAGAAAACACAAAAATAAAAAAAACGCATTACCTGAACAAAACTCAATATATGGCCTTTGAGTGGCTTTTTAATCTGACAGAAACTTTTAATTAAGTACGTGTTTATAATGAAGAAAATATCAATTATTAACTAAATGTATGATCAATTTCACAAATCATTCCGACAATAGGTCGTCAAGATATTTGGATTTTACTAATTTGTCAGCTTTAAGCTAAATATATAAAAAATAAACATACTTATTCATGTCCAAATCACAATCCGGTAGCAAAGTAAAAACTTTGGAACAAACAAGTCAGGTTAGACACGTGAATATTCATTAGGGAATTGAGGTCCGGTGCTCCGGAAGCGTAAGCAAACTCGCCACGTGTAATCAAAATTGTGTGAAAGGAACATGAAACTATGGAACGTCAAATATATATGCAGGGCAACCCTGGACACAGAGACATCAAACTTATCAACAATAATGTGATGACGGCCATTAAACTTTTTGAGGGCCTTAATAAGCCTAGGCTTGCAAGTTCATTGATATTAATATTAATCTACTTTCTATTAATCGACCGAAAACCACTTTATGAAACAATTTATTAAATGTTTTAAACTAAAGGAAAATCAAACTAGAAACCCCGCCTTCAATATGTTTTTATTTAAAAAATTATAATAAAAGGGATGTTGATATACAGTACAGACCTGAGGAAAGTTTACCACTGAATAACTTAAAAGAGTATGTTTATTAGGCTGTCGATCGTTCTAGATATGGATAGCCAATGGTCAAACAATTGTCGAGAGATTGGTAATAGCAGTCAAAAAGTAATTGAGACAAGCTAACAAATGACCGAAAAAGAGGCAGATATCAAGACAAGGTTTAAAGAAAAGGACCATACTATATCTGAAAGCCATAAATTAATGGAATCGCACAACAATTTTCGCTTTGTGACCTATTGTAACCTACGGTATATTTAATCCATTGTAGGTATAGCCAGGTTGCCAAAACGAAATAGTCGTCCATTGAGTGTCAAAAACAATACATTTGCAAAAAAAAAAAAAAAAAAAAAAAAAAAAACTGTACCCAAACAACTTTTAATAAAGAATTTATAATCATTGACCCAATTTTATATATTCTTCGCTCGCTGTTTCGTATTTGTTTTTACATTTTTTTTTTCATTTTAAAGAAATTTTACTTTAACGCATATTAATTGTAATCCCAAGATGATGTCTCATCAGCTTTATTCACAAGATCCGTCTCAGAATATCCCTAAAGTGACGTTATGTGTGTATTGGGTGATCAATTGCTTGCTGTTTTCTTGACTTATGATGCTACTGATACAGTTAAACAAGTCGGACAATGATGGATATCTGGGACAGGTTATGGATCTTAATTTTCATTACACGACTGTTTGTTTACCTTTCTGTATATTGTGCTGATAAAATGCCACTTGTTCAAAGTTAAATGATTGCGAGTCAAGAAATTGATGGTTAATGAAATAGCCCTAAACAAAATATTTTAAGTCGTTTTTCTGATATTTTTAAATTTCAGCTCGGATGATTGTTGCAATCAGAAATCATCAAAACAATGTTTAGTTTGCAATATTTTGGCTTTTTAATCCTGAAAAAAAGAAAAATGAGTGTCCAGTGGCTGGAACAGCCAATACCTAACGTCACATTTCTCGAAAATAGGTAAAGTGTTTTTGCGTTAAATTTTGACAAAATTGAAAAACCCTTCATAAGATAATGTCAAGATAAGTAATTCTTAAAAACTTTGAAGCACTGTTTCACAAAACTTGATGCAAAGCATAAAGATTGTTAGGAGATGCACATATCTTTCTCCACAGAGGGTTTGCTCATTGTTCTGTTATAGCCCTTTGCCTGAAAGACCTAATAAGGTAAAAAAAATCCCAAATTCATGATTGGAGCCACAATGTGATGTGATATAAAACTGATATTTAGCTTCTCAAAGTCTAAAATTAATAATTTATTCGTCTAGTGAAATTTGAATAGGACAAAAATTAAAAATACCTTAATAATGTAATGTCCAGACGAAATTCTTGTTCAAAGTAGTTCTCTAAACTATGAAGCACTATTTTACGAAACTTGGTATAAAAGATTTATATTGATAGATGTGCACACCATTAAGCTGAGTTGGTTTGTCCATTTTCTAGGAGTTATGGCCCTTTGTTTGAAAATCTAAAATGGTAAAATTTTCTACAGTACATGACTGGATCCAAATAAGATGTGATATTTGGGTTTTTTATAGTCTTAAACTAAATTTATTAATTTCATTAATTTCGTGAAATTTAGTTGGAAAATGGTTAACATGTGCCACATTTTGGAAAATATTCAAACTGTTATGTCCAGGCTTTTCTTGTCGGGAGTAATTCTCCAAATCTATGTAGGAATATTTCACAAAATTTAATGCAAAGCATTAAAATTGACAGGGGATACGCATATCATTAACTAGAGTTGGGTTGCTCATTTTCCTGCGAGTTATTGGCTTTTGAATATAAGCGCAAATCACAAAAAAAATGTTAGCTGAGAATCTTAATTTGCTTGTTTATAGGAGGGAACTAAACACGTGATTGAAATCTCTGCATTTTTAAACGCTCAGGACGAAAACAAGGTGACAATGAGTAATTTAATGAACAATACACAAGAATTATTTTCTGTTCATTTAATTTAAAAAGGTTGTTTTGTGATTGCGTAAATTTATGACATCTAATGTACTTGAAATATTGTTTATCTTTCCCTTCAAAATTTCCGGGCTCTATCGGTGTTCAAAATTAAGCTTGAAGTCAATCCAAACTGTATTCTTGTTTAATTTGAACTGAACAGAAATCGCAATTGCTGAAGTGTTGATATCTTTATCTCATGTTATCAACCTGGTATTGTGGCATTCAATGTTATAGTTAAAGTAATTAACTTTAAGTTTGTAGATCAATATACCTCGTACTTAACAACAAGTGTTGCTTCAAAATTTTCTTGCATGACAAAACTCGACGTAAAATATAGCACCATTATGGAAATGAAACTGCTTATGTCCAGAGATGTGTAAAGATTCTATTTTATTCTTGGATGAACATTGTGTTTGTGGTATTCTGATAAAAGTAAGTGTAGGCAATCATGGTAGAGAGATACATCTTTATGCCGAGATAAGCCTTTATTTATTAGCTGAATTAATTGGATTTTTATGCTTTTTTGAACTACAGTGCTCTATAAACAAGACATGTACATAAACAACATTAGCTCCAGTAAATGGCTTTCATTTACAACATTTTCGAGATGTTCGTCGTGATACCATACTTTACAGTGACGTAATTAAAAATTATATCGATTTATAAAGATATTCAAAGTAGGACCGTAAAAAAATCATTTAAAACGGACGTAGAAGACATTGCATATATTGTGACCACCTGATTTGTTTTAATTGTTACCATAAACGATTAATTAGAGAAGTTCTGCTTTGTATTTAGTCTGATACTACCATTCTGTTGCTCACAAAATAGGGCTACATTTGACGGTGTATGACAAACGCGACGCCTTCAATTTTTCTATTGTCACTTTTCCTTTTCATGCTTATCAATTATTCTATTGTCAATTTTCCTTTTCATGCTTATGCTTTCCTACAATAAATAAGCTATGGTAGAGCTTGTTCACCCTACGGGACTTGATACAGCGGGGCAAGTTGCTTACAAGTAAATTGTAGCCCGATGGACATTGCAAGTCTAGGTTTATCATGGCCCTCAAAAACCTTTATGGCCGTTAACACAATATTGTTAAGTATGATATCTCCATGTCCAGGAAGATCCTGGATATATTTGACGCCCCATAGTTGATCACACATGACGGGTGTCCACAGCTAGCTTAATAGATTTATACCTTTCCCGACCTCACAGCCTCGCATCCCTAATGGAAGTTCCCGTGGTTAACTGAATTTGTTAGTTTTTAATTTACTATGCAATTGTGATTTAGACATATATTTTATATGTTTGCTTCTGATTATTTATGAATTTTGATTAAGCAACTCCTAAAAACAAATGACAAATTAAAATCCCTTTCTTGCAATATCGTAACAGTTAAACAAATTGTGCTGTATGTCACCTTTATGGACATTTGAAAACAGCCATTTCCCAAATGCAACGGAGAAATAAGTACGGAAAAAACGCATACGGTGTTGATGTTTAAATGCTACAGTAAACACTTAAGTGTTATATAATTCTGTAAAATATATTCCCTTGTGGTAGAGTTGACTTAATTTGCAAAGTTTTTATATTTGTTTTTTATATACATTTGAAGTTTGCCTCTCACGAAAAACAAAACATTAGAGAATAAATGTAAACATATATGAACTAAATTGCATCATTTTGATATATTATGTACTTTTGATTCTGAGATAAAAATCTTAGTTTCTAGACAGAAAAGACAACGTTGATCTATACAATACATAACTGTTATTGAAATAACATAAAAATCTATGAGGAATTTAGATGTGTTTTCTAGACAGTACATTTCTGCCAGTTATCCATTATCCTCTTATATAATCAGAAAAAGGAGACAAAAACATCACTCAAGATATACCAATTCCACCAGGGAAATATCTTGAGGTTGTGGTAACAGAAAAACAGCCTACAAAACATATTAAATTGTACATGAAAAAAAAACTTAAGACGACTGTCAATGAAACCAAGAACAATGCACATGTTAAACACCGTATAAAAAACGTAGGAAGAACACATGTCAAGTGCTGGGACTAAAGTTTTATAGCAAATCCCTTTCCATGGCATTAATTTTAAAACCATTGATCGACAGTTAAAATTATCATGTTTATCAACAATAAAAAAATGTTCTAATCCATTGGATATGATTTTTGCTCTGCATCACTTTCACGAATTCATTCTTCACCTTCTATGAAATTGGTCATCTGTGAAAGGATAAATATCTCGAAAAAATCAAATAAAAAATATATCGGCCGTTAACGTTGTCCAAATAAGTCCCAAAAGGTTCATTTTGTATCTTATGAAGATTTTGTTGTGTAAAAGTACTTTTATTGCCAATACCTAGTATTGGGTTTAGGAAAGTTTGAAACAGAAAAAAAAATATCTTAAGATACAAGCTTGAGGACAGTATTTACGCAGTGGTGTTGAAATCGGAATAACATCTAGCGATAAAGCTTAAGGACGTTAATCACACCGTATTATCCTATAGAATTTATTGATCTCCAGCGCGTTGGTTCCTTTATAAGGAATACTTTTTGTGTTCGTTAACACATCCATGAAATCAAAGATATTAATGGAAAACAAATAGACAAAAGATTTTATGAACAAGGATTATTAGGAATAATTTCCTTTCGAGATTTATCCGGATTAACCACAAGGAATCATGGATGAAGTCGGATGATATCAAGCAATATATGTTAAGTCAGTACGCAGCTTTTGTATTTAATAGCATGGTTCAAATAAATGCAATATAACACAACAGTGACTAACACAACAGTTTTTATGCTTCAATGAAATATCGCAGTTAATCCTTGAATATTAAAATTTAGAATTAATTACAAATACATTTAACTTTACATTACAAAACTTTGCATCTAAATTGTAATGGTTGTAATTGTAAAAAAGAGAAACAAAAACTTAACTTAAAGCAAAGTTAAATATAAAAAAACATTGGTCAAACAACGCTTTTAATAAAATGTCAAGTGATATGGTTGTAGTATTATCATAGATTCAACAAACAACCACTTCAGTTAACCAGTTAAGATATAAAAAACAAACATGTTCAATGTTGAAATCACAATGGAGGAAAAATTTAAAAACTGGCAAACTTAGTAAACAAAGTGAACTTCCACCAGCAATCCTAAAAATCATTGAGTATTATCGATTTAGGAAAAAAGATATAATTACTTATTTGAAATTTGAACATTTCAATTTTAACTTTATAATTCAAAGAAAACATGAAAATAAAAAACTCATTACCTGAATAAAACTCAATATATGGCCTCAACAAAACTCAATATATGGCCTTTGAGTGGCTTTTTAATCTGACAGAAACTTTTAATTAAGTACGTGTTTATAATGAGGAAAATATAAATTATTAACTAAATGTATTATCGATTTCACAAATCATCCCGACATAAGGTCGTCAAGATATTTAGATTTTACTACATGTAATTTGTCAGCTTTAAGCTAAATATATTAAAAATAAACATACTTATCCATGTCCAAATCACAATACGGTATCAAAGTAAAAACTTTGAAACGGACCGGACAAGTCAGGTTAGGCACGTGAATTTCCACCAGGGAAGTGAGGCCGGGTGCTCCGGAAGGTTAAGCACCTCCTATTTAGCTCTAGCTACACTCGCCATGTGTAATCAAAATTGTGTGAAAAGAACATGAAACTATAGAACGTCAAATATATCCAGGACAATCTTGGACACAGAGACATCAAACTTATCAACAATAATGTGATGACAGCCATAAAACTTTTTGACGGCCTTGACAAGCCTACGCTTGCAATATCATTGACATTAATTTATTTTCTAATATTCGACTGAAAATCACTTTATAACACAATTTATAAAATGTTTCAAACTTAAGAAAAACCAAACTAGAAAACCCGCCTTAATTACTTTGTTTTTTTAATAAAATAAAATAAAATAAATAAATAAACAATAAGAGATGTTGATACACAGTACAGACCTGAAGAAAGTTTACCACTAAATAACTTAAAAGAGTATGTTTATTAGGCTGTCGATCGTCCTAGATATGGATAGCCAATGGTCAAACAATTGTCGAGAAATTGTTAATAGCAGTCAAAAAGTAATTGAGACAAGCTAACAAATGACCGAAAAGAGGCAGATTTGCGTTTGGTATCAAGACAAGGTTTAAAGGAAAAGGACCATACTGTATCTGAAAGCCATAAATTAATGGAATCGCACAACAATTTTCGCTTTGTGACCTGTTGTAACCTACGGTATATTTAATCCATTGTAGGTATAGCCAGGTTGCCAAAACCAAATAGTCGTTCATTGAGTGTCAAAAACAATACATTTGCAAAAACAAACTGTACCCAAACAACTTTTAATAAATAATTTATAATCATTGATCCAATTTTATATATTCTTCGCTCGCTATTTCGTATTTGTTTTTACATTTTTTTTTTCATTTTAAAGAAATTTTACTTTAACGCATATTAATTGTAATCCCAAGATGATGTCTCATCAGCTTTATTCACAAGATCCGTCTCAGAATATCCCTAAAGTGACGTTATGTGTGTATTGGGTGATCAATTGCTTGCTTGCTGTTTTCTTGACTTATGATGCTACTGATACAGTTAAACAAGTCGGACAATGATGGATATCTGGGACCGGTTATGGGTCTTAATTTTCATTACACGACTGTTTGTTCACCTTTCTGTATATTGTGCTGATAAAATGCCACTTGTTCAAAGTTAAATGATTGCGAGTCAAGAAATTGATGGTTGATGAAATATCCCTAAACAAAATATTTAATTCGGTTCTCTGATATTTAAATTTCAGCTCGGATGATCGTTGCAATCAGAAACCATCAAAACAATGTTTAGTTTACAACATTTTGGCTTTTTAATCCAAAAAAACCCAGAAATATGTGCCCAGTGGCTGGTTACGTCACATTTCTCGAAAATGGGTGAAGTGTTTTGCGTTAAATTTTGACAAAATTGAAAAACGCTTCATAAGATAATGTTAAGATAAGTAATTCTTCAAAACTTTAAAGCACTGTTTCACCTTGGTGCAAAGCATTAACATTGATAGGAGACGCGCATATTGTTTACTCATTGTTCTGGGTGTTATAGCCCTTTGCCTGGAAGACCTTATAAGGTAAAAAAAAATCCCAAATTCATTATTGGTAGCCATTAATGTGCATACCATTAACCTGAGTTGGTTTGTCCATTTTTCTAGGAGTTGTGGCCCTTTGTTTGAAAATCTAAAATAGTAAAATTTTCTACAGCACATGACTGGAGCCAAATCAGATGTGATATTTGGCTTTTATACAGTTTTAAACTAATTTCATTAATTTCGTGATATTTAGTTGGAAAATGGTTAACTTGTGCTACATTTTGAAAAATAATCAAATTGTCATGTCCAGGATCTTCTTGTCGGGAGTAATTCTCCCAATCTATGTTGGAATATTTCACAAAACTTAACGCAAAGCATCAAAATTGACAGAAAATATGCATTTCATTAACTAGAGTTGGGTTGCTCAGTTTCCTGCGAGTTATTGCCTTTTGAATATAAGTGCAAATCACAAAAAAACTTGTTGGTGGAGGATCTTAATTTGCTTGTTTGTATCATAAATAGCAGGGAACTAAACACGAAAGTGATTGAAATCCCTGCGTTTTTAAATGCTCAGGACGAAAACAAGGTGACAATGAGTAATTTAATGAACAATACGCAAGAATTATTTTCTGTTCATTTAATTTAAAAAGGTTGTTTTGTGATTGCGTAAATTATGACATCTTATGTACTTAAAATATTGTTTACCTTTCCCTTGAAAATTTCCGGGCTCATTCGGTGATCAAAATTAAGCTTGAAGTCTATCCAAACTGCATTCTTGTTTAATTTGTACATCATTAAAATAATTTTGGTTTCATAATTTTGGTCTAAGCACTACTGATAAGGAATTCTATTTCGAAACGGCCGTCTAGTGCTGTAATATTAAAACTGGTATAATATGTAATTTTAAACCCCTGAGCCGATGCTCGTGGCTGGTGCCCTGAGGATATCACAAACTCAGTAGGCAATATTTTCGTATTATTGTCAGAAATATACTATAATTGTTTAATTTTCCTGCAAGTTAAAATTTCTCAAAAAGTAAGGTATACTTCCTTATGCAAAGTATTTCCTTAGCTTAATTTGGTAAAATATATTTTAGTCTTTTTGGTAGCTTTTCAACATCTTCAAAATAATTTTGGTTTCATAATTTTGGTCCAAGCACTACTGATGATTAATTCCATTCCGAAACGGCAGTCTAGTGCTGTAAAATTAAAACTGGTATAATATGTAATTACTGAAAAGAAATCGAAACTGCTGAAGTGTTGATATCTTAATGCCATGTTATCAACCTGTTAGAATGGCATTCAATGTTATACAATGTAATTAACTATGAGTTTGTAGATCAATATTACTTGTACTTAACAAGTGTTGCTTCACAACATTTCTTGCATGACAAAACTCGACGTAAAACATAGCATCATTATTGAAATGAAAGTGCTAATGTTCAGAGATGTATAAAGATCCTATAGTATTCTTGGATGAACAACGTGTTTGTGGTATTCTGATTTAATAAATCATTTTGATATAAGTAAGTGTAGGCAATCATGGTACAGAGATAAATTTTTATTCTGAGATAAACCTTTAATTAGCTGAATAAATTGGAATTTTATGCTCCTGTGAACTATAGTGCTCCATTAAGAAGGCATAAACAACATTAGCTTCATTACATTGCAGTGTTCGAGATGGCTACCGTGATAATACACTTTCCAGTGATGTAAAATAGAAATATCTTGCGTTTTAAGGGGAATCATAAAAGGTTCTTATATACAAAAAATGAAACACATAGTATCTTGTTTTATATTTGACGAATCGGGACATTAAAAACGCTTTTCAACTGAAACAGAGAAGTCGAGATTTTTATATTCAAGAGTTCAAAATTCGTATTTATTTTTTGCCTGCTGTCATATTTTTATGATTTGCCTATACAATACTAAGATTTGTTCCATAACAATGTCACTGACTACAAGTCTTCTAGAGGATTATCTTGTAGATCCCTGGGGACATTAATCATACTGTGCTGTCCTATACACTTTATTGATCTCCAGCGCGTTGGTTCCTTTATAAGAAATACTTTTTGCGTTATCACACATCCGTGGAATCAAGGATATTATTGGAAAACAAATAGACAAAACCTGTTGAGAAAAGCATTATTAGCAATAATTTCCTTTCGGATTTTATATCCAGATTAACCACAAGAAATCATGAATGTAGTCCGAACATATTGACTAAACAATATGTGGTCAGCCAATAGACAGCTTTATTTTGAATTAAATGAATATTTCAATTATTAATACATGCAGTGCATGCGCGCTTAAAAGGGTTTTGATTCCAATTCTCTAATCACGAAATTACACTGTTTTAAATTTGTTAATAACACGAACCACGTTTTTTCATATGAAACAAAAAGAGAGCCAGTCGTGGTAAAATATGATATACCAATATGGCGGTTTTGTTTTACTGACGTACACCTTTGTTAACCTTGTGAAGTCATGAACAATGGTTGTGATCAAAAACAAACATACCGATCCATATCAAAATCACAATTCCAAAGCAAAGTAAAAATTTGAAACTGGCAAATTAAGTTCAACACGCGAGCTTCCATCAGGGAAGT
This sequence comes from Anadara kagoshimensis, assembly GCA_021292105.1. NCBI lineage: Eukaryota > Metazoa > Mollusca > Bivalvia > Arcoida > Arcidae > Anadara > Anadara kagoshimensis. Next base: position 3,886,687 of record CM037870.1, read on the forward strand.
GAGACTGGGTGCCCTTTTAGGATAATCACCTGTTTAGCTAGTTACACCCGCCACATGTGTAATTGAAATTGACAATGTAAGAAATCATTTTACGTCAAATATATCCAATGTTGTTCTTTGTTTTGAAGAGAAACAGTCAAGTCTTAATGCTGTGTTATCAATCTGTCATAGTGACATTTATTGTTACACTATATAATAAACAATAATTATTGTTTACTCAGGGATATTGCAAGCCTAGGCTTATCAACGCCCTCAAAAAGTTTTATGGCCGTCATCACAGTACTGTATTGTTGATAAGTTTGATGTCTCTGTGTCCAGGATTGCCATGGATATATTTGACGTCTCATAGTTCCATGTTCCTTTCACACAATTTTGATTACACACGTGGTGGGTGTAGCTAGCTAAACAGGAGGTGCTTACCCTTCCAGAGCACCCGGCCTCACTTCCCTGGTGGGAGTTCACGTGTCTAACCTAACTTGTCAGTTCCAAAGTTTTTACTTTGCTTCTGGATTGTGATTCGGACATGGATTAGTATGTTTGTTTTTGATATGTAGATCGATATGGTTTCAGCAAGCAAGTGTTGCTTCAAAAATATTCTTGCATGACAAATCTCGACTTAAAGTATAGCACCATTAAGGAATGAAAGTGTTCATGTTTAGAGATGTGTAAAAATACCATAGTATTCTTCGTTAACACTTTGTGGTAACATGATAAATCATTTTGATATTAGTTTAGGCAATCGGGGTAAAGAGATAAGCCTTTGTTTAATAGCTGAATTAATTGGATTTTTATGCTCCTTTGAACTACAGTGCTCGACAAACAAGCCATAAATAACATTAGCTCCAGTGCATGACTTTCATTTACAACATCTTCGGGATGGTCGTCGTGATACACTTTCCTTTGATGTAACATGGAAACATGTTTATGCATACAAATCATAAATGGTGATGAAATAAAAACAAACATAATAATCCATCTTGAATTAAGATGTATTTATTTTGCCAGTTATCTTTATTTCCTTTACTTACTATTAGACGCAATCGTGTGAAGTCAGAAAAGGAAAACAAATACATCATTCAAAATAGAATTACCACCAGGAGAATATCGAGACAAGGCTTAGGGTTGTAGTTTTAGAAAACAAAGCCTACAACATATAGAGTAGTTACGTATATACAAATTAAAAATGGACATTGGATTTGATGTCAAGTGCTGGGCCAAAGTCCTATAGCAAATCGCTTCATATGACAGTTATTTTTCAACTATTGGCCCCCGATTTAAACACGCATGTTTATCAAGTTTTTTTTAATCCATTGGATATAACATTTTGCCTTAATTTACTAAAATTGCTTAAGAATTACATTCTATATCTTTCATGACCCCAGGCCTCTGTAAATGAGTAATGTAAAGCACCAGCTTACGGATTACTCCCTCGAAATAATCATACGCAAACATACCGATCGTTTTACGAATCATGATCAAAAACTTTCATTTTGTAGCTGATGTAGGTTTGGTTAAAGTACTTCGGTTGCCAATAAATAGTATGTTTAGGGAAGTTTGTTATAGACGTATAGCTATATAACATTCAAGAAACTAATCTCACCATGTCGTGTGTCCTCTTGTTTACCAAATAAACTAAACCAATGATAATAATATAACTAGGTACCCCACTAAATGGTCAAAGCAACAGGACATATAGAATGCATTAGTAAAAACGAGACTGGTCAGTATAGAAACTATGTGTTACTGGTCTCATTTGTAAATCTGATACATAAGACAGCGAAAATTTGTAAATCTGATACATAAGAAAGCGAAATCAAACTCCATCTCAAAAAACATTTGTAGATTTGTAATTTTTGTCGTTCAGTCCATGCATCACTGATCTTTCTTTGTATCTGATGAAGATTTTGCTTAATTAAACAATTTCTATTGGCAATAACTAGTATTGAGTTTGGGCAAGTGTGAAATGGAAAAAAATATCTAGCGATACAATCTTTATGACATTAATCACACTGTGTGTTGTCCTATAGACTTTATTTATCTTTAGCGATCTGGTTTCTATATATGGAGTACTTTTTGCGTTAACACACATCTGTGGAATCAAGGATATTGATGGAAAACAAATAGACAAAGCCTGTTATTAAGAAGCATCATTAGAAGTAATTTCCTTTCGGTATTTATCCAGATTGACCACAACGGGTCGTGAATGAAGTCGAATCATTTCCACAAAGCAATATATGCTACGTTAGTACGCAACTTTTACATTTAATGAAATGATTAAATTACAAATAAATGCAATAAAGGTGACGATTTGACCGTTTGATTTTTCTCAATAAAAATTCCACAGTTAATCCTAAAGGATAAATTGCAAACACATCCATTTTTGTTGGTCCATGTAAATCTTTATAGAAAAATGCTTCCAAGTTTTAATTGTTAAAAATTCGAACAAAAACTTACCGATCTATGTTCAAATCACAATCCTTCGAGCAATGTAATATATTATATATTTCAAAAACTTCCCCCAGGAAAGTGAGGTTAGATGATCAGGAAAGGTAAGCAATGGCTATCTAGCTAGCTACATACGCCACTTGTGGAAAGAAAATTGAAAATGACAGGAACATGGAACGATTCATCTTTAATATTTCTCGTAAGTACGGACCTGGTTACAATTGTCTTTTTGTATGGTAGTTTTTCTCTCTATTGGGTAGCATAATCTAAATACGTTCTACAGTTTGAATAATCAATGCCTTGCAATAGTAGTTTTCCTAACATTTAAGTAGGTTTCAACCTGAAAATCAAGTGAAACTCGTTGAAATTTTGGCGGATGTCATAGGATACTCAAAAACAAACATACTACATGTAGTCCATGTCCGAATCACAGTCCAGAAGCAAAATAAAAACTATGGAACTGACAAGTTACGTTAGACACGTGGACGTCCACCAGGGAAGAGAGGCCGGGTGCTCCAGAAGGGTAAGCACCTCCTATTTAGCTAGCAGTGACTATTGTGTGCCAAGCGGCACATTTAGAATAAACAGAACTAAGAACTATGGGGAATCAAATTTATACAGGGTAGTCATCATACTTATCCAATAATATTGTGATGACGAACAAAAACAAAACGGTTGTATCTTACTTTGGATAATTGATTTCCGAAGTACAAAAGTCGTAAACGATTAAAATATAATGTTATATATGTATATCTCCCAATCTTATAAATGTACTTTTTATTAGTGAAATGATCATTAATTGTTGAAATTGCGGAATTTTTTAACTTTGTGTTGAAGACATCTCATGGGATTTTAAAGTACAGTGACACTGAAATGTTTGTACCATTACATATTAACATAACAGTACATTTACGTTAACCCGGAACAAAGATCTTTGATAACAGTCGATAATCTTTTTTTGTGTTGAAAATAGAATCAAAACATATTCTCTCCGGAGAATCATTATCAAATATTTCTACAATATCCTTAGGACCGCTACACTTGCTGTTTAATTCTGAGACATTATCGATGATATATAAGTCATTTTCTTATTAATTGCTTAAATAGTGAAATGTAAAGGATTATAATTACATTTGACCTCAAACATAGTTCAGTATTTTTATTGTATTAAAACATCACAATTTGTGAGAAATGATAATATATAATTTTACCCTACCTCTGACTAAAATCTATGGAAATGATTGGCTAAATCGAATCACATGACCAACCCAGTATCATTCCGTACATAGCCGCACACGCAAAAATACTAGGTCATTAAGGCTCATACCGGGTTGGTTAGAGTAACGTCCCCTGTCGCTAACGTAAACGTTAACCAAAATGGCGACCGTAAATAAATGATTTGCGGAACTTTCTGCTGGAGATAGCGTTAAAACGCATAAAAGTATTATTTTGAAACATTGAAAGACAAAGGAAAGACCTCGTTGAATTATAGTATCCGTTTTATTGTCTTGTCGTAGCAGTATTTTATTGCACCCAAATAATAACTTTTTAAAAACTTCTTTCATTGACATCGGTAGCATTTTAAAAAAAAAAAAACGTTTTTTTTTCAATAGGCCCGGGTCATCGGTGGGGCCTCACCCGGTATCTTTGCTACTGACCTGGTATCATTCCATACCGGACACTTACAAACCATGTAACTTATAATATTTAATTATATGATACTGGTAATCATATTTCCCTGAGCCAACGTTATTTCATTGATGCTATCTTGATAGATACAATTTATATTGCAGAATAAAATTATGAGTCTTAGCAGAAAATATTGCAAGGATAATGAACAAAAAGAGGTACTACGAGCAAGCTTAAGATTTAGTGAAAGGAAAATGGTTGATTTCAGGGCACAAACAAAGAATAAGGTAATGCAAATGAATTAACAGACTTTTTATACAATGATATGATTATATGTTTGCTAATTAGTATTGTGTAAGTCACAAAGCCTTGTAGCAGCATCGTTCAATTTTTAAGAACATGTCAATTATAAATACATAGTTTATTTTGCTGTTATAAATACATAGTTTATTTTATGAGACTAGTATAATTAAAAGTATTGTCCTTTTTTATCTGTCATATTACTTTTATTTAATATATTGTCCGTAACAGATCCTTAGCACCTCATTACGCAGCTCAGACTGTGGGTCTCTGGGCATTGAAAACATTACAAAAACTTTATGTGGGATATTCAGTAACGGAGAATCAGAGGACACCATCAATTTAACCGTTACCTTGGTAAAGTGCCAATTAGTTATCACAAAATTATCTCCATTGTAATGGCTATGACAATATTAGAATAAAATCAATTAAGTTATTATAGAAATACAAACTACATAAAATACAGTAGAACTTCGATAACTCGAAGTGCACGGGACTTCGATGATGACTTCGAGTTATCGGGGTGTTCGAGTTTTCGAAGTTGAAGAATGACGTCACAATGTAACTTTCATTTCTTTGGGAGAAATGTTGGATGGTGTAAAACTGTTTACTGGTACACTGTTGTAATATGTACCGGTATTACATAAAATAATAAATGAATTAAAATCAAATTATTAATTATTTTTTTATAAGGACTGATGGTGACAACAAACCCATACATGAAATACACAAAATGCGTATTACCAATACATGGCCGTAATGCATTTAAAGAACTGAATCAGATAAACATATCCATGTACATTGTATGTTATAATATACTAAACAAGACGCACATTTTATAGAAATTATAAAACTAGTGTGCCTACCACGTGTTAGTCATTAAAACCTGGAAATTTGTTGTTGTCGCCAGCGGCACAAAACTCGGCTTCTACTGAGAGGGTACACGGTTACACTTCATCGCCCATTACGGCACAGAGTACTAATCCTTTAATTGATACTAATTAATACAGTAGCAAAACCTTTGATCTGTACCACTTCTCCAATCATTAATCGGATTATACGGAAGTATTATAGTAATTGTCGATTAATTTCCGTGTTCTAATTGAAACGTTCTATTGGTCACCCATTGTTAAAAATATTTCGAGTTTTAGAAGGTTGTCTTTCCTATTAATTTTAATTTTGCACCTTAACATTACTTCGAGTTATCGGGGGTATTCGAGTTACAAGAGTTTGAGTTATCGAAGTTGTATTTATATAGTTTATATAGAAAACCGGTCGGGACAAAATTATTACTTCGAGTTATCCGTGGTATTCGAGATATCGAAGTTCGAGTTATCGAAGTTCTACTGTATATAATATTATACAAATTATTTTTAGTCGAATTGCAATGAAATTGAACTTGGCTATTAATAAGATGATTTGGGCTGGTGAGAGGGTAGTCAGGATAGTTCTCCAAACGTCATGGACTTAAGAAAATTTCTTTCAAAAAGCGGTTTTCTAGACTTTACATAAACGCTTGTGCATATATTGAAGTAATATTTACAATTCAAATCAAATTCTCTGTAATAAACTATTTGACAAGTGATTCAGTCTATCACAGGCACCGTAAGCTTCACCTGCGACCTTTCGTTTTATGACATCATGGTTTTGTATTGCTGGCAATGTATGAATACATTGGTAACGTGACTACTTTTCATAGATTTTAAAACAAATACAAGTGTCAAGTTCGATATTACTAATGCATTGTCATCCAGTTATGGTTTTGTTTACCAATTCAATATTTTATAATTGTAGTGTGAATATTAAGATGCATTGTAAAAACACAAATAACCTCGACAGGTTTATCTGGTGTTGTCTTTTTTTTTGAAAACGGGTGGGCGTAGCTAACGCAGTTTTGTCCAATTAAAACCCGTTCAGGCAGTATTCACAAGGAATTTCCATGAAAAACATAAAGGAATTAATTACATCTGTGTCCAGGATTGCCTTGGATATATTTGACGTCTCATAGTTCCATGTTCCTTTCACACAATTTTGATTACACACGTGGCGGGTGTAGCTAGCTAAACAGGAGGTGCTTACCCTTCCGGAGCACCCGGCCTCACTTCCCTGGTGGAAGTTCACGTGTCTAACCTAACTTGTCAGTTCCAAAGTTTTTACTTTGCTTCTGGATTGTGATTCGGAAATGGATAAGTATGTTTGTTTTTGATTACATCTAAAAAATTTGTAAGTTGTAAGCCATTCTTTTCGTTATCGATGCAAGTATGAATAACAATGACCAGTCCAAATTGCATGAAGGCGAAGCAAAATACATAATTCTTTGCGTGTATTTTGAAACAATTAGTTCGAATTCTTCCTTGACACCCACCGTCAGAAAAATGGCAGCGTCAACATGGACTAAGGATAACAAAAAAAAGTTCTTCACTCACCATAAGTTTATTTATACTACTTTGACAAATTACATTTTAATATCAAAAGTACATTGATTAACTGTTGCACATAAAAGCACTCCTTTTTTGTATTTAACCTTAAAAAGATACATGTAAAAACAGAAAACTGAATGGAACGTCAGAAGGTACTTTGTGATTGTAGTTTATTGAAATGCCATGATTTGACGTAACAAGTTAATGGCATATTCACATGTCGATGTCCATTATTATCCACAACACTGTGACATACAATTGCTAAAAATGTGTCATAGACGGAGAAACAATAACAATGACAATTGTAAATATTTGGATATTATGTATGTGAATTATTAATCATATAGAATATGAAGTTGTGCAACTTAACTTATGCATGCTTCTTTCTTTTCATGAAAAAAGACTTCTCCGCAGACAAAATGGTGAACCCCAGGATGACTTCTGGGGTTCATTCAAATTGTATTTGAAAGAAATTTATGATTACAAGACAGAAAATAAATGGAGGCAGCTGAGAGGAACAGAGAATAGAGAGATACAATAAGTAAGCATTTTTGTACCTATTATGTAAAGTATTACTTAGCATTTAATTTTTTGGAAAATGTTTATTTTGATGTAATTTATTCCATTTTGTTATTGATTTGTCAATCAGATATGCAGAATTCATATTGGCTATATATACCAATAATTGTAATGTTTTGAAAAGTCGGCACTAAATGGCATGAAAAGTATTTGATTACACTTGAGGTAATATCAATGTTGTTGGATTACATTTGGCATCATATATTAGTTGGCATGAACTGATGTATTGTTTTCAGAAATTAAAAATAGCACCTTACTTTAAATTTGCATGCTTTCAATGGGGTTTATAAAGCAGAAAATAATTTACAATTAAATGTCTCTGTACACTGTCACTGAGAGCCAATATGCTTGATTATACATCCTATTTGAACTCTAAAAAATAACACAGAAAACCTAACAATGGTGTTTTATTTCTTATTTTACAGATAAAAGATCAATAGAACATTAGAAAAATAGAACGAGTTTATTGAATTTTATTGAAATAATTTTAATACAGATTATAGATATCTTAACATTGATTTCTTGTTGTTGTTTATGTTAAATGCCTGTATGCTTACAAGAGAGTTTTGGACTTTTTTACATAACAATTTAATATGTTATATTGTTTGGCATATTTTATAAATTGTTACTCTTTATTTTTAATGTTTAATTAATCTCATCTCTTTTGAACTATTACATATATAGTTGTGGATGTGTGATATTCATAAAAAAGAACAACTTGTAGACAAAATGCAATTATTATTATTATTATTAATCTCTTATTCTAATATAGTAATATATAATTCTGCAGAAACTACTTATGACAACAGCAAGTTTGCTCTTCAGTTAGAGAAAATAAAATTTGCAAATCATTCCTTAGCTAAGATTTTCCTTAATTTAAATCTAAGATTAAGATTACTGAAATTTGATAGAACCTATAGCAAAGAAATGATGGTGAAAGCAAGGCCAGGGTTAATGGAGAATATACCAAGAAGTCTTAACAAGTGTACTTATATGAAATCTAAAGACATACACACTTGAAATTACTATCGATCAAAATTTGATATGAAAGCTAATAATATTCACGTGAAATTAACGTTAACGTAACGTTAATTTAACATGATATTAACGTGAATTTGACATGAAAAATTTCACGTGAAATTAACGTTAATCGAGCATATACGTTAAACTCACGTGAATCTCACGTGATATTAATTTCACGCGAGTTTAACGTATAAGCTCGATTAACGTTAATTTTACGTGAAATTTTTCAGGTCAAATTCACGTGAACAAAAGTTGCCTGTGTATATAGGCTGAACTGGTTTTACAGAAGGGATTCTCGAATGGTGACTTTGTATTTCCTTACCGTTATGAAAAAATAAAACTTGAAGAACAAAAGTGACGACTTCTCTATTTTTCGTTGTAAAAGAATAACATTGGAGTCCCGATACTACGATTGGCGTTGAACATAAAAAATGACATTATTATTGAGATGTAGCGATGGTCTGTATACAAAAAACCCAGCTACACCCTGTTTGAAATTTTATCTAAATATGACAAAAACGATCAGATAGAATTATTAAACTTTGCAAGTTAATGTTTAATTTATGCCCACATCCATATTATTGTATCGGGTGAATACAAGCATTAAGGTGTAAAATGTATATTCCTCTAGACCAGCCGTTATGTATAAAATGTTACAGTCCAGACACTTAGTAATTTTATTGGAGTAATTGCCAAGGGAAATCTTTATGCGTTGACGCGAAATCTTCTATCTGTACACGGTAATGGCTATGTGGCCGCTGATATACAATAGAATTTGTTAATATGATAAAAAAACCTTCCTACTTTGTTTCGTGTAGCCAAGAGTATTGATCCTTTTGTACCTTCAATTACAGTACAGGCCTGTCGAAAGTTTAACACTAAACTAACGAATTCCTGCCGAATCAGAAGTTTATCTCCGGCGTTCGATTGCTATTTCTTGGCAGCTGCTATCGATCTTTGTCACTAGTATCCATATATGGCCATTGGCCACTCGACAGCCATGCTTTGACTCCTTTTCGTTAGCTTAGCGTTAAACTTTAGATGGATCTGAAGTGTAGATGTGACTTGATTTTTATGTTGAAGACAAACAAATTGTAAAGATATTTTTTCCCCGAAAAATGAGACCGAAAATGTTTTGTAACATCCATATGCACAACTGAAATAAAAAGTTCAATCATGCAATGAAATAAAAAGTACAATATAATTTGGAATCATTTTGTCAAGCAATTGCAGAAAAAAATCAAGGAATCGGCTAAAGATATATGGACCAAAACGGCCCATTTAGGATAAAATTTTATCAAATAACAAGCCATTCAAAACAGTTATCTAAAACCCTTTATGTGGCTATTTTTTCAAGTTGTGGTGTTTGCGGTCTTCACGGACGTAAGATTCAGCCGTCTTGAACAATCACGATACATTTCACTTAAAAGGTTTTGTCAATCAATATTTTGCCAAGGAATCGGTTAAATAAATATTTTGCTAACGATGTACCAATGAAAAATACTGAATAACCTACATCATATTACATAACATAAACCGGCTAGGCATCTACTTATAACGAATGTAAAAAAAATCATTCCACAAACACACATGTATGAATTGATACGCAACTGTTTTTATTACAGATAAACTGTTATTATGAATGAATGTCGCATCAGGCTGACAAAAAACAGACCAGTTTAGTCCACTTATAAGCCACCTTTGACTGCTAAAAAAATATTTCTACTATTATCGGCGATTTCCAAAGAACTCAACCACTGGGATTTCCACACAAAATCTGTTTCAAATTGGTGATGCATATGATTTCGGAGGAAATCTTTCGCTCTTGGATCTTCCACACACACAAAATATTTCTCAATTGTGGTGTTGTCCCGAAAACGCCAACACCCTGGAACTTCCACAACAAAAAAATTCTAATTGTCGGTAGTTTCTGGAATAATGACTAAAATAAAGTGTATGTCTATTGTAGTAGCAAGGTCGCATGCTTCGCCATGTCATCACACAGCTAGGTCAAGTAAATTGAGCTAATAAAGATAAATTGATTGTCGAGACGGGAAGAAAAGTCGACTGTCTTTTAATTAAAATTGGATCATCATATTAGGTTACTGTTAACCGAATCACAAATATAGCTGAAACATCTACAAATTCAGTCAAGTTTGTGAAAGCTAATGACAGACGTCGTCTATTTATTGGCTCAAGTTTCACAAGTCATTCCTTAACCAAGATTTTCCTTCACTTAAATTTTACAAATTGTGACAATATTTTATTAAGTTTTACTTTATGGTAATACAAATAAAAGATTTCAACAAAATTAGAATATAGAGAGTGATCTTCAATATAACACCTTAAATCCATGAATATTTGAAAACTAAAAAAAATGTTCGGATTTCAATTTTGACAAATTTTAGTTAAGGAAATAAATGAAATGAGTGTGAAACTGGGGCCTGAAAAATTCATATTCAGTCAAAAATATTTATGGAGTATGCATAATACATGGGCCTACTGGTATAATTTACTTAACAAACTAGTGGTATATAGAAAAAATGATTTGTAGAAAATCAAACACCTTGAATACAGTTTGATATATTTCGCTTGCATGAGCTTATTCCTGAAGGAAACCCCTATTTGCTTCCGCGATAACTTTATAATATCTAAGCCAACCCAAACCCAGTCAACGGTAATGATAAAAATGGTCTGTCGTTGTCCTTAGACATAATTGATCAATCTTTACTAGGAAGGAAATCACAATTATCTAATGAATATCTACTGACCTACGTATTTGATAAAACATGATTTATAACGAACCGTTTTCTTTATAAAAGTGCAGCGGTGTCTTTTGGTGCTGCATTTTTACTTTAAAAACACATGTTGCCTAAAGAGGCAAGCAAATAACATTACATATTTTTTCTGCAAGGCTTATCATTAAAAGCGACAGTATGTATTGTTCAAATAATTTTGACAGTTCAGATTATGAAGTAAATGAGAATTTTGTGTTATGCAAGTAATCAGATTTCAAAGTATTATACGTTATAGTACGCATGTACCGACGGAATCCATTCTATCTATCCTGGTGTTCGGATAGAATCAAGCGTTATATAATGCGTGTATCTATTGACTTATTACTGTTTTGTTGGTAGCTAGCTGCTATACATGAGGTGCTTACCCTTCCACAGTACATGGTTTTTATTTTGGTATAAAATAATGGGAAATAAATATTTTTGTAAGTGAAAAAAAAACAACCAACCGGCTGCTAGAGCGACAAACGGCATACTTTAGTAACATTAAAGGTAAATTATTTGTAAAGTCTAATCAAACTGTTTGAATACATCAAAAATAAACGAATTACGTTTCAATTATAAATTATGATCTTGGCTAAGGTTCTTGAAAAGAGTAATTTAAACACGCCAAGCAATAATTAGTTTTTTATGATCGGAGGTGCGTGGAAAGAATATATTTATTCCTCAACATCAAATGATTTTTAAACACGATTCCATTTACTTTACTATTCCCTGTATGCCAGCTTAAACATCCAAAAATCGCAGTAATTTCTTGGAAAACTGTTAAACACAAACACTTCCATTAAGAAAATACGACAAGTACTACGGGACCATCTAGGCACGACTCCACCTACTATTGTTATGATGTATGCCGGTAGCCCCAGACACATAAGATTTATTAACACAGTGCATGTATTTCAATGTAAGCGTAATTGTGCAATGGTAAAATAAAACGTGTAGATGCTTACGTTCACATATAATCATGACTGATTAAAGCTATTATTTCTTGGGTTGTCCTGGATATATTTGGCGTCGCATGTCTCCTGTTCCTTTCATGCTTATTGTTAATATTACACATGGCTAGTATAGCTAGCTAGTCAAGAGGGTTTTTTCCCTTCCGGACACGGCATCCATGTCCTGGTTGTCAGATTTTATAGTGTTTAATTTGCTTTTGGTAGTGTGATTTGAAAAAGGACCGGAATGTTGGATTTTTGATAATCTTTTTTTTTTTTACTGTAAAAAAGACTTGTGTCAAAAATCCAATTTTTAAAGCTTACCCTTGTTTTAGGAAAGTCAAATGATGATCAAATAGCTGTTTTATCAAGTGGGCAAATACCAGTTTTCTTCAAGACGGATACGAATGAAATAAAGCACATTCTACTAATCAACTGCTACGTATATGACAGTCTAAAATCAAGGCATTGTCCAGGTTCTCCATTAGGAATAATCTTCCAAAAATGTTCTGTCAAATATCGTCTGACAATTTCAATATTGGAACATACAGTTGGTGACACTTGTACATCAAAAAGTGATTTTACTCTCATATTTTTCCGATTGATTCTCAAATTTTTAACAGTTTTTCCTTGTTCTGTTGTGCTTGTGAAATGACACCTTATCCACCAACAAGATTCTTCTTCAGCTTTCTTTGCTCTTCAAAAACAAACGGATGAGAGTTTCAATGATTACCCAACAGAAGTTTCATCAAGTTGGAAATTTCAGTTTTCTTCAAGACAGATTTAACGTTTTCGGGTTCCATTGTCTTAGTATATGTCTTGCAGTCTAACTCACGTGTTTTATATCTTGGTAAATTTTGTGCATAAGAACGTAGGACAAAGATGGTGGTATACATCAAGCGATGGCAATATGCGATATATATGGGCTGGACTTATTAACATAAAAATCTCATCAGATGTAGCCCGTTCTATTAAATCAACTGCTACGAGAATTATTATATGGCAAATCTTAAATGAAAAAATCATCGCCAAGATTCTCTATTAAAAATTAACTTCTAAAAAGTTCCTTCAAATGGCGTCTAAACATTTTGGTATTAGACCATGTAAGTGGCGAAATACTCCTATTAGTTCCTGAAAAGCAATCCGTAAGAGGAATAAGCATAATTCATTCTCCTGCTCAAAACGGTGTCTTTAATTCCTAATGCTCTCCATCAATTACATTGGTTACGTTTGCTTTTTCAGATGTAACGGGTCGTGGATGGTAGTCACGGAAAGACCAAACAAATGAAGATCACTCCCCCTTCAATGTTGTGTCAGATATGGAGCAGATTTTTCATGTCATTTGCAAGTCATGTTGTATAAAATGTTTTCAAATTCTAGAAAATATCTATCTAAAGTTTCATGGGATGCTTCTCTGATTCCGGCATACTCGGAAGAGTGTTTGTTTTAAACTTTTATGACAACCACCTGTTTTTAAAATCTTTACCATTCCTTTTCCAATTTTGTTGAGCATAATCCGATTCCAAGTCTGCCACTTCCTGTCTAGTGAATCAAAAACAAACATACTAATCCATGTCCGAATCACAATCCAGAAGCAAAGTAAAATCTTTGGAACTGACAAGTAAGGTTAGGCACGTAAACTTTCACCAGGAAAGTGAGACCGGGTGTTCCGGAAGGGTAAGCACCTCCTGTTTAGCTAGCTACACCCGCCTCGTGTGTAATCAAAATTGTGTGAAAGGAACATGGAACTATGGTACGTCAAATATATCCACAATCCTTGCTTCCATATTGATACCCAAAACTGATGCTCTTCTGACTGATGGAATCTAAACTCGTTTTGCAAACTACATTTATTGTACATGTAAATACAGTATTTTTTATAATCAATTCCATAATGCCTATTTCTTTTATTGCAAAATTTGCACGATATTTAATTACCATCCGAAGTTGTCATTTTGTAATGATCTTTAAAAGCTCCTTAACAGTTTCAGTGTTAAAGTCGGGAAATTAATAATCAGTGAACTCCCTATATATCACTAAACTTCCATTTCTTTTTAAAATAACGGATTAATGTAAGACTTCTTTTCTTGATTCTCCTTCAATTGGAAACATTTTATAAATTGGGCGACATTGTGATTTTCGGTCAACTAAGTGATATATTCAGCTTTCAGCTGGCAAATTTATAAAATTCTAATACCAAGACAACCCAATGTCAAGTTGATTTTTACAATCGATCATACATTTAGTATATATTGTTTAGTTTGCTCACTATAATCACGTACTTCAATATTCCTGTCAGATTAAAAACTGCTTAAAAGCAATATATTGAATTTTGTGCAGGAAATTATTTATTTATTTCAATTTTTGTGGGTTTTTATGAGTTACAAAGTGATGATTAAAGTATTCGAATACGCCATTGTTATATATTATTTCGTATGTGATCAATCGTTAAAGATAATTGAATTTTTAATAGTCATTCCCTGTAAAGACCAGACGATTAGACCAAATCTTGGATTTCGAAAATATTGCACCATATTTGTTGCGTATTCCTAAAAAATACTGAAATGCATCAACCACAAAAACATGGTAACCAACCACAAAACACCCGACCTCGTGATTTTATTTCTATTTTTTGGGTCTTAAGAAATATCTTTCTGAAAAAAAAACAAACATACTTATCCATGTCCGAATCACAATCCAGAGGCAAAGTTAAGACTGGAACTGACAAGACATGTGATATTTCGCCAGGGAAGTGAGGCCGGGTGCTGCGGAAGGGTTAGCATCTCCTGTTTAGCTAGCTACACCCGCCAAGTGTGTAAAATATTTTATCTTCCGTCTTTTCATTTTATTTGAAACTAGGATGACTAGTATAAAAACTGCATATTGTTATAAGTTTTCTGATGTTCAAATATTGGAAAAATGCAGGCACTTGGTAAATGTTATAAATGCATTATATATACAAGGATGTCTAGACTGGCCCCGGTTTCACAATCATTCCTTAGCTTAGATTTTCATTAACGTAAATCTTGCAAAATTTCAAATCTTTATAATTTCAAGATATTAAGACTTTTAAAGTGTCGTTTTTAAGACCAAGTCTAGATCAAAACATTTGCCTTTTAGTTTTGACAAAAATATTCATCAGTAGTTCCAAAAAAGTTATTAGTAAAATTTGCTAAATTTAAGTTAAGGAAAATCTTAGCTAAGGAATGATTGTGAAACCAGGGCTTGGTACTTTTTGATATAACAAAAGGAAAATCATTTTAAGTTTATTGCTCGAGACTCGCAGATGTTGTGGTAATGATCACATTATGATAAAAATGGTTCGGGACTCGCAGATGTGGTAATGATCACATTATGATAAAAATTGTTGGCATTTTTTTACCTCTCAAGGCATGAAGTCGACAATGATCTGCCACTTCTGATGTAACGTTAATCTGAAATAAAAACAATTAGAATGATAAAATTAGAATGCTTGTCAAATCAATGGAAATGCAGTTAATAGAAAAAGGGATGATTCATGAAGATTTAATGAATTTGATGGGGGTCGTTTTGCTGAACTTGCTTATTTAATACTTTGAAGACTATCAATCTAAGGATGCAATCATTTATGAGTATAGGGTTAAAATCTACGTACTGCTTGTGATGTATTCAAAGTTTCAATTAAGTAGTAAAGTAGTATACATATCTATACAACATATATTTTTCTCTAGATAAAATTTCTTTTAAAAATATTTACTTATTTTCTGTGAGAATATTTTAAATTCAGAGTTTTTTAAGACTAGATATATTTACGATAGAAAAATGAAGTCCAATTTCCTTATACAATATATCGTAAAAGACTAAAACAATCATAAAACAACCCAATAATAATTTGGAAAAAAATAAAACCATGTACAAACCTTATATATTTTATTCATGCGAAAGCAACCAACCTTATAATCTGTGTTTATATACCGTTTTGCTTCAAGTAAGCAGTTTTGAAGTTGCCTGGCTCTTTCTTTATCTGGCTCCAATTTATTTGCAATGTCCACACGATCATCAAAACTTCTACCCCTTCTCCTAGGTAACATTCTAGTCCTTCAAGAGATTTTCTAGTACCAGAGTATTTTTGAAGTATTTCGAACACAGTGCACGGCCTAGATAAGAACCACTAATTGTTTTAACCATTTGCTGCTTTTTAATACCCAATCAAACAACGAACACTTTACAAATGGTCAAACTTGTGTCAAAACGCAAAAAGTTTAACTATGAATTACTTTATTTGGATTTAACTTATGTTTCTATTCAATACTGTTTATACTGGTTTATAATGGCATTTGGTGCCATTAATCTGATGATGTTTGGAGCCTTTATGGTTTCCTCCTTCGATGTTTTTATTTTCCTCTGGCCATAAGGTAGATCTTTATTATGAGTAGATGAAGTAAAAAAAATCTAATTTTTTGGGTCCATTCTCCGACTGTATATCTTCGGTTTCAGATGACGGCAAACAGCAACTTTCTAACATACTATGTTTCTTCCTTCCTAGGAACGGAACTTAGTTAAACCTGGTATTCAACAAATTATTTTTTTCAGCAAGTGAGTAAAGAATCTGACGTTGGATCTGCCATGATTGTGCTCCTTGATATGACTGAATCAAAGCCTCAAGTATTTCCTCTGTACTTGTGATTCATATTTTAACTGTTAGTAGTTATGTCTCCATAAAAATGTTTTAGTACTATTTCCTTTTCTTTTTCAAAAATATATCAGCACTTGTATTAGGAATTCCTAATCCTGATCTGAAAGCTTAGATTAGCAATTGTGATCATACCCCATTAGTCCTCTGCCATGTTTCTTCTGCCGTGCGTAAACTTAACATTTTAATCTTTTACTCCAAAACTACAGGGTCAAATTTGATGATATTTGGCATACCAATCATGTTGATATTTTAGTGATTTCTATATTGACTTATTGCTAACGAAGACAATGGAGATGTTTTTGAATTATATATGGTGGAGGGAAGGCATATCACTGAAGGGACATTCGATACAGTTGGATTTGCTATAGTGACTTCAAGTACCTCCTTTTTCATACAACATTGCAACTTTTTACTTATTAATATCTTTGACGAATGATATACTTTCTTCATCTGATGTGACTGTGATGTTAGTACTGCAGAAGTGGTAGTAAAAATAAATCATCAACATTTATAGTGTATAAAATGTTTCCTGATGCTTAGAACTATACCTATATCATGAAAATGTATAATATATATCGTTTGTATCTGAATTATATATACTGTTTGTATCTGAATCTCATAGAGGTTGACACACACACGCGCACACACACACACTATTGCATAAACAAAAACCCATACAAAACTGAAAAGAATATACAAGTACAATACAAAAGGAAATATAATAGATAAAATGTTGGAAATATTGGAAACAAACTATATATTTGTCATTTACTTAAGTACTTGATGGTGTGTTGTATATATATATATGTTGTATACGTAAAATTGTCCTTTTGTTACCCGGCAAGTGAACCCAGTGGCCCCAACCCTGGCACTTGACCATCCCTATTTAGTGTCTGGGACAATAAAAACATGAATTACAAAAACAATTTACTTATCCAATGCGTCGGCTGCATTTGGATGGTTTTCCTTGCCTTGAATCTTCAGTTGTTTTATTTTGACACTTAAGACGTCACGAAAAAGTAAGGTCCGATAAAACATTGGCACCACACTGCTTTCCTGTAGGTAATGATTATGCTGGATTGTCAACACCAAAAACTTGATGGTCCATACTCATATTGATCGTTTGTTTACGTAAAGAAAGAACATAGCAAACAAGTGTGCATCTACATGGTGTTAATTTAAACCGTGGATCGCCACTCATTTACAGATTTCAGAAAATAAAAAAAAAGATCATGTCGGGCTGTGATTTTGTGAGGTGTTTTTTTTTCTTCATACTCTCAACCATTTTTTTTTTCATACTCTCAACAAAAGTTTCCGTGTCCATACTCATGCTGATAAATCGACCACTTGTTTATTCTGTTCGCTGAGGGTCAATCAACCAATCCAATTGCTAAACGTCGCGCATCCAAAATATTGTCCCCTGACGCCATTGTTGTTCACGAAGTTGTAATAATAATTTTTGCAAACCCAACGAGAAAGCGGTGATACCCGGGAATCTAGATCGGAGCTTTTTTCATGAAATCCGCAATAAATTTATGTAATTAATTTGTTTAAGTATATGAGATACATGAAATTTTGAGGCTAAAAATAAAAATCCGCCATTATCAAGGGGATGTGATATCACTTTTCAAAGGGTGTGATTTCACTCGAGCTTATATTTACTTGTGTAATTTTTAGACTTATCCCATCCTATACACTTGTCAGTTCCAACGTTTTTACTTTGCTTCTGGATTGTGATTCGGACATGGATAAGTATGTTTGTTTTTGATATACACAAATGGTATTATTATTAACAAACAATGTATTGCCTTTTAGGTTAACGATATCCAAGGAGATGCTTAGTCCACAAGGAGAGATACAAGCCCAGTGGTGGTCATTATTACTAAACATTATTTTTTGCTGTACCAGACGAAAACATTCCTAATCACTTTTGTTGCTTTATGTGTTTGGTGCTTGTTTTCCTGCAATCATTGACTGTAGTCGATTTAAGCTACAAATAACATTTTAACTTTATTTTTAAAATTGTTTGAGAATATGAAATATAGTGAATCGGTATAATTACCGTTTTCATAAACAGATTAAAGAAAAGACTATTATCACTTGATGTTATAATCAAAAACAAACTTACTAATCCATATCCGAATCACAATCCAGAAGCAAAGTAAAAATTTTGGAACTAACAAGTTAGGTTATACACGTGAACTTCCACCAGGGAAGTGAGGCCGGGTGCTCTGGAAGGGTAAACACCTCCTGTTTAGCTAGCTACACCCGCCACGTGTGTAATCAAAATAGTGTGAAAGGAACATGGAACTATGAGACGTCAAAAATATCGAGGGCAATCCTGGACACAGAGACATCAAACTTGTCAACAATACTGTGATGACGGCCATAAAACTTTTTGAGGGCCTTAATAAGCCTAGGCTTATAAAAGATAAATTAAAATCATACATAATTTCTGACTCGATTGAAAAGTTACAGCCTTAATTTTTATGAGGTTATCGGTGAATTTGTTTTTGTCTTGATTGGTTGTAAACTTTGACTGTTGTCGATCTTTAACTACAAATGTCATATAAACTATAATATAAATGTTTGCTAATGTGAAATACAGTGAGTGAGTATAACTACCGTTTTCTTGAACAGATTTAGGAAAATACTGTTATCACTTGATATTATAAATGGGTTAATTAACATGATTTCGTAAATTCTAACCCCGATTGAAAACCGCGATAATGATTATGTAGCCTTAATTTTCATGAGTTTTGCGGTGAATTAGTTTTTATCTCAAATGGTTGATTAAACACGTAATGTACTGTATTTATCAGAATTTTACCAAGTGACGGGGCGAAAAAGCGTGCTAAAACCTAATTGATTTTATGGTAAGCCCATATTAAAACGTACCCTCAAAGTAAGATTGATGATCATTACTATATTGGTGAATTTACATGATGCAGGTTTTTATATTCAAAGAATGCAATTAAAATTTAAAAACCCTTAGGCATCATGAGTAGAAGAGAAATGTTTAAGGCATTAAATCATTACCATATATAATTATATCATCTAGATAGGTTAATAGGATTCTCTAAGGTTATACGACCTCATAGTTCAGTTACAAAAGCAGGCATTATAAAATGGTCTCGAAGATGTTTTAGGCATTCAATCCTAACTAAATTTGTATAACATATACACCAGTTTCAATTTTTCAGCACTAGACGGCCTTTTCGGAATACAATTCCTTATCAGAAGTGCTTGGACGAAAATTATGAAAAAAAACTGCTTTAAAATGTTAAAAAGATACCCAAAGGACGAAATTATATTTTATATTAAATATTAAGTTGAGGGAGTACTTTGCCTGAGGAAGTATACCTTTGTTTCTTTGTATATAATAACAGCAGCTACCAGCTTACTCTATATGATAACACAGTGACGCTACAAAAAGTAAGTCTTATAAGACAGAATCTACATGTAGGTCGTTATATACAATGAATGGAATTTGAATTGAAACCTTATTTATCAAGAATAGAACAAGCCCGTTTTAGGCTTTCAGCTCCAACTACTTTTGTATACAAAAATATCATCTACTAGATATGTTATAAGAACACATAGTGCAGCAGCTACAAAAAAGCCTTATAAGACGCATAATCTACAAGTAGCTCGTTCCATTCAATGAATCCAATTTAAATTCAGAAACTTTAAAAATAGAGCAAGTCTTGTATATAATATCATCTAAATATGTTATACGAATACATAGTGTAGCTACAAAAGGGGGACTTATAAGACAGAGAATCTATAAGATCGCGTGTTGTCAACGAGATGATTAGGATAAAAAGCAATCGAATATAATAGAAAGGAAATTAGTTTACAATATGCCATCATACATTTAGATGTGTTATCCTCAATGATTGATTGCATCGAAGCTGCTTTTGTCTGTAAAAGTCTTTAGATAACACGACTGACATCTTCTTTACAACTTATTTGACAGACTTTACGTTAAGATAATGCGTTAACTTTCAGCCACTCTGATTAATGTCCTCGCATAACATGGCTTAAATGACGGAATATTAAGAGGCTCTTGAGAAGGAAGCTGACCCACTCGTAATTATATAGTTGTAGTAGGAGTGATACTAAAAATAGAAAAAAAGAAAACGAAAACACGTACAGTTATTAAAATGGAAGATAATGCGTTAACTTTCTGCCACACATAATAGGGTTAAATTAAGAGGCTCTTGAGATGGTATTTGACCCACTCGTAATTATAGTTTTAGTAGGAGTGGTACTATAAATAGAAAAAAGAAACTCGATACAGTTAAATATTTAAGATTCATCGATAATATAGGAGGATAATGGTATTGAACTTTAATATCGTAAATTAGAGGCCTTCTAGGTAAGGATGCTTTACAGATCATTAAACGCCACATGCAGATATATAGGTGACTTTTCTTCTTAATAATTCTAAATTTGTAGACTAGTAAATGCCACGAATCTTAGTGAGCTTGAATTTAAACTACGACTAACTCTGCTTCTTATTTTGATTTATTCCTCAATAATTACACCTCAAATGATCTAATTGGAAGCTATATGAGAAATGCGATGCCTTGAAATTTTTATTTTCCACCTTCCTTTTATATGCAGCTATATACTTGCTTTCTCTGCTTATGGTGTGTTTTATCACTGAGCCGATATCTCTGCTGGTGGCTGGTGCCGCGAGGATATCACAAACCCAGAAGGCAATAATTTCGTATTGTCAAAAATATACTATAATTGTCTAAATTTCCTGCAAGGTAAAATTTGAAATTTCACAAAAACTAAGGTCAGTTCCAAAGTTTTTACTTTGCTTCTGGATTGTGATTCGGAAATGGATAAGTATGTTTGTTTTTGAGTATACTCCCTCATGCAAAGTATTTCCTTAGCTTATTTTGGTCCTTTGAGGAGCTTTTCAACATCTTTTAAATAATTTTGGTCCAAGCACTACTGATGAGGAATTGTATTCCGAAACGGCCGTCTAGTGCTGTAAATATAAAACTGGTATAATGTGTAATTTAAACTCCTGAGCCGATATCTCTGCTGGTGGCTGGTGCCCAGAGGATATCACAAACTCAGTAGGCAATAATTTCCTATTATTGTCAGAAATATACTAAATTTCCTGCAAGTTAAAATTTAAAAATTTCTCAAAAACTAAGGTATACTCCCTCATGCAAAGTATTTCCTTAGCTTAATTTAGTAAAATATATTTTGGTCCTTTGAGTAGCTTTTCATCTTCAAAATAATTTTGGTTTCCTAATTTTGGTCCAAGCACTTCTGATTAGGAATTGTATTCCGAAACGGCCGCCTAGTGCTGTAAATATAAAACTGGTATAATATGTAATACTACGGTATGATAGAGCATGTTCCCAATAATGTAGTCTTATACAACAAAGCAGGCTAGCTATCGTTGACTCAATAATACTGCTTATCCTAATCTTCAAAAAGTTTTATGGTCATCATCACAATATCGTGTTCAACTTAATTTGCCAGGTTTCAAATTTGTTATCTTGTTTTTTGGATTAATATTTTTACATGGACTGGTTTGTTTTTCGGATGACATTAAATTATCAGGTTCACTTAAATCATACTAAATCTATATTCCTAAAACAATTTGAAATATTAATATACAAAATTAATAAACTTACTTTATATTACTTTCATAAACACATTTTTGACGTAAAAAGAGAAGCTGAAAAAAGATATGCAGGTTATCTTTTATACGCACAAAGCAGATCAAAGGAGTACTCGCGTTCTAAGTTTGTAATCATACGAAGTTTAGAGGGTATATAGAAATCATCTCGTTGTCCGAGATGCTTCTGGATTGTGATTCGGAAATGGATAAGTATGCTTGTTTTTGAGTATACTCCCTCATGCAAAGTATTTCCTTAGCTTATTTTGGTCCTTTGAGGAGCTTTTCAACATCTTTTAAATAATTTTGGTCCAAGCACTACTGATGAGGAATTGTATTCCGAAACGGCCGTCTAGTGCTGTAAATATAAAACTGGTATAATGTGTAATTTAAACTCCTGAGCCGATATCTCTGCTGGTGGCTGGTGCCCAGAGGATATCACAAACTCAGTAGGCAATAATTTCCTATTATTGTCAGAAATATACTAAATTTCCTGCAAGTTAAAATTTAAAAATTTCTCAAAAACTAAGGTATACTCCCTCATGCAAAGTATTTCCTTAGCTTAATTTAGTAAAATATATTTTGGTCCTTTGAGTAGCTTTTCATCTTCAAAATATTTTTGGTTTCCTAATTTTGGTCCAAGCACTTCTGATTAGGAATTGTATTCCGAAACGGCCGCCTAGTGCTGTAAATATAAAACTGGTATAATATGTAATACTACGGTATGATAGAGCATGTTCCCAATAATGTAGTCTTATACAACAAAGCAGGCTAGCTATCGTTGACTCAATAATACTGCTTATCCTAATCTTCAAAAAGTTTTATGGTCATCATCACAATATCGTGTTCAACTTAATTTGCCAGGTTTCAAATTTGTTATCTTGTTTTTTGGATTAATATTTTTACATGGACTGGTTTGTTTTTCGGATGACATTAAATTATCAGGTTCACTTAAATCATACTAAATCTATATTCCTAAAACAATTTGAAATATTAATATACAAAATTAATAAACTTACTTTATATTACTTTCATAAACACATTTTTGACGTAAAAAGAGAAGCTGAAAAAAGATATGCAGGTTATCTTTTATACGCACAAAGCAGATCAAAGGAGTACTCGCGTTCTAAGTTTGTAATCATACGAAGTTTAGAGGGTATATAGAAATCATCTCGTTGTCCGTCCCAATATCTTATCTTGTCCTCTTCATATCTTCCACGTCTGTATGGATTTTGATCAAACTTGGTACAAAATGTAATCAAACGTAAGACAATGTGTCGCATACTAAATTCATATGTATAAATCAAAGGTCAAGGTCAGGAGGTTAATGTTATGGGAGTATTTGGCTCTCAAGAGTTAGTTCTAGTTTCAATAGGAAACGTAAGTGGCAAGTAACATTTTTGCCACACGTCGAAGATCGTGTTAAAGGTCAGAAAACATATTTTTTGCAGAAAATTATATGGGCGTTCAAAACTAACACCTTCGAAGCACCCGGCCTCACTTATCTAGGGGAATTTTGTTAGTTTCATATTTTACTTGTGTTTTGGGATTGTAATTTGGACATGAGTTAGTTTATTGGTTTTTAATATTACATATTTGAACTACATCTTCAAATGTTAACCTTTTACCAAATTAACATTTTGCATTATAAAATATTCCTTACAAATATTGCTGTTATTTTCACCATTTCTTTAGTAGCTCCAAGATTCGAATTTCCTTTCTAAAATAAAATTGTACCGAAAATTCAGAACTACATTAAAATCGATCCAAAAATCGATCCAAACATTTATCATCTCGGTTTTCTAGGTGATGTTTATCTAGTTAGTCAGTCATAAAAAAATTTAAACATGACAAAGTGCTCATCACCAGAAGAAACTTGACACCCTTAGAACTGAGGTTTAAAGCTCATAAATGTTCATAAACATTCAAAAATATTGATTTTTCAGTATAAATTCATATGTCAAATACCAGACAATAAATTAAAATTAATGCTTTAAGGTATGTGACTACAAAGTCTGACGCAAATTAATAATAGAAATTTAATCTGGAAAACAACGGAATTAAAAAACAAGTATTTGCTTTGGTAAATGAAAACGTCATGGGCAATGGTTTCAATTAACTGGAAAACCCTTTGGCTTAATTTCTGTTAATATTATTTTAGTTGATGAAAAATTTTCAAAGCCACACTAAACCTTTGAGAGCTAATTTAAAGCATGTTATAATTGCTATAAACCATAGACAACAATTTTTTAAAACATTAAAGCAAGCGCCTTTTCGACTTTTTGAAATGACTCCAAAACAATTGTATATGATTTGTTTTCTGGATATTAATTTACTGTGTAACAGCCTGTAAGCTCTTTTCTGATAATAGTTTCGTTATATGCGAATTTAAACATAAAATTCAAACACCTATGTATAAAATGATGTTGTTAAAAAGTTTTATAAAGTGTCTGTATTGTAAATCATTGTTGATGTGTGGGCTGACAGAATAACACATGTCTGGCTTTATGGTTGATATCCATACAACCAGAGTTTAAAATAATTGATAAAAATAAATGTAAGAAAAAGAAAAATATATTCAGGAATATATAAAGCATTACCAAACATAATCCATGTACAAGTCATAATCCATAAGTAAAGTAAAAACTTTGAAACTGGAAAGTTAGGTTAATCAAAAACAAACATACTAATCCATGTCCGAACTACAGTCCAGAAGCAAAGTAAAAACTTTGGAATTGACAAGTAGGGTTAGACACGCGAACTTCCACCAAGGACGTGAGCATGAATATAAAGTTACTATATAATAGCCTACAACCTTTTTTCCTGATAATGGTTATGTTATATGCAAATTTGAACAAAATATTCTATATTTCTTTTGTATAAGATGATGTTGTTAAAATGTTTTAGGAAATGTCTTATTGTATTATTCATTAATGCTCCTTGGGTTAACAGAAAAAACACGTCTCGTTTATAATAATTTTGAGATAAATAATATACAGAAAAAACTAAACAATCTGTATCATGCATATATCTTACTTAAAATGTGAAAATCCTAATAATGACCGTTTGATCAACAGATACAGCTTTCCAGATAATCTTGCAATCAATAATCGTAAGTTACATTTGAAATTGGATTGGCTATAGTCAACGAAATATTTATGATTTTTAAGTTTGTCTTTTTTGAATATCCCATTTGATAGTGCATTATGGTCTTGGTATTATTTACCATTTAAAAAAAAAATTTTCATCTGCTGTCAGATTTTATTTCACGATTTCCGTGTTAATATTCGTTTTAAATACGATATTCTTGAATTAAATCAATGGCGCAAAAGCAATTGATTACATGGGTGATATTCAATATCGTTTCAATATGCGAACGTTATTGTCGACAAATTAATACTGCTATTATCAAAAACAAACATACTAATCCATGTCCGACTCGCAATCCAGAAGCAAGGTAAAAACTTTGGAACTGACAAGTTAGGTTAGACACGTGAACTTCCACCAGGGAAGTGAGGCCGGGTGCTCCGGATGGGTAAGCACCTCCTGTTTAGCTAGCTACACATTACATGTATTATCATATATTTCATTTTTGTCAACATTTGATACACGATTTGGCAGTAGATTTTTTTGTTTTTATAAAAGAATCATTAGAAACTTCCAGATATTGTTTACTTTATTCGCAGCACAGTTAAATGGAATTTTTATGTACTATAGGTAGAAACTATTACTTAATCTGTTTTTATTTTGCAGCATTTGACGGCCGTTTCGGAATAAAACTCCTCATCAATAGTATTTTGAAGGATTAAGCATAGCTTAGTTTTAATTAAGAATACATACATGATCTTATTGCACCTAATTTTGCCCATTCAAATCAGGAAGTTTGTAATCTTCACATAAAATATCTGCTATATCAGTATATAGTATTCAAACTTCTGACATTATGCGCCGATGTTGTAGTTCTAATGAAGTGTGACATTCTTGATGAAAATATCCGAAGGTTAAAAATAATAAAAATTACTAAAGTTCCTGAATGTATCCTAATTAGGTATAAACATAGCTCTTAATGGAATCTTTAGACCATATTTGCGTTGTTAATTGCCATTATATTGGCCTTCAATGTAATCAACAAAATTGATTAAAATGTAAACAAACCTTTTGAACGGTAATTTTACGAGCAATTTCCTTATACAATTCATTACAATTAGTCGTCAGCAAACATGAATGGATGTAAAACACATAATGCAAATAAACATCTAAAATATTCAACTAATTTTAATTAGTATCACAATTTTAATACCTAATTATAAACATACTCGCATTAACGATTGAATGAGTATTTTTTCAATTTTTTGTTGTCCTTATTCTGATTCTCCAGCTTTTAAAGTATTTTTTGCCATGGCAATAGTGTGGTATGTTTATTTTTGACTTATCATACTATTGGTTATTTTATTATTCTATTAACTTGGTTATTTTATTGTTTGCTGTTTCTTGCTCCTGCTTGTCAAAAACAGAAAATGTTATTGATCAAAATGATTACAAATCCCAATAATGAACTTATTGTCTGTACCCTCATGGAATACCTAAGATAAACGTTGATTCTTAACGTAATGTTATTTGTTCTTGTGATCACATCAGTAATTATAGAATAACACAAATTGTCACGACATCCTCGCATGTGTTAACAATATACCTGAAAGAGTTATAAAACGGTATGATGTATATATATACAGTCCAACCTGCCTTAAAGGCCACCTCTATATAAGGGCCACCTGCTTATAAAGGCCAGTAAAATTGTATCCCAATTGTTCTTTATTCATATTATTTGAACCTGTATATAAAGGCCACCTGCCTATAGAGGCCAGTTTTTCTGGTTCCCTTGGGTGGTCTTTATAGACAGGTTTGACTGTATATTGTAACAAGGTTAATTTTTACAACACTAGACTGTCGTTAAGGAATACAATTCCTCACCAGTAGTGCTTGTGCTAAAATTATACAGCCAAAATGTTCAAGGGGTTGAAAAAATACAAAATACACTAAATATAAGTGTACTCATGAAGCCAAACTTTTGACATTTGATTGGGATTGTCTTTTATTTTTCAAATTGATTGTCAATTGTGATATGACGACTGTTTGTAAGAAGGTTTTTTGAAAGTATCGCTTCAAAAACTTTTTAAATAATCACTTGTCTATCTAGGTACAACTGCCACGCGTAAAATCCAAATTATGGATAAATATCACATGGTTCTATGATTTGTCCAATATATTCTAAAATGTTTTTGGTAACGAAATTTCATTGATTTCACCAATATCGTGATGACGGCTATAACACTATGAAAGCCTTCGAAAGTCTAGGCATGCAATATCCCTTAGTCAACAGTATGTTTTAGCAGCTTTTTGTTGTATAAAGTTTCGTAGTGCAACAACCTCTACGATAGTGTATAAACTGTGATACAAATACATCATTAGCAGAAGAAGCTCGATTGTAAATTTGTATCTATAGACAGGAAAATCATTACGTATAGACGTGAAACATTCCATCTGAAAACGGTTGTGGTTGTCAGGTCGCTGATATAAAGATTATTGTAACGTGATAAAACATTCTACTTTGTTTCTCGTAGTCAAGATATTAATTAACGTAATTCAATTAAGTGCGACTGTACAGTAAAATATTTATTACTCAAGATGGTTTGGGGACAAATGGATTGTCCACATGGGTAAAAAGAGACATCCATTACAGTACAAATTTGCTTATCATATTACGTTTGTTTGAATAGAAAGGTGTATTATAGATACAATCAACACGAACATACTACTGGTATATGTTCAAATAAAAAACCCAAAAGTAAAATAACATCTTCGAAAAAAAACTGATAAATTGAGTTAAATACGTTAACTTCCATCAGGGAAGTGATGCCGGGTTCTCCCGAAGAGTACGGACCTACTGTCCAACTAGCTACATCAGCTACATTTTGAAATCAAAATTAAGGGTGGAGGGAATATGGAATTATTGCACGTTATATATATCCAGGTAAATTTTGAATACAGAAAAATGTTTCTCCAACATTATTTTGAAATTGTTTCAGGACTTTTATACGGTTTTATAAGTTTTCAATATCCTTGAAGCAGCTTGTTGAGTTGCATCAAGTTTGCTGCTTTGTTTCAAGCAGAAGCTCTCAGGTTAAAGTAAGTAACTGTAATTTGGAACAATTTGGTTATAGATTTTGTAGCTCATAATACCTCGACGTGAGACATTCCATCTTAAAACTGTGGCATCTTTCTGGTCACCGATATAAAGAATATTTTAACGTGATAAAACCTTCCACTTTGAATCACTGTTATTTGTAATCAGAATATTGATCATCGTAATTCAATTAAGCACATCTGCAGAGTATAACAGTTATTACTGGATATAATTTGGAGAAAAATGCCAAATGGATTAACCTAACGGGAAAAAGGAGACCTCAATTACATTACATATGTGTTGGTTAAATCAAAAGATGAACATTATATATAATAAAAACAAAGATACTGATCCATTTTCAATTCAGACTCCAAAACTCAAATTAAAAACTTAAGAAACTAGCAAATTTAGTTGATTATGTTGATTTTAAGAAGGGAAGCTAGGTTGTTTGCTCCTAAGAAGTAAGCATCTCCTGTCTAGCTAGTTACATTCAACTCTAGTGAAATCAAATTTTAAAATGAGAACAAAATGCACGTGGAAAATATTCAGAACGATTGTGGATACTGACACATTTTTAGTATAAAAAATTGTGACTGCCATCAAAAATTGTTTGAGTTGCTTGAAAAGCATAAGATTGCATCCCGAAATTAAAAAAAATATAAAGCTAATGTAGTGCAAACGAACTCTATCGTAGCATCGTTTTGTTAAACATAATTAACATATAAAATACAATTTTCCATAGTCAAAGTAGTTGAGTACTCTTAATTACCAGGCAAACTAAACTTATTCACTGATTTATATTATTTTTATATCAATTTGATTTTTTAAAACTTCCAATCTTCGTCCATAGGATACCATGACTCGAACAATCTTAGAAAAAACAATACCAGAAGAAAGAGCATTTATTTAATTTAACAGTTCATTTTGTTAAAAAAAACACCAAGATAAAGCAGCAGATATATTTGTTTTGTTCAAGAAACAATCCACTCCGATAATCTGGTTGGTTGTTTTTTTTACAATCATATGTTCCGTAACGTACTTGTCACGTATTCAATTAGACAAATGAATTAGAGTACTGAAATAGACCTACAATTCAAGGAATGATTTTCCTGAAATAATTTACTGATTTTGTTAAATACGATAAGCCTTATTGATTTTCCATTACATAAGATAAGCCCTAATCCTTCGATTTATCGACCTAGTTTATATTCGTTCGTTTCATTACAAATAATCAAATAAAAACGAAACAATAATTATTAAAGAACGCTTTGCCAGGTATAGTTGTAGTATGACCTTCAAACTCTATTTACAGAGATCAAATATCCATTTAAGTAATGTACAATAAAATGTCAAGGCAAAAAGATCTGGTCGTATATAACATAACCTTAAAATATAACGTATACATAAAATAACATAATCTGCACTAACAAAGAACATTCCGTGTATTTAAATCACTGTTGCCTTGAGCGATATATGTAACACATATAGTTGGTAAATCAAGTGAACAAGAGGTGCTTCCGGAGCATCCGGCCTCAGTTCTCATGTCGAAGTTCACATGTGTGGTTTTCAAATTTTGACTTTGCTTAGGGACTGATTTGGACATGGATTAGAATGTTTGTTTTTTAATTTCGAATTATTATATATTACACCCTCTTTGTGTGAAATAAGAATTGAGAATTAAAAAAAACCAAATCAAATATTTACGTTGTTTATTAACACATATTTTAAAATCGTTTTCGTAATTTGAATACGGATAGTCATGTTTGTGATTAATTTAGACTAATAATAATTACATTCATGTTGCAGTAATGGTTAACTTCCACTACAGACACCTTAGTTGCTATTTAATTAACAACCTCATGTAAGTTTGGAAACACGTGTAATAGGTTTGCGTCGGCATAAATTCGGTCGTGTTATTAATATTACATTAAAGTGGTTAGATGAAAATCATACATTTTACATTATTTCACGCAATGTTGTTATAATAGGTGTAATAACGACCTTTAATTGTTACGTGGAAGATCATATTCCCCACTCCTTGAACTTGATACAACCAAGCAAGCTGCTTATTATTATATTCAAGTTGTTAAGGGAGGGTTATTGTGATCAAAACATTTCATAATCGTCATCACAATATTGTATGATGTCTCTGTGTCCTAACTTTGCCTGGATATATATTTCCTCCCATAGTTCAATGCCTTTTTATTCGCAATTTGGACATGGATCAGTATATTTCATTTTGATTACACACGTTGCAGGTGTAGCTCCCTAAATAAGAGGTACTTACCATTCCGGAGCACTCAACCTCACTTCTTATGCAGAAATTCACATGTGTAGTTTTTAATTTTTGAATTTTTTAGGGACTGTAATTTTGACTTGGATTAGTACGTTTGGTTTTTTATTATATAATATGACCGGCGAACTTTACGACTCATTCTTATTTTGTTTTGGATATGTATTTACATTTTGTTTTTAACGCTAGATCAGTTTCCAAATATTCCCTGGAGTTACATTTGGTAATCGATACATTTGTTTTGATTGGTATTTTTGTTTTTTATATTTACTAATATTAAACTAGAACTGTTTCTTGCGAGCCACATACCCTGCCCTAACATTTAATGTTTTCCCGCAACCTTGACCTTTACAATATGACCTTGGTTCAATGTCATGACACCTTTAGGCCATGTAGATTATTCATGTAAAGTTGTTTAACAGTCGTCCAAAGCAGCTATGAGATATTGCCCAGACATGGTGATTCACATATATCCACACAAACTAGTTTGCGGAGGATATAATAATCATATCATTTGGTAATCAAAAACAAACATACTAATCCATGTCCGAATCACAACCCGGAAGCAATGTAAAAACTTTGGAACTGACAAGTTAGGTTAGACACGTGAACTTCCCCCAGGGAAGGTGAAGCTGGGTGCTCCGGAAGGGTAAGCTAGCTACACACGCCACGCCCATCAACAACACTGCAATAGCGGCCATTAAACTATTTGAGGGCCTTGACAATCCCAGGCCTGCAACAACTCCGAGTCAACAACCCACCCGCAAGCAGCCCGTAAATGTATTGTAGTTTGATTCTGTAATAGTAACATTTATCAAAAGGAAATCAAAGTTGCTTCATTATTAGCCATTTATCTTTTGAACAAGAAACATAATTCAAAACTATTGGTTCTATCGACATATTCACATTTACGTTTTTTGTAGCTCATGGCTGATGGCTGACATATTGCGAATGGTTAACGACTGCCTCACATTGATTCCATAAAAAATATAATTCATTATGCGTTTCGGGGATTTGTAATTGATGTATATACGTTTTTGAGACGCAAACATAAAATCCACGGCGAAATTAATGACATTGCCAATGACAGTATTGATAAAATTCACAAACATCGATAAAAACTACGTATAGTGTATATAACTTTCTGATTGACATCCCTCACATATGGTTACTGTTTTAAATGATGAGAAAGCAAATAGGAAATTTGATTTAAAATTTGTCAATATTTCGAATTGTTTATCAATTTAAGAAGACCTCAAAAGTCTATAACAGGAAGGAAATATTGTTACCTTACGTATACAAAACACAAAAGATATGTGTCGATTTTGTATAACTAAAGTCCGGCTTGTTCGCATTTTATTTAATTAAATGTGTCTCTTAAATTGCTACACTGTTCATGTTGTTACAAATATTTATACCACCCGAAACGTCAATACCTGTGTGAAAGTATATGTATATAAAACACAAATGTATACCTAATATAGGCATAAATTACAATAAACACAAGTTTGGCACATTAATTCATATTTAACTTATAATAATTATATTAATATTTCAGAAATTGTTTTACTCCGACGATTAGTTAGTCGGTATTTAATTAACAACCTGAGGTAAGCTTGAAACACGATTGACAGGTTTGCGTCAACGGAAACTCGGTCATGTTATTATTTCAATAATGAAGTAATTAAATAAAGATGAAATCATAGATTTTATATTATTTTACACAATTCTGTTATAATAGGTGTAATTACGGCAGATTTATGTCATACATAAGAGATGAGATTATATGATTCTCTCAAATCACTGTAATATAACTAAATGTAATATCGTTCTAGGTTGTATTAGTACAATGCTGTCAAAAGTCAACTAGCGTTATTCTGAAAATTTACAGGAAGCAAGGTCGTGGCTTACGGAAGTGCAAGCACCTTCTGACTAGCTTACTACACCGGTCACGTGTAAAATAAAAATTTATAGCATCTTTTCTACAATTGACACATTATAAAAACTCCATTCTATTGAATCTTTACAATAATGTTATTGTTGCCCATGGGCAATGGTCGATTTCAAAATACACGGTGAACTGCGAACGACTGGCTCACTTATTTGTATAAAACATTCAGGGATTAGTTTTTAAGGCATCAATGATTGGATTGCAAGTTTTAATTCTCAGACAACCACTCTACCTTGGCATTTCTATTCACAAAAATACTTTAGAAATTATATATTCGTCCTGATTGACGCCCTCATATTTAGCTGTTGTTTTTTTTTGAATGACAACAACAGGAACTGTAAAATGTTATTTCGAACACGTCATTTTCTTTAATTGATTCTAATTTTAAGAAGACCGTAAAAGTATGTAGACAAATTATTTATTAGGTGCTATATGTATCATTATAAACTCGAAATGCGTGTCTATATTTATTTCTCTGTTGTGTTGACATTTGCAGTCTCCTCGGGTCTCACGTGTCAATGTTGTCTGAATAAATTGGACACACATATCCATTTATTACTAAGTCTCAATCAGTACTGTAATCGTTGCTTTTTTTTAAATCCTCAGGATCCAATTAATTTTTTATGTTCCTAAGTGGATGACTTCGTGTTCGGATCATGCTTTTGTGTCTATTTTAGAATACACGTGGAGGAATTATACTTGTTGGCTTATACCACACGGTGCTGTTTAAGTCTCAATTAGCTCAGTTAATAGTCATTTTGTCCAAAAGCAACGGGTAGCATTAAGCAACATTAAAGTCAATACTGACTACCATATATTTTTTAAATGATAACAGACTCTACAAATTATACATTTTTTGTTGAAAACGGCACTAAATGTCTCTTATTCAATTTTATTTAGGTTCAAGATTGGTAATGATTTTGTATACTTATTTGTATACCGAAGGTTCTTTGTCTTCATATCTAGGTAGCACCGACATTACCAAAACTATATCATGCTAGACGTCAGTCTGCAAAAGACCTTCTGATATTTAAATTGGCTTCTGTACATTTAAAAATCCTTTACTTTAGTTCGATTGTTGGAGGACATGTACACATGCCATCGTATGAAATTAGGTAGTGGCTTCTCTCTGGTATGAGAAAAAGTGCTGTTAAAGCACCGAATGCTAAGCTTTTGAAATTATCCAGTCATAAGATACCAGCTTAAGACTACAGATATCAATCAATAGTAATCAACGTATAAAGGCAGATTGAAATCTATATATTTCTATTTTTCAGTAGTCTTTATTCCTATTCACTATGCTGGTAACGCATAGCCGGGCAGATTTTGTATACGACCATAACACATTTGTGGATCTTGATTAGATTAGGTTTGCATTGGCAATGTGTTAACAATTAATTTGTAAAATAAAAATTGTATAATATGTAATTAACATCTTGCTTCGTGTTAGAAGTTCGGATTCTTGTTAGTTTTTGATGTATCAATTTGTTTACAGGGTGTGTGGTTGTTCATTTTGTGCACTACACGTACGCTCGGATCACATCTGAAAAAATACATTTTCTAGTCAAGTGTTGATGACGATGTTTCTGTTAACAGAGATAAACCAGTTTAAATTTAAATGACATGTCTATAGTATATTAGTTATAGTTAGTACAAAAATGGTGTACAGTTTGTGCCTATTGGTATACCAATTGTTTGTTGGAAATTAATATTACCAAATACAGCAAATATTTTGTCGATAAAAAACATTTAATTGAAAGTATATTCTTAGGAGTCACATTTATAGTGACTCAACAAAATAACCAGAATCCCTGTTCAGCATATTATATTTGTGTCTTGGCTTACCGAAAATAATTAAAAAATAAAAAATAAAAATCAGATATCACTATTACACCTTATGTAACTTCATTGTGTAACCTCTTGGCTGTAAAAAGCAAAATACTGTAAAACAATTGTATTCTTCCTTTACCTGACCTACATACATACATTTCTAAAGTGACGATGATTTTCTCACTGGATTTAATTTTTTTCAATAATGTGTGAAATAGCGTAACCTTTGATATTTTAATGAAATCTTAGATGAGTTTACACATTTGTTTCTATTAAATTGCTTTAACATTAAAATTTAAAAGGCGATAGAATTTCGAAAACGAGTACCAGGTGAATAAAACGAAGTAGTCAGTGTAAGCAATGTATGCCACAAAATGGTAATCATTACAAATCCGCGTTAAATGTACGTAGTACCTTCAACCTTATGTTTAATCATTGTCAACTAGAGATGAATTTCAAAATTTTTTTAAAAATAATTTTATTCCCACGTTAAAGACAAATGGCTTATATCTCACTCGCAGACCGAATTATATTTGAACAATTGTATCAGTATTTTAACAGTAACCTTATGTATTAGGTAAACATAATCTTTTGGTAGTAATATTTAAACGACAGAATTGGAGTTTGGATCTGAACTACTGTACATTGATGTCATATCTTTATGGGGAAAAGATTCATGTATTCCATAACGTATGTGTCAATTACATATTATACCAACTTGAATTTACAACACTAGACCGCCGTCAATTAATTACATTTTCGTATGCTCCTTACTTTAAATAATAAAAAAAAGCAACTGAAAAACGTGCATTTCGCAATAGCAAAAAACAAAACAAAAACCACAATCACGTTGCATCTAATGGTTATTACCCTATCCCACTTTGGACGGGCACTTAAACAAATATTCATTGGAAATCGGCTCAAATATCTATTGGAAGAAATCGACAATTATCAATTACTTTTTCAACCAAATATGGAGCTTGCAAATGGTGAAAACTTATTTGCCAAATTAGCACAATATCTATAATTGACAATGCTTTTTTTGGCTTTCGTTTTCCTGAACTGTGTAATTCCTGAATTCACAACTTCATAATACCATGGCACCTAAAAGTGATTATTGTACAAATATTGTATCTATAGCATTGAAAATGCATTGTAGTGGTTGTAAAATGTCATATTTACTCAAGTTATATTTTTAAAACGTAACAAGCCATCTTCTCACTTATAGTAGTATGTTGACATCAAAATTGTATGAAATAATACAACACATCTGTGATAGATCTGATAGTTTTCCGATAATTGCACACATTTTCTTTATTTCAATTAGTTCATAATCAGGATTTACAACATGATCAGATTTCGATTGACATTAAACATGTTTCCAAATATATACGGGTTTGTTAACAACAAAATGGTACAACACTACTTGACTTGTAAGTATATGTTACTAGCAAAGAATTGTTTCGAAAGATGCAATCATTTGCGATCAACAGATTATAGTATGGCAACAGATATATTGCTTTCAAATTTAACTCATTTTTCATTATAACATACAACTCTGTTTTTATTAAACAACCGTATTTGTATAGAATTTATTTTGATGTTGGATTAATTTTGATATACATATCGGTACCCATAATTTTACAGCAGTGGTCTGGAACAGTAGTTATAAAAGAAATATTTATGTAATTAAACCTTTACATATTAATTACAAAGTCTCGGATATTAGATATGTACGTCTGCTACATCTGTAGGCTATTTTAATGAGAGGCAGATTTATAATACTGCATTGATTTTGATTTGATTTGAATATACATGTTTTACAGACTTAACATATGAAGATAGAAGCACTGTTTGTCAACCAAGAGAGACAGGTGAAATATCCTAGTAATCTCTTAAAGTCCTTAGGTTGAATCTAAGTTAATTAGAAACATGTGTATCCATTAAGCATAACGAATTTTAGAAAGTTTCACACATTTAAATTGATGAATATAAAATCAGGATTACTAAGACACTAATATATAGCCTTTAGCTCTTTATAACAACATTATCTGCTATAATTGAAGCTAGAAGAACGTTAAAAGTACGCTAAGTTCTGAATGAAAATTATTTAGCCTCAAAGGACAAATTTAGAAATGGAGACAGCGAGCGGTAAAAATTATAACCTATTAAAAATTATATAAGTAAATAAAATTTGTTTTAAGTTGAACAAAAATACATAATACAAAATATTTTTCAGCCTTTTCGTTAAAAATTTATCGTGTTTACAATGGATTGCCATTTGCGAACATATTATCTTGAAATGTAATTGTTAGCGTAAATTTAGTACGAATGAAGTTGATTTTAAGTTGTGTGATTCCCAACATTTTGGATTTTAATTAGATTTATTGATATTCAATTTTAACTGGACGGCGATTGCGGTCTAGAAGCCTTCTAACAAACGTAATGTCGTAAGAAAGTTGTCCATTGTAAACAAGTTCTGTGAAAACGCTTTCATCATAAACAAAGTTAACGGTACCATTAGTAGTAACATTAAAAATAATCAATGCAGTAAACAATCGTAATTGCATTGATAACAGAAATCTGCATATAAGATGACAGCTCGGCGTAATATGTATCGTTAAAATAATACATTTCTTATGCAATGTCATTGTAGACGAATTTCAGGAAAGTATGTTTTTCTAGGAAAAAAATCACATAAACCACATACTGCAACTTAAGTAATTTATTTACTTTATTAACAATCGCAGAGCGTTTTTGTGTTAAAACATAATCTTTGGTAGAATAAGTTTTAAAAAATTTATTTTCTCATTTGAACGTCTTAAAAATATTTTGATTTCCATAAATTGGTCCAAAAACTACTGATAAGAAATTTATTCCGAAATAGGGCAATAAAAACATAGTCATTATCCTATAGTTACATTTGTTAAATGTTCCCCTGATTTTTGCGTATAAAATCTAGAACTCTAAATATCTACCTTTTCAAATTGTTGAGATTAAATGATCCAATCTTTAATAAACTTTTATAGCATCCCATTGCAATTTTGTATTTTCCAGAAGCAAACCGTCGTAATATCTTTAATTTCAAACATAAAATAAATGTAAAACATTTTTATAGCTTCATATTGAAAGGGTTCTTTATATAGAATTAAGTAGTTTCTAGCTGACAATATGTACTTTGCAACAATAATTAAAAGCACGTAAATCGAAACAAAGGGAATAAAACTCATTGTTTGAAAGACGAAACAAATGTTCCATAATGAAGATTTTATCTTGACTAGATAAGAACCTCCAATCAACCCGGAGATGATAAGCTATGGTTTGTGGTTCTGGACCAACAATTGTTTTCAAAACCTTTAAAACATTACTTCACGTGCTTAACCTAATTTGTCAGTTTTCAAAATTTCAACTTTGCTTTGGGATTGTGATATTGACATGGATTAGTATTTTTGTTTTTGGTTGCTTCTTACTTATTTCATTTTTTCATAATTAGTATGTAACAAATTTATAAAAACGATGGACGTTTGTTCTGTATATGTGTTGATGCTATTATATTATACCTTGTATTGCAGTTTGCGATTAAAGCATTTAAAATTTATACTTAATGGTTATACTCTATGATGCTGGTAATGTATCAATTACCCCAATTTACAAACGACTGTACTGCAAGAATCATTAAAGTAATAAATCAATTATACAATTTATTATCATTAACACTAATGCTATTTGTAAAATCTTCATTAAAAATAAAGATGTTGGTTTCTTATACGGTCTTTTCGCGTATAGAAGAAACATTTTATTTGTAGATAGCTTGCAACTTGTTAAAAGACAAAAAAAAAAAAAAAAAAAAGGTAATAAATGTATATTATTGTTAAAATGTGAAACAAAGGGGGCATATAATACCTACTATATTTAATGTTCCATACATTCATCTTCATTTCATTTTTAATTTTAATAACACAAATGTCGGATGTAGCTAGCTAAACAGGGGGTGATTACCCGTTTGGAGCATCGGACCTCACTTCCCATGTGGAAATCCACGTGTTAACTCTAATTTGCTAGCTTGATTGTTTTTGTTTTGTTATGAGATATGGTTTAGACAAGGATTGTTATGTTTGTGTACCTGTAACTGAATCGTAGGATTACTATATAAATATTACATGTCTTGTAAGGAACCTTAAGTTGTGAGATTGAAGCAGCTTATCACATTGAGTAGCAGGTCGTCTATTGAATGACATAAAGTGCTGTTAATGCATTACTTCATTAAAATGCTTATTAAAATAAGTTCTCAACATGTCAGTTATAATATATGGAGACCTTCGCCGACAAAAGGTGATTTGATTTAATCAATCAATAAGGATAAAGCATCTTAACATCTCGATGTATGACGATAGATTGTTATTCAATTTCCTTTTTAATACATTCGATTGCTTTTTATTCTAATCAACATGTTGACAACACGCAACCTCCTTATAGGTTTTGTGTCTAAAATTCTTGAACCTCTTCAGTCTTCATAATAATGCGATTTTCATTTAAAAATTGAATTTCATTAAATAAATAAAAAGTTCGTTGTAAAAATTTATTGATGATAATGAATGGAAAGAAAGAATGAAAAAGTAAGGTCTTCAATATGATTTAGAATTTCAATCATAAATAGAGGTTTAAAATCAATCACAAACATACCAGTCCGTGTTTAAACAACAATTTCAAAGCAAGGTAAAATCTTAAAACTGTCAAATTGAGTTACCACGCATGAACTTCAAAAAGTTATTGAAGCAGGATGCTCAGTAGTGGGTAAGTACAGCCTGTCGAAATTGAGAATGAAAAATAATGGGCTTATAAATGAGATTGAAAGCAAGTTGGTATTGATAATGCGTGTAATTTTCTCTAGAGCTAAAAGTGCTCCTCAATGAAAATATACTTTTGCTTGGCTGGCTGCTTGTCATCGGGATTTTGGTAAAAAATATTGATTCCTCGGCAATTGTCTATCATGTTTGACGGAAATATGGCGTTTATTCGCGTAGAACATGTAAAGTAATAACAGTGTTGATGTTAGTGTGATTCAAGTTATTTATCATTTTCCTGGCTTGTGTAATTTTTTCATTTACCAATTGATGTTACAGTGGGGAATATCCTGAGAGGGTTTTGTGTTTAAGGATTGAACATCTATTAAAGTATCAGAAACAAGACGAGAATTCATCATTACACTTCTAATTTTATCCTTTTAAACATGAAACATATTAAACTTCCAACGATTATAAAACATAAAAATGCTCCCTTTTTATGGTTCCACTTTGAAGATAACATGAATTGGAATAACATGCATTTATATTTTTACCTCTGTGAAGCTGTGTCTGATTTCCTGTTGTGTTCTCATTCGACGTGCAAGTAACGATTGAAAATTGATATACTATATTTGCAATGAGTTCTGGATCCACACAGAATAGTGATCGGGGGTTACCCATCCCTGTTTTGTTGTAGGCATGAAAGAAAATGTCTTCTAGGCGTGATATACATAATGTCAATACAGAGACGGGGTAGTTATCAGGGTTATTAAGATATGGGCTACTAACTGAATTTCTCTACTGTTGTCAGTCAGTGTGTATATCTGAAAATGAGCTACCGAGAATAATTACCATTATCTTAACATGCATGATTGATCATTTTGAATTTGGTGTTAATATAAACGTGCTAAATGGAATACAGTCACGCGATATTATACTTTCATTACATAATCTGAAAAAAAGCCGAAAGTAAATGAGGGTCAAAAATAAATCTTTATCAAGAAGCTGAATTGATTAGATGTTTATATTTCTGGAAAAATGATTGACAAGCATGACATTAACAACATCACTTAGATGGTGGGGAGGATAGTGGTCGATTGCGATTTAATATTGGAGGCTACTTTTTATGGCTGGAAGTGAGAGAATCAATCTAATACTACAAATTACTGAATCAATGTGTACTTGTCGAAATGCATATGTTCAACTGAAGCTAGTTTCAAAAATTTGAATTTGTGTTGTGAACATGGTTTGGTATGTTTCTTTTTGATTTCAGATGTGTGTTTGTTAATCAGCAAAATCTAATGTACAGCTATTATATATATTTTAAAAATAACATCTTGCTTCTAATACTTTATCTCATGTAAAAAGTATAAAAACAGTTTATTTTTCTACACTATACACCACAATCCCTCATTCTAAATTGAAAGAACGTCTTAAAGAAATTATTCACTTGTCTTTCTTCTACAAAAACGGTAAGCCAAGATACAAATATCTGGTGCTGAACAGGGATTCTGGTTATTTTGTCAAGCATCATACGGATTCCAAACAAAAATATACTGAAGATACCATCAACAAAATGTTGGAGTTTTTGATAGATAACATATTTGTTGTGTTTGGTAATATAGTTTTTCAGCAAACAATCGGTATACCAATGGGTACAAACTGTGCACCATTGCTTGCTGATTTGTTTCTTTATTCTTACGAAGCAGAATTTATGCAGAACCTTGTTAAATCTGGAGAGAAAACTGTCGCCAAATCATTCAACTCAACATACAGATACATAGATGACGTTCTGTCTCTTAACAATCCTAAATTTGGAGACTATGTAAATGTCATCTATCCTAGTGAGCTTGAAATAAAAGACACGACTGATTCCTCAAGTTCTGCTTCATATTTAGACTTATACCTGAATTATGACGCACAAGAAAAGCTACATTTGAAACTTTATGACAAACGTGATGACTTCAATTTTTCTATTGTCAACTTTCCTTTTTTATGCAGCAATATACCTGGTTCTCCTGCTTATGGTGTATTTGTTTCCCAATTAATACGCTATGGTAGAGCTTGTTCCCACTACGGGGACTTTGTACAACGAAGTAGGCTGCTTGCAAATAAATTGTTGACTCAGGGATATTGCAAGCCTAGGCTTATCAATGCCCTCAAAAAGTTTTATGGCCGTCATCACAGTATTGTTGATAAGTTTGATGTCGCTGTGTCCAGGATTGCCTTGGATATATTTGACTTACCATAGTTCCATGTTCCTTTCACACAATTTTTATTACACACGTGGCGGGTGCAGCTAGCTAAACAGGAGGTGCTTACCCTTCCAGAGCACCCGGCCTCACTTCCCTGGTGGAAGTTCACGTGTCTAACCTAACTTGTCAGTTCCAAAGTTTTTAC
Organism: Anadara kagoshimensis; assembly: GCA_021292105.1. Taxonomy (NCBI): domain Eukaryota; kingdom Metazoa; phylum Mollusca; class Bivalvia; order Arcoida; family Arcidae; genus Anadara; species Anadara kagoshimensis. The sequence continues at coordinate 3,928,580 of CM037870.1, forward strand.
TTTGCTTCTGGATTGTGATTCGGAAATGGATTAGTATGTTTGTTTTTGATTGTTTATTTTGACATGAACTCGTATGTTTGTGTTTGACCACTATTTTTGATGTATGTTTTTATGGAAACTACAATAGTTGGCATGGGCGACCAATGAAATAAAAAAAGTCATGCCTACATTCAGAAGAAGTAATTTCGATATGATATCTGTATCTGACTATCAAAAGATTTGTCTGTTTTGTATGACAAATCGATCGTGTTCTTAATGAAAGAAAAAAGTAAGCTTTAAGCATCAATTTGTTGGAAAATCCAATATCATTTCAAAAGTTGCTGCTTCATCAGAAAAAAGTTTTACGCTACACTTATTGATATAAATTACCGACAGACGAAATATACATCTTACACAACATAATGGCGATCTAAAGAAATCAAAGTCTAGCTACAAGCGTGATTATCTAGACCAAATACAAGACTTAAAAATAATACAGAGTCAGCTTGTGTAAAAATCTGACAATCAAACAGAATTATTAATAGAATGCCGATTATACATTCCAGTCAGTGTAATATCAAAGCATCGGAAAAATGGATATTTATCTGTGAAGTTATCGGCCTCACTTCAATGATGGAAATTCGCGTGATTACCTACATTTTCCAGTTTTAAAAGTTTTTATTTTACTTTAATTGTTGGAGTGTGTTTTAAACATAGACTGTAATGATTGTTTTTTATTTCAGGAAAGTTTAATTTATTCTAAAAATTACATATCCAATGTTTTTTATTCACTTAATGAAATCTCGTGTTTGTGTTCAAGCAGAATATTGGGTTTTATTGAACATTATTCATAATCTTTAGTTATATAATTTTTACATTGATGTTTTGAGGATATAATGGATTTTTTATGAATCTAGAATTGACTTAATTTATTCTTTTTTTTAATTTTTTTAGGTTAAATGATCCAATATGCAATAAAATGTTGTTAAGGCATCTCAAATGTTTTATTTGGCTGTCTCATTTCATTTCAAACATAGAATAATATAAAATATTTTAGAGTTAAATATTGACACAACCCTTTATATACAAGGAGGAAGTTTGTAACTAAAGACATGCACTTTATCATATTTTAAGTGCAATGATATATGAATCAAACGAAAGAAAACTCGTTTGGTTTGATCTAATGCACTTATGAAAACTGATTTTTTACTAGATCAAATTGCAAATAGTAGGATATTTTTGTGATTTTGGCCCAACAATGGCTTTAATAACCTTATAATTATTATTTCTTTTTCACAATTATTTTGTAACTAATTGGTCCTCTATAACTTCCATAAACTTTTTCTTCTGTTGATGCTATTAGTGTATATTTACATTGCAGCCTCCGATAATGCAAAAGCGTTTAAAATTAATACATAATAATTTTAAATTATGGCACTGGTAATAAATCAATAAACCCAATTTACACATGGTGTACTGTAAGAATCATTAAAGTAATAAATCAATTAAACAGTTTATCATCATTAACACTAATGCAATCTGTAAACGCGTCATTAAAGGATGTTGGCTTCTATACTTCTATAGCTACAGTAAATTTGTGAATAAACAAAATGACAATATCTTTGAATTTGCTGATAGACCATCGTGTTTTTTTATAACAAAATATTATTATTACTAAATTTGTTTTCATTGAAATCAATGTATATCATTTTTAAATGAAACAAAGACGATATATAACACTTCGGCAGATGATTTTTGTGTCTTAAGACAACGGTTAGAGAACCCAAAACCAAACATACCAATACATGTCAAAATCACAATCCCAAGGCAAAGTAGAAATGTTAAAGCTTGTAATTACATATTATACTAGCTTTATATTTATTTTCATTGATTAGATTAAGAATTAAACTTCCACCAGGGAAGTGAAGCGAGGTACTGCGGAGAGGTAAGTTCCCCTTGTTTAGCTAGCTACATCCACAGAATACATCAAGGGTATTTTGGATTGTAATGATTACTGTAAATATTTCTATATAAATCGTACTAAGGAACCTGAAATTGAGATGTGGGATTACACCAGCTAGTCTATAGAATGACATTATAAAGAGCGCTGGTAATACATTATTTCATCATTATGTCTATTACAATTAGTTCCTCTAAACATGTCAGCTATGATATATTAAGACCTTCACAGACAAAATGTGATTTTATTTAACCAATCAATAATTATAAAGCATCTTAACGTCTCAATGCATGAAGATTGTAATTCAATTTCCTTTCTAATACATTCAATTGCTTTTTATTTTAATAAACATGTTGACAACACGCAGCCTCCTTATAGACTCTGTGTCTAAAATGCTTCCTCTTCAGTCTTCATTATAATTTCATTTCCATTTTAAAAATTGAATTGCATTGAATAAAAAAAACACGTTAAGAATTTTTATTCGTGATAAAGAATGAAAAAGTATGATCCTAAATATGATTTAGAATTGCAATCACAAAGTCGTTTGAAAATCAATCACAAGCATACCAACCCATATCTAAACAATAATTTTAAAGGGAAGTAAAAATCAATTTAACACAAGTGAACTTCCAGCTACTTGAGACAGATTGCTCCGGTAGTATCGCCTGTCGAAATTGTGAATAAAAGGAAAACATAGAAATTTATCCAGGGTAGGACAGGTAAGACTGGATATAGAGATTACTTATGAGTAATATTGTGATGACGGCCATAAAACGTTTTGAGAACCTCGGAAAGCCTATGCTTGAAATGTTCTGGAGTCAACCCTTTATTTGCAAGCACCGTGTTTCGTCGTATATAACTTCCAGAAGAAGGAACATGCTCCATCATACAGTATAAACTGTAACAATTACAAAATGCTGGAGGTAGTATACAGTATAAAAAAAGAAAATTGATTATAAAATATTGAAGTCACCACGTTTGTCATACAGTTTTAAATATTTGTATTTGTAATTGTTTCACAGTTAATATTATCGTCCATGAATTGAGATAAATTTTGCAAACTAAATATACATTGCAAATGAGTAAAGTTCCTACATAGCCTAATGAAACAGTATTTCTTCTGGCTGTTTAAACCTAAACCTGAAATAAAATAATGATAATTATTCAAACTTGATTTAGATATTTTTAAAAAGTAGTACCCAAAATAGTAATGATATGTTTGTAAACTAGTTATTTGTGATGTTAATAAGCATGGAAAAGTTTGAAAAGCCGAAAGGTTTGTTTTCCCGCAGGTAAAATATTATATTATGTCTTTACATACATAACCAAAATCAAACATACTGATCTATGTCTAAATAACAATCCTAAAAAAAGTAAAAATTATGAAACTGACAAGCTAAGCTACACACGTCTACGTAAACCAGGCCAGTGAGACCGAATGTTCTGGAAGATAAATCGGCACATCCTGTTTAGGTACCTACACCCTTATGTGTGAAATCAATACCATAAGTTAAGGAACACCTAATTTCAAAATCATGGTGCTGAACATTTGATGATAAGGAAATGGGGGTTCTACGCCACCATGCTTTATAATGGGGAAACCTCAATGCTTGAGGTTTGTGTGAGGTTTGTATATACACCTATGGGGGATCGCCCGACCGTGAAGTTATCGAGTCTTAACATGCCTGTGTATCGGTTGGGGATTTTCAGTAGCTATTTTTAAACAGGTCTTTTCATTTAAATGCTCGCTGATTGGGGAATTTAATTTATTCTACCTTTGGAGATTATCTTTGCTAATTAATAGACGTATATACGTTGCATAGCACCATATATTTTACCGATATTAAGAAGATATTTGATTTTAGTTTTATTCATATGTAGGGACGTTTTTAGGGAAAAAGTCAGTGTGGTCTAATTAGAACTTTTAAAGGATGGAGATTTTGCTTTCGCTATGCTAACATATGGGAGACCGTCCGACCGTGACGTTATCGAGTATAAGCTTTAATATTTCACTTCGGTAGATAATCATTTATGTGGTATTGATGGTACATGTATTATCTAATTACACTATAATGCAGTGTTTAAATGCAAGTGGATTTCAGGTTTTCAATGAATACGGATATCTCTACATTTATTTTTAAATCAACTAATATTTAAATGAAAATAAATAAATAAGTTTGATGTATAACCATACATGTTTATACATGAATGAACACGTCTATTTTAAAAGGTTTAAAGCTATTGTGAAATTACAGGTCGGCATATAGCGTTTCAAGGGAAATAATTTTCGCCTTAGTTTCTTAGCATCACTTGGGGTTTATGTAAAGAAAGACAAACGAATATATGTAATCTAGTATTATTTTTTCTTCCTCCGTCAATAGGTCATTATAGGTCGGAGAACATCCTATAATGCCTGTACCTACATTTTAAATATACAGAGTTTTAGTCCTGAACATCAAGTTCATTTTGTTCTTCAGAGTCCTTATCTTCTGAGGTAGTGCTTACATTATCAGTTCATCGTCTTGCCAATATTCTTCTATTAGAAGATGTTGAGCTTGATACCTTATCCGACTGGATAAAGGTTGTTAGATCTTTCGTTAAAACTAGGATTGCCAAACTTAAAGGGTCTATGAGTACTAAACCGTCTTCAGTACTCAAGGATCCAGAAATCAGGCAATTCTTACAGACATACACAACAAATATGTTGTTGTTCCAGCTGATAAGGCTTCCAACAACATTATTCTCGTTTGTAAGAGATTCTACCTTGAATGTCTTATTAAGGAGCTTGGTTTAGATAGTATATCAAATAACCCTGCATATTCTAGAACTAATTTTACCAAGATGAAGTTCTTTCCAACCATAGGGGAGTTCTCGAGTCTTTTGGTATCAATCTTAAAGAGGAAGATCTTGATCTTCCTTACTTGTATTGGATTCCTAAACTCCATAAAAATCCATACAAGGAAAGATATATAGCAGGCTCATCTAAATGTACTACTAAATCATTATCGATAACTCTAACACAAATTTTGACAATCGTCAAAGATGGTCTTCAGTCTTATTCAGAAAAAGTATATTCTACATCTGGAATCAACCAAATGTGGATTCTAAAAAATTCTAAAGAATTACTTGAACATCTTGCTGCTTCTAATACTTTATCTCATGTAAAAAGTATAAAAACATTTGATTTTTCTACACTATACACCACAATCCCTCATTCTAAATTGAAAGAACGTCTTAAAGAAATTATTCACTTGTCTTTCTTCTACAAAAACGGTAAGCCAAGATACAAATATCTGGTGCTGAACAGGGATTCTGGTTATTTTGTCAAGCATCATACGGATTCCAAACAAAAATATACTGAAGATACCATCAACAAAATGTTGGAGTTTTTGATAGATAACATATTTGTTGTGTTTGGTAATATAGTATTTCAGCAAACAATCGGTATACCAATGGGTACAAACTGTGCACCATTGCTTGCTGATTTGTTTCTTTATTCTTACGAAGCAGAATTTATGCAGAACCTTGTTAAATCTGGAGAGAAAACTGTCGCCAAATCATTCAACTCAACATACAGATACATAGATGACGTTTCTGTCTCTTAACAATCCTAAATTTGGAGACTATGTAAATGTCATCTATCCTAGTGAGCTTGAAATAAAAGACACGACTGATTCCTCAAGTTCTGCTTCATATTTAGACTTATACCTGAATTATGACGCACAAGAAAGGCTACATTTGAAACTTTATGACAAACGTGATGACTTCAATTTTTCTATTGTCAACTTTCCTTTTTATGCAGCAATATACCTGCTTCTCCTGCTTATGGTGTATTTGTTTCCCAATTAATACGCTATGGTAGAGCTTGTTCCCACTACGGGGACTTTGTACAACGAAGTAGGCTGCTTGCAAATAAATTGTTGACTCAGGGATATTGCAAGCCTAGGCTTATCAAGGCCCTCAAAAAGTTTTATGGCCGTCATCACAGTATTGTTGATAAGTTTGATGTCTCTGTGTCCAGGATTGCCTTGGATATATTTGACGTCTCATAGTTCCATGTTCCTTTCACACAATTTTGATTACACACGTGACGGGTGTAGCTAGCTAAACAGGAGGTGCTTACCCTTCCGGAGCACCCGGCCTCACTTCCCTGGTGGAAGTTCACGTGTCTAACCTAACTTGTCAGTTCCAAAGTTTTTACTTTGCTTCTGGATTGTGATTCGGAAATGGATAAGTATGTTTGTTTTTGATATGTCTATATTTCCGAATTGTCATACGGATGGCCTTCTTCCACTCATATCCTTGATCAATAAGTTCGTACACTTTATTCATGATTTTGGTATGTAGTTTTCCGTGCTTTAACTGCATGGTATTTAAAATCAGTTCGGTGTATTTGTTTAAAAAGATAGGAATGTCGCTATCCTTCATAGATTCCTCAGCTTTCAATTCGGCTTTTTTGTCGGATAAACCTTGCTTTCTATATCCATAATATTTCTTCTGCCATTCACACTCGGATTCTGATTTTACTGTTTTTCTTAGTTTGATAAAAACTTCGTCTTCTTTATCCTCTTTGGTTTTCTTAAAGTCCGATTCTCCCCATTCAGGATCTCTTTTTCTTTTAAGTGGATTTTCTATATTGTTTGCTGAGCACCAAGACTTGATATGTTGTTGTAGTGACGAGAGATCTGCAAAAATTATACCACAATCCTCACAATAAGGCATCTCTTCCAGATCTGTATGCTGTGGAAATAAGGAAGGTTTTTCTGACATATGGCTCATATGCTTGATTTCTTGAGACTGGGGGAAAATGCTGTATCCAGTATTCGATTCTGTTTTAAATGTAGGAGTCGGTGTGTTTTCTCTTTGACTTCTTCCTTGTAACTGATAATTTGTTTTAAATTCACTCTCTTTTATACCAGCTGGAGTATTAGAACATTCTTTATTTGACTGTGGCATTGTTTGATTTGTTAAATCGGTTGATTTTTCGTTAACTGTTCTAAAAGTTGGAGAATTTACCTCGGTTGTAAAAATGTTTTCTCTCAATCTATTGGTTTCTGATATAGTCGGTTTTAAATCCACTAGTAAAAATCCCCTTTCTTTACTCGTAGCCTTATCAAATTTGTCCATGAATATTTGGCTTTTTCCGGGATACATTTGTCTGGCTAGCGTCATGATCTGTTGTTTATCAATCGGGTTTTTAAACAGTACTAAATAATGACAGTTCCTTCTCTGAGTCGGGTCTTTACTAAAGTATAAATTCTGATTTAACACAATGACAGATAAATTTCGATGATGACTCCCTTCTGTAAACAAATCATTAAATCTGATGTCTTTGACTAAACTGGACATCAAATCATCTATTACAATCAAATTGTTCTGATTTGTATTGATAAAACTGTCTTTGTCTAAATCTATTGGTATCCCTTGTACGAATTCCACCTGTGGAGAAACAGAAAACTTAATGACGTCATACAATGGTTGCCATCTTTTGTACAGCCAGATGATTCTTTCAGGCCTGGGTTCAATCATATTTCTTTGTAGCAGGTCTTTCATTAAATGCGTTTTTCCCGATCCAGTCATACCCGAAATAATCATAGTGAATGGATGAAGAAATTGAAATGACAGTATAACGTTTTCTCTACCTCCTCCGCCTCCTCCTCCTCCTCCACCTCCTTCTCCGCCTCCTCCACCTGCTCCTCCGTCGCCTCCTCCTCCTCCTCCGTCGCCTCCTCCTCCTCCTCTTCCTCCTCTCCTCCTCCTCCTCCAGAGTGTTGATAAAAAGTGGTTGTTGTTTGTGATTGTTTCTGATGTACATTGAGAAAGTGCCTTTTAAGATTATCAGCCCTATTCAGTGTTTTGTAACAAAGGTTACATGTAAACATTTTGTCTCATTAACAATACGTGGTTGAATGACTTACGATATTTTTTTTAGTATATATAAATAGATTTTTACATGAAACAAAAACAGCTGTTCTCCTAAATTTTACATTGACTTGAATACAATTTTTACGAAAGCAACAGCTGTTCTTCTACATTTTACATTGACTTTAATACAATTTTTACGAAAACAACAGCTGTTCTTCTATATTTTACATTGACTTGAATACAATTTTTATGAAAACAACAGTTGTTCTCCTAAATTTAGATTGACTTGTATAAAGTAATAAATATAAAATAAGAATGCTTTATAAAGCATTGTGTATTTAGCATTCAGAGGAGCATTGCGTTACAATAACATTTTATCCTTATTCACCCACCCGGCACTTGGATATCTTGGATTAATATGAAGAATGATTATTATATTCTTATAGATAGTGAAGATTCTAAAGCATACTTTCCACAAAATACTGCATCTGCTTTTCGTGTATTGTTAGATACGAGATTGGATTTCAAAGGACAATGATATATTGGTTTATGTGAAGTGCAATGTACTAATATAACATCTTCAGGAGAAATTTATATATGCAGCAACATTTGTGGTGAAACGTTATTGGCTGGTAAAAAAGAACAACTTAAGAACAATTGTAGTAAAAAAAGATAAAGATATAAGTACAGTGTTCACCGCACCGTTTTATTTACCGTTGACGACGTCTACCTGGCAAGACATAGAAATCTATATAAAGGATAAACAAGGACATTTATCTACACTCATAGGAGGTAGAGTGAGCTTAACACTTCATATAAGAAGATATCCCTTTTTCATTTAAGTATGGCAGAACTATATGTACCAGATACTAATAAATGGATCAAGTTTTTTAGACAATTGAATTCTGGAAAAGTAGATTCTTATCAATATGGCCGAGGGCAAAAAGGAAGTGGCATTGACAATTTCAGTCGCGGGACTTACATGATTCCAATTGATCCATATATTTCCGAGCATGATAGAACTGAAGATAATTCTAATGATGCCAAAGAACCACTAAAACCGATTATCAAAATGGTCTCACCAGTAGCAGCTAATCTTGAGCAGGCTAAAAGTTACTTGAAACAGGAACAAGAACAAGAGGGCGGTGCACGTACCATAGGAATAAGACGAAAACCTTCTGACTTTATGGCAGAATTTCAACAGAAAAAGCGCCGAACATACTAAAACTCTGTATATTTAAAATGTAGTGTACAGGCATTATATGGATGTTCTCCGACCTATAATGACCTATTGACGGAGAAAATAAATACTAGATTACATATATTCGTTTTGTCTTTCTTTACATAAACCCCAAGTGATGCTAAGAAACTAAGGCGAAATTATTTCCCTTTGAAACGCTATATGACGACCTGTAATTTCACAATAGCTTTAAACAACCTTTTAAAATAGACGTGTTCATTCATGTCTAAACATGTATGGTTATACATCAAACTTATTTATTTATTTTTCATTTTAAATATTAGTTGATTTAAAAATAAATGTAGAGATATCCGTATCTCATTGAAAACCTGAAATCCACTTGCATTTAAACACTGCATATAGTGTAATTAGATAATACATGTACCATCAATACCACATAAATGATTATCTACCGAAGTGAAATATTAAAGCTTAATACTCGATAACGTTACGGTCGGACGGTCTCCCATATGTTAGCATAGGAAAGCAAAATCCCCATCCTTTAAAAGTCTAATTAGACCACACTGACTTTTTCCCTAAAAACGTCCCTACATATGAATAAAACTAAAATCAAATATCTTCTTAATATCGGTAAAATATATGGTGCTATGCAACGTATATACGTCTATTAATTAGCAAAGATAATCTCCAAAGGTAGAATAAATTAAATTCCCCAATCAGCGAGCATTTAAATGAAAAGACCTGTTTAAAAATAGCTACTGAAAATCCCCAACCGATACACAGGCATGTTAAGACTCGATAACTTCACGGTCGGGCGATCCCCCATAGGTGTATATACAAACCTCACACAAACCTCAAGCATTGAGGTTTCCCCATTATAAAGCATGGTGGCGTAGAACCCCCATTTCCTTATCATCAAACATTTATTACACTTTTGTTTAAAACTCACAAAACGTTGTCGCATTCTCAAAAGAAATATACTATTTTCTTAATTTCCTGCAAGTTACAATATGAAAATACTCAAAAAATAAAGCATACTCCCTCATGCAAAAGCTTAATCTGGTTAAATATATTATATACAGGACATAGAGCTAAGAAATAATCCATATACACAAACGAACAAAAGCCGAAAAACCACGCTTTTCCTGAAAATAATAAATATATAGAGCTCATTTATAAGATTGGAAGCAAGTTTTCATTGATTATGCGTGTACTTTGCTATAAGTGCTCTTCAATGGAAATTTACTTTTGATTGAATGACAGCTTGTCATCGGAATTTTGGTAAAATATTGATTTCTGGGTAATCATTTAACATGTTTGACGGGAGTATCGCGTAAAACATAAACGTGGACAGTAATAACAGCTTAGATGTATGTATGATCCGAGTTATCCATCATCTTCTTGACCTATGTAACTGTATCAGTTACACTCTGTGTCAAGATGAGGCATCATTACCCACTAATGCTACAGTAGGAAATATCCTAGAATATTTATGCTTAAATGTATAACTTCTATTAAAGCATTAGAAACAAAACGAGAACTCATAATTAAATGTGTTAAATTAATCTTTTTAAGCATGCAACAGTTTAAACTTCCAAAGATCAAAAACATCATAAATTTGTTCCTTCTTTTGATGTTTCTGGTTTGAAGATTACATAAATTGCAATTGGATGCATTTGTATTTTTAAACTCGAAAAAGGAAAAAGATTCTAAATATTGATATATACAGTATTTTCAATGATTTCTGGATGCACACAGAATAGTTATCAGGACTTATCTCTCCCCGTTTTTGTTGTTGGCGGGACCGTGTTTCATTCCATGCAGAGTTATCAGTAGGCGTGCAAAAAAAATCTACTGAGATTGATATACATTATTTTGAATGTCTGACCGATACACAGACATAAAAGAAATCGCGACTAACCCATCCCCGTTATGTTGTAAGCGGGTCCATGTCCAGCAAGGAAAGGGTCTTCTGAGCTTGATTTCCAATTTCTTAATGATGGACTGATACATAGACAGAGTAGTAATCCGGACTCACCTACTCTCGTTTTGTTTTCGGCTGCTGGACCGCGTTTGATTCCCTACCTTGTTAACAGTCGGCATACAAGGAAAGGGTCTTCTGAACTTGATGTCCGTGATTTCCAATGTCCTGCGAATACACAGACGGGAAAGTAATCAGGGGTCATGTAAATATAGGCCCATAACCTACTATTGGAAGTCAATGTGTATATCTGAAAATAAGCTACCAAGAATTATAACCATTATGTACAAATGCAAGCGCGATCATTTTGAATTTAAAGTGTTAATATGAACGCGTTTTATGGAATTCAGTCACGCGATATTATACTTTCATTACATAATCTGAAAATAGCCGATTGTATATGCGGCTCAAAAATAAATCTTTATTAAGAAACTGAATTAATTAAACGTTATATTGCTGGGAAATGATCGACAAGAATGGTATTAACATCATCACTTAGATAGTGGAGGGATGGTGGTCGATTGCGATGTAATATTGGAGTCTTTTTATATGGATGGAAGTGAGAGAATCAATCTTATATAACAACAAATAACTGAATCAATGCGTACTTTTATACAAGATTACAAATAATATTGACTAATTGTTGTGGATTTCTTTACATTTTGTTAAAATAGCAACATTACAAAACATACCTAGACTTATTGAAAAGTCCTAGGCAAAACCATAAAATTCAGAAAGCTGTGCGAATGTTTTGTTCATTTTATAGTGTTTTCCTCTTTCGAGGAAAAACTGTATACATGAACATCAACACAGTATGAAATGTTACCAGACGGTCGTCTCGAAATACAATTCTTCATCAGTTGAGCTTGGACTAAAATTGTGAACCCAAAAATGTTCTAAAGATGTTGAAAAGATATAAAAAAGACCAAAAATATATATCAAATTTTAGCTAAGGGAATACTTTGCATCACGGAGCATACCTTAGTTTTTGAAGAATTTAAATTAGATTTCAACTAGCAGCAAATGTAGACAATAGTTTATGTTTAACAGATTTGTAAGTTTAAACTTCGATTTTTTAATCATGATAACGCGTTTAATCTTTGCCATCTTTAAAGTTTTTTACACTGCTTTGGATTTTAGGTTTGGACATGGATTGGTATTTTTGTTGTTGATTGAACATTGACTGGTATCTTTTATTTACATTTAATATATTTTGAATATAAATACTATTAAAAAAAGAAGTTGCATCAAATTTAATTCGAGAATATCTTTTAATGTAAAAAATAAACATACTATCTATGTCTTATTGTTTTGTTGTTGTAGAAAAAATAAGTACTATTATATACACCGAATGTTACTATTTGGTACTGAAGTTAATTAAAAAACGCCCTTTGAATACTTCCGGCCAATACATAGACGCAGTAATGAAGGTACCGTCTCAATTCAAATAACTTGTTTAGACAATTTTAGACAGAAAATGTATTTTCTTCCAGTAAATCCAAAATATAACATAGTAATAATTATGAATATTTTTATAAGTCCTCAAGACATTTGTCTTATGAACAATAAAGAAATATTGAATCATCTACAATTATATTCGTATAAGACAGTACGGGAATATAGCATTAAACATTAATGAAAAACTTTGGATGTATATCCTATCGCAAGCGTTCACAATTGTGACTTGTATAACTGTATATGAATCATTTAAAGTTACGAAAAATTAATGCGTCTAGCACTAGAAATATCGGTAATGGCATTTACACCATAGTTACACCAATGATGCTAACGATTTTCTATTGTAGTAGTAATTTCTAAATATATAAATGAATATAAATTTAACCCCAGAGAATATCCTATCTGATCTGGTGTAACATAAAGAAAATCCGAAACAAAAAGAAATTGATCGTAAAGTGCGAAAGTTATTATATAACCTAGAAAAAAAGAAAAATTTCGCATACTATAAAATATCGTCATCAGAGATGATGTTGGAACATTACAAATATATTATCTGCTAATTCCTGTTTTACATTTTCAGTTTTATTGCACGCAAGGCAACGCCATCAAAATGTTATTATTGTCATCACAATATTGTTTGTATAAGTTTATTATTGTCTATGTATCCAAAATTATCCTGGATGTATTTTACGCCCGATATTTCCAAGTACCTTTCATTCTTAATTTCGAAATCACACATGGCATATATACCTAGCTAAACTGCAGGTAATTGCCCTTCACACATGGCATATATACCTAGCTAAACTGCAGGTAATTGCCCTTCCGGAGCACCCGGAATATCTTCCTTGTGGAAGTGCACAGGTTGAACTAAATTGGATCGTGGATTGTACTTTGTACATGGACTGATATGTTTCTTATATATTTTTTGAGATGTTTGTTGTTAATAAGAACAAACTATATTATATATATTGTAAATCAAAAACAAGCATGCTAATACATGTCCGGATCCCAATCCAGAAGCAAAGTATAAAACTTTGGAACTCACAAGCTAGGTTAGACACGTGAACTGCCAACAGGGAAGTGAAGCCTGGTGCTCCGGAAGGGTAAGCACCTCCTGTTTAGCTAGCTATATACGCCACGTGTGTAAAATGAATCGACAATACCTGTTTGTTTTCATATGAATTGATATGTTTGTTTTTAATATATACTTTTGATATATGAAATTTGTATGAAAACTAAGTGTACGCAACAGTTGTCACGGAAGACTGAAACAAAAGCTGCACCTGCGCTCAGAAAACAATTTCATAAGATGTATCTGACTATCAAAACATTCGTCTATGAATATGATATATAAATATGTATGTAAAATGACAAATCAATTGTTCCCTAGTGAATTAAAAAAAGAAAGCGTAAAGCATCGCTTTGTTGGAAAATTCCACATCATTTAAATAGATGCTGCTTCATCAGAAAAAGTTTTAAACTACACTTATTGATACAATTTGACGACTAACGGAAATCTACGTATGTTACAATATAATGGACATCTATAGAAAGCAAAGTCTAGCTACAAGCGTGAATCACATGATTATCTGCATCAAATACAATGATTAACAATAAGACATAATCAGCTGATGTAAAATTCTGACAATCGAACAGCATTATAAAGATTGCTGATCATACATTTAAGTCAGTTTAATATCAGACAACCGTGTAAAATGGAAATTCATTTGTGAATTTATCTAGCCTCATTTAATGATGGGTGTTGAACTAAATTTCCAAGTTTTTGGTTTGATTTTTTAAATGTGATTTGAACATGAACACTAATGCTTGTTTTTTTTTCATTTTAGATTTTTTATTCATTCTGAATACTACATATCCAATGTAACGGCAATGTATCTTATCAACTAAATAAAAACATGTTTTCGAACAGAAAATTGAATTTTAGTGTCATTATTCATAACCTTTAGTGATATATGTAAAATTATCGGCTGATGTTCGGCTGACATTAGAGTTTTGATGATATAATGAAATATATCAATCTAGTACTGACTTAATATTTTCTTTTTAATTTTTTTAGGTTGAATGAACGCATAAAATGTTGCTATAGCATATCAAATGTTTTATTTGACTGTCTCTCGCAAATATTTCATTTCAAACATAAAATAGTTATAAAATATTTTAAAGTTAGATATTGATACAATCCTTTATATAGACGGAGGAAGTTTGTAACTGAAGACACGTTTAAGTGCAATAAAATTGAAACAAACGAAAGAAAACTCGTTTGGTTTGGTATAATGAACTGATGAAAAGCTAATTTTACTAGATCAAATTGCAGACGGTAGGATATGTTTTGTGATTCTGACCCAACAATTGCTTTAATAACTATTATTTCATTACAATAATTTTGTAACCAATCGGTACTTTATTAGAACGATAAACTTTTTCTTCAGTTTATGCTATTAATGTATATTTTATATTGCAGATTTTGATAAAGGAAAATCATTTTACTTGATGATTATAAAGTATGTTGCTGGTAATGTATCAATTAACCCAATTTACAAATGAATTTACTAAAATAATAATGAAAGTAATAAATCAATTAAACAGTTTATTAGTATTAACACTAATGCAATCTGTGAAATCTGCATTAAATTTAGGACGTTTGAGTTGCATGACATTTGCAGTTGACCTCTATACTTCTAAGGGTATAGTAATTTCTCTAATATAAGAAAATATATTTTGACGATATTTTGGAGTTTGCTGATAGACAATCGTGCTTTGGATAACAAAATGGTTTTATTACTAAATTAGATTTCATTGAAATCAATGCAGATCATTTAAATATATAACAAAGGGGGAATTTGACACTTTAAGACATGATAATTGTATCTATAGACAACGGTTAGAGAACCCAAAACCAAACGTGCCAATACATGTCGAAATCACAATCTCAAAGAAAAAATAAATTGAAGCTGGAAACTTAGGTTGAACACATGAACTACCACCAGGGAAGTAAAGGGATGTACTGGGAGGGTAAGTACCTCCTGTTTAGCTAGGTGCACACACCCACGTGTGTTATCAAATTTGGGAATGAAAGGAACATGGAACTATAAGACGTAAGATATATTCAGTGTAATTTTGGATTGTAAGGATTGCTCTAAATATTATTGTATAAATCATACTACATGTCTTCTAAAAAAATCTGAAATTGAGTTGTAAGATGACATTAGCTCGTCTATAGAATGACATTATATAGAGTGCTTTTATGGCATCATTTCATCATTATGTCTATAACAATAAGTTCCTCTAAACATGTCAGCTATGATATATAAAACTGTTACCCACAAAAGGCGATTCGATTTAATAATCAATAAGGAAAAGGCATCTGAACATCTCAATGTATGAAGGTAGATCGTGATTCAATTTCCTTTCTATTACATTCAATTGCTTTTTCTTCTAATAAACATGTTGACAATACGCAAATTGTTTATAGATTTTGTGTCTCAAAATACTCCCTTTTCAATCTTCATTATAATTTTATTTTCATTTTAAAAATTAAATTTCATTAAATGCATAAAAATCCTTATAAAATCCTGATTGATAATAATAAATGGAAATAAGAATGAAAAATATGATACCTAATATAATTTAGAATTGCAACCACAAAGTAGTTTTGAAAATCAATCACAAGCATACAAGCCCATGTGTAAACAATAATTTCAAAGCGAAGTGAAAGCTGAAAACAGACAAACTAAAAAACACGTGAACTTCCGGCTACTTGAGGCAGGGTGATCCGGTAGGGAATCTATATCGCCTGTCAATGAAAAAAGGGACATAGACATGTAGTACGATAAATTTATATCCAGGGTAAATTTGGATACAGAGATTACTTATCAGTAATATTGTGATGACAGCCATGGAACGTTTTGAGAGCCTATAAGAGCCTATGCTTGCAATGTTCCTGAGTCAACAATTTATATGCGAGCAGCTTGTTTCGTTGTATCAACTTCCCGAAGAAGGAAAAAGCTCTGCCATAAAACATTAACTCAAGGACTCAATACAGCAGGTAGTTTGCTGTATAAAAAGGAAAGTTGACAATAGAAAATTTGAAGTTATCACAGTTATACAGCTTAAAATATTTCTATTTGTAATTGTTTAACAGATAATGTTAATATTATCGCCCAAGTATTGTGATTGAATTGATAGCTAAATATATAAAGCAATTGAATACAATTCGTTTATAGCATTAATAAACAATATTCCCTCTGGTTGTTTAAACCTTAACCTGAAATAGAAAAATAATAAATAATTAAAACGTGATTTATATCTTTCTATAAACTAGTATTCAAAACAGTATGTGCATTTGTATTTCTGATGTTAATAAAGCCTGAAAAGGTTAAAAAAAACACAGGTTTGGTTTCCCGGAAGACAATATATTGCATAATTTCTGAAAGTCTGTATATACATAATTAAAAACAATAATACTATCAATGTCCAATTCACAATTCTAAATAAAAAATAATTTTGAAACTGACAAACTAAGTTGAATACTTTGACGCTCACGAGTGACATGAGGCCGGATGCTCGGGAAGGTTAGGCTCCTCCTGTTTAGCTAGCTACATCCTCCATGTGTGAAATCAAAATTACAAGTTAAGGAACGCCTGATTTGAAAATCATTGTATTGTTCATTTATTTTTACTTTTGTTGTAAATTTACAAAGCGTTGACGCATCCTCAGAAATAAATATACTATTTTCTAAATTTCCCGCAAGTTAAAATCTGAAAATCCGCAAACACATGCATAATCACTCATGCAAAGTATTTACTTATCTTAATTTGGTGAAATATATGGTGGCCCTTTGGATATTCCTTTTTTGTTTTTGGTTTATCAGAACTTGTTAAACTAAGATAAATTTCGGAACACTCCGGGGCTGAGAATTAACCTCTTTCCACAATCAACAAACAAAACTCACAAAACACCACACTTTTCCTGAAAATGAGAGATATATTAAGCTATTTATACGATTAGAAGCAAGTTTTCATTGATAATGCATGTACTTTTCTGTAAAGCTAGAAGTGTTCTTTAATGGAAATTTACTTTTGCATGACTGACAGCTTGGCATCGGAATTGTGGTAACATATTGATTCCTTGGTACTTAACTAACATGTTTGACGGAAATATCACGTTTATTCACGAAGAGAATAAACATAGACCGTTATACCACCTTAGATGTTTGTGTGATCCGAGTTATCCATCATCGTCTTGACTTGTGTAACTATATTGGTTACACTCCAATTTAAGTTGATCCATCATTACTAACTAATGCTACAGTGGAGAATACTCTAAGATGATTTTGTGATGAAAGATTTAACATCAATTAAAAAATCCAAAAACAAAACATAATCTCGTCATTAATTTTGCTAAATTAATCTTTTTAAACATGCAACAGTTTAAACTTCCAACGATCACGAAATATCTAACAAATTTCTTCCTTCTTTTGATGTTTCTGGTTTGAAGATTACATAAATTGCAATTCCATGCATTTCTACTAAATCTGGAGAGAAAACTCGCCAAATCATTCAACTCAACATACAGATATATAGATGACGTTCTGTCTCTTAACAATCCTAAATTTGGAGATGTCATCTATCCTAGCGAGCTTGAAATAAAAGACACGACTGATTCCCCAAGTTCTGCTTCATATTTAGACTTATACCTGAATTATGACGCAAAGGAAAGGCTACATTTGAAACTTTATGACAAAAGTGATGACTTCAATTTTTCTATTGTCAACTTTCCTTTTTTATGCAGCAATATACCTGCTTCTCCTGCTTATGGTGTATTTGTTTCCCAATTAATACGCTATGGTAGAGCTTGTTCCCACTACGGGGACTTTGTACAACGAAGTAGGCTGCTTGCAAATAAATTGTTGACTCAGGGATATTGCAAGCCTAGGCTTATCAAGGCCCTCAAAAAGTTTTATGGCCGTCATCACAGTATTGTTGATAAGTTTGATGTCTCTGTGTCCAGGATTGCCTTGGATATATTTGACGTCTCATAGTTCCATGTTCCATTCACACAATTTTGATTGCACACGTGGCGGGTGTAGCTAGCTAAACAGGAGGTGCTTACCCTTCCGGAGCACCCGGCTTGACTTCCCTGGTGGAAGATCACGTGTCTAACCTAACTTGTCAGTTCCAAAGTTTTTACTTTGCTTCTGGATTGTGATTCGGAAATGGATTAGTATGTTTGTTTTGATTACTACTTTGTAAAACTGTAGGCGGGGCTGTGATTGATTCCCTGTTATGTCTTCATTCGGCGTGCAAGGAAAGAGTCTACCAAAATTGATACACTATATTTTCAATGAGTTCTGGATGCACACAGAAAGTAATCGGGAATTACCCATCCCTATTTTGTTGTAGGCGGGGCCGTGTCTCGTTCCATGCAGTATTACCAGTCGGCTCTATTGAGATTGGTTACTTCCATTGTTTGTAAAAGAAGACCGATACACAGACAGGGTAGTAATCCGGAATCAACAAACCCCGTTTTTTTTGAAGAGTGGACCGTGTTTAATTCCCTACCGTGTTAGCAGTGGACATGAAAGGAAAGAGTCTTATGAGTGTGATATCCTTCATCTTCAATGTCCGTCCGATACACTGCAGACGGAAAGTAATCAAGGGTAATGTAAATAGAGGCTATTGACAGCCAGTGTGTATATCTGAGAGTAAGCTACCGATAATGATAACCATTATGTACACATGCATAATCGATCATTATAAATTTAATGTGTTAATATTCAGAGTTAATGTAAACGCGCTTTATGGAATACAGTCGCGCGATATCATACTTTCATTACATAATCTGAAAATAGCCGAATGTATATGCGGGTCAAAAATAAATCTTTATTAAGAAGCTCAATTGATTAGACGTCCATATTGCTGGGAAAATGATCGACAAGCAAGGCATTAACAACGTCACTAAGATAGTAGTGAGATGGTGGGCGACTCTGATTAATATTGGAGGCTACTTTTTATGGTTGGAAGTAAGAGAATCAAACTAATACAACAAATTACTGAATCAATGTGTACTTTTATACAAGATTACAACTAATATTGACTATTGTTGTGGATTTCTTGTATTTTGTTAAAAAGCAACATTAGAAAACATCCCTTTAAGTTAATGAAAAGTTCTAGGCAAAACCATAGAATGGAGAAAAACAATGCCAAAGAGTTTTCCGTTATTTAGGTAATGTTAACCCAGGAAGTATCTCGAGACTGATCTGGTGTTACATATAGACACAACATACATATCCGAAACATAATGATAGGAATAAAAATGTCGATTGTTATAAAACTTAAAAAAACATAACACTTTTGCATATCATTCAATTTCTACACTAGATATGTCGATTGCACAATAACAAAATAATATTTGCTAACTCCTTAATTCATGTAAACATTTATAAAACAATGCCTTCAAAAACTTTTATAACCGTCAACATATAATGTTCATAATTACGACTGTGTTTCCAGAATTATCCTAGATAATATTATATTAAACGAACAGTTTCATGTTCCTTGCAATCTTAATTTTGATTACGCGTGTAGCTAGCTAAACAGTAGGTACTTCGCCTTCCAGCGTAACCGGGATCCCTTCTGGAAACGCACATGTTCAACTAAAGCTATTTTTAAAGTTTTTACTTTTCAATAATGGATTTTGGACTGGTATGTTTCTTTCTATATTTGACGTCCCATAGTTCCATGTTTCTTTCACACACATTTGATAACATACGTGACGGGTGTAGCTAGCTAAAAAAGGAGGTGCTTACTCTTCCAGAGCACCCGGCCTCACTTTCCTGGTGGAACTTAACGTGTTTAACCTAACTTGTCAGTTCCCAATTTTGTACTTTGCTTCTGGAATGCAATTCGGACATGGATTAGTATGTTTGTTTTTGATTATTTCAGATGTTATGGTTATTGAAAAGCATAAGCATAGATACTAGTTTTGTTATCATAAGTCTGCGGTCATAGTTGTGGTGGCCTGTTGCCAAATACATTTTTTTAAATTCATTTTTTTCCATTAAATCTTTCTTTATAGTTAGAAAAGATCATACAAAGATCATATATTTAAAAGGAACCAAACATATAAACCCATGCCCAAATCAAAATCCAAAAGCAAAGAAAAAAATTAGCAAAATGCGTTAATGTATTAGTATGTTTGTTTTTAATTAAACACGTGAACTTCCCCCAAGGTCCAATACTTCGGAAGGATAAGCACCTTCTGTCTAACAAGCATACTCGTCATACGCGAAACCAAAATTGAGAATGAAAAAAAACTTGGAACTATGACACAAGAATATAAATACTAATAGCAATCTATGTATTATGACAAGATGGAATCGTCACAAGGAAAATGTATGTCGAATTCAATTAAATTTAAAGTTGTTTTACAAAATTATTTAAAGATACATGTTACATTGTCAAAATTTTTGTGTATGTATCAATATGAAAACCTTAAGTACGTAACCGTTGGTACGGGCGACGGATAAAATGAAACAACACAAAATACACCTACGCTCAGAAAAATAATTACGATATCTGCATTCAAGTATCAAAAGATTCATCTGAGAATATAATCTAGAAATATAGTATATATGACGAATCAATCATATTATTAATGACAGAAAAAGAAAGCAGCCTCGAGCATCAATTTGCTAGAAAGTCCAAATTCATTCCAAAGATGCTGTTTCATCAGAAAAAGGTTAAACGCCACACATACTGATCATATAAATTCACGACTTGTGGACATACACATTTTGTATAACATACTAGGTTGTTATGAAAATCAAAGTCAACAAGATCACAAGATTATCTACATCAAACACAATGATTGAAAATAAGATATAATCAGCTTATATATAAATAAGTATAGCTTCATTAAGATTTCCGATCAAACATTTTATTCAGTGTAATTTCAAAGAAAACGTCTAAATAGAACCTAATTTAGTTTGTCTGTGAATTTGTTGGACCCTGTGATAAAAATTAATTGCGTTGATCTGTTGACGAGTACAAATGTATTAGTCTTTCCGTTACAAGTGCATTTTGTCTTAGATATCGGGATAAAATGACTTAGACATCAGATCATATTTAAAGAAATTAAAGATTTAAATCAAATTACAAGTTAATCATGAAATGAAATAAATTAGGTTTAGGATAATTAAAGGAACTTCTAAAATAAAAACAAACATTTTGAAAGAATTTCTATTTTGAAGTTAAAACAAAAATCTAGCAAAGTTTTAGTATCATTTGACAAAAAATCCTTAATTGTCTACATATACACAGCTGGGTGTTAAAAACTTCTGCTATGCTTATTGGAATTAGTAATGCCATCCAATTAAAATTATTAGGGTCTTGTTGCCGAATTTATAAAGTAAACTCTTCCCAATGAACACCTATCACAGCGAAGTTTGTATCCAACTTGGAGAGATCCTAGTGTGAGAAAGTTTGTCAATCTGCTTGCGGCAAGCGTGTGTTTTTCTTGGAACGGTGAAGTTCTCTATTATCCTTAGACTGAATGCATCGGTATAAGGTAAGAAACTTGACTGAGACCTTATAGCACCATTTTTCCGCTCAGCCCTATCACAATTAATACTTCACACTTGTTGTACAATGTCTGTTCTTTGACGAGTAATGTGACTACGGTTGATTTACCGAAATATATCGTTTAAATTAAAAAATGAGTTCTAATACGCCTTCACAATCAAAGAAACATATATATAAAACAAAATATAGAAGTAGAATATTTCGCTTCAATCGGTGGATAATTGGATAAAATCAATTTCTGAGAATAAATCATTAACATATATATTTGGCAAATTGAAGCTTCTTAGCGATTGTCTAGATAACGAACTACAAAGAAAAAGAAAATTACAAGCATTACTTGTCTGGAAAGTCCTCAATCATTCCAAATAAGTCATACGAAATAAAAATCCTTACACAATCTTTGATACGGCTAACACATATTAAGATGTCAGGAGACTATTGATATCAAAGGCCGGTAATTAAATTAGGGTAAGCTATGTAGCCGAATTGATAGAATTGTCTGCAACACATTCAAATTTCCTAAAAAAATATGTCATCCGCAGATTATGCAATAGCATGTTAAGTGATAGGAAAGATCCAATGACAATTAATGTTGGTAAAACTTTCATGAAACATATTTTGTAAGCGGTTTTCAAAAAAAAAATTAAATAAACAGTCGAGATGTTTATTCTTTTTATAGAAGGATGTAATATGAAAATCAGTACTAATACATAAAGTACATGGTGTATAAAGTAAATTGAATGGTCACTAGAAAGAAATTTAATTGGTAGTAAAATCCAAACTGGCTACCTAATAACAAGTATCATGGTTACATATTCGTTCATATAGTGATATAGAGTACATGTAGTTAAAACACCATTACATACTGAATAAAATTTGCTATATACCCAGTAGTAGAAAGTCAAAATCGTCGCCGGTTCATTCAAGTCGTCAGATTACCAGCATTACATACATTTCATCGTCATATAAATGTTTCACATGAAAATGCTACACCCGAGGTGATAAGGGGGTCGTCAGATTCAGTCGATCTGTTGTTTTCGGTTTTAAAGAAGGGACTGACTTTTTTCTGACGGGTTACTAATGGTTGTTTTTCTTTCTGGTTCAATTATTACCCAGACTGATTTTTTGTTTTAATGATCGATTACTGCACTAAGATATGCATATGCAATTCTTTTGTGTAGATTTCGTAATTCAGCTTCCTATTAGATTCATTAGATACCAGACAACAGTCTGGGTCAATCAGTTCTGTTTACCAGGGAATGATGTTTTGATGTTTAAAATGTAAAATACATTAATTTTTTGTAAATTTACTTTTCATATCCTGCTTCAGACGTAAATACCTTAACGCATTACAAATTTCTATCTGGTAAAGTCTTTGTTGTCGTTTTGAATTAAAGGTTATTGAAAATACATACCGTATTACACTTCCTAAAAGCTGTGCAGAAAGGAAACCCCCATGTAGATGGATAATTGAATGTTATTTTATAGTCTACATATTATTTATGTTGCAACCAAAGCTGATATATTCTCTCCAAAAGATGTATTGTGGATTATTGCTTGCTTATGACATTACCCTTGCTTAGATCGATCCAAAAGACCAAGAACATTTTGTCATTTCCGCCAAAACTTATTTAGAAAGAGGGTTTTAGAATGCATTTAAAAAATGGGGTCGCGATTTGTATTCGCGAATGATTATACAAGTAATAAAAGTTTAAGTAATAGAAACTGAAAATCAAATCCCAAAAATTCCCACCGAGAAGGGATTAAAACAACTTCTGAATTAGCAGTCAGAAACATATATTATTATTTTATTTATTTATACATGTTTTATCCATGTTCGCTATGCTTGTGTTTGATTGAATAATATCGAAACGTTGTGGAGATATCTAACTTGAGGCATATACCTCCAAATGGTTGGGTGAATCACATTCAAATAGTGACAAACATGCACCATATGGTCTTTATAATCAATTGAAGTGTTAAAGGGTAAACATGTCCTATGTTATTTTATTCAATCTAAATGGGGTAAACGTGCAAACATACAGTTCTTGTATCAAAATTGACATATACAATTAACAGTAGACTTTTCCTCATGTGTCTGTTAAATGTCTGTGTAAGCAATCGCTTGAAGTGATGTACAAATTGGAAATCGATGCAAAAAAGGGTTTAAGGGGTAAATGTTAACGCAAATTGTTTACTATAATCGGTTTGTTTGAAATATTTCAACATGATCTGATAGAGTACTGGATCTTTGTGGCTTAAAACCACTTCGAATACGTTAACATGTCGATTTTGTTTTATATTTTTCTACACTATACACCACTTTCACTCATTCTAAATTGAAAGAACGTGTTAAAAAAATTATTTACTTGTCTTTCTTTTATCAAAACGGTAAGCCAAGATACAAATATCTGGTGCTGAACAGGGACTCTGGTTATTTTGTCAAGCACAATACGGATTCCAAACAAAAATATACTGAAGATACCATCAACAAAATGTTGGAGTTTTTGATAGATAACATATTTGTTGTGTTTGGTAATATAGTTTTTCAGCAAACAATCGGTATACCAATGGTTACAAACTGTGCACTGATTTGTTTCTTTATTCTTACGAAGCAGAATTTATGTTGAATCTGGAGAGAATACTGTCGCCAAATCATTCAACTCAACATACAGATATAAAGATGACGTTCTGTCTCTTAACAATCCTAAATTTGGAGACTATTTAAATGTCATCTATCCCGGTGAGCTTGAAATAAAAGACACGACTGATTCCTCAAATTCTGCTTCATATTTAGACTTATACCTGAATTTTGACGCACACGAAAGGCTACATTTGAAACTTTATGACAAACGTGATTACTTCAATTTTTCTATTGTCAACTTTCCTTTTTTATTCAGCAATATACCTGCTTCTCCTGCGTATGGTGTATTTGTTTCCCAATTAATACGCTATGGTAGAGCTTGCTCCCACTACGGGGACTTTGTACAAAGAAGTAGCTGCTTGCAAATAAATTGTTGACTCAGGGATATTGCAAGCCTAGTCGAGGCTCTCAAAGAGTTTTATGGCCGTCATCACAGTATTGTTGATAAGTTTAATGTCTTTGTGTCCAGGATTGCACTGGATATATTTGACGTCTCATAGTTCCATGTTCCTTTCACATATTTTGATTACACGCGTGGCGGGTGTAGCTAGCTAAATAGAAGGTGCTTACCCTTCCGGGGCACCCGGCCTCACTTCCCTGATGGAATTCACGTGTCTAACCTAACTTGTCAGTTCCAAAGTTTTTACTTTACTTCTGGATTGTGATTCGGATATGGATTAGTATGTTTGTTTTTGATTGATATGTATGATCTGTTTTAATACAAAATGATTCCGGATATATTTTACGCCCAATTGTTACACGTTCCTTTTATTTTTAATTCCGATTTTTCAGATTGCGGGTGTAGATAGGTAGACAGAAGACTTTCTGTTTTCAGAAGCACCTGACCTGACTCATCCCCGTGTGAAAAATTACGTGTTAGCTATACGTTTTTACTTTGCTTCCTTGATTATAATTTGTGCTGGAAAAATTGTGTTTGATTTGATTGTTAATGATAAAAGTCATTCTGTTTAATATAGTTTGATTCTGTATGTAGCAGTTTTAGATTACAAATGGGAATTGATTATTAATTCTACCTCAATACAAAGTCATCTTCATCGCCAAAATATCCGATTCTTAATAGATTAATGTCACGTAACTGACATTACCTAATAGAAGATTTCAATTCAATTTGTCGTCACATCGTTAACAAATTAAATGATAATATAGAAAGATAGTTTTGTAGTAAAGCGATTTATATAAAAATACAGTTTGTATTATGTAAAGTGCGGTAGTACTTGCTTTCAATTCTATTTGTTGCCAATTCATTTCTAAAACGAAAATCTATATAAACACAAAGTTCTCTTGCTTATTACTCGATACGCAATTGCTCCGTTGCGTTCAGAACCTAATTGTCTTTTCATAGAACAAACTGAATAAACCGATTCAATGAATTTCATTTGTCTCGTAAATACCATAGTTACTGATCCACAGATTGTCAAAGTTGTCATCAAGCACACTATTAGTTTAAACAAGAGTGGATTTTTCTGGTAGTTACGATAGTTTCATGTCTTTCCTTAAACAATTATTTCCTTATAAAATCCATAAACGCATGGACATTCACATTTATTTCTAAAACGAATTAAATATCTAATGATAAATGGTTTTGTAAGAATAAAAAAATCCTTTTTGTAATTGTCTAAATATGTTATTGGTGTCTCAAAGATTAGTCTTTTTTAACCTTCAGATCTTTTTTTCATCATCTTCTAAATATACCCCTGGTTAAACTCGTGGCGAGTTATAATAAAGTGCATGTGTACTAACGCATTTCATATTTCCTCACACAATTAATTTCTTTTAGAATTCACAAACGTACGGACAGTACCTTTTTACACTTAAAAGAAGTACCATATATCTAAATGATGTATTGTTTTTTTTGAATTAAAAATCATATGCGAGTCATTTTTGTAATAGTCTTTGTCTAAAAATAATTGTGTGGTTACCCTGAGATCAGGTACTTAATTAAGGAGTTATACCCCGAATCTGCAGCAATTATTCATTAAGATGAATAGAAAGACTATATATTATGAAGATTAATAGAACTAATTTTAAGACAAGATAGTGCCCTTTTCGAAAAAAGCCACTTCTTTGTAACTTAATCGTGATTGTAAGGAAAAAGAAATATTTTATTAGGAAATATTCTCGCAATTCAAAAAGGTTATTATTTATTTTATAGTGCATTTGATGGTTATACAATATGGTGCTGGTAATGTATCAATTAACTCAATTTACACACGACTTTACTGCAAGAATCATTAACGTAACAAATCAATTAAACAGTTTATTATCATTAACGCTAATGCAATTTGTAAAATCGTCATTACATTAAAGGATTTTAGAGTTGAATAACATCTGAAGTTGACTTTTTTACTTCTATATCGATACTCTTGTCGCGTATAGAAAAAACTCTAGGTTTGTAGATATCTCAAAATATTCTGATAGACAAAAATTGTATATTATTTTTAAAACGTGAAAAAATTAGGGCATAAATCACTTGGACACATATTATTTATATCTGAACATAACTATATTTTATGTCACATGCATCCATCTTCCTTTCATTCCCAATTTTAATTACATGTGGTGGGTGCAGATAGCTAAACAAAAGGTGCTTACCCATCCAAAGAAATCCGACCTCACTTCCCATGTGGAAATCTACTTGTTTAATCTAATTAAACATAATTACTAGCTTAAAAATTTTTGCTTTCCTTTGAAATTATTGTTTGGACAAGGATTAGTATGTTCGTTTTTGATTTATATGACTGTGCCATTATAACGGGCGTAACTGTATTTGAATATTGACAGTTACAATATTAATCTTCTGACTCAAATCGAGTTGTGAAATGACAACAGCTTATCACATTTAATAGCAAGGCCGTCTATGAAAAGGCATACTGGGTTTTTTAATGGTTCGAACAAGAATCGGTATGTTTGTTTTTGACAGCTGGCACTATAACGGGTGTACCTGTAACTAAACTGTAGGATTACTATATAAATATCCCAACATATTTTCTAAAGAAACTAAAGTTGTCAGATATGAGATTGCATCAGCTTGTCAAATTAAGTAGCAGGTCTTCTATGAAAAGGCATACTGGGTTTTTTAATGGTTCGAACAAGAATCGGTATGTTTGTTTTTGACAGCTGGCACTATAACGGGTGTACCTGTAACTAAACTGTAGGATTACTATATAAATATTCCAACATATTTTCTAAAGAAACTAAAGTTGTCAGATATGAGATTGCATCAGCTTGTCAAATTAAGTAGCAGGTCTTCTATGGAATGGCATTATTTCATCATAATGTCTATAACAATTAGTTCTTCTAAACATGTCAGGTATGATATGAAGACCTTCACCGAGAAAACGTGATTTGATTTAATCAATCAATAAGGAAAAGGCATCTCAACATCTTAATATATGAACACAGATTGTAATTCAATTTCCTTTCTAATACATTCGATTGCTTTTTATTCTAATCAACATGTTGACAACACGCTACCTCCTCATATATTTTATGTCTAAAATACTTCCTTTTCAATCTTCACAGTATTTCATTTTTATTTCGAATTTTAATTTCATTTAAGGAATTAAAATTCATATATATTTTATTGAATATAATGAATATAAATAAAGAATGATAAAATATGATCGCTAATATCATAAAACACAAAAACTCGTTCCATGCCCAATTTACGAGCCCAACTCAAAGTAAAAACTTTGAAAACTAGCAAATTAAATTAAACACGTAAATTGCCCCCAGGGTAGTGAGGTATGATGCTCTGAAAGGATAAGCACCTCTTTATTAACAGGTCTAACCATAACCTACCACGCGTGAAATCAAAATTTAGAATGAGAGGAATATAAAAACTGCAGACCGCCAAATATATCCTAGATAAATTTGGATACAGAGACGATAATAAAACTTTACGAGAGCCTTGATAATCATACGTCCCCGAGTCAAGTAACGACCATTTTTGCTTTGTTTGATATTTTAATTAATGCACCCGGGATCACTTCTCTTATTGAACCATACGTGTTCAACTAAAGCTAATTTCAAAGATTTAACTTTAAATATTAGATTGTGGATTGGTATGTTTCTTTTTGGCTTCAGACGTATGGTTATTCAAAAGCATAATCTATATATTCTACAAAAAGTACTTGACAAAGCATGTTTATTTGAACATAGATGGGTATGTTTATTATTCATTACTTTTTTGATGTGTCATTTATAAACTAAAACTAAACAGTTGGAACGATAAAACGCAAAAAGCAGCATCTACCCTCAGAAAAAATAAGTTCAATATCTGTATCTGACTATGAAAAATTCGTCTGTTAATATGATCTATAAATACATATGTAAAAATGACAAATCAATAGTTTTCTTAATGAAAGAAAAAAGAAAGCTCCAAAAGATCCACGCATTAATTTGATGAAAAATCCCAAACGATTTCAAAAGATACTGTTTCATCAAAAAAGTAATGCGCTGTTCTTGCTGATATAAAATGAAGACTGACGAAAATTTCTACAATATAAATGGCATCCATAAAAGTCAGTCAAGCTACAAGCGTGAATAATATGATTGTCTACATCAAAAAACAAAAAACAAACATACTAATCCATGTCCAAATCACAATCCAGAAGCCACGTGAAAACTTTTGAACTGACTAGTTCGGTTAGACACTTAAACTTCAACCAGGGAAGTGAGGCCTGGTGCTCCGTAAGGGCTAAGCTGGCATCACCAGCCACGCGTGTAATCAAAATTGTGTGAATATAACATGTAACTATGGGACGTCAAATATATCTAGGGCAATCCTGGACACGGAAACATCAAACTTATCAACAATACTGTGATAACGGCCATAACACTTTTTGAGAGCCTTGATGAACCCTTGATAACGCAATGATTGAAAGTAAGACAATATTTCACAATGATATAGGAACATTAAGATTGCTGATAAAACATTTCGTTCAGGGTTATATCAAAGCAACCATGCAAAATAGAATTTCACAATATTTAGTTAAATTTGTCTGTGAATTTGTTCGAACTAGATGATTAATTTGTGATCATTAGTCTGCGATCATAATTGTGGTGGCCTGTTGCAAATACATATTTTGTTTTCAGTTGCAACAAGCCACCACTTCCATTAGATATGTCTTTGTTGTTAACAATCATACAAAGCTTATGTATTTACGTCTCAACTAACGCCCAAATCACAATCGCAAAGCAAAGATAAAACGAGTAATTAAATTAAACACGTGAACTTCCACCAGGGACGCGTAGTAGGATATTACGGATGGATGTGTATCTGCTGCCCAGTTAATCACAACTGTCATACGAGCAACCAAAATTAAGAATCAAAAGAACATTGAACTATGATACAAGAATACACATACTAATAGAAATCTATGTATTATGACAAGATGAAATTGTCAAAAGGAAAATGTATGTCGAATTCAATTGAATTCGAAGTTATTTTACAAAATTATTTAACGATACATATTCAAATGTCAATATTTGTTGTATAAATATGAAATCTTAAGTACGTAACCGTTGGCATGGGCTACAGATAAAATAAAATAACATAAAAATACACCTACGCTCAGAAAAATAATTTTGATATCTGTATTCAACTATCAAAAGATTCATCTGAGAATATAATGTAGAAATATAGTATATATGACGACTCGATCATATTTTTAAGGAAAGAAAACAAGCAGCCTCAAGCATCAATTTGCTAGAAAGTCCAAATTCATTCCAAAGATGCTGTTTCATCAGAAAAAAAGTTAAGCGCTACACATACTGATCATTTAAATCCACGACTTGTGGACATATACATTTTGTATAATATAACGGGTTGTTAAAAAATCAAAGTCAACATACAAGCGTGAGTCACAAAATTATCTATCTCAAACTGATATATTCTCTCCAAAAGATGTATTGTGGATTATTGCTTGCTTCTTACATTACCCTTGCTTAGATCGATCCAAAAGACCAAGAACATTTTGTCATTTCCGCCAAAACTTATTTACAAAGAGGGTTTTAGAATGCATTTAAAAATTGGGTCGCGGTTTGTATTCTCATCGAATGATTATACAAGTAATAAAAGTTTAAGTAATAGAAACTGAAAATCAAATCCCGAAAATTCTCACCGAGGTGGGATTAAAACAACTTCTGAATTAACAGTCAGAAACATATATTATTATTTTATTTATCCATGTTTTATCCATGGGTCGCTATATTTCTGTTTGATTGAGTAATATCGAAACGTTGTGGAGATTTCTAACTTGAAGCTTATACCCCCAATTGCCTTGGGTGAATCACATTCAAATAGTGACAAACATGCACCATATGGTCTTTATAATCAATTGAAGTGTTAAAGGGTAAACATGTCCTATGTTTTTTTATTCAATCTAAATGGGGTAAATGGAACAACGTGCAAACATACAGTTCTTGTATCAAAATTGACATATACAATTAACAGTAGACTTTTCCCCATGTGTCTGTTGAATGTCTGTGTAAGCAATCACTTGAAGTGAGGTACAAATTGGAAATCGATGCAAAAAGGTCAACATTATGTAGCAGATCAATTCCAACATATCATCAGTGTCTCAGTTCTGAAAGGTTATCGTTTGATGATCTAGATCGGGCTTAAGGGGTAAATGTTAACGCAAATTGATTATTATCATTGGTTTGTTTGAAATATTTTCACATGACCTGATAGAGTACTGGATCTTAGTTGCTTAAAACCATTTCAAATACGTGTACATGTTGTTGATTTATTTTGTATTATTGATAGGTATGATCTGTTTCAATACAAAATTATTCCAGATATATTTGACGCCCAATTGTTACATGTTCCTTTCATTTTTAATTCCGATTTTTCAGATTGCGGTTGTAGCTAGCTAGACAGAAGACTTTAACTTTTCAGAAGCGCCTAACCTCAATCCCCGCGTGAAAAATTACGTTTTAGTTATACTGTTTTACTTTTCTTGCTTGATTATAATTTGTGCTGGAAAAATTGTGTTTGATTTCATTGTAAGTTACAAAAGTAATTTTGTTTAATGTAGTTTCATTCTGTACGTAGCAGTTTTAGATTACAAATGGGAATTGATTATTAATTCTACATCAATCATAATGTCATCTTCATCGCCAAAATATCCGATTCTTAAAAGATTAATGTCACTTAACTAACAGTTACTAATAGAAGATTTCAATGCAATTTGTCGTCACGTCGTTCACAATATCAATGATAATATACACAGATAGTTTTGTAGGAAGGACATTTATATAAAAATACATGTTGTATTATGTAAAGGGCGGTAATAGTTGCCTTCAATTCTATCTGTCGCCAATTCATTTTTAAAACGAAAATTTATATAGAGAAAAGTGTTTTGCTTATTACTCGATAGGCAATTGCTACTTTGGTGTTAGAAGCTAATTGTCTTTTCATGGAAGAAACTGAATAAAACGATTCAATGAAATTCATTTGTCTCGTAAAAAGAATCGTTATTAATTCAAAGATTTTGACAGTTGTCATCAAGTACACTTAGTTTTAATGAGTGGATTTTCCTTGTTATATCGATAGTTTTTAAATAAAGTACTTGCATACAAGCGCATCCTTTCTGTCCTCAAACAATTAATTTCGTGTAGAATTCACAAGCGCATGGATATTAATATTTATAACTAAAAGGAAGTACAAAATATCTATTGTTAAATGTTCTTGTCTGAATAAAAAATTCAATATGAGCTCTTTTTTTAATTGTTTTCCGAGTGTCTATATGTTTTTCGTGCTCCAAAGAAAGTTCTCTTTAATCTTTTAAGTCGTTTTAATCGTTTTCAACATATGTCTCTGGTTAAACTAGTGACTACCTGTAAAAAGTACATATATACAATATGAAATATGAAAACCTTAAATACGTTACCGTTGGCACGGGCGACAGATAAAATGAAACAACACAAAAATAAACCTAGGCTCAGAAAAATTTCGATATCTGTATTCAAGTATCAAAAGATTCATCTGAGAATATGATGTAAAAATATAGTATACTAGTATATGACGAATCAATCATATTATTAATGACAGAAAAAGAAAGCAGCCTCGAGCATCAATTTGCTAGAAAGTCCAAATTCATTCCAAAGATGCTGTTTCATCAGAAAAAAGTTAAACGCCACACATACTGATCATATAAATTCACGACTTGTGGACATATACATTTTGTATGTTATGAAAATCAAAGTCAACATACAAGCGTGGATCACAAGATTATCTACATCAAACACAATGATTGAAAAAAACCATATAATCAGCTTATGTATAAATAAGTATAGCTTCATTAAGATTTTCGATCAAACATTTTATTCAGTGTAATTTCAAAGAAAACGTCTAAATAGAACCTAATTTAGTTTGTCTGTGAATTTGTTGGACCAGATACAAACCCTGTGATAAAAATGTCTGTCAAATTGATTTTGTTAATCTGTTGACGAGTACAAATTAAATGTATTAGTCTTTCCGTTACAAGTGCATATTGTCTTAGATATCGGGATAAAATGACTTAGACATCAGATATTTATTTAAAGATTTAAATCAAATAACAAGTTCTTCATGAAATGAAATAAATTAGGTTTAGGATAATTAAAGGAACTTCTAAAATAAAAACAAACATTTTGAAAGAATTTCTATTTTGAAGTTGTAGAACCGAAAGGATTTAAAGAGTTTTAAAACAAAAATCTAGCAAAATCTTAGTATCATTTGACAAAAAATCCTTAATTGTCCACATATACACAGCTGGGTGTTAAAAACTTCTGCTATGCTTATTGGAATTAGTAATGCCATCCAATTATAATCATTAGGGTCTTGTTGCCGAATTTATTAAGTAAACTCTTCCGAATGAAACACCTATCACAGCGAAGTTCGTATCCAACTTGGAGAGATCCAAGTGTGAGAAAGTTTGTCAATCTGCTTGCGGCAAGCTTGTGTTTTTCTTGGAACGGTGAAATTCTCTATTATCCTTAGACTGACTGCATTGGTATAAGTTAAGAAACTTGACTGAGATCTTATAGCACCATTTTTCCGCTCAGCCCTATCACAATTAATACTTCACACTTGTTGTACAATGTCTTTTCTATGACGCGTAATTGATTATGGTTGGTTTATCTAGATATATAGTTCAAATTAAAAAATGAGTTCTAATACGCCTTCACAATCAAAGAAACATATATATATTAGACAAAATATAGAAGTAGAATGTTTCGCTTCAATCAGCGGATAAATGGATAAAATCAATTTCTGAGAATAAATTATTTACAAATATATCATGGCAAATTTGAGCTTCTTAGTGATTTTCTGGATAACGAACTACAAAGAAAAAGAAAATTACAAGCATTACTTGTCTGGAAAGTCCTCAATCATTCCAACAAAATCATACGAAATATAAATCCTTACACAATTTTTGATGATGCAGCATAACGGCTAACAAATATTAAGATGTCAGGAGACTATTGATATCAAATGTCGGTAATTAAATTAGGGTAAGCTATGTAGCTGAATTGATTGAATTGTCTGCAACACATTCAATTTCCCAAAAAATAAGTCATCAGCAGATTTTAAAAAGCTTTATAGCATGTTAAGTGATAGCAAAGATACATTGACAATAAAGGTTGGTAAAACTTTCATCAAACATATTTTGAAAGCGGTTAAAAAAAAAGAAAAAAAGAAAACGGGAGACGAAAAATCCACCAGAAAACGGTCTAGATGTTTTCTCTTTTTGATTAAAGCATGAAATGTGAAATTTCGTACTTATACATAAATGACATTGCTTTGTGAAAAGAAATAATAAGGTCAGTAGTAAGAAATCTAATTGGTCGGGAAATCTAAACTGGCTACCTAATAATTAGTATCATGGTTATAGTTTTGTTCATTTAGTGATACAAAGTAGTTAATACACCATGACATACTGAATGAAATTGCTATATGATCAATAGTAAAAAAAGTCCATATCGTTGCCGATCCATTCTGATCGTCAGATTACTAGCATTACAGGAAAATGTACTTTCAGCTAGTGCAGCAAATTTGATATGATATTATGCCCGATAACAAAACATGTACTTTGTTCAAGAACAAAATACTTTAATAGGATTAGATTGACGGACGGGTAAAACATAATTCTTGTCTTTGTTTAATGACAACGATGAAAGGTGATACATTTCATCGTCATATAAATGTTTCACATGAAAATGAATCACCCAAGGTAATTAGGGGGTCGTCAGGTTCAGTCGTTCTGTTGTTTTGGGTTTTAAAGAAGGGACTGACTTTTTCTGACAGGTTACTAATGATTGTTTTTCTTTCTGGTACAATTATTACCCAGACAGTTTTGTTTTTAGGATCGATTACTGCACTAGGATATGCATATGTAATTCTTTTGTGTAGATTTCGTTATTCAGCTTCCTATTAGATTCATTAGATTCCAGACACCGGTCTGGGTCACTCAGTTCAGTTTACCAGGGAATGATGTTTTGATGTTTTCAATGTAAAATACATTAATTTTTTGTAAATTTACTTTTCATATCCTGCTTCAGACGTAAATATCTTAACGCATTACAAATTTCTGTCTGGTAAAGTCTTTGTTGTCGTTCTGAATTAAAGGTTTTTGAAAATACAGACCGTATTACACTTCCTAAAAGCTGTGCAGAAAGGAAACACCCATGTAGATGGATAATTGACTGTTATTTTATAGTCTACATATTATTACCTTTATGTTGCAACCAAAGGCGAAAGATTCCGAAAAATGTATGGTTGATTATTGCGTGCATTTAATATTACCCTTGCATAGACTGATACAAAATACCTAAAACATTTCGTCATTTCCGCCAAAACTTATTTACAAAGAGGGTTTTAAAATGCATTTAGAATATGGTGTCGCGATTTGTATTCTCACCGAATCATTAAACATGTAATGAAAGTTTAAGTAAAAGTAGATACTGAAAATCAAATCCCAAAAAAATCCAACGGTGGTGGGATTAAAACAAATTCTGACTTAGCAGTCAGAAACATATATAATTATTTTATTTAATTATCCATGTTTTATCCATGGATCGCTATATTTTTGTTTGATAGAGTAATATCGAAACGTTGTGGAGAATTCTAACTTGAGACATATACCTCCAATTGCCTTGGGTGAATCACATTCAAATAATGAGAAACATGCACCATATGGTCTTTATAATCAATTGAAGTGTTAAAGGGTAAAAATATCCTATGTTATTTTTTTCAATCTAAATGGGGTAAATGAAACAACGTGCAAACATACAGTTCTTGTATCAAAATTGACATATACAATTAACAGTAGACTTTTCCTCGTGTGTCTGTTAAATGTCTTTGTAAGCAATCACTTGAAGTGATGTACAAATTGGAAATCAATGCAAAAAGGTCAGGATTATGTAGCAGATCAATTCCAACATATCAGTTTCTCAGTTCTGAAAGGTTATCGTTTGATGATCCAGATCGGGCTTAAGGGGTAAATGTTAACGCAAATTGATTACTATCATCGGTTTGTTTGAAATATTTTAACATGATCTGATAGAGTACTGGTTCTTAGTTGCTTAAAACCATTTCAAATACGTGTACATGTTGTTGATTTATTTTGTATTATTGATAGGTGTGATCTGTTTCAATACAAAATGATTCCGGATATATTTGACGCCCAATTGTTACATGTTCCTTTCATTTTTAATTCCGATTTTTCAGATTGCGGTTGTAGCTAGCTAGACAGAAGACTTTAACTTTTCAGAAGCGCCTAACCTCAATCCCCGTGTGAAAAATTACGTTTTAGTTATACTGTTTTACTTTGCTTCCTTGATTATAATTTGTTCTGGAAAAATTGTGTTTGATTTCATTGTAAGTTACAAAAGTAATTTTGTTTAATGTAGTTTGATTCTGTACGTAGCAGTTTTAGATTACAAATGGGAATTGATTATTAATTCTACATCAATCATAATGTCATCTTCATCGGCAAAATATCCGATTCTTAATAGATTAATCTCAATTAACTAACATTTAGTAAAAGAAGTTTTCAATTTAATTCACGTCGTTCACAATATCAATGATAATATACACAGATAGTTTTGTAGGAAGGACATTTATATAAAAATACATGTTGTATTATGTAAAGGGCGGTAATAGTTGCCTTCAATTCTATCTGTCGCCAATTCATTTCTAAAACGAAAATTTATATAGAGAAAAGTGTTTTGCTTATTACTCGATAGGCAATTGCTACTTTGGGGTTAGAAGCTAATTGTCTTTTCATAGAACAAATTGAATAAATCGATTCAATGAAATTCATTTGTCTCGTAAAAAGAATCGCTACTGATTCAAAGGTTTTGACAGTTGTCTTCAAGTGCACTTAGTTTTAGTAAGAGTGGATTTTCCTGTTTATTACGATAGTTTTAAAATAAAGTACTTGCATACAAGCGCATCCTTTCTGTCCTCAAACAATTAATTTCGTGTAGAATTCACAAGCGCATGGATATTAATATTTATAACTAAAAGGATGTACAAAATATCTATTGTTAAATGTTCTTGTCTGAATAAAAAATTCAATATGAGCTCTTTTTGTAATTGTTTCCCGAGTGTCTATGCATGTATTTCGTTCTCCAACGATTAGTTCTTTTTAATCTTTAAGTATTTTTAATCGTTTTCAACATATGCCTCTGGTTAAACTAGTGACTACCTGTAAAAAATACATATATACAATATGAAATATGAAAACCTTAAGTATGTAACCGTTGGCACGGGCGACAGATAAAACAAAACAACACAAAAATACATCTACGCTCAGAAAAACAATTTGGATATCTGTATTCAACTATCAAAAGATTCATATGAGAATATAATGTAGAAATATAGTATATATGACTAATCAATCATATTATTAATGAAAAAAAGAGAGCAGCCTCGAGCATCAATTTGCTAGAAATGCCAAATTCATTCCAAAGGTGCTGTTTCATCAGAAAAAAGTTAAACGCTACACATACTGATCACATAAATTTACAACTTGTGGACATATACACTTTGTATAATATAATGGGTTGTTAAAAAATTAAAGTCAACATTCAAGCGTGAGTCACAAAATTATCTACATCAAACACAATGATTGAAAATAAGACATAATCGGCCTATATATAAGAAGTATAGCGCCATTAAGATTTCCGATCAAACATTTTATTCCGTGTAATTTCAAATTAACCAAACTTCTAAATAAAACCTAATTTAGTTTGTCTGTGAATTTGATCGACCAGATAATTTCCCCTTTCCTGTGATTGAATGTATGTCAAATTGATTACGTTGACTTTTGACGAGTACATATGTATTAGTCTTTCAGTTACAAGTGCCTTTTGTCTTGGATATCTCCGAAAAAATGACATAGACATCAGTTTAAAGAAATTAAAGATTTTAATCAAATTACAAATTCATTATTAAAATTAATGAATTAAGTTAAGGATAATTAAAGGAACTTCTAAAATAAAAACAAACATTTTGAAAGAATTTCTATATTG
Source organism: Anadara kagoshimensis (assembly GCA_021292105.1). NCBI lineage: Eukaryota > Metazoa > Mollusca > Bivalvia > Arcoida > Arcidae > Anadara > Anadara kagoshimensis. The sequence continues at coordinate 3,966,818 of CM037870.1, forward strand.
CAAGGATTTAAGAAGTTTTATAACAAAAATCTAGCAAAATCAAAGTATCATTTGACAAAAATTCCTAAATTGTCCACATATACACCACTGGGTGTTAAACCTGAAACAAATTCGAATTTGACAATGGCTGTGCATGAAAGGGTTCTTCGTTATCTATGTGACTTTTTCCAACCTTCTCACAAGTCTCAATATACTGCATACAAATCGATAAAAATTTGTGAAAGTAAAAAAAAAACCTCTTATGCGTAATGGACTTAGTAATGTCATCCAATTATAGTCAATACCGCCTAGTTCCTAAAACAAGCTATTTCGATACAACACCTATCAAAACAAAGGTTCGTATCCGACTTAAACAGATCCTAGTCTGAGAAAGTTTGTTAATCTGCTTACGAAAAATTTCCTCTTGGAAGGGTGATGTTCTCTATTATCCTAGAACTGTCTGCCTCAGTTTAGAATAAAGAAACTTGACTGAGACTTGTAGTATCATTATACCCCTCTCCTATCACAATTGATACTTCGCACTTGTTTCGCAATGCCTGTTCTTTGAAAAGTAATTTGATTATGGTTGGTTTATCTAAATATATAGTTCAAATTCAAAATGACTTCTAATACGCCTTCACAATCAAAGCAACATATATATTAGACAAAGTATTCGAAGTAGAATGTTCCACTTCAATCAGCGGATAATTGGATAAAATCAATTTCTGAGAATAAATCATTTACAAATATATATGGCAAATTGAAGCTTCTTACTGATTGTCTAGATTTTGAACAACAAAGAAAAAGAAAATTACAAGCATTATATGTCTGGAAAGTCCTCAATCATTCTAAATAAGTCATACGAAATATAAATTCTTACACAATCCTAACGGCTAACAAATATTAAAATGTTAGGGGACTTTTGATAGCAAAGGTCGGTAATTAAATTAGGTTAAGCTATGTAGCTGAATTGATAGAATTGTCTGCAACACATTCAATTTCCCTAAAAATAAGTCATCAGCAGATTTTGCAATGCTTTATAGCATACGTTAAGTGGTAGCAAACCCCCATTGACAATTTATGTTGGCAAAACGTTCATCAAGCATATTTTGAAAGCGCGTTTCAATAAAAAAAAAACGGTCGAAATATTTTCTCTTTTAGATTGAACAATAGTCGAGTTGACACTCCCATATACTCAATACTTGAACCTAGAAATGTTTTTTCCTATGAAGTTTTTTTGCTGTTTTGTATTCTATAGGGTACCTAGAGTAAAATAAGGTTAGTTGCCCTACAGGCAACATTGGGCAAATTGCATAATTTGCATATATCCAAGATGGCTGCCTGACGCCATATTGAAAATCTATCTTTCGTAAGAATTGTTCTACAATAGCTTGTAATATACCGTTTTGTATGTTTTCAGGGATGAGGAACTCATTTCCGTTGTTGTTTTTAACATTTGGGGCAATTTAAAAGTATATATTAACAATTTTGACCAGACAAGGGTAGAAGTAACAGGTTTTTTATTATTAGATGTAACTCAGCATATCACATTCAATGCTGCGTAACTTAACCATACATCTTGATACATTTTGATTTAAAGGGCATAAATGAGGTTCCAACAATTCCTTTTAATAAGAAATTAAAACATGATCTAAGTGATTTCAGCTTTACTAAATCTAGCGTAAAGGCTAGTTCCAATTGCTAAGGTTTCTTTTTAAGCAAGTATCCAACGAGAAGTTTTCAAAGACACATTATTACTATCATAGTTAATCCAGTCACATATATATATTACCACGAATGAAAACCAAACAATACTGGGACTTTTTATCAAACTAAATAATAAGTTTAGAAGCAGTGAATTGATTGGATTTTTACATGAATATTGATACATTACGTCATATAATGAAGTATTTTGGTTTTGGTATTCTGCAGCAAAATCCATCACTGATAATGCGCAACCTTCCACAAATTAGTTGGCTGGAGTTGAACAGTAGAACTCATCTTTTTGATTTTATGATAGTTTTGATATTTTGATCTACTATTTCCACTCCAAATGGCCGCTATAAGACACACACTATAATTGCAGACTTCCATTTTCATCCATGTGGTATAAGTGAAAAGGTAGTGCACAGTCTAGATTTGGCTTACTTTTGGTGTCTCAACTTACCCAAGTTACCATTAAGCAACATCTAGATCCGACAATGCTGTTTCACTTTTAAATTATACTGGACCAAAGAAAATAAAACCCCTGCACTGTCTACCATCAAAACTATTTGTATCATGATTAACACACCCAACAAATAATTTTATTGGATGCTGGACATATACAATGTGCTGGCAAACTTTCTTAGTGTCAGCTATAAACACATGCATGTCCTGTCAAAGATCTTGCATGTCGACACCATGGTGATTATTAGGATGTTGTCTTTGGTAACCAGTTTGGCAAACAAACTGCTATCAAATTTGAAAAATGAGCCTTTAAAGGCATGACTCTTTAGCCTGGTCCTTTTAGTGGGTAGATTGGTGCTTTTTTGATCGATTGGAATGAATATATTCTGAGTGTGATACGGACCATAACTCAATGAGTTCAATTCTCGGTGTTCCTTGAATATATATGACCAAAATTTATAGCTTACTAGTATTCAAACTCCATCTAAATGAAAACAGGTCATAAGGCAATTGCTCGCAATATTGCTTCAAATGTGTGGATTCAATTTTAATGTATGAGTAGATGGAATACAAGTACAATCCAGTCTACCTGATGAGTTTTTCAATGCCATCATTTGGTCTATAAAGGCAATACGTTTCAAAGCGAAGCTGTCAAGAACAAAGCCAGTTGTTAATCTTGGAAACATGTTTCTTTGGTTACCGTTGTTTGGACAGCAAGGGCAGTTTGAGCTTAGCTTCTGCTTGTATTTGATATCGGTTCTGTTCCTTTTTTACAGTTGAAAATGGCTGTCATTGGAAAGGCATGAAGTCAGCTATAGTCAATTCGTTTTTTGGGGTTAGTTCACACAAAACTCACAAACAATCACCATGATTCAGTTTTTCTACCGCATCCCTTGACCATATGGCGATAACCCATCAGAGTTCATTGCATCAATCCAAAAAAGGTCATATTGGTACCCAGACACGTCAAAGAAAATCTTGTTTTTGTGACAAATACCACCTCATATCTTCCAAGGACCATGACAGAGGAAACAATACAGCAATATGTATACGATTGTGGATTTAGCCATGATGAATCTGGCATAACTATGGCATCGTTTATGTCTCCCAGCTGCAAAAACAGGTCATGATAGCATTTGTGTGCTGATTGACGACACCGATGTTTTTTGTTTTCCTAGTGTATTGGGTGTATAAGCATTAAAACAATGTGATGTACAGATGGAGTGATAGGATAGAAGTTTTGAACATCAATGCAACAAACCATGTCTTGAACTGCGAGGCATGCATGCTTTAAGTGCCATGGTCTTGGTTTGAGATGTCTTGAACTGCCAGGCATGCATGCTTTAAGTGCCATGGTCTTGGTTCTAGATATCTTGAACTGCCAGGCATGCATGCTCTCAGTGTCATGGTATTGGTTCGAGATGTCTTGTACTGCCAGACATGCATGCTCTTAGTGTCATGGTCTTGGTTTGAGATGTATTGAACTGCCAGGCATGCATTTTATGTGTTAGGTTTTGGTTTGAGATGTCTTGAACTGCCAGGCATGCATTTTATGTGTTAGATCTTGGTTTGAGATGTCTTGAACTGCCAGGCATGCATTTTATGTGTCATGTTCTTGGTTCGAGATGTCTTGAACGACCAAGCGTGCATGCTCTTAGGGGCATGATCTTCGTTCGAGATATCTTGAGCTGCCAGGCATGCATATTCTTAGTGGTTGTGATACAGCATCCTAATTACAAACTCGTTTTCTCCTCATTTAGCTGATGTTCTGGTTAACAAAGATCACAAATAACTTGGTGGGATCTGAACCATTCTTTTTCTGTATCGCCAGTCAGCAGGAAAGACGTTTCCTCGGGCTCTTCATAAAGACCATCAAAGCCTTATAGTTCTGATCTGTTTCAAACATCATTTACTGCTGTCTTACATTTAGTTAATGTTGTGAAAGGATACCGCGGTCAAGATCCTCCTAAAGAGTATGAAATGATAACAGATTTCGGATTGAAATTCAAAGATCGATTCTCATTACATGTTATAGTGAAAGGATAACTGGTGCCACAAGAACTTTTTTGTCATGTTTTGTCAATGTAAGGCACAAAATGGTAAGTGCAACACACAAGGACATGCTTGCCTTAAAAACTAAATCATGTACATATTTTTAACTGTTTTGGAGAAAGAGAGTGTTTAATTTTTTACACAAAAATGAGATTACCCATGGCTATCCTAGGGTGAATAGTTATTTGACACATATGGTCAGTCATTATAGACATGATGATATTTAATGTAAAACTAATGCCAGAATTGAATTGCCCATGCCTAAATGTCCCTACAAAGATGATTTGTATATTACAGTCTATTATAATTTTTTTGTATAAAATCGATATTTCAAGATGACATCCGTCGGTCATCTTGGATTTATAGCTTATTGTGCGAGTTAAGTGTTCCGTATGTAAAAAATAACACCAGAAATGGGTTTCGCATACCTGAAAACATCTAAAAAGATATATTACAAGCTATTGGAAGATATTTTATATCGCAGTATGTACTTCAATTTCAAGTTTGGCGGCCATTTTGGATTTATGTATATTGTGCATGTTGCCCAAATTTGCCCGAAGGGCAACTAAGTTAGTTTTGTTCAAGGACCCATGAGGAAAACAAAACAGCAAAAAAACTTCATAGGAATGGACATTTCTAGGTTCGTAAAATGCCTACTCGACTACAATGCAATATAACAATACATAAACTATATGGTGTAAAAAAGTGAACTATATGATCACTAAAATGTAATTGGTCGCAAAATCCAAACTAGCATTATAATTACATTTTTTTTATATAGTGTAGTTAGTACACTATAACATACTGAATGAAATTTGTTATATAGCTAGTGGTACAAAAGTCAATATCATCGTTGATTAATTCTAGTCGTCAAATTACTAGTATCGCAGGAACACATACGTTCAGTTATTGCAGCAAATTTGAAAAACGTTAAATTATGACATTATGCCCTTTAAAAATACATGTATTTTATTAAAGATAAAAATACTTAAACAGGATTAGACTGACTGACATTAGATATAATCCACTCACAGTATCCCAATATGGTCGTAACCACTATGGTATCTCAGTTCGTAGAGTGCTTGCTTTGTATGTGGTAGGTCGTGGGTTCGAATCCAAGCCTGGTCTGTCCAAGACTTGAAAAATGAGTAGTGATAAAAAAAGCACAGGGTCCTTCGGAAGAGATCTTAAAAACCGAAGTGCCGTGTCACGACCTTGGTTTTTAAAAAGGGCCCTCCACATATTGCCCTGAGCGCACTGCAAAGGTAAAAATTTCAGACTACCAGGTTTTAGTAAAACCAAATTAAGTAAACTGTATACAAATATGAATACCAAATTCAAAATGATAGACTTTTAACCAACAGAATGGGTAAAACAAAACTGTTGTCTTTTTCAATGAAAACGATGAAAGGTGATACATTTCATTATCATATAAATGTTTCACATGAAATTCTACACCCCGGGCGATTAGGAGTTCAGATTCATCCGTCTTTTAGTTTTGGTTATTAAAGAAGGGACTGACCTATTTATGACGAGTACTTAATGGTTGGTTTTCCTTCTGGCACAACTATTACCCAGACTTTTTTTTTTTGTTTTACGTATCGATTAATGCACTAGGATATGCATATGCAATTCTTTTGTGTAGATTTCGTTATTCAGCTTCCTATTAGATTCATTAGATCCCAGACACCAGTCTTGGTCAATCAGTTCTGTTTACCAGGGAATGATGTTTTGATGTTTAAAATGTAAAATACATTAATTTTTTGTCAATTTACTTTTCATATCCTGCTTCAGACGTAAATACTTTAACGTATTACAAATTTCTGTCTGGTAAAGTCTTTGTTGTCGTTCTGAATTAAAGGTTATTGAAAATACAGACCGTATTACACTTCCTAAAAGCTGTGCAGAAAGGAAACCCCCATGTAGATGGATAATTGACTGTTATTTTATAGTCTACATATTACCTTAATGTTGCAACCAAAGGCGAAAGATTCCGAAAGATGTACGGTTGATTATTGCGTGCTTTTTAGATTACCCTTGCTTAGACTGATACAAAATACCTAACACATTTTGTCATTTCCGCCAAAACTTATTTACAAAGACGGTTTAAGAATGCATTTAGAAAATGGTGTCGCGATTTGTATTTTCATCGAATGATCAAACATGTAAAAAAAATTAAGTAAAAGTAGAAACTGAAAATCAAATCCCAAAAATTCCAACGGTGGTGGGATTAAAACAACTTCTGCATTAGCAGTCAGAAACATATATTATTATTTTATTTATCCATGTTTTATCCATTGGTCGCTATATTTCTGTTTGATTGAGTAATATCGAAACGTTGTGGAGATTTCTAACATGAAGCTTATACCCCCAACTGCCTTGGATGAATCACATTCAAATAGTGAGAAACATGCACCATATGGTTTTTATAATCAATTGAAGTGTTAAAGGGTAAAAATATCCTATGTTATTTTATTCAATCTAAATGGGGTAAATGAAACAACGTGCAAACATATAGTTCTTGTATCAAAATTGACATATACAATTAACAGTAGACTTTTCCTCATGTGTCTGTTAAATGTCTGTGTAAGCAATCACTTGAAGTGATGTACAAATTGGAAATCGATGCAAAAAAGGTCAGCATTATGTAGCAGATCAATTCCAACATATCGTCACAGTTTTCAGTTCTGAAAGGTTATCATTTGATGATCCAGTTCGGGGCTTAAGGGGTAAATGTTAACGCAAATTGTTTACTATCATAGGTTTGTTTGAAATAATTCAACATGATCTGCTAGATTACTGGATCTGAATTGCTTAAAACCATTTCAAATACGTTTACATGTTGTTAATTTTTTCATATTATTGATAGGTATGATCTGTTTCAATACAAAATGATTCCGGATATATTTGACGCCTAACTGTTACATGTTCCTTTCATTTTTAATTCCGATTTTTCAGATTGCGGGTGTAGCTAACTAACTTAACTGACATTACCTAATAGAAAATTTCAATTCAATTTGTCGTCACATCGTTAACAAATTGAATGATAATATAGAAAGATAGTTTTGTAGTAAAGCGATTTATATAAAAATACATTTTGTATTATGTAAAGTGCGGTAGTACTTGCTTTCAATTCTATTTGTTGCCAATTCATTTCTAAAACGAAAATCTATATAAACAGTAAAGATTTCTTTCTTATTACTTGATACACAATTGCTCCGTTGCGTTCAGAACCTAATTGTCTTTTCATAGAACAAACTGAATAAATCGATTCAATGAAAATCATTTGTCTCGTACATAGAATCGTTACTGATTCTCAGATTTCATCAGTTGTCATCAAGCACACTGTTAGTTTTAACAAGAATGGATTTTTCTGGTAGTTACGATAGTTTCATGTCTTTCCTCAAACAATTAGTTCGTTATAAAATCCATAAACGCACGGACATTAACATTTATTTCTTAAACGAATTAAATATCTAATGATAAATGTTTTTGTAAGAATAAAAAATTCCATATGAAATGTTTTTGGAATTGTCTAATTATGTTTTTGGCGTCTCAAAGATTAGTCCTTCCAAATTTCAAATCTTTTTAATTGTTTTCTAAATATGTCTTTGTATAAACTTGTGATGAATTATAATAAAGCCCATGTGTAACAACGTATCAAGAATTAATCTCTTGTAGAATTCACAGACGTATGGACAGTAACATTTTATACTAAAAAGAAATACAATATTTCTAAGATGAATTGGATTTTTCTCATCAATAATAGATTTTGAAGTATTTTAATAATCGTCTGAGTTTATAAATAATGTTCTGGTTCCCCTGATACTAGACATTACATTTAGGAGTTATACCCCGGATTTGTACCAGTTGATCATTAAGAAGAATCGAAAGACTATACATTATAAAGATAAATGAAACCAATTCGTATGACAAGGTAGTATCCTTTAGATATTGCAAGCCTAGGCTTATCAAGGCCCTAAAAAGTTTTATGGTCGTCATCACAGTATTGTTGATAAGTTTAATGTCTCTGTGTCCAGGATTGCCCTGGATATATTTGACGTCCCATAGTTCCATGCTCCTTTCACACAATTTTGATCACACACGTGGTGAGTGTAGCTAGCTAAACAGGAGGTGTATACCCTTCCGGAGCACCCGGTCTCACTCCCCTGGTGGAAGTTCACGTGTCTAGCCTAACTAGTAACTTGTCAGTTCCAAAATAGATGTAGATTGTAGATTCTACAAGGCATTAATCGTCTGAGGAAAAAACGAGATGCATTGGTACACAAGCACTTAAACATAAAACTATCTATCAAAGAAAAACCCCCTTGTTACAGATAACAAGCCAGTTCTTGGACCAATCGTAGTAATTCCGCATCAGAGCAATAATAATCGGTGTCTACAAAAAGGCGGGTTTTTTTTAAATTTTTTTTACAAATTTCCTTGATACAAAGTTTTCTTTGTATATAGATTTTCGTTTTACAATTGATTTGGCGACTATTTGAACTGAAATAATCTATTACTTTCGCTTACATTACATTAAAAATTATTTTTGTACATATTTTTGTCTCCGTCTAGTTAAAATTAGCGGGACGACTACTTTGAAAATGTGAATCACTAACAATTCTATCTACGAGACAATTGACCTTCATTGGACAGATTTATTAAGTTTCTTTTCTTCTATTAAAAGAGAATTAGAACAATTAAGCAATAAGAGAAGCAGACGTGTTGCATAACTTCAAATGTAGCCTTTTATGGGTAACATATAGAGCTATAAGTCTAAATATCAGTCAAAACTTGAAGAATTAGTCTATCTTGTATTTCAAGCTCACAAGAATAGATGGCAGTCGCATAATCTCCAACTTTAGGATTGTTAAGGGTTAGAACGTCATGTATATCTGTATTTGGAGTTGAATGGATTTGGTTACAGTCTTCTCTTCATATTTAACAAGGTTATATATAACATCTATATTACAAACGGAAAATTATTAAATCTACATCAATAGTACTGTCATTTTCATCGCAAAATTTACGGTTCCTTTGTGTACTTTACAGATTAATGTCACTCAATAGAAGGTTTCAATTCAATTTGACGTCAAATCATTCAAAATACGAATTTATATATGTACAGAAAAGTCTAAAATATCAGAGTTTGTGTTATTAAAACGTTTGTAACAGAAGATTCCAATTTAATTTTGCGTCAACGCACTTATAAAACGACAACGAATATAATCAGAAAGGTTTGCATCTAGAAATATTTGCATCAGGTAAAAGAATTAGTGCTCTAATATGCAATAGATGTTGATTCAAAAGCAAATTACCTTTAAATAAAATAAACTGATTAAATCGATCCCATAACATTCGATTGTTTCATGGATAAAATTGATACTGATCCACATCTTTTAAAAGTCAACATCACACCTACGGTTAACCGTATTAAGAGCTTTACTCTGGTTGTTACGATATTTAAATTTCAATTTTTATGTTTAAGTGTTTATCTACCAGCACATCACATATTTCCTCAAAAAATTAATTCCCTATAAAATCCACAAATATATGGACTGCAGCGTCTATCATTGGAAGGAATTGCAATGTATAGAATAATCAATCTTTTTCATTAAAATTCCTTTTAATCATGTTCTTAATATGACTCTGGTTAAACTTTTGATACTGAATGATTAAGTGTCTATTTACCAGCGCATCTATTTTTTCCACAAACAATAAATTGCCTAAAACGTATGGACAGCAAATATCACCGAAGAACATTACAATATATGTAAAGTTCGCTGGCTTTTTCTTAATAAACATCCCATATGAGTTCTTTTTACATTCGTCTCCCGAGGTTTTAAATATGTTTTTGGTTCCCTTGAGATTAGATTCTAAATTTTGATGTTATATCTCTGATTTGTTGTAATAAATCACCAAGATGGATCGAAAGACTATATACATATATGATGAAGATGGCAGGCTGAACCCAATTTACAAGACAAGATGGTGTCCGTTGTAAAACAGACTTTTTTTAACGTTATCTTGAAAAGGAAAAGAAAAATTTTAATAAGAAATGTTTTTGCTATTCAAAAAGGTCATTTTTAATTTGATAGTGTAAATATTTGAAATTAATAAGCAATGGTAGAGCTTAATTTTTTCTTGTTCTTTGTTCGTTCCATTTGCATTTTTTTACTATGTTTAAATTCAAATGCCAGTTTCAAAGTATTTACGCTACTTTGGGATTGAGATTTGGACATGGATATATATGTTTTTATTTGATACACGCTTGGCTGATGCAACTAGCTAACCAGGAGGTAAGTCACCTTTTCTGAGAATCCGGTCTTACCTGCCTGGTTGAAGTTTACGGTTTAAACATGACTTGGTAGTTTCAAAGTTTTTAACTTTGATTTGGACTCGGACCTGTATGTTTGTTTTTAATTTTGTTAAGAAGATTCTTTTCCTTTAATAGATGCCACAGAATCCATCCAATGAAATTAAATTGTTTTATAGGTAATATTATTACTGATTTACATTTTGAAAGTAGTCATCAACATCACTCTTTAGACTTGCTCGCTATAAATGAGGTGTTTACCCTTCCGGAGCAATCGGGCTCACATCCCTGGTCAAAGTTCACGTGTTAAATGTAATTTGTTTTAAGTTTTTACTTTGCTTTAGGGATTGTGATTTGGACATGTATTACTATATTTCTTTTTAAGGTGTATTAACTTAACTTCCAACCAAGACTGCTTTTGCTGGCTGTTACTACTTTTAACTTGAACGACAGAAATTTGTACAAAATCCAATTTTCGTGTCATGTAAGCCACGTTAATAGATTAATTCTGTTTAATTATTGCCAAATCTATATACCTTTTGCAGCAAGGAAAACGAGATTTTGAGGACAACGATTTTTACTCAATTGTTTCTTTTGGTTCAGAAGTTGGCTTTTTTATTCTCAGTAAAAGAAACGTTTTAAATGGCTTCTTAATTAAACTCTGGTGAAACTTGTGACCCTGCCTAATAAAGTACCTATATACCAACAATTACTAGTATTTCCTTATACAACCTTGAACAGCAGGAACTTTAATTGAAACACAAATTACAATGTATCTAATGATCAATGGATTTGTTCAATACAAAATGTATACGAGTTCTTTTTGCAATCATCTCCTGGGTTTCTAAATATATTTCTTGTTCCCCTGAGATTTTACAGACAAAATAGTAGCATTGGAAAAACCATGTCTTTGTAAATTAATCTGGATTTATGAGAAAAAAGAAATATTTAAAAGGAAATATGTTTTATTTTCCTAAATAAAAAAGTCGTATTTTAGATAAAACAACACTATAGTTCACAGGGCTTGAAACTTAATGTAAAATATAATGCTTTGACTGGAAATAATTTAAGACGATCTACTCTATTACTTGAAATGATTCAAGTTGTTGAAATGTACTTGGACACATCAATGAATCACAAACACACAGATCCCTGTTAAAAACACATTTACAAAAGCGAAGTAAAAAAAGTAAAGTAAAGCAATATAAATGTTGCACATCCCAGTTTTATATTACTGATGAGATTGGATTATTAATTCTACATCAGTCATAATGGCATCTTCATCGAAAAATATCCGATATGTTGGCGTACTTAACTGACATTAACCAATAGACGATTTCAATTTAATTTGTTGTCGCATTATACACAAATCGAATGTCTATATACACAGAAATCTGTAGGAAAAGAATTATATATTACATAAACGGTCGTAATAGATGATTTTAGATCAATTTTCATCAAATCATTAACAAAACGAATGTCTATATACACAGAAAGCTTTGTATAAAGAACATTTACAGAGAAATAGATTTAGTTTTATGTAAAGTCTGGCAAGTAATATTGCGCTGATACACTCTCCGTTTGATTCAGAAGCCAATTGTGATTAATAGAAAAACTGAATAATCGATGAAATAAAATTCAATCATCTCGCAGACACAATAACAAGGAGGAATTGTATTTCGAAACGGCCGTCTAGTGCTGAAAATAAATACTGGTATATGTACAGTCCAACCTGACTTAAAGGCCACCTCTATATAAGGCCCATCTGCTTATAAATTCAAGTAGAGTTGTATCCCAATTGTTCTTTAGTCATATTATTTGAACCTGTGAATAAAGACCACCTGTCCATTAGGCGACTTTTAATCGTTTCCTCTGGTGGCCTTTATAGACAGGTTTGGACTGTATTTTCAGCCACTTGGTAGGTATCTCTAGATCTGTTGATGGATTAAGCATCTGCGAGGATATCATAAACTCAGTGGGCAATACTTTTGTATTGTCAGAATTATACTATTTTTAAATTTGCTGCTAGTTAAAATCTGAAAATCATAAAAAACTAAGGTATACTCCCTCCTGCAAAGTATTTCCTAAGATAAATTTGGTTAAATATATTATGGTCCTTTGGATATTTTTTCAACCCCTTCGTTCACAATTTAGGTCCAAGCACTACTGATAAGGAATACGACCGTCTAGTGCTGTAAAATTAACACTAGTATAATATGTATACACATTTTTTAAAGTCGACATCCCCGTATGGTAAGCAGTAAGAAGAATATTTTTCCTGGTTGTAACTATGTTTGCGATAATTTCAGTTGGAATGTTTTCATAGCAGCGCATCTAAACTTTTCTCAAACATTTTTCCCTGTAGAAATCAAAAACGTAGGACAGCAGCAATTAATACTGTAGGGGATATACAATTTATCTAATGATCAATGATTTTGCTCAATAACAATTCCCTTTTTTATCGTCTCCCGAGTTTCTGGTTCCCGTGAGATTAGGTATTAAATTAAGAAGTTATACCTCGGATTTGTAGCTATAAATCATTAAGATAAATTGACGGAATACCTATGAAAATGAATATAGCTCATTTACAAAAGATGAAAACGCCTTTTCTTTGTCAGTAAAACTTTATCTGTAAGAAAGGCGATTTTAACACAGGACTTTTGTTTGCAATTCTGAAAAGTCATTTATTCCAATTTTTATGACGCTGAACCACATCTTACAGGGGAAAAGAGTTAATGTTTAGAAGAATTTCTTACCAAAATACCATAAGCGGGAGCACTCGGAGAAGCAGGTATATTTCTACAAAGTTATATAGCTTTAAATGCAGCCTTTCTTGGGTGTTATAATTGACGTATCGCCGGTCACGCCCACAATGTTCCGACAAAGGGTCGGCATGCTTGAATTGCACGCAAAAGGAATGAAAACTCGGCCTGAATTGTGGAGTTTAATTACGTCACTGGCACTAGAACGTCATTAGTTGCCGTGACGCGGTTTTGGTACCGTGATGGCGGCCAGTGTCGGAACATTGTGGGCGTGACCGGCGATACGTCAATTATGGTATACGTCCACATATGAAAAGCTTGAGAAATTAGTCGTATCTTTTATTTCATGTTCAAGGATAGACGGTATTCACAGATTCCCAATAAGGTGATATCTTCTTGTCTTTACATGTCATAGTCATCTTCAGAAAATGTGTTTCTGGTTCCCATAGGAATAGATATTAAATTAAGAAGTTATACTTCGGATTTTTCTCAATAAATCATTGATACAAACTGATGGAATAATTATGAAGATGAATATAACTAAGTTATAATAGACGATAGCGTCTTTTGGTACATCGTGTCTTTTTCATTAAATCTTAATCTAATAGAAAACAGAAACACGAATACTATTTTAGCAGGAATACTAAGTCTTACACTTTGTGATGGTGATAATTATCAAAGCCAAACACACCAATCCATGCCTACAATTCCAAGGCATTGTAAATATTTTGTAAAATGTACATTGAGTTATAAACGTGAACTTCCACCAGGGAAGTGAGGCCGTCTGCTTTGGAAAGGTAAGCATCTCATATTTTGCTAACTACGCCCGCCACGATAATATATTGTCTAAATCCAAGGAGAATTATCTTAAAGTCAAATAGATCTATAAATGAAAGGAAACTGGCGATGGGATCCAAGAACAAAGTGGTTGTGTTTTAAGTTTATTATTATTTTATTGAAGATAATCGTTTTTTTATTATTATCAGATTGCGTCAAAGCATTTTGTGGGATGGTATGTGTTTTTAAAAGGCGTCAAACGCACCGGTTTTATTTTGAAATAGAAGAAAGTGTTTAACATACAAGGGTGTACTTGGTAACAGCCAATGCAGCCAACAAGTAAATTGCAGATATTAGACAGGAAGAGACATGCACATATAAAAAACATTGTTTACAAGACTAAAGTGTTGGTCTAAACATATGACGCACAAATGTGTTAATTATATCCAAATGTGATGGAAAACATCAATTATTATGAACAAAGGAAAGTTTTATAATGCCATAATAGTTATAATTTTCAACGATTTACACAATTATCGTGAAAGGTGTCAATATATTATGTTTGTGGTTGTTGGGTATTTATATAAGTTGCATGTACTTTGCAAAAGAAAACAATAAAAACATATCCGAATCACAATCCAGAAGCAAAGTAAAAACTTTGAAACTGACAAGTCAGGTTAGACACGTGAACTTCCACCAGGGAAGTGAGACCGGGTGCTCCGGAAGGGTAAGCACCTGCTGTTTAGCTAGCTACACCCGCTACGTGTGTAATCAAAATTGTGTGAAAGGAACATTGAACTATGGGACGTCAAATATAACCAGGACAATCCTGGACACAGACATTAAACTTATCAACAATACTGTGATGAGGGCCTTGATAAGCCTAGGCTTGCAATCTCCCTGAGTCAACAATTTATTTACAAGCAGCAAGTATAATTGAGAGAATGAAAATTCATTGTTAAGTTGGTTGATTGATTGATTGCAAAACATAAATTATTAATGTCTTCAAACTTGTGATACTATTTCATCCTTTTCACAGATGTATATAAAGCCTTGAAATGTATTAAGATGTATCTGGAATATTTACTTACAATGACAGCCTTGCGCAAGTTCAAAACTCTAATTAGGGTCAAGTGTCGACATATTGTTAGTTACTTTCGGTTCTTAACCGTCTTACCCGTTTTAGGTCTTAATTTAATAAATATTGAAAGAATGATATATATTTTTATTAAGTGAGCGTATTTATGCACAACCGTTTGTAAAATATGTGAAATGCACACCGGCAAGGTCATACACCATTTACATGCTGATACCAACCACTGGACACCATCATTATGTTAGTTGTCCGCTAAAAGGAGTGGTTTTTATAATAAGTCATGTCAATTAAACTTTGTTTTTCTCATAAATTCTTCGTTTTTAGCTCCCTGGCGGAGCAACGTGTCTAACCTAACTTGCCAGTTTCAAAGTTTTTACTTTGCTTGTAAATTGACGGCTCGCCGGCCACGCCCACAATGTTCCGACAAAGGCCGCCATCACGGTACCAAAGCAGCGTCACAGCAACTAATGACGTACTAGTGTGTGACGTCATTAAACTGCGCAATTCATGCCGAGTTTTCATTCTTTTTGCGTGTAATTCAAGCATGCCAGGCCTTTGTCGGAACATTGTGGGCGTGGTCAGCGATACGTCAATTAGGCATGGACTGGTATGTTTGTTTTTGATTATGACTGTAGTGTTCTATTCAATGAAACCTCGAATCGCCGTCATAATTTGCTTTGTCTAATTCTAACATTATAAAGGGGTCTGGGGAATTGAATTAAAGAAATCTTATAAAGAAAAGATAGAGGATAAGGTTCTTGAACTACAGAATAATGAGGCGTTAAGAAATGCGGAAAAATTATCGAAGATTGTTAAATCTAGGTTTAACTGCATTTAATTTGCATTTTTCTTAACATTTTAAGTGATTTAGCCCTATAATATTGTTATTGTTGGATGTTATTGACAAAAACATCGATAAAATTTATGGTTCCGATTCTGCTGAAAACATCAATAAGCTTTCTAAATAATGAAGATATTTTGTGACAAGATATTAAGCTTCACACAGCGGGTAAATAAACTCATAGTTTTACGTTCATAATTGTCTTAATTGTTTCATTTTCAGTCTAAGTAAAACGTTTTATCTGATTTTTAGGTTGTTCTTCATATAGTAGCAGAGAATACTTGAAGTTTTTGAAAACTTCTGTATAAAATTTAAGCCTACAGAACAGACTTATTTGTAGAAAATTATATTGACAATTATAATTTGCTGAAAAGCCAAATTCCACTGAATAGGGGCTTGGCAAAATATTGAGTGAAATCTATAAAGAAAAACTGGAGGGTTTTTGAATACAGAACAATATGGCAATAAGCGATGTGGAAAATTATTGAAATGTGTTAAATCGAGGTTTAACTGCATTTAATTTGCATTTTTCTTAACATTTTAAATGATTTACCCCTATAATATTGTTATTGTTGGATGTTATTGACAAAAACATCGATAAAGTTTATGGTTTCTATTCTGCTGAAAACATCAATAAGCTTTCTAAATAATGAAGCTATTAAGCAACAATCTATTTCAGTCCTAATTAAGCTTCGCACAACAGGTCAACAAACTCATACTTTCTAGTTTTGCAAAGGTATCTGATGTGTGTCATTGTTGGCCTTGTATAAGATCAAATCAGACACGTCAAACAGAAACCATACTTTTTGTTTTTTGTGCTACGTGTGACGCGTCAAGCGAAAGAAAATCTTTTTTCTTTAGTTTTTGTGACGTTCTGAGAAATAGTGACTTTACATCATTTTGTCTTCTACTAGTATACACGTGTGATTTGAGCATGGATTGGTATGTTTATTTTTGATAGGAAATATTTGACGTCTCATAGTTCCACATTCCTTTCATTGGCGCTAGCTAGATATGTCGATTCCTCCGGAGCACCCGATATGCATTGGGTTGGTGTGTTTGTAATTGATTAACACTACATGTATACGAAAATTGACGCGAAATTGTCTCTCTCCCTATCGATGAAATAGTTAAAAATCGTTGGCATTTAAATTCGAGGGTCAATGTGTCCACGAAACCAATGAAAATTGGATTACCACAAAAATTAATGATTTTACAGTTATTGAAGTCACGGAAATTGTCTTTCTCCCTACCGTAAAATAGTTTGAAATCGTCGTTATGTAATTTCATGGCTCAGGATGTCTACAAAAAGAATGGAAACAATATAACCACGTACATAATGTCACATATATGAAAATCGTCACAGAAATTGTCATTTTCACTATCTATGGAATAGTTTGAATATTTGTCATTATCTGTGGTATGTTATCTGGTATGATGTCAGACAAAATATGACGTCCGACTAGACACTGGTATGTCACTCTGATTACATTTCATACCTATTAATCATATCAAATCAAAACCTTAACGTACCAAATACAGTACAGGCCTGTTGAAAGTTAAGCTAATGAAAAGGAGCTAAGGCTCGACTGCCGAGTGAACGAAATGTGGATAGCTAGTGGCTGAAAGGCTGCCGAGAGATAGACAGCAGCTGCCGAGAGATAGACAGCAACTGGCGAGAGATAGACAGCAGCTGCCGAGAGATAGACAGCAACTGGCGAGAGATAGACAGCAGCTGCCGAGAGATAGACAGCAACTGGCGAGAGATAGACAGCAACTGGCGAGAGATAGACAGCAGCTGCCGAGAGATAGACAGCAGCTGCCGAGAGATAGACAGCAACTGGCGAGAGATAGACAGCAGCTGCCGAGAGATAGACAGCAACTGGCGAGAGATAGACAGCAGCTGCCGAGAGATAGACAGCAACTGGCGAGAGATAGACAGCAACTGGCGAGAGATAGACAGCAGCTGCCGAGAGATAGACAGCAGCTGCCGAGAGATAGACAGCAACTGGCGAGAGATAGACAGCAACTGGCGAGAGATAGACAGCAGCTGCCGAGAGATAGACAGCAACTGCCGAGAGATAGACAGCAACTGGCGAGAGATAGACAGCAGCTGCCGAGAGATAGACAGCAGCTGCCGAGAGATAGACAGCAACTGGCGAGAGATAGACAGCAGCTGCCGAGAGATAGACAGCAGCTGCCGAGAGATAGACAGCAACTGCCGAGAGATAGACAGCAGCTGCCGAGAGATATACAGCAACTGCCGAGAGATAGACAGCAGCTGGCGAAAGATAGACAGCAACTGGCGAAGACTTGCCATGATTCAGTGTCATTTTGTTTGCTTGGTGTTAACATTTTGACTGACCTGTAGTGTAAATATTTTGATTGAAGACTTTGATAATGTTGTAGCTATGATATTATTTAATACGTGCAAACATATATCAAACTACGAAAGCTTGTTCGCGCCACTTTGCAATCTGATTTTTTTCTCAAATCGCAGGTACGATTTTAAAATTCGCAGGTACAATTTTTTAAATCGTATGTACGATTTTAAAAATTAAACCTACGATTGGAGAAAAAATCAGATAACAAAGTGGCACGAACAAGCTTTCGTATCAAACACAAACATATCAATCCATGTCCAAATTTTAATTCCAAAGGCAAAATAAAAACCGTGAAAAATGGTAAATTTAGTTAATTATGTGAACTTTTAACCGTGTACTGTGGACAGCACGGATAAGCACCTTCTGTTTAGCTACCTACGCCAAACACATGTGAACAGAACACAAGATTGGAAACGTGTATCTATAGGCCCAAAGCAACATATTTCGTAGATTACACAAATCCATGTCCAAATCATAACCCCAAAGCAAAGTAAAAACTTTGATAACAGGAGATGCTTACCCTTCCGGAGCACTCGGCCTCACTTCCCTGGTGGAAGTTCACGTGTCTAACTTAACTTGTCAGTTCCAAAGTTTTTACTTTGCTTCTGGATTGTGATTCGGTGATGAATTAGTATGTTTGTTTTTGATAATTGCAAATTAAGTTAAAACGTGAACTTTCACCAGAGAAGTGAGACCAGGTGCTTCGGAAGGGTAGGCACGTCATGTTTAGGTACCTACATCCCATCCGTCACATATGAAATAAAAATTGGGTGTGAAAGGAAAATGGAACCTTTGGACGTCAAATATATTCATGGTTATTTTGGATATAGAGACATCAAACTTATCAACAATATTGTGATGACGGCCATAAAACGTATTGAGGCCTTTATTAGCTATTTCCAACTCAATAACAAATGTTATTATTATTTATAAGATGTGTGGAAGTGCTATGTGTTAATAAAACAAGATTGTGTTTTATGTCATTTACGCTACACATCCGAAACATTTGACACTTTACCGTTGCATTTCGCTGACATACAACACTTTTTACAAAATTAATCAGGAGTTATCGTATAACATGGGCAGGTGAAATGAAATTAATCAAATGCACAACAAATACGTGTTCTGTATAATAGTAAAAGCCTCAGACAAGACAGAAATGCATATCAAATGTTTGTACGTACAGTACAGACCTGCCGAAAGTTTAACACTGAGTAAAACGCATAAGGGCAGCACCTCTCAGTCCCTCCTTAGCTGTATCTCGACAGTTTTTAGCAGGTGCTATCTATTTCTCGGGAGCTTTCCAGTCACTTGACAGCCATGTCTCGGCCACCCGATAGCAGAGCTTCGGCTCCTTTTCGTTAGCTAACTACCTCCCCAATGTGTCCCTTGTCAAGGTCAACAATCTGTCCAGCACATTTTGTTGGATTTCTACAAGGGAAACTTTTTATTCAGCAATATGAATGCAAGATCTTTTTATTAATGTCAGTGGACATCAAATTTTAAACTTCCTTCGGGAAATTAACTTGTATAATAAAAAATAATTGTTTTTTTTTATTATTTTTTGTTTAACATTTTCATAGTTTGTGTTATTGAAACTATTGTATGTTTTACTTTTTCTAGCCGCGAATAGCTGCAATATTGCTGATGCGGCTTTAAACAATAACTCACTCACTCACTGACTCACTGACTCACTGACTCACTCGCTCGTTAGCTAACTGTAAAATTTCGGACCGGTCTGTACATGTACCTTATGGTACGATTTCCACATCAGATTACTATTATGGAGACAATCCCAGACACCACATCTAATTAAATCAGATACACACAGTCATAATGTACAGGACATGTTTCTTTATTAGATGTTTGTAATCATGCCGGTGGTGTAATTAAATCTAGAAATATGTAGCAACTTCTAATAAAGTCGAACGCTTTATGAAGTCCGGACTTCATTAGTAGCGTCGATTTCATCAGGAGTTGTTACCTAGCGCTTATCAAAAAATTAATAAATGTTTCAGCGGAGGCGCCTATCTATATGTCACTGAAATCTTCAATGACATAGATTATCAACTAGAGGCCTCCAGTCTTACAAAAAAGAACTTTAAATTAACAACAATGGCAATACGATGATAATAATAATAATAATATGGATGGCTTACATTTGATAAAAGGTTCATAGGTGTTAAATACCACATTCTTTTATCATAATAAGGTGGTTAGGTAATAAGTGATATCATCTTTGTAACCAGTTATCAATCATTCCTTTTAGATTTTTCATCTTTGTAACCAGTTATCAATCATTCCTTTTAAAGATAAAAAGGTGGAGTTAGATATAGATTTTTCTTTTTCATTTTCATATGGAAAGGAAAAAATTTAACGGAGCTTGCAGACTTTTTGAAATGAGATTTAATTTTGAACAGAGACTGACAGTGTACACAAGATCACTTCATGCACGTCATAAAATGATGTCACTGTTTTGTAAGATAGGGCTACGATCCCATAAAAAATAATGAATATGGTTATATATCTTTAGTTTAATGAAACACTGATCAGCCGCCTACGTACTTTAACGATCTTTAAAAAACAGCTTTAAATCAGAAAAAAATGTTGCTCTTTAGGGAACTGAACCCATTAATATCACTAACGTCACTACGTTCTACTAATAAGCTAAAATAAAAGTATTAGTTTGTATTCCGAAATGCTAATGCTGTAAAATTAAAACTGGTATAATATGTAATTTAAACCCCTGAGCTTATATCTCTGCTGGTGGCTGGTGGCCCGAGGATATCGCAAACTCAGTAGGCAATAATTTCGTATTATTGTCAGAAATATACTAAAATTGTCTAAATTTCCTGCAAGTTAAAATTTGAAATTTCTCAAAAACTAAGGTATATATACTCCCTCATGCAAAGTTTTTCCCAAGCTTAATTTGGTAAAATATATTTTGGTCCTTTGGGTAGCTTTTCAACATCTTAAAAATAATTTTGGTTTCATAATTTTGGTCCAAGCACTACTGATGAGGAATTGTATTGCGAAACGGTCGTCTAGTGCTGTAAAATAAAAACTGGTATAATAATATACCGCTCCATGACAAAACGACCCTTATGGCACAAAATATCGATTTTGAGTTTTATCAGATCCTGAAAGTACATCTATCCGTGATTCCAAAAATGTAAATCTTGTCTTAAAATTCGAACATTTGACGTCGCTATGGTAACTTTTACACGCAGGTGTTCCTTAAGTTGTGACGTAATCGTAACGTCACTGTAAGATAAACGTAAAAAATAAATTATAGCCTCGGATAACATTTACTGTCAAACATGTATTTATTAATTTTATGTTTCCAACCATTTAATTCTCAGAGCATATTCATAATCCTGTTTTATTGAAAAGGGAAAAAATATTCCGAATGCATTGAATTAAAATAAAGTAGAATTATTTGGTGATTTTCCAACTATTGGCACAGGGAAAAACTTTTTTCTTATTTTTCCTTCTTTATTTTATTTCATTTTATTTCATTTTATTTCATTTTTGAAAAAAAATCAACAAATTTAAATTACAATTGGATTTTAGTGACCATGTGGTGCAGTGGTTAGCGTTTCTGTTCACCACCAACCTAGTGCATAACCACGAGAGAAAGACACCTGGTTGGATTAACCCTAATCTCCAATTTTTCAAAGAAACTCAAATGATGATAAATTTTATTCTGGTTTTAGTAATTCCTTGGTCGGGAATATAAAATCTTGATCATTTATTATATTTTAACAGGTTTTTCACATGTTTTGATTGACAACAGATTTCTGCAAACGAGAATGACATATTTTGTTTGGGCAGTGTAATGATTTGCTTCTTTGATTATCCCCCGCCCTCAGGGGTGAGGGGGATAAAGCAATACCGCTGTGCGCGTGTGGGTGATTGTTCATGAATAATATGGTTTCCATTTATGATGTTAGTAAGTGGTATGGGATTGCTCGACAGCCTTATAGCACATCCAAGATGGCCACCGTTACTACAAATAACAAAAAAACTATATATGGCCATTGTACTAATTTTGTTAAAAAAATTAACATGGAAAATATAACCCTGGGCATTAAAAATATATGTAACAGGTTTTCCGTTAAATTTTTAGTTTGCGTATAGCCTGAGTATTTAATTCTTTGGTGTGGTATTCTATCTATTAAATGTCACAACCACCCCACTTATTTTACAACCAGTGGTCAATAAAAACATATCTAACTTTTGAATTCATTGATGTTTAACATTGCGGGGGGGGGGGGGGGGGGGGGGGGGTAGTGTTCTCTAAACACATTGTTATCCTTCGCAGTATCGTGTGACCTTTTAGGTAAACTTTTCCGTCAAACAATATGCAGATATAAACAGCTTTGCTTTATCACGAGACTTGAATTTTGAAATTGATTATTTCGTATATAATAAGTGACAGGTCCAGGAACCAGAGGAAACCCCGTATCACCTGGAGAAAACCACTAAATTTTAAGCAAAAACTTTTGCACCATTGAGTCAGCACGAGTGGTTAGCAGCACCAGGATCCGTGAACTGGTGGTGTAAATAACCCAGCAATTAAAAATATATGTAACAGGTTTTCCGTTAAATTTTTAGTTTGCGTATAGCCTAAGTATTTAATTCTTTGGTGTGGTATTCTATCTATTAAATGCCACAACCACCCCACTTATTTTACAACCAGTGGTCAATAAAAACATATTTCACTTTTGAATTCATTGATATTTAACATTGCGGGGGGGGGGGGGGTAGTGTTCTCTGAACACATTGTTATCCTTCGCAGTATTGTGTGACCTTTTTAGGTAAACTTTTCCGTCAAACAATATGCAGATATAAACAGCTTTGCTTTATCACGAGACTTGAATTTTGAAATTGATTATTTCGTATATAATAAGTGACAGGCCCAGGAATCAGAGGAAACCCCGTATCACCTGGAGAAAACCACTAAATTTTAAGCAAAAACTTTTGCACCATTGAGTCAGCACGAGTGGTTAGCAGCACCAGGATCCGTGAACTGGTGGTGTAAATAACCCAGCAATAATAGGAACTTTATAGCTGACAGGGTGAATCCCCAGGGTCTGATGGATAATGGTCCCATATTTCGGAAATAAGTATCACCTAATATGATTCATTACTTTTCTTTTTGCAAGTCTTCAAGTGGCCGTAAAAATGTGTGTAGCCTATTGGTGAAGATCACAACTAAAGCACCTCTCTCACACATGAAATTTTGAAGTTAGGGAGTTGAGTTGAGAAATGGTGTTTTACGTCCCAGTCAAGAATATTTCACTTATATCGAGACGTTGCCAGCTATAGGCGAAGGTGCAGGAATTTTGCCTGTGCATTGCGCTGATGGCATTATACAGCAGAATTCTTTATCGTGCCAAGCCTACCGTGACACGAGGCCTCGTTTATTTTAAGTTCCCATCCGAAAGAACCGTGACTTTCATTTCGTAATGCCGAGTGCTTGGCGAAAGAACAATCACTACCCACTTTTATGTCTTGGGTCAGACCCGGCCGGGGTTTGAACCCACGACCTCCCACTTACAGAGCGAGCACTCTACCAACTGAGCTACCGCAGTGGTTTTGAAGTTAAGCCTGTCTCACACAGAACACACGGCTTATACGGTTGGCCACCCGTGTTAACCGTACATACAACCGAACCAACCGTGGCCTTATCCGACTTACACTCGGGGCATTCGAGTGTATCCGTGAGAGCCGTGTATGATTTTTAAAACTTTTAAAAAACTGACACGGGTGCCATGTCCGTGTATGATCGTATTAGCAATCGTACAAGACCGTGTGAGACCGTACGAGACCGTATATACAACCGCACATGAAGTCCACTCCACGAGTGAGCTCAACCGTGTCAATATCGTATATAAATCGTATGGAATCGTGTGAAACCGTTCCCAAGTCCTACATCCAACACCCGGATTAACACTCGAATGTCACACGATCACCGTACGATTCACACTAGTGTACACACGGTTTTATACGACCAATACGGTTTCATACGATCGCCATACGACCAATACGGTTCAAGTACGAATTATACATGGTCAAGTACGACCAGACACGGTCTCTCTGTTTAGTTCATGTAACAGAGTATCATATTGACCAAACATGACCCTTCTGTTGAGCCATTCTCTTGTCCAAACTTGCCTCCTTCTTCTTCTCCTTCTGTTGGCTTGTTCTTGTCTCCCCTCGCGCCTTCTGGCCAAAATAATCTCAATGTCTATCAGTCTTATCATGATTTCTAATTCCCTTATTCTGTCATCTGCCATTTTTATAACTTCTCTGTTGAAAATTCGAAAATTTATGAAGCCAAGCCATCAAAACGAGTCAATTTATATCAAAACATACACGAATGTGTGATAATTCGAGCATAACTCGAACAAAAGTCGGTGGGACCGTATGTAAACCCTGTAAATGTCCAGTTAATCGAGTAAAAGTCGTGTTTAATCGTACTAGGCCGTAACAGACCGTACTTGGAAACGTACAACAATCGTATGAAAATCGTTTGCAAATCGTGTTCAAACCGTGACAAACCTTGCTTGACCGAGTAAATCCGTGCTTTGTTCGTACATACTCGTGCTGCATTCGAGTCTAAATCGTACCAACTCATCCCCAGGCACGGCTGGAGCTCAATACTCGTACCAGTCAACCCGTGTATAACCGAGTATACCGTATTGGAACCGTGTGCCCAACCGTGTTCTGTGTGAAACAGGCTTAAGGGAGCTACACCAGATATGCTTCTAAAGACCTATTACAACATATGACACAGTATACCCAATATCAAGGTTTTAATTATGATGCAATATAGCGACACGCCCGATGCAGTACCTCTGTGGGTGTATTATGAACAGAATTTGCAAGGGGTCCCTGAAAAATCCTTTAATCATGACTGACCTATCAATTTTGAAGCCCATGGAGAAATAATTATGTAGATGCTGCTATTTTAAACGAAATTTCACGAGAGAGGAGAGATTGTTGTAACCTCACATAAAAATTAACAAAATAAATGTCTAACGATTACATGTAATCTAAAAACAAGTTCATGTATGCATGAGATGTGCAAGTGTGTGGTGTGTTTTGTTCTAGTGTGAACTCACGCGTGACCACTTTATGGTGCAACCTCAATAATGATGCCCACGAAAGGCTGCACGACGTGATTACCACAATTTTTCTACAATATACCTGCTTCTTCTTTTTATGGTGTGTTTGTTTCACAATAAATACGCTATGGAAGAGCTTGTTCCCACTACGGGGACCTTATACAACGAAACGTAAATTCCGGAGCACCCGACCTCACTTCCCTTGTGGAATATCACGTGTCTAACCTAACTTGTCATTTTCAAGGTTTTTACTTTGCTTCTGGATTGTGATTCAAGATGGATTAATATGTTTTGGGTTTCATAATACCATTTAATAAATCATGTTATTGTAGCTACAGTACAATCTTGTTGAAAATTTAACACTGATTCGAAGCCAGGCTGCTGAGTGTCTAAACATGTAAGATCTATTTTAATCAAGTACAGTAAGGCAAGGGAAATAACGTTTTAAATAATCTAGACCGCGAGACATACAATAATCGTTTTTAATAATTGCATTTAATCGATGCCTGCAATCTAGCCAACAAACATATTGGGAAATTAATCAAGACCTGCCTTCTAGTTCAAAAGAGCAAAATGTATCAAAGTCTGGATGCGTGGGTGGATAAACAACATTTAACCATTTAAGATCCGGTATTTTTTAAAGAATTTAAGATCCGGTATTTATGTTTTTTTTTTTTCTTTATTAAGACCTTCTTTTACGATAAGGAGAGCAAAACAGCAATTGGGGTTTTCTGTTATTACAAATCTGTTCCGTTTTTAAATAAGTAACAATAATGTTTTGTTAAAAAGAAATCAGAAGTGAATAAAATCTCATGAAACTAAAAAACATTGCTTTAAATAATGATGTGTTTATACAAAGTTTTATTCTTGTTTTAACATAGTGCAGCCATGGGTTAATCTAATCAAGATTTGAAATGCTGTGTCCAGGGTTTTGCCAGATAAAGCATAAAACAGTTGAAATAAATTGGTCTGGGCTTATTCTTCCATTCTTCTACAGGGTATAAACCTCGTCTTTTATAGTTCATTTTTTAAAAAAAGTGTCACTACAAAAAACAGGCTTTATTGTTAGTTCAACACACCACGTTTGACAAATTTTCAGATAAAAGAAAACTCCTATGTTTTAGTGGATTTTGAAAAATTATTTTTTTCCTGTCGTCTTCAAAAACTAATATAACAATTACATTTTTTTATATAAACCCCATCGCCTTATTTTTAGTTTATTTTGGAGAAGTGACACAATAAGAAAAAAACCACATCTATTATTGTTGTCCAAGATGAAACGTTTGACAAATTGTCAGATAACGGAAAATGTCCAAGTTTTTATTTCATTTTGAAAAAAAAGAAAAATCAATTTTTCCCTCCGTTTTATTTTCAAAATAAATTTAAATTTTAAATTTACAAATGTGTCAGATAAGGAAGATCTTATTTCAAATTTGAAAAATAGATTGTTTTCTCCTGCCGTTTTATTTTCAAAAACAAATATTACAATTGAAAAGTTTCTGTAAGTGTAATTTAAATTTTAAATTTACAAATGTGTCAGATAAGGAATATCTTATTGATTTTTTCTTGCCGTTTTATTTTCAAACACTAATAGTTCAATTGTAAAATTTATATAAGTTTAATTTAAATTTTAAATTTACAAATGGGAAATAAATTCCTTTACAAATCTAAAGTATGTTATCGATCAGACTGACACTAGTGACGTAGCTTGGTGTAATCTTAGTGATAAGTACTCAGTTATACACAATACATCACTAGTACTAACTACAGTACAGACCTGTCGAAAGTTTAACACCGTGCTGACGATAATAAGTCGAACCTAGGTTGTCGTGTGGTCGAAATTTGAAAAGCACGCTGCTGAAAAGCTGTAGAATAATAAATAGCAACCGAGGAAAAAGCAGACGAAACAGGAACCGAGATCAGCTGTCGATTAGGCACTACATGTATTATAGTTCGTTAGTGTTGTAGCGTTTATTCCTCTAAAGTAAAGCGTGTTAACACAAAATCTCAAGAGGAATCCAGCACGGCCCGTGAGTAAGTCTATCCTTTCGACAGGTCTGTGCTGTAAGTATAATTTAAAATGATATCGAAGAAGTCTTGTCTCTTATGTGATTTTTTTTCGATATTTTCTGAAATGTCTATATAACACGACTGTTAGCTCACTGTACTTTTTATGTTATAAATTCAGATGTTCATGAACCATTGGTTCTAAAATACATGGCATGGTTAAAACGGTCATATGCCAATTTTGATTTTTTAAAATATATTCAACCATTGTTATTTGTTGTTTTTTAATGCGTGAAAAATATCCAATTCTTTGTTTTTCGTATTACAAAAAGAAAAATTAATCTCATTTCTAATAATTCAATTTTAACAATGTAAACAACAACACGACCATAGTAATCAATATGTTGGTGTAGAAATCAAAGGTCTGTGCTGTGCGTCATCCATAACAACATGACGTCACTGAGAGCCAATCCTTTCATACAAAAATAACAAGAAAAGTCCGACCATCATTTGCTTCAAAGAAAAAATGAATAATTGTTCAATACTGAGCGCCTATTCACTAAAAATGTAAAACTAACCATAGAACTCGTGTACTAAGCTCGTGTCATATTTCCTTTCGCGCTAATTGTAAACCATGCATTCGTCACTAAAAATCGATGCAGTGTAAATACGTGATAATGAGAGATAAATTACCCTTTATTGTGATAATAGATTTATCATGTAACTTAACACAGGAAATGATTTGTTTGGGCCTAACAACCAACACACAATTAAGACTTATTTCACTGTCTGCCTGTTAATTACAGAATAACTCTCCACTAAGCTAATTACCGTAATGTCAAAATGAAATATTGACCTCTAGTCAAAAAAGCAAACTCAAACATGACAGAATACCATCCGTGTCAACTTTCGACAAAGTCCGAAAAAAATGCATTTTTCAGTTTTCACATACCCAGTAACTCCAGTAATGTCAAAATTGAAAAAAACATTGAAAAAACCCCAATAACAACAACCAAGTCCAAACTTGACAGAATACCATTTGTGTCAACTTTCAGTAAAGTCGAAAAATGCAGTTTTCACGTCTCCGGTAATTCCGGTAATGTCAATATAAAATATAGCCTTAAGTCAAAACATGGAAGACGGTTGTTAGCTGAATCAAATCATTTGAGTTAAACCAACATGACAACTTTCAGAATGTCGACAATTAAAATAGGCTGTTTTCGTGTCTAATGTAAAAAACATATCGGTCTCAAGTCAAGACATGGTTACGACTGTTAGCTTAACCAATACCGGATTCCATTTGAGATGGAACCAACATGACAACTTTAAGCAATGTCGAAAAATTAAAACGAAATGACAGTTTGTAGCATTAGTAATGCCAAAACAACATGACAGTTTCAATTACAGAGTGGCAAAATTAACTCTTTAAATGTTTGTACATGTGTCTTCCATATATGGCAACTGACAACATGAAAGCCGACTTGGAACGTGACAAAAATAGTAAACTCTCTTTCTTTGTATCCCATACACAGAACTATTCATACTGATTTAGTCCATAATACAGTATTTATCAATCAAAAACATACATAGCAATCCATATACAATTCATAACCCCAACGCAAAACTAGCAATTTAATTAAGTTCCGCGAAGGAAGTGAGGCTGGTGGGTGCTCTGTAAGGGTAAGCATCTCGTGTGTAGCTAGCTACATTTATTGCCATAGGCAGGAGAAGCAAGTACTAGTATATTGATACATAGTAAGGAAAAATGATAATAGAAACATTGAAGTCATCACTTATCTCATACAGCTTCAAATGTAGCCTTTCGTGGGTGTCATGATTGAGGTATAAGTCCAAATATGAAGCAGAACTTGAAGAATCAGTGGTACATTTTTGTAAGCTCACAAGGACAGGTGACATTCACATAGTCTGCAAATTTAGAATTATTCAGAGATAGAGCTCCATCTACCGGTGTATATCTGTATGTGGAGTTGAATGATTTGGCGACAGTCTTCTCTCCAGATTTAAAAGGAGGTTCTGCATACATTTCGCTTCATACGAATAGAGAAACAAATCAGCAAGCAATGGTGCACAGTTTGTACCCATTGGTATACCGATTGTTTGCAGGAAAAGACTAATAAAGAAACAAATCAACAAACATTAGTTTGTACCAATTGGTGTGACCAAAAAGACAACATATGTTGTCTATCAAAAACTCAAATAAGTTTTTGTTGATGGTACCTTCGGTATATATTTTGGTGCTAAAATGATAAAATCCATATGATGCTTGACAAAATAACCAGAATCACTGTTTGGCACTAGATATTTGTATCATAGCTTACCGTTTTTGTAAAAGATTGGCAAGTGTGTGTTCTTTAAATTTAGAATGAAAGATAGTATGGAAGGTGATGTAAATTGTAGGAAATTCAGAGATAAAGTATATGAAGAAGTTCAAGTGATATAGATTCTTTGGAATTTTTAGAATGCACATTTGGTTAATGCCAGAATCCATCCCTGTGTCGTTTGATGTTTCCCCGTATGGCAAATTAGCTCTGAAATCATTTTAGCCTTAAAACAAGTTCTACGCTTCCTATACAACCTTTCTTGGAAATTGCATTCAATTTGAATCACTTTTAATTTTGCCGCCTGTTTCTATTTCCATGACAACGGCCGCCATTTTGGGATATGTTGAGCCTTAAAATTTCTCCGAGAAATGAGTAGGACAAGTCCATGGCAAGAAAAAGAAGAGAAAGAAGAAGAAGAAGAAGAAGAACAACAACAAAAAGTACAAGAAAATGTACAAAAGCAATAAGTCCACAAACTTCGTTTGGGCGCTTTAAAAATTATAATAATTATATCGATACGAATATATCAAATAGCTGTACGTTATTGGTATTTATCCCCGGATGAATTTCAATTTATTTATTATAACATAAAAACATTGATTCTGTCGTTTTAATTTTTGCTCTTTGAAGCCACACATTATTGCATTTATCGCTGTTTTGAAGTGCGGTGCTAAATGAGGCGTTTATAACGTAACAATAAAGTTGATGGCGTTTCATTGAAAATTATGTTTTATAATAAAGAACGAAATACACTACAGACCTGTCTAAAATTTTACACCCACTCACGAATTTTTGCCAAATTGGCAGGTTATCTCGACCAATCGTTAACTGTATATCCCATCAGCTCTTCGGAAGCTGATATCTACATGTATCTCTTGATGTTTGTTTGTCGGTTACTAGGTATCCATTTGTAGCCCTCTCAAGCGACAGCCAAGCTTAAACTCCTCTTCGTTAGCTCAGAGTTAAACTTTCGCCAGGTCTTTACTGTATTTTTTATAGTTTACGGATGCATTATCTTGAGTGATAAAAGTTCCAAGTCTAAGTTTAAGTAGTATACATTATGCTTAATTAAACTTGAGCATAAAAATAACTATAATTTAATGCCAGTATTTCTTTTGATCTGTCTATTTGGCTAGCCTTATATCTGGTTATATAATGTTATATCGATATTGTAAGTAATCTACTAAAATATACTCATTATTACTTAACCCTAGTTTTCCCCACATATTCTTGATTGCCAAATTCATTCATTTGTTGAAAGGCCACCGATGTTTTCATATTCACGGGTGAAGCTAATTAAACAGGAAGTGTTTAACATTTCGGAACACCTTGCCTCACTTCCCTGGTGGAAATTCACTGGATTGGTATATGTGGTATATTGGTATATGTGTTTTGGATTTATTGTTACCAAAACCAACGTTTTTTTAGATTGTACCACATTTTATAAAAAGTTTACTGTTTTAGTGGCATCATTTTGTTAGGAAGTGGCTTAATGTAAACTGCCATTCTCTGCTCAAAATTGGGTTCCTTCAACAGAGACCCTTAAAACCCGATGCCGTGTAAGATCCTTCTCTGCACATTGTCTTCGTCGTATTGCAAAGTTAAATTTTGTCACTTCACCTATAGCTGGTGACGTCTCGATAGAACTGAAATACTCTTGACATGGACGTAAAACTGTTAATACGAAAATTTTCAATTTCACTTCAAACTGAAAAACCCATGTCCAACAACTGCACCTTTTAATCCTCAAAAAGAATAATTGAAGATAGTTAGTAATGTGGATGACATCACAAAAAAACCCAGACCAAATTATAAAGAAAAGAAATGGTATTTGAACCTGGTCACATGCTCAAGGCTGACAGGTGTCCATCCAATTATTAATTTTATTTAAAATGTGGCAACAATCTCTGAAAAATGGGGTTTTAATGCTAATGAATAGATTCTTGTGCTTTGTTTATATAAAAGTTGATAGTGGTATTTGCCACTTGGTCACATGCATGGTGGTATTGGACACCTGGCCACATGCTCAAGAATACCATTGTAAACTTTTGTAAATTTAGCAATAATCTCTGAAAAACGGGGTTTTAGTAATGTCATATACCATTTTTTGAATTTAATCATAAAATACATTAAAAAAATGGTATATGACATATACCATTTTTTGAATGTATTTTATGATTAAATTTAAAAAAAAGGTATATGACAGTAATAATGAATACGGTTTAGTGCTAGCTTTTAAATGAAAGTTAAATAATTTGAAATCCATTGACGTAGTAGCGATATTTAACACACTTGTCTTGTTTTCAATGGCACAGTAAGGCTTTTATTACTCACATATTATCTATTTTAATATTTACACCGCTGTGGATTATGAATGAATTTAACAAATTTATATATTTTATTACTTTCAAAACATTATTTGGGGGATGAATAGAGGTTTCATTCTTCAATACTTAAGCAGTCAAATCGTTTATACGAACATTGAATTACTCATTTAAAGTTTTAATACTTGTATTCAGTTGTAACTATATTAGCCGACCGTGTCAACGTTTTCATAACATTCCCGTGTTAGTTATTGTAACGTAAAATCACAAAATGCCGTAACGAATTCATTCATAATCAGATCTCCCAGGGTTTAGAACATATTGAACCAAAAGACCAAAGAATTCAATGTTGCCTTGCGAATATTTGGTCGGCTTTGTCCGATTAAGTGTTGATTTTCCAAACAAATTTAAATTTCTTCACTATGTCATTCATTTCATTTGCAAGTTGCCCTACTTCAAAATTAAATGTATTATATCTATAAAAATTGGGATGATGTAGGGGTGCGTTGATCCATGGTCGAGTGGTCTACAGAACACGCTTAAGTGCGCCTCTCATCGTTGGGTTCGAACTCTATTTGGACATATCCTAGTGTGAAAAAGTTTGTCAATTGTCATGCCGAGATTTGGTGGTTTTCTCCGGGCCCTCTGGTTTCCTCTACCATCCCAGAACCGGATTGATAGAATCTTGACTGGGTGATGAATAGAGGTTTCATTGTTTAATACAACATCAGTCAAATCATTTATACATTGAATTACTTATTTCTAAATAAATACTTTTTTTCACTATGTCACAAAAATATTTGCCCCACTACAAAATTGAAGATATTGTATCTATAAAATTGTTGCGGGTAGTATTGAAGTGGGTATGCGGTTGGACTTGGGAACTCGGTGTCCAAAAAACAGACAGCCTCGATAAAATAAGCTAAAAATCTAGACAGTGACGTAAAACACCGGTACTCCACTCCACCATCCCAGAACTGAACATCTTGGTTTGAGGAGACGGGTTATACTTTATATACACATAACATAACCTATGATATTGAGTAGTTTGGAGTAATGGTGTTTTGCGTCCCAGTCAAAATTGGTTCACTTTTCTAGAGTTTACTACCCCTATTTGTCTTGTTTATAAGCCCGTTAAATTAAGATAGAAGCTGGCTCAATGTACAGTCAACCATGTCTATAAAGGCCATCTGTCTATAAAGGCCACCCAATGGAACCAGTAAAAGTGGCCTTTATGAACAGGTGGCCTTTATATATAAGTTCAGATAATATGAATAAAGAACAATTGGGATACAGTTTTACTGGCCTTTAAAAGCAGGTAGTCCTTATATACAGGTGACCTTTAAGGCAGGTTGGACTGCACTTGACAATAGCCCGAGTCAATAGCGCATACAAATAAGAAATGCAAAAAATACGATAAACACATTGGAAACATATACAAACAACATGTATAACACATACACAATATTTCCAATTAGACACGCATACATGGACACGCATATGCAGTATTTTTACCTAGACCGGAGAGACATACCTACACGTACACACATTATTTGTACCTTGATTGAAAAACGAACGCGCATACACAGCATTTTTAATTGGACGTGCAAAAACAACATTTATACCTGATCATGAACACACAGCATTTTTAACTGAACACAGCATTTGTACTTTAACATGCACACAATGGCAGCACACACGCCGTGGGAGCATTTGTAACTTAACACACACGCCGTAAGAGCATTTGTAACTTAACACACACGTCGTGAGAGTATTTGTAACTTAACACACACGCCGTGAGAGCATTTGTAACTTGCCACGCACGCCGTGAGAGCATTTGTAACTTGCCACGCACGCCGTAAGAGCATTTGTAACTTGCCACGCACACCGTGAGAGCATTTGTAACTTGTCATGCACGCCGTGAGAGCATTTGTAACTTGCCACACACGCCGTAAGAGCATTTGTAACTTGCCACGCACGCCGTGAGAGCATTTGTAACTTGCCACGCACGCCGTGAGAGCATTTGTAACTTGCCACGCACGCCGTGAGAGCATTTGTAACTTGCCACGCACGCCGTGAGAGCATTTGTAACTTGCCACGCACGCCGTGAGAGCATTTGTAACTTGCCACGCACGCCGTGAGAGCATTTGTAACTTGCCACGCACGACGTGAGAGCATTTGTAACTTGCCACGCACGCCGTGAGAGCATTTGTAACTTGCCACGCACGCCGTGAGAGCAGTTGTAAAGGACATAACATTTTTATCTTATACGCATATACAGTATTTGTACCACTGCGGTAGCTCAGTGGGTACTCGGAGTGCCCGCTCCGGAAGTGGGAGGTCATATGTTGTAACCCTGACGTGCCTGACACAAGACTTGAAATTGGGTTGTGACCGTTCTTTCGCCAAGCACTTGGCATTACGAATTGAAAGTCATGGAACTTAATATAAACGAGGTCTCGTGTCACGGTAGACTTGGCACGATAAAGAACTCTTGTGTAATGTCATCAGCGCAACGCGCACGACCTTCGCCTATAGCTGGCGACGTCTCGATATAAGTGAAATATTCTTGACTGGGGCGTTAAACACCATTATCCAGCTCAGTATTTGTGTCATATACCTTTTTTTTTAATTTAATCATAAAATACATTCAAAAAATGGTATATGACATTTGTACCAAGCATTTTAACTGTACAGGCATATACACAGCATCTGTGTCTTGAAAAGCGCATACGCACAACAGTTTTATAGAATACTAACTAACCACTCGATTATAAATCAACTATAAAATTCATTCACACGGTTGTGTTCAGAAAATGATAAAATATTTAATATATAACTATTTGAAGTTTGTGTTATCTTCTATTGAATGTTTGAACAATGGGTATTAAACTTATGACTATGTCAAATTCTGGCCATTATGATGGTCATTAGAAATTCTGGCATGTCAGTTAATGGCTATTTTGTTTATTTTGTGATAAAATAGTAAAATAAACAAGCATAAGCCTTCCACTTCATTAGGACATAAACATATTGATGGCAAGATCCAGTGACGTCAATGTTAAAACAAAATTACATAAAAAATTAATCTGGTGCAATAAAATGTGTGCGACATCTTGAATTATGACGTGACACTTAACCGTTAATATTAAATCTCGTCACATCATGGCTCTATCGGTTCTTTTGATGACTTACTCAAGGTGTCTTAAATGAGATTTCAAGAACTTAATTTGAATTCAGGAAGTTTGAATAAAATAAAGATTTTAGATTATATTCTCACGGAATATTCCCAGGTATTTGATTGGTTACTCCAAGATCAATGATTACTGTTAAAAAATAATGTTTTCAACAAACATAAAATAAACACAATTTTTATTTTTAAAGTAAAAATTTTACAACTCGACTTATATTTACCTTAAATTTTATTGCTACTTGTAGAAGTATGGTACATATATATACTACAGACTTGTCGAAAGTTTAACACTAAGCTAACGAATAAATACCGAATCGCCACTTCATCTCCCCCCTCCACGTCAGCGTTATCTCAACAGGTTTCCGGTACCTGCTATTTATGTCTTTCTATCACTATCTTTGAATACGTTGGTCATTCGACAGTCGAGCTTTGACTCCTTTTCGATAGCTCAGTGTTTAACTTTCGACGGGTCTTTACCGTATGTCGAACGTATAACGAAGGAGCCGAAATTCGGCTGTCGAGAGATAGATAAAAGCTACCAAAACCTGTCGATATAAACAGTACAGACCTGTCGAAAGTTTAACATCGAGCTAATAGAAAAGAGTCGAAACTCAGCCATCGAGTGGCCGAGATATGGAGAGTTAGTGGACGAAAAACTGTGGAGATATGCTGTCGAAAATATTTCGAGATATAGCTAACCACGGACCAAAAAGAGCCACCGATTCGGCAATAATTTATTGGCCGATTGTTAAACTTTCGACAGGTTTGCAATTGTACTGTAGCTAACGAGGGGGTTGAGATGAGCTACCAACAAAGCACCAATTTGTTAACTCAGTGTTAAACTTTCGACAGACCTGTACTGTACATATGAAGTATAGTGCAGACTTGTCGAAGGGCAAGTTTACAAAGGGCTAACCTAACGAAAAGTGGTCGAATGTCGGCGGTCTAGTAGCCCAGATATGGGATAGCTAGTGGTCGAACAGCAATAGATATCAGCTACAGAAAAGCTATCGAAATATTGTAAACGAGGGAACGAGATAAGCTGTCGATTCGGCACTATTTCGTTAGCTTGCTGTTAAACTTTCGGCAGGTCTGTACTGTGGTAGATATCGACATACTTTGGCTCACTCTAACTGTGTAAACAATATTATTGCGTGTGTGTTCACACTGTGATGGCGGGAGACATTTAAATAAACAGTCATGATCCGACATTAAAATATCATTAAATTTAAATTTTTTTTAATAGTAAAAGAAATCAAATATTTAATATAGATCTACCAGAACTTAAAATTTAAGATGAACACGTAATCCAAAAAACTTCCATCTCCTGGAGATGTTTTATTATACCAAAACAAATAGCTTTCAATCTTCGATTTAATTGGAGATGTGTATCTAGTCGGTCACTATGAAATATGCCATATACTAGTACGTAAGTCATAATAAATTATTATAATTTTGAATGAGAAAGTCGTGGTATTTTAAAGATATGGGGATTTAAAAGGGTTTCTTCTGAAAGATACCTGATGTGCAATAATTCCGTTGGGGGGATTCCAAATTTTACGTGGAACTGTTACTGGAACTTAGATAGACTCTTAATCTTGATAGCAAACTATAATTGGAATGCTGTAAGTTAGGATGTTTTACTTATCGCTGAGGCGTCGAAATGAAAAAGTGCTGATTTAACTGCGATAGGATTCTAACAGATATACCTGCTACATTCAACCAACTAAATAACGTACATTTTATTCATCAACAAGGAACAAACACAAACCCCTCTTAAGTAGAAAGTTCCCCACCCTCTTTCTAACAGATCAGTATAACTGCAAGGTTATAGCCAACTAAAGAGCACTTGTTTTAAAGAAATATCCAGTTGGCAACGCATTCTCGTCAGGAATGTTGGATTTTTTACACCATGGGAATAAAAAGCAAGGTTATTTACAGATTAAAGCAAACTGTCAAACCGAAGGAGTGAAATATCTGGAATGTCTACAATTTTGGCAAAATTCATGGCAACGCATTGTTGCCAAAATGTCAGGTTTCTGGCGGCAAGACTTTGTGAATGAAAAAATTAAAGCAAACTGTCGTACCAATGGTGCGAAATATTACTTGGCTATACAGTAAAACCTACCTAAGGGAATCAGTAAAAGTGATCTGTATGGGCAGGTTACCGCTATATACAGGTTCAAATAATATGAATAAAGAACAAATGGGATACAATTCTACTAGCCTTTATAAGCAGATGGTCCTAGAGGTTGGACTGTAATTTTGGATTCAAACTTAACATCCTGACAACAGTATACACACCATAATGTATATCAGTTATTAACAGACGTTATAGGTAAAAGAATTATATTAGTTATATAGTATCCTCTCAGAAGTCAACAAATCAGATGTTTGAATAAGGAAATTTAAAATCCTAATGTATTATATATAGGTATAAAACAAACACTCATGACTAACGTTAATAAATAGGGTAAATACAGGGACTCTTAACGTCACTTTCTGAATACATTTATAACGGCTAGTAGAGTAAATCTAGGATCTGGTATACATACTAAACGTTTTGAATAAAGAGATATGTAATGCAAGGGCAAACATTTTTTGAAACTTGTCAGTTTCTATTCTAAATCGCTTACTCTAACACAATTAATATCTGAACATTAACCAAAATTTAAAAATTTAACGCCGACAACGCCGGTCGTGTTAGAATGTCATATGCCTCCCTCTGTGAAAGCAAGACTGACAATATGCTACTCAAGCCCGATAAAGGTCAGCGAATTTTGAAAGTTAACTTGTTTTAAGTAAAAAAATAGCTTATTTTAACCACAACAGAGTCAGGCGGTGTATCACTTTACCAAACCCCTTAACGTTTGAGTGGAAGATTTTAGAAAACGTTAACGTCGAAATTTTTCGCATTAACGTCATTTTTACGGGAAAATATCATCTGATGCTATCAGTCGTAAACGATATGGGGTATCACGGTACGCTAGTGATTAGAGAACCCCATTAATTATGTCATACGTTAATCATACTAGCATCTAACATTAATTAACTGACAACGTCATACATACCGTTTCTACCTTTCCGTGACATATTGTCAATACTCAGTAAAGTTGACTGACTGCATGTATATCTAAAATCGACATTTTCTGTCGATTAGCGTAGCAGAACACAGAACAATAGCAATCCTGTATTGAATCGGGTTTTGAAATCATCTTCAAAATGACACTGAGTAACTTTAATTCCCGAATATCTTAAAACGTTGACCGTTAAATCTTATTGTGGTAATAAATTTGTTAATTTTAAGTCGGTAAGGAAAACCTTTAAAAAATGATTGTGAAATCGGGAGCAGTAACCAGGTAACTATGAAAGAATTAAATATTTCAAAAGTTTTTGTTGGCCGGGTTGTGGTTTAAATATATTGCGAGAACCACTGTGTGATCACTAAACATTTACCTCAGTGATCAGCCAAAGTCGGGAGTTTCATAACTAGCGGTCCCAATGTATCATTATGTTACCTTTGTGAGTACTTTGTAAATTGCTCTTTCGTGGTATATGTTCAAGTTTTTTTTTTAAGTTTAATTCTATTTCGGTCATACTGATTATGCTTATAGATATAAAATAGAACATTATTACATTAAATCTGTTCCATTCGTATTTTTTTTTAAGTTTAATTCTATTTCAGCATTGAATTTGCTATTTTTAAAAAATTTCAATGAAACTAATTGGATACATTTTTATAAGCCAGACTTTTTTAAATCATCAATGTCTGGCGGAAACCAAATTTACTAAATACGGAAACTTGAGAATATTAATTGATTTAACCGTATTATTTTCCATCTGTTGAGAGTCTGAAACATTCGATTTGGCTGTCGATACAACATAATTCATATTATAAACAATTAGAAGAAACGTGTATTGCATACACTTATCAACAAATCATATCACGTGACTAAATATATCGAAAGGGAGATAATATGAACTCCGAATCCATTTATCAAAAATGTCATTATTAACCTTCTTAAATTTTGAAAAAATGTGTATTTTATCATTTATTTATCTTTTATTTATATTTGTATGAAAATAGTCCGGAATAATTTTGTACACTTGTAAAATGACATGACAAATAAACGTTTGGGGTATGTGTTGTTTTCAGAAGCTGAGGTTAACCCTGACGGTTCTCTAGAATCGATAAAACTTTGAGTGAAGTATGCAAGAGAACACACTACAATTTTATCGGTCGGTATTAGATGCAACACAGAAAGGCTTACATTTTAATTATCGATGGATTGCTTTAATAAATGAAGACGACCTGTAACGGGAAAAATACGACAAAATGGCGACAAAAGTCGTCTATTTTGTCATTGAGGGAAAAAATGAGCAAGCAGAATTTCGGAGTGATGACAACCCGGACGAGTTGAAAGGTGATGTACATATATATATGTTTTTTAATTGTCCGTCAGTTTTCCCCAAAATGTTTACTTTCGAAAGTTGACAGGTGTTATATGTTTCAATATGCAATTTTGTTATGCATCAAAATTGACCCGGGTTTGTTTTTGTTTATTTTAAATGCAGTCGTACGTGCAACGGCTTATCACTCGATTACCGTTTTAATGGGAACAGAAGTTTTACTTTTCCCAAAATATTTAGAGGCTCACAGCGGGGTAGATAAGGGGGTCCAATTAACATGTTTTAATTATGTCGTGAAACAGGTGTTTTAATTATTAATTAACTAACCTTCAGGGCGAACAGGTGACCTATGTTTTAATCTAGGTAGCCAAAATCGCCATAATTTGGCTACTTATTTTTGAAAAAATCTTTCAAAAAATTAACCTATTTTGAACATATCTTTAAAAACTATATTTTCTCAAGTATTGCAAATTTGATTTCTGATAATTTTAAATTTGTGAAAACCTTGAATAACTCATGATATAAAATGTATAAAAAAGTTTATACTTTAAATATACTATAAAATATTAATATTTTATTAATAATATACAAAGTATTAAATATACATTAAATATCGTCAGTTTCACATGCTAAAAAGTTACAAAGTAATAGTTTGTATATATAACTTCTATACTTTGTACATTAAAATTTACACCGGTGATCAAACTTAAATATCTGAAAACAAATTTTATGCATATAGGCCCTATATGCAGTCTTGGATATACTAAAGTATACAGAAATTATGACTGTTGTCAGTTTAACATGCTAAAAGTTACAAAGTAATAATTTGTATATACAACTTCTATATTTTGTACATTAAAATTTACACTGGTGATCAAACATAAATTTTATTCATAGGCCCTCTACGAGGTCTTGGATATATTAAACTATTAGAAATTATGACTTGTGACGTGAATGGAGAAAAAATATAGTTTATTGTGGTTTTATGGGATTCATGGAAGTAGGAAATAAAACAGTAATATATTGTATTTGAGTGACCTGACAAATTGTTGTTTTTGACAGTGGTGTAAGATTTAGTCATCATGAATTTCAATATCTATCCTCACCTATTTAGGTTTATCTCTTTTTATTCATGCTTATAACTTTAAGCTAGTTCAATATCTGTATCTCAAATTAAAAGTGAATTAAAGAAGGTTGGTTGCTGATGTAAATTTGACATTGCACCCACCATGATTAGTTTCTTTCCTTTGTAACAAAAGAATTCCAATGAAGGGGAACTATCATTGAAGTTATTAGGAAACTTGTGACTTGATGTTGTATATACAATACCCTAGTGTCAATAATGAAAAGAGTTCCATTTGTACCCTTCACTTAAATTTTAATTTTGACTAAAAACTCTTAAAATGCTGGAATCAAGCAATTTTGAACATTTTTGTGAAAAATAATTTTTCAAAAATTTTACATAGAATTTAATATATGAGGGTATAAAAGGAACTCTTACCACAATAATGCAGTCTAGTCTTAATATATAGGTATATAGTGAACTGACAATTCTATTATTATTAGTTTAACCACTTTTGGTCAGTGCTGGAAGTTGATTGATTCTGATGACTTTGCATTCGTAATATTAAAATGTGGACTACAAGTATATATATTCAGCTGGTATTATTACACAAATATTACATTTCTGATAGTGTCACCCTATCCTGTGCAACCAGAGTATACTGGATTGAAAATCATGACAGTCAGCAGTCGTTTGTAAGCAACTTGTGAGACGCTTGTAATATTAATCATATTTAACATTTCTTACTGATTTAGAAGATGAATGTGTTGGAACCGCATACACAGTTTTTCTGCACATGTGGCATTTTTTCGTAATGTCAACCGCTCACGTAATGTCACCATATGATGTCAGGTTTTCTGAAATCTGAGGGTGACTTATATTTACCCAAACGTTTAATAACCAATCAAATGTTGGGAAATTTACAAAAGGTATAATAACATAAATTGCATAGCAGTATAAATTGGTTCAACAGTAACTGTTGGACATATTGTACCTGACATTATGATATTTTCTAATATTTTCGATTTTAATTATGACACAGCAATTTTGTTTTGTCTCAAATTACTACCAAGTAAAAGTAGTTTCTCCTGGGCAAAAATGAATAAAAAATACATCGCAATTTGACCCCTAATTCCAAAACAGCAGTGAAGACAAGAGCTAATAAATAAGAATCACATTGCAAATGTTTGAAAATATAGTGATTTATACTTTTATTAGATTTTCATTTTGTAGGAAATTGTGCAAATTTTCACAATTCCAAGAGTCAAGTAAGAGATAGTTGAAAAAGTAAACAAAATCACTGTTGTAGTATAAAAAAGTATTTAGAAGTCGGTCTATATTGGGTTCCGTATTCTATATACCGTTGTTTTAAGTTTTTGTCATAATAGTATGAAAATAATTTCTACAAGTATAAACTTCTATCACCATTTTTTTTCAAAAGTTGAAACAATATCATTACAATAATGGGCAATATATATACTGGTAAAATATTCATTCACAGCTATTTTGATAGATTAAAATTTCTATTATCATAAAAATTATTTTGTTCAGAATATCACCAGGGAAATCATATAATCCATTTCATTTTCATACTGAAAGGTTTATAAAATATGAAACATTTCCGAAAGACAATAAAATATATTCTGTAATTGATGAAGTTCTTGAAAAATGAGCAATTAACTCTATAAATAATTCTGTAGATATTTCTATGAATTTTACGCCGCAGAAATCAATAGATGAAATTGAGTGCAAACATACACAGTGTAGAATACTTGTAATTGTGTTTTATGCTCCATGCACTCAAGACCTCACTCAGGACTTCAAAATTTTCTGAGATGATTTACATCTTTCTACACTAGAGCTGTAAAAAGCTTGATACTAGAGACTCAAAACGGAGCCCCTGTGTCTCGGTGCATGCTAAAGTTCTAAAAAGAGAAGGCTACCTGTGGCCACTACAGAGGACGCTTACAGACACAAACGTTTGAAACATACTGAGCAAAGTAAGAACAAGAATATTTCACTTGTATCAATAATGGGAAGGTGGAGGTAACTAGAGTGCCCAGAAAAACTCATTTTATTTAGTAGAACTTTGATAAACTTAAACAAAACGGTTTTAAAAACTGTTGATAATTAAATTTTATAACTAGCCGCATTGAATGTTCCTTATAATGTTTTCAAATGGGAAAACTGCTATTCGTAGATAACTTAAATTTATGCTTTTCCAGTTTTGGTATAATATATTCCACTGTTAGTCATACAAAGATGTATGGAAACCATGAAACTCAAAGTAACATTAAACAGTTACTATTGAATTACATGTACATGTGTGTATGTATACTGGTACATTAAGTTTGTTGTGTAATTATTTTAATTACCACATTCTAAGTTCTACCTTTTGAGTTTGGAAAAATGACACTTTTTGAGAAATCTAGGAAAATTGAAGTTCTTAAATATATTGTCAGATAGCAAACTTAACTTAATGTTTATGCATGTATGGCATGCTTGCAAGCACAGGGATCCACATTATGAAGATGATATGTTATACCACTTTCTGAATTTTTGTTGTTTGACAGGACATTTTGCTCTTTTAAGTTTTATTACTTTGTATTTTTGGGAACGATTTAATACTGTGTATTATTTTAGGAACGATTTATTACTGTGTATCATTTTTGGAACGATTTCTTACTTTGTATCATTTTGGGAACGATTTATTACTTTGTATCATTTTGGGAACGATTTATTACTTTGTATCATTTTGGAAACGATTTATTACTTTGTATCATTTTGGAAAGGATAACAATCAAATTGTGAAAATATTTCCAACAGGAAAATACAGATCTATATATGGGTACACTAGTGCTACTGGTAGCTTTGAGTAAACAAAATCACTGATTTGCACATAATTAATGTGTATCTACATTCTATT
Source organism: Anadara kagoshimensis (assembly GCA_021292105.1). Lineage (NCBI taxonomy): Eukaryota > Metazoa > Mollusca > Bivalvia > Arcoida > Arcidae > Anadara > Anadara kagoshimensis. The sequence continues at coordinate 4,010,595 of CM037870.1, forward strand.
ACTTTTTCAGATACATTTAGAGCTGCTGCAGAAGCCGGTCCAGATGATATTTTAAAATTGTATAATTCAAAAGGAAATTTATTAAACATATCTCCCAAATTACCGGAGAATACACCTGACAGTAGGTACAAACTGGAAGTAGTAGCAGCACATTGCAGCGGTAAGCATTATAAGTCCTGCTAATTATTATGTCTTTATCACTTACCTACATTACATCTTAACTTGCAAACCACTAGGAAAGCTCATTTGATAAGAGTGCTCTTGTTCTGTATTTGGGTGGTTTGGGTTCGAATAGACCTTAAAATAGGCAGTGAATGTTAAACATTCTCCAAACACTTGCGATTTAGAAATGAAAGTCAAACGAATCCTTCCAAAGAGACCTGAAAAAAATTAATGTTCATATACTTTGTCACAGTAGCTATTGCATGTTTAGGAAACCCTTTCTGCACATTGTCCTTGGCATACTGCAAAGGTAAACATCTCTTGCACTTCACTAATAGCTAGTGATGTTCCAATTTAAGTGTTATTAATTCTTGACTTGGACAAAAAAAACCACATTCAATCAATCAATTAACTTTTGAAGGGTTTCAGGTAACCTTGTTACTTATTGTTGAAGGCAGTTATTGTTTATTTAATATTTCATAGTGACAGAGGTGCCTCGGTAGCCAAGTGGTCTAAAGCCCACTTATGGATCACAATTCTTCTCAAAACCTAGGTTCAAATCCCGCTCTGGACAGATTCATGTGGAAGACAGTTTACAGTTCCCTTTTCGATGGCTTGTGGTTTTCTCTAGGCACTCCAGTTTCCTGCATCACCCTTGAACTGACTGTCTCAATATAAGTGAAACAATCTTGATTTGGGCATAACAATCCACCATTCCTCTAGCTCAAAGCGACTGAATAGATAAACATCTTCACATGAACACTGATAGATTGTAAGTTTTGTGAAATTATGAATTATATAAATGGTTCTAAAGGTCTGTCCAACCTTTAACAGTAATTCCATATTTATGATTGATAAAATTAATTTATTTTCCAGGAAGTTATAAGAATATTAATTTCATTCCGTGTGTCTTTCCATTACCCTTTGTCATCAGTTAAATGATATTTTGCTACTAGCATGTTACCTTAGATATAAAGTTAATTGATTTGTCTGATGGACAGTGGTGTATTCTATCCAGTCTTCATTCAGATAATATCAAATTCAATTCATTAACAACGTCGTTGTCGGCTACGGAATATTCTGACTGTCTGTCTTTAGCTGACCTCTGCATACTAAATACATGTAGTTGTACTAGTCAGAGATTACAGTTAAGATTGTGTTAGCATGGGTAGCTTAACTTGTTTTCCTTGCAGATTTTCCCGAAACTTTGTAGCCATTGTATATAAGTGCATGTAATTTACACTCTGTGTAATTCAGTTGGTAGAGTGCTTGCTCAATATTAGGGAGGTTAGAGTTAAAACCCTGGCCGGATCTAATACACCACCACTTATAAACCATTAGACCAGTGGTCAACATTTTACATCCATGTCTTGTTTAACTGTCCTGTTTTGGATTTACAGTATTCATGCAAGGAACATCTAAAAATCTCTCAATTTGAGAGTTTTCAGAATAAATCTTTCTCAAGACTAATGATACTGATGCACTTAGGGGGTAAGGAAACACGTTGTTGTCTTATTGACATAGTTTAATTTATAGAAAATATTTATGGTTATAGACCATTATTGTATGTAGTACAATAATTAGGTTTATACATGTATTTTTCATCTGAATACATATACATGTACAGTGTTCAATTTAGACCTGAAGTTAATGTTGGACCATAAGGCATACATGTAATCTGGCCCATGCCTTGACACATTTTATTTATACATTTTGCATCCAACATAATTAATTTTTGTAAATTGCAAAATTGTATGTTTTGTAACACAATGGGCAATATTTAGAGAGTAGGAGACTAATATTTTCTTAGCATTCAACTGATATTGAAAAGATTTGGGCCACTTACTTTATGTTGTTGGGCATGTACATGTATTTTTATTTTGGGACCATTATGACCCAAGGGCCCATTTTTAGCTTCTAGATTGAACACTGCATGTACATGTATAATTTTCTAATTTGAACACACACATTTACACTAATTAATAGTTTGGATATATGAAAAAAAGTTTGTAAAAAATCTGGTTTTTACCAGGTTGAAATTGCATTGTTTAACTTTTAGATAACACTGTAGTTTCACAGCTTGGACTGGATGTTGCTGCTATAGAGAAAAGGTCAGTACCTTATAAACAAACAGTGATGATAATGATATTTGAATATTCTAGGCACTGATTTTATTGGCCATAAAAATTAAATTTTTTAAAATAATCTTTTAGCCAATTAACCATGCCAAAATTTAGAATTGTGTTACACAAGATACATGTACAAAGAGGAAAATCCTTTTCTTGCCCACAAACAAAGTTTTCCATACCTTTCCTTGCAATTTTTCAATGTAGGATAACTCTACTTCACCCTAGGGTGGGATCATTTTTTCCAACCCACAACATTACAATCACTTGCACACGGGAAATTGATGATGTCATTATTGTTGTTTTTTGTAAGGACTTCAACTCGCTAAAGCTCATTATGAATCCTATCTGAGATATCTCTCTACATCATGCTATTACTGGTGTAGGACTCTATGCTGTGGCCTACAAGTTCCATTGACAGAGTTAGTCTAACCTACAGTAGTGTTACACAATGAGTTTTGAATGAAGGCTAAATCTTAACCAATTGGTCACTGTTGCCATGTTACAGTTTAGCTTATTGGTCTTGTATTGAATACAGGATTTCAGTATGAAGTTAATTTCTCAATGACTAAAAATAAATCAGATTCATTATACTCAAACTGAATAGAGATGTGCTCTGTGATGTACTGTTCATGTTTGGTTACATGTTAACTTAAAGGTCATAAGATTCTGTAAGAGTTCAGTAGCAGGTTAATTGTCCAATAGTTAAATGGACTAGGTAATAATGTAACAGCTGGCATTATTGATGTCTTTGATATGGTTTGTCCTGATGTTGAATTTGTCCATCACTAACTTTGTATACATATGCATATATGGAAAGACCAAAGGTTTTTCAGTGCAACATCTCTCTGCCATCACCTTGGGCAATATTTACCGTATATTTCAAGTTATATGTAATGTCGGAGCATATTCACACTTGAATTTCCATTCACGTGTGTAAGGTGGCGGTAACTCACATTTATATCCTAAATAATACTACAAATGTTTTCTATGTGTTGTTACATATGGTAAACGGTACAGTCTGTATGTGTTAGCTATTGCATATCATAAAAGATATGTGCCACATATCATAAATGGTACCTTTTCCATGTGTAACTGGTAACGGGCACTATTTCTAGTGTTAACTATTGCATATCATAAAAGATGTGTGTAACAGGTAAACTGTCACACATCATAAATGTTACATGTATTTTTTCCATGTGTATCGTAACTGGTAACTGTCACAATTTCCATGTGTACCATAACTGGTAACTGTCACAATTTCCATCTGTTAGTTGCCACATATAAATGATTCTGTGTCCATGTAAGCATTGCAGGCCCTTGGATATATTGTAAAATAATCTTATAGCCTACATAGAGCGTATCATTTGTAAGTGGTATGTAAATGATAGGAGTTTGTCTTGCCCAAGGACCTATCATAGTTTAGACTTCCACTGTTGACAGTATATGTGTTCTGTAAATGACAAGAAGAATGTGGTATTTATTGTTGAAAAATCAATGAATCTCTGTGATTATTGACAAATATCTAGATAGATTATCTTTTAAGGTTTTATATGACTCTGAAACAAGATAAATTTGGGAATTTTTGTTTTTGTTTTGTTTTATTTGAGCACTCAGATTCGGAAACATGTGATGGAGGAATGACCTTACAAAAATACTTAAACCACACTATTGAATACCATATTTTATATAATTGGGCTTCTTTACAACAGGTTCAAATAGGTTTGACATTTCTCCAATCTGACAGTAGATGGAGCAATTTGTCTTGATTCCTTCAGATAGATAATATTTTAGAACATTTTGTCTGGTTTTAGAATGAATTCATTTAGTAGAGCTTCCATTATACAATGTGTATGTCGATAAAACCCTTTTACCATTAAAATTTTTGTTGAATAATAAACAGAGATGTCAAGTTTAATTAAAGCAGTTTTTAATTCAGAACCTAAGTTTTCTTGGAGAATCCATATTGATGATACATGTGTGTATTTTCCAAGTTAATGTACACGTTTTTCCTATAAAACAGATAATTCAAATGCATTTTGTATATTTGTATTTTCAGATTAGGTCAACTTGAGATGCAAGTTTATGTCCAGAATGGAGAAATGCCAGATGTAGTTCATGATTTAAAAAATAAAGTTAATTCTTTTAAAGAAAAACTAGAGGTAGGTTGAAAAATTATTTTAAAAAGTGCATACATGTGCACACAATGTTCCATCTGGGGGGTTTTCTGTAGGGGCCATTTTTAAATACTTTCGTCTCGAACAATAAAGATAACATCAATGTTTTTTGCATTCACAATCTATGTTAAGTTTTAAAATTGGGTCATTTGGCAAGGTAAGGGATCAGTGGCCCTATAGACCCTTCTAGAATGAACAATGTATATATTCATGATGGGTACCTCATAATTCTTAGGTTTTTAATTTGGCATATTGATTACATGTTCCAAATTTTTCTGGGATTTGAATTTGGTTTCATTCCAGCTTATTATGTTAGACCATTGCATAAACACAAAAAGTAATGTGAGATATTTACTGATCAATACCCATCAGTCATACTAACACTAACAGGTGCTTGTGTTTCACTCTTGCTGTTTAAACCATTGACTACTAAGGCCCTGACTGAAGTCTCATCATCAAATCAATCCAGCTTATGTTAGACTATCAGAAAAAATACACAAAAATAATGTGATATATTTACTGTTCAATACCCCTCAGTTATGGTGACACTAACAGGAGCTTGTGTTTCACTCTTACTGTTTAGACCATTGACTACTAAGGCCTTTACTGAAATCTCATCATCAAATCAATCCAACTTATGTTAGACTATTGGAAAAAATACAAAAAAAAATAATGTGAGATATTTACTGTTCAATACCCATCAGTCATACTGACACTAACAGGTGCTTGTGTTTCACTCTTGCTGTTTAGACCATTGACCACTTAGGCCCTGACTGAAGTCTCATCATCAAATCAATCCAGCTTATGTTAGACTATCGGAAAAATACAAAAAATAATGTGAGATATCCCCTCAGTTATGGTGACACTAACAGGTGCTCGTATTTCACTGATATCATTACCAGGGGTATTTACTGTTAATCAAATACTTCAGGTATTGATAACATATTATATTTTTATATAACTAAATGAACCTAACATGTATAATGTCAGTAGCACCTTTACATGTCATGCTGTGTTGACAGAATGTGTTATATATTTAGATCACTGATGATTTTAAGATTATAGTATATTATCTAGTTGGATAGGAGATGTACTATTGTAGTAACCCTATAGCTTGGATACATAACACCCATACCTTACAGTGATTTTGTTACATTTTTTCAAAACTACCTTCTGCCTTTTAGATTGGGAAAAAATTAAAGTTCTGAAATGCAACAAACTGCATTATAACATGCTTGCAATAACTAAGGATCCTCAATACAAATACAGTAAAACCTCATTATAATGCCCCTCGATAACTTTGCCACCTCACTTATCGTCACACCATTTTGAAGTCCCAAAATCCTTTTTGTGTATGTTTTTCTTTATTCGTCTCCCCCAATTTATCGCCAAAATTTGGCTAAACAAATAGTGGCGATGAATTGAGGTTTTACTGTATGTTAAATTCTTACAATATCTAAGATTTTGTGGGCAAGTACAACTAGATTTCATTTGCTAGTATATCACTGTTGTTTTGGGAATTTTAGTGGTCAAATTGGGAAATTTTAGTTATTTTTTCCCCAGAGGAAACTGCCTTTATTCGGTAGTAATTTTAGGCAAACAAAATCACTGCCTTCGTACTTGTATTGTATGTGGGTGTCAAGTGGAGTTGTGCTGACAGAATATGTTTGATATTTAGATTACCAGTAATTTCAGATTTTACTGTGATGGGTGTGTTATTGCAATAGCTCTAGCATACACATTACTTGTATAAGTACATGTTTGTGGGTGTCAAGTCAAGTTGTGCTGACAGAATATATTTCATATTTAGATTACCAGTAATTTCAGATCATATTACATTATTTGACTGTGATAGGTGTGCTACTGCAGTAGCTCTAGCGTACACATTACATGTATAAGTACATGTTTGTGGGTGTCAAGTCAAGTTGTATTGACACAATAGGTTTCATTTTTCAGTAATTTCAGATATTACAGTCAAACCTGTCTATAAAGGCCACCCAAGGGAACCAGTAAAAGTGGCCTTTATGATCAGGTGGCCTTTATATACAGTTTCAAACAATATGAATAAAAAAACAATTGGGATACAATGATACTGGCCTTTATAAGCAGGTGGTCCTTATATAGAAGTGGCTTTTAAGGCAGGTTGGACTGTAGTATATAGTAGCTGTAGCATACACAGTACTTTCACCCGAGTTCTTGTATGAGAATACTTTTATAAGTATGTGTGTGTATGGGTGTTTCAAACACGCATTTCATTCCATGTAAAAACCAATTAACCAGTCAATCAATAACTAAAATCTAAAGGATCTTTAAAAGGATTGCAAATATTTTTAAGCTAAAAATACAGCCAAACCTGCCTTAAAGGCCACCTCTATATAATAGTCATATGCTTTTAAAGGTCAGTAAAATTTTATCCCAAATACTCTTTATTTTGGGTATTTGAACCTGTATATAAGGACCACCTGTGTATAAAGGCCACTTTTACAGGTTCCTTTAGGTGACCTTCACAGACAGGTTTGACTGTATGTTAAAAAATGCAATTACAAATGTATATGTATAGCAATTTATGGCAATCAAATTAAAAAAAAATCACACCCCTGAAATCTAATTCTGAGCAACAGCATTTAGTTATTGATGAATTCATCAAAAAATGTTTAAAGAAATCTGTAAATTATGTAATGTGTCTCGTAAAACATTTATATCAAGACTAACTCAATGAGGAAAAACAAATTAGAAAATAATAAGAGTGTAGAAGGCTGCTGTCTTAAACACATTAAAAGTTATAAAACGCTATGAAAGAAAATTGAATTACAGTGAACATTACGGTACATTCATTACAGAGGCTATAGCTGGAAATGTCCAAATAAAAATGAATATTCTTGACTGGAATGTAAAACTCCATTTAATATATTCTTGACTGGAATGTAAAACTCCATTTAATAAATTTATCAGTAATTGAAATCAGTAGCAATGAAATAAAATATCTTTAAGTTTAAAATGATTTGAAATATTTTTAAGAAAAACATTGCAATTGCATGTATTGGCAATTCATGGCAATCAGATTTTTGTCTGAATAAAGTTAACATATGAAATCTAATTCTGAGCAACAACATTTAGTTATTGATGAGTTCATCAAAAAATGTTTAAAGAAATCTGTAAATTACATAATATGTCTTGTAAATCATTAATACCAATACTAACTCAATGAGTGTAAACAAATTATAAATGGTACTGTCTTAAGACATTAAATTGCTGAGAAAGAAAACTGAAATACAGTGAACGTTATGGTACATTCAGTAGTGGCTATAGCTGGTAATGTCCCAATATAAGTGAATATTCTTGACTGGAACGTAAAACTCCATTTAATAAATTTATCAGTAATTGAAATCAGTAGCAATGAAACAAAATATCTTTTAAGTTTAAAATGATTTGAAATATTTTTAAGAAAAACATTGCAATTGCATGTATGACAATTCATGTCAAACAGATTTTTGAAAAAGTTTACATATGAAATCTACCAGTAATTCTTAGCAACAACACCTAGTTATTGATGAGTTCATCAAAAAATGTTTAAAGAAATCTGTAAATTACATAATGCGTCTCGTAAAACATTAATACCAATACTAACTCAATCTAGAAAAACAAATTACAAAATAATAAGTTTAGAAGGCCGCTGTCTTAAAAACATTAAACTGCTATGAAAGAAAATTGAAATACAGTGAAGTTACATTCAGTACAGTGGCTGTTACTATATGTTTTAAAGATAGAAAGTCAATAATCTGTCTTAGAGATGATAACACATTTATTTTATATATAAAGAGGTTTTAATGTGACATGAAGGGATCATGGTTATTTAATTGTAGGCTTGTGATAGATGAGGAAAATTGTATATAGCTTTTCCATCTTCTGTATTATTAATGAATGAACCATACCAGTAATCTATAGAAAGTGTATAACAAAAAAAATATGTAATGAAGAAATGAATAGGATTTTGAAAAATTGTTTATATATAGATGATCTATTTCAATAAGAGAGAATGCAACTTTTCAAGTGCAGAATTGTAAAATGTAATAACATAGCATATTATTGATAAATTTATAGTAAAATTTTAAAAATAAACTTTTTTTTAACAATACAATCTAAATAAAGATCATATCTATGGAATATAATGTGCCTATTTTTATCTATATATTAGCCTCAAAATATATTCAGAGAGAGAGAGAGAACGAGAACGAGAACGAGAACTATTAAGAGTATCTCTACATATGAAGTAGAATTTTTCATTGTTATGCTGCAAGTGTAAACCTATTAAAATTAACCAAAATTTCTGAGTAAACCAAAATTCTGTATAAACAATTATTTTTAAGGAAATAGTATATATCATAGGTTTGCTTTGAAATTAAAGGTGTTCAGTTCCAATGTAGAACTTGTATCTACCGGTATATGTTTTAAGTATGTGGGGGAATTTTTAGAGAGAGAGAGAATGAGAGATGCAAATTTTACTAGTACTGGTAGTTCACATCAACAAAAATAATTTAAAAAAAACCACTTGAACAATCCACCCATTTCATGTTATTGAGTTTACAACATATATTTCAGTAGATTTAGAAATAGATTGTAGTATCAGTTTGAAACATAAAAGAATAAGCAAGTAGCATTAGAATAAATAAAATATATTAGGATAAACATCAAAAGAAAACAATATATAAATAAATGTATAATTCATCTTTTTAGTTTTGTTTAGTATTTATAAATTCCTGAATTATTTACACTTTCTTGATTTCTTCCTGAATTGTTTACGTTTTCGCAATTTCTTCACAAGGTCCATCGTTAAAACATTAATCTGCTTCATGAAGCGATCAATTGATAATTCTTGTTTTTATGAAGTACAGAATATAGATTGTAATGTTTTTACTTTGATGTTCATGTGTAAGTCAGTGTTTTGTAAAAAAGCTGTAAATACTGGTAGGCTCAATTGATCGGACCATGAGTACTTAAGATGTAAATTGTAATTTTGTTTTTAAACATAATGTGGTAATAGATAAATAGTAGTTTAAAGTGAAACATCACTTCCCCTGACACCAGGAATCAAACGCAGGTCACCCATTTGTGAAGCAGGCGCTCTACTGTTTTGCTTGATAGGTGAGATGGTAGTAACATCTCTTAACCTGTACATAGTTTATATGTAGCTATATCACTATGGTGACAAACATACACCTATACAATCAAAACAACTAAGAAAATGTTTTGGTGTTTTTTTGTATCATTTACTTAAAAAGCCTATTTGTAGGGTTATTCCCCTTGGAAAATCCTCTCAGGACAAAGTTAACAAACAAGAGGCCAATGGGCCTTAACACTCACCTGAGGATATGTCCCATATCTCTTGCAGAAGTTCAGTAGTCAGTTACATCAATTACAGGGACTCTCATAAGTTTCCCCTGTTTGACCTCAAATGTCAAGATATTTGTAAATACACATACTGTGACACTGGGCCTTGTTTATTTTAAGTTTCCACCCAAAAGAACCATGTCTTTTATTTCTTAATTCTTAGTGCTTGGCAAAAGAACAGTCACTACATACTTTCCAATTCTTGACTCCGACCCAGTCAGGGTTTGAGCCCATGACCTCCCACTTACAGAGTGAGCATTCTACCAACTGAGTTACTGCAGTGGTCAAAACAGTGTTTAGAACTATTTGAATTAATTTGTTAGTATCTTTAACAAGTTAGAGATCTATAGCTGATAATTCAGTAATGATGATGTATGTGGTTGAGACATTAATGAGATATTAATGTGATTCTGTTACAAGTTATTTAAAAGTTTTATGACTTAATTTAATGTTCTCGAGACTCTCCGATGTTATCACTTATCTATCAGACATAATTATTTATAATCCCTGCATATATAAAAGTAATATCTGATTGATAATTAAATTGTGATTACAGTAAACATCCTAATAATTGGAAGAGTTAAATTAATTACCTTATTTTTTTGCCTAAAACCCATACATGGACATAACTGGCTCCTTCAGTTCATTACATCAGTCATACTCATTTATAATCCCTGCATATATAAAAGAAATATCTCATCGATAATTAAATTGTGATTACAGTAAACATCTTAATAATTCAAACTGTAAAATTAGTTACTGTATTTCTTCTTCTAAAAGCTCAACCTTGGGCATAACCCACATCCCAAGTTCTGGCCTTTAATAAATATCTGATGGATAATATTTTAAAATTATGATTACGGTAAATGTCTTAATAATTCAAACAGTGAAAATTAATTATCTCAGTTTTTGATTGGTTAACAATGTTTGTGGTTTTCCATCCTAATTTTGTCTTCTCTTGCTGGCTTGCTACTATTATGATGTAATGAAATGAGTGCTGGTTGGTTGAATGTTGTTTTACATCACAACAGCAAATTATTTTAGCTAATTCAGTGATGAGGATACTTTTTCTTTTTATTTCAAGGATTATTCTAAACACAGTTTTATGTGGTGTGTGAGTTTTTGCAAGTATTTCAGACATTTGCATCATTGATCAATCTACCAGAATTGTAGAAAATGGTGTCTTCAGTCGTGAAAAATTGCTGATATTTTATAAAACACTATAAAAAGCCATTACTAACCAACCTGAAGCAAACTACAGTAAAACACGTTTTAATTAAGCTTGGGGGACTCTATTTTGAACTCCGTTATAAAGCCCTTTCGTTATATTGTGATATATAGACTTATATAGAGGAGCGACGGGGCCCAATATTTGACTTCGTACTACCCATGTATTTGTTGTCAGCGTGTTCGTTATATTCTTGTTTTACTGTATATATATTCTCACCAAAATCTTGCAGCCCCTACAGTACGTGTCTTATAAAATCTGTGAATTTTACATTTTCTAGAGAAAGTGTTTTAATGAGCATTTCATGTCCTTAAGGCAAGTGGTTCATTTGTTTTATAATTAGTAATTGTTTCCAGGGTGTTGATCACTTAAAAATTGACTATTCTGGTTGATCACTTAAGCTAGTTGGTTTTATAACTGGTACTGCCAATTTTTTTTTTCAGTTTGTTGATCACTTGACTATGCTGGTTGGTTTTCTAATTAGTACTAATGATTTTATTTTCCAGGGTGTTGATCACTTAAGCTGGTTAGGATTATAATTAGTACTGATGATTTATATTTTTTAGGGTGTTGATCACTTAAGCTGGTTGGGATTATTCAAAGATATATCAAGTGGAACATCATTAAAACCATTTTGGGATAAAACTAAATCAATACGTAAAACAGAAGAACATAATAAACGTGTTTTCGATAAATTTAGAAAAATGAGGTAAGTTTTAATATCTTCTTCACCTTGCTTAGCCCCTGCCAAGAGGTTGCAGAAGATATATAGTAATACAATTCTGTCTTCTTCTTCCTATACTCTGCAAGCCTCTTCTGAAGTATTCTTACAGACTACTTACTGTTTATCTGTCTAACAATGTGTCTGTGTGCCACACTTTTTGTTTGCACCAGTTCTCCAAAAGGCAATACTGTCCATCAAATGTTGAAGAATCTTTACAGGAATGATTATTTGATGATGTAGTTGTGGGCCAGTGAATTTTCTAGGAGTTATGGCCCCTTTGAATTTTTTCAATGATTACAAACACTTCTCAGCAGGGGATCCTGCTTTCACTGAAAGGTCTGAAAGTGATCCTGCTTTCACTGAAAGGAATCCTGCTTTCACTGAAAGCTCTTGTTTTCAGATGAATCAAGTGGCTTTGATCATGTGACCTAAGCCTTTCAGCAAATTTCCATGCAGTCATTTTGTAAACAGAGTATGGTAGGACATGTACGTTCTCTGCTTGATAATGTGAAGGAGTCATACAAAATGATGCGGTTTTCCATATTTTTTTACCATCATGCTGAAAAATACCAATTTGATAATAAATATGACAATTACAAGTTCTACAATTTTGTTCCAGTCCGATGATGGCTAACTGTTGTTATTACATTTTAATTGCAGACATTATTGGCCAACGATTAAACTGAATGTTTTGCCTAATTTATGAATTAAGTTTAAAAATTAAAATGAAACTACATTGTAAGATTGATCCTGCATGTAAACTGTTACTGTACCAGTATGCTGTGTCTTATTTTTGATGCTGTGTCTTATAATGATATTGAGTCAACAATCAATGACAAAAATAATACAATGTTGATGATTGTTGGAGTTTAACAGCAACATTCATGTGACCATTTGGCAAAGAATAATTTCAAATTAAAATGGAACTTCCACATATCCTAATTTACACTATCATGGGAGTACAAGAGCACTTTGAAAGTTTCTAACAAACATACGTATTTATACATAATGTCTTTGGTTTTCATTATAAGATTGTAAATCTACTGTCAGCATGTCAAAATCTTGTTGATATCAATGACAGTTTTAAAAATAACTTTGGTGTTTTTTCTGTAATTATTATAAAGATATTAGACATTCTTAATTTAATTATTAAATGTTTGGCAACCCAAAAAATCTGATATAACAAATTATAAATGACCCATCAGTCATGTACAACATTTATTTGAGAGAAAATATCTTTATGATATATCTGTGCCTCCATCGCTGACTGGTCTAAAACATGCATTTGTGATTCACATCGTCTCTCACTGCCTAGAATCAAATCCCATGCAGGACAGTCACCTAGTGTGAGAAAGTTTGTCAGTTTGCTTGTTGTTTTCTCTGGCACTCTGCTTTTCTCTATCCTCTTGGAACTGACCATTTAAATATACCAGTGAGTGATAGAATCTTGACTGGGACGTAAAACTCCATTACTCCACTTTCCTCTCTATATAGATCCAATAAGTCTTAATAAGTGTTCTGTTATTCATATTGTACATATAATTAATAAATGTAGGTTATAGTTCAAATACTATATTGTCATATATAGCACAAGTCAATTATCCATTATTTGAAATGTCGTTAAAATAGTAAGACATATACATTTTGTAAAAACATTATATATATACCCAGGGTTACAATGCGGAAAGTTATTAAGAAATTCTATAGATTATTGGAATCAATTTTCCGAATTCAAAATATTGAATGACTTTTATACTGGGAGGAAAATTGAAATACCTTTAAATCTATTGAGGATTAATGTATGTTGTGTATAAGCAGTATATAACTACGGCTAACAATATAAATTAACTACTGGGAATTAAGATATATATATGAAAAACTTCATTATTTTGTATAAAAGAAACTTGTGATTGTTTTGTAGCCAAGCACAACAGGCTAATAGAAATGACATATTTTTCTTTTGTGATTTTTACACTTTGAGAGGAGAGATGTTTTAATTGCTTTGGAGAAATCATAACAAACATGTTTTTCTGTTATTCTCATAAACTGTTCTAGATAATTATATGTCATTATCAGGGCTTCGGAAATTTCGGTCCGGCCCGTCGGACATTTTGTACAAGCAAAAAAAAAAAAAAAAAAAAAAAAAAAAAGGTCGTCGGCACAGGGCTGACTATGCGTGGTGCATGTTGTGGATTATTTTATTTTGACAAACAAAGCAACCTGTTTTTTTGAGCTACCGCGATTGCCAATTTTAATCCATGTGCGTTGTTACAAGACTAAGACGTTTACTGCTTTTCTAAGCTTCCGCGACATGCTGTTATTATCAGTATTCGTTACTGTCCACGATGCTTGATATTGCACGTCCGCCATATTGTTTACTAACAATCGGGAATTTTCGTATTCCGCAGATACACGAATATTAACGGGAACTGCTTGACGAGGTTCCAATATATTTATGTGAATGAAAGATATTAATGCCGAAACTTTTATTAAAATAAAATTTAATCGCGTTTCTTTATTTATTAATAAAGAAACAGTCACAAAGCGCTTAGTAGGTAATTTTCAACACCCCGCGTGGAACCTCTTTGATGACAAACCGTCACCCTTGACCGACACTCGTTATGGCTTCCGTAATTAACACATTTCCAACCATGTACTTATTTTTAAACAAACACACGTTTAAAGAAAGTTATAATGATTCGGACTGGGAAACAAAAGAAAAAGACACGCGGCACGCGACTACTTAAGTCCACAGGTATTTACTGATTAATAAACAATCACCTGATTATTAGATCTTACTGTTGACAGGTAAACGCGTGGTAAGGACAATACACTTAGTGAAGTCAGGTAGAGTTTAAAAGACCGACAGACAGACTAGCAGTAGTTTACTTTTGTCGGACCGAAAACTGATTTGTCCGTTTAATATTTCTGTTGTAAAATTGAAAATGTCCGAAAACAAAAAATGTCCGACTGGCAATTTTTCACGTCGGTCAAAATAATTTTTTGTCGGACATGTCCGGCAAATATGACCGTTTCCGGACCCCTGGTCATTATATTGGTATATGTACCATATATAAATGATTAATCATTTTAACTTAACAGAAAGTTCAAACATAAAAAAACACCACAAAAAACCCAGAAATTTAACAATAAATAATTTTTCTTAATGTTTACATGTTTTCACAATCTACTAATGACTTAGCAAGGCATGCAATAGTGACATTGTATTGTGCCCAGGCTTAGATTGTTTCACCAACATTGAGGTTGTCAGTTCTGGGATAGTGGACAAAACTGGAGTTCCAATTATTTTAATTGCTTTGGATAAATCATAACAAAAATGTTTTTCTGGGTTTTTTTTTCTCATAAATAGGTATGAAATAACTGTCCTTGATAATTATCTGTCATTATATATGTAAATGTATATAAATGATTAATTAAATATCTTACCACATTTGAACTTAGCATAAAGTTCAAACATAAAAAACCACATAAAACAGAAAGTTTAACAATAAATAATGTTTTTCTTTAGTGTTTTTAGGTTTTCACAATCTACTGGTGTATAATGTGACTTGATCAACACATGTAATTGTGACATTATATTGTGCCCAAGCCTAGATTGTTTCACTAACATTGAGGTAGTCAGTTCTGGAATGGTGTAGAAAACTGGAGTACCCACAGAAAACCAATGACCTTTGGTAGCAAATTGACAAACTTTCTCACATTTCTATGTGCCTGAGCAGGAATCGGACCTAAGCAGCGAGTGGGGCTGTGATCATGAGCATGTGCTTTATATCACTTGGTCACCGAGGTCTTGACATCATAATGGGTACAGGAGATAATTGCTTGATAATAATCAACAATGTTTATTTAGTTTTGGCTAAAGCTATACCTGACTTATGTTCTTATATCCTGAGATGAAGTGGGGGAAATAACGCACAGGCAAAATTTCTGCACATTCGCCTATAGCTGGCGATGTCTCAATTATAAGTGAAAAATTCTTGACTAGGACGTTAAACACCATTATTCAACTCAACCTGTCATTATCGGTTTCATCACATGTATTTTGTCAAATTATTAACATTTTCATACATAGAATTTTTCACATTACAATTTGGCCATACATACAATTTGTCCCCAGATCAAAAGTTGGGAATGGGGGGTATTAGCCTCTTTCAGAGACAGTTCTAGTTATATTCTAATATTACATTGTAATATTATCATATATTATAGACATCAATTTATTATGATTCTCTGAGCTCTTTTTATTTCTTTGTTTTTAAATATGAGAGATCTAGTTTGCTTGTGGAAAGAAAATATATCTGTGTGATATTGAATTGGTTGTTTCCTTGTGCTTGTTTTCAGTTACAATTATCTTTCTTCTAGCTATTCTAAAAACATGAAATGCTTAGATAATAGTATTGTTTCAACGTAACTAGATTGATAAATGAGTTTACCTCTGTGTACTCTGTACACAATCTATGGTTTGTGTTTCACATCTTTGGTTATGTAGCTCACCTGTACGTAAGGGCCATGTGATATGTTTTGTAGTGCAGTGAAATATCAGTTAGTTGCCACCATTTGCTCAGTTAAATTTTAACGTTATTAGGTGATTTGGTAATAAATTGAGGGACACTTACATGTAACATAATAAAATGGATTTTCGAACATCATGTTAGATTGTTGATAAGTGAAATGGTATAGTAATTCAGGAGGCATTAAAACAAAGTTTTACTGTAATGAATATTACAGTTAGATTACTTAAACCTTAACTCCCATACCTCTGTGATCTATGGTCCTGTTTTTATCCTCCATTCGGCAGCCACCTACCTCATATAAGTGTCATTAGCACTTGATAGAACACAGATTTTTTTTACTGTTAAGGAAAAGCACAAGTGTCTTGTTATCTATGGTTTTGTCTGGAATCACATCATCTTTTATTATGAAGCTCACCTACACTTGAAACTTTTATTGTAGTTTATTTACACTATAGATATTTTGTTCTTTATGTAAGCCAAATGAATGCTATTCTATCATGTTTTAACTCCCAAGCTTTGATTTGGCAACCACCTACTTTATAAGTGCCACTACACAATCACAGATTGCTTATTATTAGAAAAAAGTAGAAGTGTTACATAAATTATTTACTTTGAAATAAACTTCAGAGTTTCATTCATTTATAACATACAATATGGACCTGTTCAAAGTTTAACACTAAGCTAAAAAATTTGCGCCCAATTGGCAGCTCATCTTGGCCCCTCGTTAGTTATATCTTTTCAGCAGCTGTTATCAATATCTCTAGGCAGCTTTTTGGTCACTAGTTATGCATTTCCCTGTTCTTGGGCAGCCGAGTGTCTATGCTTTTTCATCGTTAGCTCAGTGTTAAACTTTGGACAGGTCTTTATACTGTATATCAGGTAGTGTTTCTGTTAATTATGTAGCAAAGTTATGTTTAATACTCTGCCATTAAACTGATGAGAAAGATGGTCTGGATAAATATTATAAATGAAGACTGTTTTATAGAATAAACTAACCAAATCTCTTATAAACAGTCGCAATATGTATGTAAGTAGTAAGGCCAAGAAAGAACATTTGTTTTGGGTTTCATCAGTTGAAAAAAATTGGGATTGGTTATAGATAAATAATAAAAAATGGTAATTTTAGATAATCACTAAATTCTCATGGACGTGTAAAATGTGTAATATGTCTTTTAATAACAATTTTTAGGTAAATGATTTTTTTTCTCCCCTATACTGGAAGTTAAGGTATTTATCAGTGCCTGTATCTGTAACAAAAACATTGACATGTCAGTGGACATCATTTGATTACCAACTACACATTCTTTTTGTGTTTATGGTTTAGACATTATACCATTAACTTTGAAATTGAACAATTTGAAATTTGGATGTAAAATCTGGCAAAAATGTTTGGTAACCAGGAAGCGGGGACAAATTGGCATTGTTTCAAATTGTTGATAGGCTGGACCATATGGCCCTAATTACAGGTATATATATCTGATAAAAATGGCCTGTGGTTTTAAACTTTTATGTAATGCATCTGTAAATCAATGCATGCATTAACATTTCCACAGGGGTTGAGATTAACAGGGGCCCAGAAGCTCATGGCCCCCAGAAATGTGTCTGGGCCCCCAAAGTTTTTTAGATTTTTACTAAGTACATTGTATTACTATTGCAACTTCTCTTCAAAAGTGAGCTGGGCCCCCAACTCAAAATAGTTAAGCTTTATCCCTGTTTCCATGTCCATTCCATAAATCTAGAATGGTATGAAGGGTTTTACTGAAAACTTGCCATGGATGTTTATCAGTTTCAGACATTGTACATTGAAAGCAATGCATGGAGGTCCAATTTAAAGGTCAAGGTCTTAATATGCATAAAACTAGATGTGTGCCCATGCATTGAATTTCGTTGACACAAATTGAAAGTGTTTAATTACTCACCTTTACACTGATCTTTAGTTAAAATAATTAGCCCATCATTTTGCATTGAATGGTTGTTAAGAAAAGCAAGCAATCTAAAATATTGGTTGCCTAGGAAAACTGAAAACAAACATTATTTTTACATCGCCTATTATAATAATTAAACAAATTTGTGGTATATTTACAGTAATGTACAAGTAACAGATGAAGTACGGCAGTATTTACGTAAACCGACGTTTGATAATTGGCAGTGGGATGATCCAGAAATGATGATTTTATTAAGACAAATGTATATAGACCTAGGATTTATATCTAAGTTTAATATAGAGGTAATCAAACTTAAAGTCAAGTGGTTTTTTTGTGTAAACTGTATATATTTTACGATCCACTGTTTTCTCTAGTTTAAACATTACTGTATGTGTCTTTATTACGATCTGGAGTTTTCTTTTTTTATCTAAACAGCTGTAATCCAATTTAAGTACCAGTAGAACTTTATAAAATATAAGTCGGTCACAAGTTATATTTTTCATCCTTAAAGAAGTGTCTTAGTACATTTCTTGATTGGGGCTTGGTGGCTAAATGGTCTGAAGCAGGTGCTTATAGATCACAGTGCTTCTTGCCCCTAGGTTAGATTCCTACTCAGGCAGGTCCTATTGTGAGAAAGCAAGCCAAAGCTTGATGGTTTTCTCTGGGTACTCAACTTTTCTCCATTAATCTGAACAAACTGCCTCCATATGAATGATGATTTTATTAAGACAAATGTATAGACCTATGATTTGTATCTTAAGTGTATTTTTTTCTCTGGAATATCCGCTTTTCTATATCATTTTGAACAAACTGCCTTCATATGAATGACTAAGACAAATGTATATAGACCTAGGATTTATATCTAAGTTTAATATAGAGGTAATCAAACTTAAGTCAAGTGGTTGGTTTATATGTTGTGTAAACTGTACTGTATGTGTCTTAATTGTGATCTACACTTTTCCTATTTTATGTTAACCTTAACAGCCATAATTTAAATAAAGTAGAACTGAAATTGAAATTGTCAGTCACTCACAATTCACAAATTAAATTGGTGATTCTGAAAGACGTATCTTAATTAATTTCTTCCTTAGGGCCTCAGTGGCTGATTAAGCATAAAGTGTGTGCTAACAGCAGCCCCTCTCAAGTTCAAATTCCGCTCTGGGAAGAAGGTTATCAGTTTGCTTGCTGAAGTTTGGTGCTCTTCTCTGGATACTCTGGTTTCCTCTGAACAGACTGTCTCCATATCTGACCTGGACAAAACCCCTTTAAAGTGGCAGTGACAAGGGCAGTAACTCTGTTATTATTAATGTGAAGATACTTGCAGCTGAATATTATGCACATTGCAATAGCCAGAATAACCAAGAACATAACAGCTTTGAAAAGTCAATTAATGGATTAATGTAAACCCATAACAAGAGTTTAGATTATTATTTATTATTATAACAACTCCCAAATTTGAAACAGGAACATAATGATAATGGTCCTCGTCAGTCAAGTCATTTGAAGTACCTTTGTAGGACGCTAACCATATACCAGAATATTTTAAGATATTTTGAATTACTGTGTAATTAATCATTTTGATATGTGTTATATTTTAGATGCCAGTGTTACAACAGTGGTTATATGAAGTATATAAAAATTATAATCAAGTGCCTTTTCACAACTTCAAGCATTGTTTTATGGTAACCCAGATGGTATGTATTCTGCTGTTTGTTAAATGCAAGTTTATAATATATAGAGAGTTTTACAACTTCGGTCCTGTACACTGAATATTTTTCCTATAGACAAACTTTGTATTGTGGTACAATGGAAAATGTTCATTAGAGATTTAATCCCACTCCAATAAGAATAGAAACTTTTCATACCAATCCTCTCCATAAAGTAGTAGTGGACAAGTTGTCTAAAGTGCAGCTTTACCATGTTTACATATCACAGTGCCTCTCACCACCCACCAGATCTTGATGTGAGAAAAGTTGGTCAATTTGTTTGCTGAATTCTTCAGCTACAGTTTTCTCCACTATTCCTGAAATCCTCATGGTGAAAGAATCTTGACTGAGGTTTAAAACACTTACAAAAGAGTAGTAACATTTGAAAACTGAAAGCAATGATAAAAAACAAATGCTGTACTTTCAGAACATCTCAACTTGCCCCAGACAGGATTTGAACCTACATGTACCTGACCCTTGGATCTAGAATCCAACACTCTTGCCGAACATCTCAACTTGCCCAAGACAGGTTTTGAACCTACATGACCCTTTGATCCAGAGTCCAACACTCTACTAACTAAGCTTTGTGTAAATATATTATAATACTATAATTTATGTTTTTTTCAGATGTATGGTTTAACTTGGCTTATAAATCTACCGTCTTTATTTGATGATATTGATATACTTATACTCATAACCTCAGCAATATGTCATGACTTAGATCATCCAGGGTACAATAACGCATATCAGGTAAATATGTCATATATCAGGTAAATATGTCGTGACTTAGATCATCCAGGGTACAATAACACATATCTGGTAAATATGTCATGACTTAGATCATCCAGGGTACAATAACGCATATCAGGTAAATATGTCATATATCAGGTAAATATGTCATGACTTAGATCATCCAGGGTACAATAACGCATATCAGGTAAATATGTCATGACTTAGATCATCCAGGGTACAATAACGCATATCAGGTAAATATGTCATGACTTAGATCATCCAGGGTACAACAACGCATATCAGGTAAATATGTCATGACTTAGATCATCCAGGGTACAATAACGCATATCAGGTAAATATGTCATGACTTAGATCATCCAGGGTACAATAACGCATATCAGGTAAATATGTCATGACTTGGATCATCCAGGGTACAATAACACATATCAGGTAAATATACCATCACTTCTTATTTTATCCCCTCCCAAATATTGTCTAGGAATCACCATGTCCCACCATCCATCTGTTTAGCCATTGTCTCAATATCATGTCCCCTCTATATCTTCCATCTCTGTGAATGGATTTTGAACAAACTTGACACAAATGTAAAACAATAAAAGATGGTATGTCGCTTACCAAATTGAGGCCCTTAGTAATGTCATGGTCACAAGGTCATCTAGTCCTTCTGATTTTACCATAGACACCAATGTCTTGGGCTAAGCAATCAGCATTGAGGCATAAGTGTGATCTAGCCTTTCAGGTTATTATAACCTTACAAAACCTGCAATGACTTGTCACATTGATGTTGCACAAAACAACTCTTACTGCTGTTTGCTGTAAATGCATCGCAAAAGTAGAATTAAATTAATGGCTGCAATTTCTCATACATGTACCGGCAAACTACATGTATATAGAAACATGATAAATACCTGCAACTTTTTGTACATGCAGTTAATATGTGACGTCTAGATGTAAGTGATATTGTCCTGATTGTCTGGATAGCAATGACATGTAGATATAAGTGATATTGTCTTGATGGCAATGTGGACATTAAACCTATTACATCTAGATATAAGTGATATTGTCTTGATGGAAATGTGGACATAAAACCTAATGCTTTCAGATATTGATTAAATAAAAATGAAGTAATTCACATTAATTAAGGGTTTAAAATACAATGTATCACCAATATTTGAATGGATCCGTTGTTTAGATTTAATTTAGGAAGAGACATGATTCTTGCTGTTTTAAAGGGAAATACAATTATAACAAACATTTATATGGTTAAATCTTGATTTAGAGGTTTAAAAGACATTTTTCATGAAATTAATTACCCAATAAATGATGTGATTATACAAGTTATTAAATCCAACATTTCTCTTTATTTGATATCTCCAAATTAATATATTTTGTTAGCAAAAATGAATAATAAACATTGAGATATAACTTTTTTTGTATGACGTACATTGTGAACATACTTCATTTGGATAGATTGGTTATTTTGTGTTTTTTATTTGCTAGCTACTGGTAATATTGATATAGTTGCACAAGTAATTGATCTTTTTTTTCTTTAATGCTGAGCCAATATATATGATATTCAATATATTATAGATTTTTGTTTTGTTTTGCCATACATTCGTGACCTAATTTAGACATTTTATTTGACATACTCTTTATTGTTGACCTAAATACTGGTAATAATAATTTCTTTTAACAGTTTTTTTTTCAATAATAGTTATTTATTTTTCGATAAATGTAATTTTGTACTATAGAAATAGGTTATGATTTTAAACATACTTTGGCGATTTTCAATGGAAATGAAAATAATTATAATTCTCATGTTCATAATGGTTAACTTACCCTAGATTTGCTTGTTTTTCCTTTTCATTGATAAATAAGATGATTTATTGTTCTCACAAATTATATTTTCAGATTAATGCAAGGACAGAATTGGCTTTGAGATATAATGATATTTCACCACTAGAAAACCACCACTGTTCTGTTGCCTTTGAGATTCTAGAAAAGAAACATTGCAATTTATTTCGCAATTTACCCAAAGATGAATACAAACGTCTCCGTGAAGGAATGATCAGGTAACTCAAGAGCGTTAAAATGTTTTCATATGCTGAAAGTTCTCAGTTATTTCCTAGCACTAGTAAATCTTAAAAACAAGGAATTTAATTTCTGGAAAATTAACTTTCTTAATATTATTCTCTGGGGGAAAATATGGAAAATTAATTCTCAGGAATAGCTGTTGCAGTTACATTTTCTCTGTAAATCACTGTCCACCATCCTAAAACCTTGCAATGGAAACAGTCATAAAACTAACAAGCATATGTCCTTACTCAACAGCTTGCAAGAATGGCAAAATTGGTTGACCTTAACCTTCATCCATGGTCACAGTATTCCTATATTGTTAAAACTTTAAATGTCTTTGAGAAAGAACAAAGAGATTTATATTCCATTAATACATAAGGGGTTACCAAGTTTGTGAAGTTGGCTAACACTGAATATAACCTTGACCTTCATTCAAGGTCAGAATGAGTCTAAATACAGTAAAACCTCAATTGATCATCACCATTTGTCAGATTTTGGTGCTATAAATGGGTTTGGAATTAGACCAAAGGGAGACTTTTAAAGAAAAAATAAGACTTTTGAAGGGGTTACCAAGTTTGTGAAGTTGGCTAACACTGAATATAACCTTGACCTTCATTCAAGGTCAGAATGAGTCTAAATACAGTAAAACCTCAATTGATCATCACCATTTGTCAGATTTTGGTGCTATAAATGGGTTTGGAATTAGACCAAAGGGAGACTTTTAAAGAAAAAATAAGACTTTTGAATTTTAAAATTCTGTGTACAGTATAAGCAAGCTGGCATTGTTATAGAGGGGCATTATAATAACAAGCTTAAGGTTTTGCTGATTTTTGTTCATGGACCAACTTGCTGGCGACATTATTTGTCAGTATCGATCAGTACATCAAAGGTTACTAAGCTTGATTAATTAGTTGGCCTTGACTATGTTGACCTATATCCAAAGCCATTTGAGATAAGGCTACTAAGCTTGATTAATTAGTTGGCCTTGACCATGGTGACCTATTTCGAAAGCCATTTGAGATAAAGCTACTAAGCTTGATTAATTGGTTGGCCTTGACCATGGTGATCTATTTCGAAAGCCATTTGAGATAAAGTTTTACATATAACACAGAAATATTTAGGTCAAGCAGGTTCCTTTTACATATATTAAGAACCTATAACCTATAATATGTTGACATTTAAAGTACTGATTTAACAAATGTCAGATTTACCAAAAAAAACCCCAAAAAAACAAAAATAAAATAAAAAATAAAAATCTGCACAATTTTTTTCTAACTAAAGCAATTGTTGTATTTTTTTAACATAATTGGATACATACAACAAAGGATTTGAGAAACAAACATCCATCATATCTCATTACTTAAAAATAGAATATGATTTGTATTTCATTTTCTATATAAATCTCAGGTAATGATCATGTTTAGGTAAACAGTGTCATCTGATGAGGTACTGGAATCGGATGTCTGAAAAATTCATGATCTAAATAAACATCTCATTTAAATCAATACAGGTTGGCTTTATGACAGTGATGGTGCTTGTTGTATCAATATTAGTGGGCTTCTCTGGCAGTCATTTTGCTTGTTGTATTTTATTTCTAAGCTAATAATACTTCTCTTAGAGTATTGAAATCTAGATTACATGTATTTTAAAATGTTAGGTATCAGATGTGTGTATGTGGGAGTGGGGGAGTGGAGACATTGGAGTTTGCAATGTTAACCATGCCACCTGATGCCAATTGTCATTATATACAGTTGGAAAGTTCATAATCAGTACCTCTGTGTGTGTTTATTATATATTTTGTCATTTCATTTAGGGGCGTCAGTTGTGGAGTGGTCACAAATCTCATTGAGTATCACACAACCTAGGTTTGGATGCCACCCGGACAGATCCTAGTATGAGAAACATGAGGAAGTTGGTCAGTTTCCTTGTGCATGGTCATTAATTTTTTCTCTGGGCATTCGAGTTTCCTCCACTATCCATGAATGACCACCTCAGCATAAGTGAAAGAATCTTGACTAGGGTGTAAAACATCATTACTCCACTCTATTTGCGTTTAATTTATTTGTTTTGTCAAATGCTTGGTTGCATGTCTTTTTGTTTCAAGTTTTGCCTAATACATTTTAGCTCACCTGGGTCAAAGGCATAGATGAGCTATTGTGATCAGCCCCCTTTCGGTCAGCACCATTTATTCAGTACATTCATTTGTTGTGTTTTATTATTACTACTCTAGTATTTCCACAAATTCAGTGCATATGGAAAATGCAAGAATAAAGTCGTATTTTCCAACAAACTCACAAAAAATTGTCAAAACTTAATCCAAAATATACTGACCTAATAGGAAAAAATATTTTTCACATAAAAAAGTGAACTTAACTCTGTACGTAGAGCAATTTGTTTTTACTTTTTAACAAAACAACGAATATGACTATGTAAAAATTATCCCTTCTGTACCTTCTTACTTGGAACAACTATAAACGTTATGTCATAATTGGAATATCTATGATATTCACACCTGAAAAAAAATGAACAACAATGACCTACCTGATCCTAAATGCCCTGATGTAACTTTGAATGAGGCCCAATTGGTGTATAAACTTGATCAAATTTCCAACATTTTCGCAAAATTTCTCTATGTACAGGAGAACTAAACAATAATGTTTTCAATTACAAATATAATTTGGAAGCATTTTAAATGCATTTTATTGATAGTTTAATGGAAACATTTTCAATTAAAAGAAAAAAAACATAATAAAAACCATGTGCACTCAATTTATGGAAATACAGTAAGTACAGTTTTCCAAGTGAACTACAAATTAATAAATGAACTCTCATTTATTTTTATTTAATTATAGATGTATATTAGCCACTGATATGGCCAAACATAATGAAATACTCAACAGTTTTAAAGCTGTCAATCAGAACTTTGACTCCAAGAACAAAGAACACAAAGATTTAGTAAGTAATGATTACAGTGAAATATATTTATACTTTTATAAAACACTATATTGTGCAAAATTTTACTGTAACAAAATATTGCAAAATAATTACTGTATAATGCTTATATTTCGCTGTGGTTTTATTTTCGCTATATTCGCGGTCAAGTGTATTCCCATGAAAATTAAACCACTGTGAATAGACACTTGTGTTACCACCCAATTAATCTTTCTAGAGTCGTTTTCCTTTAATCAGACAAGACCGCGAAAATATGACACCGCAAATACACTAGTCATCGTCAAACCGCGAAAATTTGACACCGTGAAAATAAAACAATATACACTATCATTCAAAATGTGGGGTGTTATCATTGGTAAACTAAAACCATTCAAGATTTAAAAAAGCCTGTAGATTGTCATAAGACATAAAAAGACACAAGTGAAAAATGGATTTCAGTTTATGAGTACCAACATATAAAATTGTTGAGGCTTTTGACAAATATTTATGTTTTGATGTGTGTGTATTTATGATTGTTACTCGAAGTAGTGTTAGATTTAGACCATTTTAAAAAACGTCTATAAAATCTCTTTTATAATCTGTAATTTAGAAAATTGATAATTTGTTGCATATTGGTAAGTATTTTGATAGATCTGACAATTTTACCAAGCATTGCAAAATTTAATCTAACTGTAACCATGACACTGGCCTGTAATACATTAAAAAGATGTTATTCAGTTTTATTGCTTTTCATTTAGATATTGAATACCATTTATTTCATTAATATTACTGTGTGATTAAAAACAATTTGAAACCGTTTATCCATTGTGATTGAGTGGTTGATGTATTAAATAGTTTTGAAAAATGTTTGTTTTGAAATAATTATGTGTTTAACTAACTGTAATATTTTTATTGGAGTTTTTTACCAAAAATTATTTTATCATGAATATGAGAGTCCCTATTTAATTTAGGATAAAATTTTATCTGACAGTTTCTATATATTCTTTCCTTTATTCAAATCATATTAAATAATATCCCAATCAACCACATACAGTAAAACCTCGATTCATGGCCACCATTTGTTCAGTCAAATTTTGGCATTATAAAGGGGTTTGGCGATAAATTGGGGGAGGCAGATAAAGAAAAACATAAATAAAATGGATTTTGGGACTTCAAAATAGTGTGGCGATAAGCGAGGTGGCAAAGTTATAGAAGGGCATTATAACGAGGTTTTACTGTACATAACAATCCATGTTCAAATCACAATCCCAAAAGCAGAAAAAAAATTGAAAACTGGAAAATCAAGTAAAATGAGGGTCATCAGGTCAAAGAGTAACCTCCTCCTGTTTAATTAAACGTGCTATGTGAAATTAAAACTTAAAAATAAAGGAACATGGAACTATGCGATCTCAAATATATCCAAGATAATAAAGATAATATTAAATTGGGACCTAGGTGGTGAGAGGCACTGTGTTCTGAAGTTGTGCGACCATCGCTGCTAAAATGTTTAAGAAAGTACTCATATACTAAGTTTAACTCTGAGGAGTTTTCGTCATATCAACACATTTTATTTTTCAAATGACACATATAATAGTCATAAAAACTGTATTATATGATTTGTGTACAATACCATAAAATCATTTAAGTTTTCCCCTCAATGTCAACTAACATTAAAACACTATATGTTCTTATTGTATAACTATATGTAAGTAAACATGTTATTTATGTTTCGGAGTTTAAAGGTAACTGTGTTATATAACTTGTCAATTTTAAAGTACATCTATGTAAATCCAATATTTGTTTTAAACTTCAAAAGTTAAAAGACATCAAAAAGATACTTTATCTTAATCAAAATTTTATATGTACGGTAATGTATAACTTTAGTTGTGTCCATATAGTTTATTAAAATATGTAAAATACATCGTACTGTAACAAATACTTTATCGGATGAAACCCACTTTCCTCGGACCGTATGATCGGCAATTCTGAAAATTTTTAGGTGCAGAATTTACAAGAGTATAGGCTTTTTAACGAAAATTTAGCCTGAAAATCACCTGCGTACATTACACAGGTGCGCAAATAGCATGGGATATACTGCTACTGTATCTTGTTGCAAGTTAGTAAATCCCATTAATAAAAAGTTTATTCAAAAATATTAACATTTACTTTGTGTTTTTCATTGTGATAAAACCTTATTGCATTATTAGACCATAATTGCCATCCAGCTTGTGACAGACATAATGACATAATCAGTACAATTTATCAATGGCATAACACAGTGTCATGTTATATAAGGCAGAGATTGAAATTTTTAAAAATCTTTTCGGATTCGTTCTGATTTTGGAGCAATTTGATTGTAAATATAAACATAAGCATTGAACTGTTGAGGTATGGTGATTATGGTCGTATAACTGATGTAGTCATTCCAGGTAAACTAATCATGACATGCTATATAAACGTGTGTTATTCATTACGCCTAGAATAGCTACAGCAGTAATACGACCATAATTACAAAATCTCAACAGTTTAATGCTTAAATAATTCATTCTGTAATTTGTGAAATTCTTTGTAAGGAAAATAACAGATTTTAATTAGTTTTATCTTTTCATGTTATATAATGGTGAAAATATCATAAATAAATAGCATTTATGTAAACATGGTAAAGTTTTGACCATAAATAACCATCATCATTATCGTTACAAAATATGTAATTGACAGGTATTATAATCAAGTGTTGTTATTGTTTAGTTAGATATGAAAGGTCACTTGCTGTGTTATTTTGCTATAGTCTGTCAGCGATATTGTGGCAGAATGTTTATAAACACAGGCGAGTTTATTATTCACCAATAGGTATTAATACCATGTCATTAAACACAGGTGAGTATTAATACTGTGTTATTGTATACGTATATTCACGCCTTCATGCGTTCATTTGTCAACTCCGTCGTTATAAATCCCTATCTTAGGCTATCTACATTATATAAACTCTTCCGTCTATAAACACTCTGCCACTTCATCGCTGACAGACTGTATAGGCTCAGTAAGACTATGTTTCTATTCTTGGTTACCATAATCCCCATTGGCTACTAATTTCTGAGATTTAAAAAAAAAAAAAAATAGCAAATTTGTTGGGAAAAAACAATTTTAAAAAAGGACTATATCGGCAGAAATTTCCAAAATTTGGTTCTAGAGGAGGTGATGGCCTAATAGATAAGACATCAATCCAGGGTTTCTCACCGCTGTAAGTTCTAGTCCTGCTCAGACCACATGTGGGAAAATGAATTTTCCTTGCTGTTTCATTGACCTGGTATCAGTATAATGTGACTGGGGAAGTGGTACGCTTGTCTGCAGGCTACTGAGTGTGAGCTAGCACCTTAAAGTCACCCAGAATATGCCCTAGTACAAGACAGACCACACAACACACTCACATTTTATATGCATACACATACTTGTTCATAGATTAATTCATAGAGATTAATAAAAAAAAGTTCTCATCGCGAATAGCTGATGCGACGTTAAGCAGCATTCAACCAACCAACCAAATTTGGCTACTAATAATTTTAAAATTGTATAAATGTTGTTTTATATTTTGTTCCAAATATCCAATACATAACATGAGTTAAATATTAGTATTTTGTGTTACATGCTTACTTACCTATAGTTAATGATGATACTTATAAAAGTATCGGACATATCCAACGAGGCTCGACCTATGGATGTCGCCATGCCATGGCTCGACTGTTTACTACAGGAATTCTTTAATCAGGTTTGATATTCACCATCATAATGTGTTGTTTACTGTAATCTCTATGGTAACGACCCTTTCTTTGATTTTCCATTTTTGTTCAAATGAAACAAATTAAGAGATCATTTATTTTGTGTATATATATATTTATTATTTTGCTTTTTAAACTTGCTTAAAAATTAACTGAAAATTTTAAAATAGCAATTTTCCTGGTAATTGTTCCATGTTTGGAACAGTGTATGATGTAATTTAATTTGATAATACACTCAGATTTGGACACAATTGCAGGTTTTAAACATTTGATTGTCAACATCTTGCTGTTTATATTCATTGTATTTGTTGTCATCACTTTACCCCAAAGTTTGCAGTTTCTTAAAGGTATTGTTCTTTACACCACATAATGCCAATTTCTTTTTAGCAAGGCAGTTTCTATCTGCACTGTTGCTCAGTTTGTGTCATTTTTCTTTGCTTATAATGGTGGAAACTTCTATTATTGAGCTAACAAATTTGTAATAACATTTTAGCACCTTAATGTACTTTTGAACTAAGGTGGGTCACATATGAATCTAAGGGTCATCATATGTAGACAAGTATTGATATCATCGTAAAATGATTCTACTTGATGTTTGATCGTTTTCAATTTTCATTATTAAGTATTTCAGAAAGTAAACACTCCATTTAATATTTTACAATGAAAATTTACAAGAAGTTATATATTAATCATTTATCCACCAGTGTTTAAAATTTAATAAAATTTGTACTATGACATTAATATTTATGAGTATCAATCAATTTTATGATCAGTTTTACAAAAACAACATATTGACATAAAATGACAGCACTATTAATGTCATATTTTCTAATTAAAGATTAACCACTATGGTAGCTCAATTAGTAGAATGCTTGCTCTGTATGTGGAAGGTCGTGGGTTTGACCCTGACCAGGGCCTGAAAAGTCACTAGGCTTGCTCTGTATGTGGGAGGTCATGGGTTTGACCCTGACTAGGGCCTGAAAAGTCACTGGGTTCTTCAAAAGAGACCTTGCAATCAGTTGCTCCATATTACTACAAGCAGGGCATGTTAAAGAACCCTCCCTGCACATTGCATGAGTGCAACTCAAAGATAAAAATCTTTGCCACTTTACCTCTGGCTTTTGGCATCTAAGTGGTATATTCTTTTCCGGAATGTAAAACCCCATTCAGTCAATCTAATTAAAGATTGATAATAGCCTTTTGGTTACATTGATCTTGTAGACAGATTTGAGAGATAAAAGTCTCCTTTATTGTTTTAAAATAATAATGCTCTTCAAGAATAAAAATAAATGATCTCTCCATTGTTTCATTATTCTATAGACATTTTATTTTATTGATATATGTATGGACTACCCAGTTTTACTTTATATCAACCTACCAGCACATGTCTTCTTTATGACGTACATGCACCACCACTGTGAGACAAAAGTTGATAATTCACCCTGCAGTAGAAATTATCAATGTGCATCATCATCTTTTTAAAGAGATATCTTCTAAATTTATAATGGCATCTAATACAATCACCAGTGTTTGAAATATTGACAGCCTGTCTGACTATCCAAGACTGGCAAGTTGAAAAGACTGGTTAATAGTGTCCTAATTTATAACAAAATAGAACACATTGTTTGCTAGCTATAGTGTTTGAAAAACAAGGTGTCCTAAAATCCGAGACTGCTTACTTTTGGGAAAGAGTTTAGGAATTTGGTTATTTTTTATCAAAAGTCTCCTGTGTATTAGAAAACATTGAAATTATCAGACAAGGGGTGATTGAAAATTTTGATTTATTCCCAACATCACAAAATTTTAAATTGTTGAAGATAGGTTTATTATTAGCTTAAATTGTTAAGAAAATCCAATATTTTAAATAGTATAAAAGATGATAATTTTAATTATAATTTCTACTGCAGTGTTAATTAAACTTGATCTGACCAGATACCTGTATTGTGTTTTACCTGTATACATACTTTATCATTTACCGTAGTTACCTGTATTTTATTGTGTTACCTGTATTACCTTTTTGTTGTTTTCTCCCTTTATTTCTGTAGTATTGTATCTTATTTCTTATTCTCTTCAGTTAATGATGATTTTGATAAAGGTTGCTGATATTTCAAATGAATGTCGACCGATGAACGTCGCTGAGCCTTGGTTAGAATGTCTTTTACAGGAATATTTTAATCAGGTAAAAACGAGTGTGCCATTTCAGTTTAAAAGCCAGACAACATGTATCAGTTTTATAGCTTAACAACTAACAAAATATAATTTTATAAAGCCAGTTGCTAGCTGCTGAGTTTTGTAACCAAGGACTACTAATAGCATTCAGAATTTAGAGCATTTTGGTGTAACTTAATTCCCATTGAATAACTAAAGTTTGTTGCTAGATGTACTAAAATGTAATTTGCAATTTGCTAGATGTTTTAAAATTAACATTAATTATGTATATGCCTGTAGAATCTGAACTGATATACAGTCAAAGTGACAGTGTTATCTATAGAAAGCATATAAAATTACAGTAAAATCTTGTTATCATGCCCTCAATGATTTTGTCACACACCTCACTCATGGCCACACCAGTTTTAAGTCCCAAAACCAATTTCTCAATATTTTTTTTCAACAAATCCCATTTTTATGCCAAATCAATCAACAATATTGACAATAAATCAAGGTTTTACTGTACCATTGCCTGTACAAATTGTACATGTATTATAACAATATAATAATAATAATTAACGCTGATTAAAAAGCTGACTGACAAACCATTCCTAACCTCTAGTCAATATTATTACAGTGCATGAATCCGATGTAAATATTCTAGTATTTTAGTGTGTGCACTTATTGTTTTATATACAGTCAAACCTGTCTATAAAGACCACCCAAGAGAACCAGTAAAAGTGGCCTTTATATACAGTCAAACCTGTCTTTAAAGACCACCCAAGAGAACCAGTAAAAGTGGCCTTTATGGGCAGGTGGCCTTTATATACAGTCAAACCTGTCTTTAAAGGCCACCCAAGAGAACTAGTAAAAGTGATCTTTATGGGCAGGTGGCCTTTTTATACAGGTTCAAATAACATGAATAAAGAGCAGTTGGGATACAATTTTACTGACCTTTATATGCAGGTGGCCCTTATATAGAGGTGACCTTTAAGGCAGGTTCGACTATCTATTTTCTATAAAGATTTTTAGCAAAAAACTTTTTTCAAAATTAATAGAGACTTGTTTTAAGTGGATCAAGTGAAAAACCAGCAGAAATAACTTAAGATAACTTTTCTAATAATTCCAATATGATGTATAGGCAAAAAAACCAAAACATGGATTTCAATTTAGAATGATATATATACAGAGACAGAAACAATCTGTTTGATGAAATACTAGGGGATATATTATTTTTGATATTATTCCTTTGTAATTCATAACAATATTAATAATACCGCAGATTACCAGTAGTCTAGATTGATCATGGTTATTTCACTTGAACCATCTTCTCTGTATGTAGTCCTCTTGCATGCACCCAATATATAGGGTTGATTACGGTAGATATCTGATCTGTACACTGCCATCCATAAATAAAGGTATACAGATTTATATTTGCCTTAGGTTTATATATATTATATGCATCATACCAAATTCCATTCCTAGATTTGAAATATTAAACTTTTTGCTGTATTTGAAATTAATGATATAAATGTATGCAACAGATTTGTTATACTTGAAATTTTTTTGAACAGTTTTTGGAAATTTTGGGGTAAAATACATTTTGTTCTATTTTAATTAGCTGAAAAAACAGTCATCGTTAGCAGAATGATGTTTTTGATCAATTAAATTTTGTTTAGATTTTCTTGCGGTCCTCAATGTGATATAACCAGCTTTAAACATTTATAATAATTTATGAATGACATTGTAAAGATATAATCATTGCAAATATTTATATACATGAAATATGTACAAAACTATATTGAAGTTCTAACTGAGCAACCAATGCCATTGTCTACATGTATGTAGAAATTACCAATTTTATTCAATATTCAAAACATAATCATTTCTCTGCTTTACAATGTTTTTGCAGTAATTAAATTGAATCTCCTACTGTTCTAATGTTGATAATGTGTTTTGGCTAGTATTATGTATAGCTTAATTAAATATAATATTAATATTAATATTTATAGCTTTTGTATAAGTATATCAAATTTGCTCAGAAAAACATATAATATATATGTATAGTGTTAAAATAAAAATGTATTTGACTAAGTAACCAAAAACATGAACTTGGTCACAACCAAAAAACATTTACTCGGATGGTGCGGATGATACCTTCGTTACCTTGAAAGCATTTTATAGGTTTGATTTCTTCTCTTAAAAGATAGACCACTGTGGTAGCTCAGTTGGTAGAGTGCTCACTCCGTAAGTGGGAGGTCTTGAGTTCGATCCCCGGCTGGGACTGACCCAAGAGTTGAAAGTGGGTAGTGACTGTTCTTTCGCCAAGCACTCGGCATTACGAAATGAAAGTCACAGTTCTTTTGGATGGGAACTTAAAATAAACGAGGTCCCGTGTCACAGTGGGCTTGGCACGCTAAAGAACTCTGCTGTATAATGCCATCAGCGCAACACACAGGCAAAATTTCTGCATCTTCCCCTATAGCTGGCGATGTCTCGATATAAGTGAACTATTCTTGACTAGGACGTTAAACACTATTACTCAACTCAACTCACTCTTAAAAGATAACTGTTTAATGTATATATGTTTTATGTCTCAATATATTTCTATGTAAATTTTAAAGAGTGATGTGGAGAAATTAGAAGGTTTACCAGTGGCTCCGTTTATGGACAGAGAAAAAGTAACAAAGCCAACATCCCAGGTTGGATTTATCAAGTTTGCCTTATTACCATTGTTTGAAGCTCTGGGTCAACTGTTTCCAGTCATAGAGGTATGTATCTGTATTCTGTAAATAAGAAAATTTTTGTGTCCCTTCATTTTCATGAGAATTGTCATTTCAAGATATTCACACACTATACAGTCCAACCTAACTAAAGGCCACCTCTATAGAAGGGCCACCTGCCTATAAAGGTCAGCAGATTTGTATTCCAACTGTACTTTATTGATATTATTTGAACCTGTATATATAAAGACTACCTGCCCATAAAGGCCACTTTTACTTGTTCCCTTGGTTGGCCTTTATAGACAGGTTTGACTGTACTTTTATTTTTGTATCATGGATTGATAGTTGGTGCAAATACAAGGGATTTATATCAAAAAAGAAAATTCTAAAATTTCTGTAAATTTTCTGAAAATTTTGAAAAGTTTTATATTTGCAACTTGTTCTTGCAAATTCATATGAAAATAAAATGAATGCCAAAATTTCCTGATGTACAGTAAAAAATTACACTAGAAGTATAAATAGAGCAATTAATTTCCCCTAAGTAGTCATTGTGATTTGATGATTTTAGGTTGTCAAAATAAGTATCCACCCAGATGATTTGGTATATAGTGATATTAAAAAATCCAAAGAACATCTAAGCAATGTGTTCTGCACATAGACTATAAATAGCCTATATAATTGCACATCCTTAATTAGGCATAATCAGAAACCGTCTCCCAACAAAATAATTGTCTGTTTAAGATAACCAGTGTTTTTCTCTGACGTCAAATAGTAGTACCGGAAAATATATTTATATCCAGATACAATATCAAAAACAACATACAGACTTCTTGGCACTCGTGATTAGTACACATATATAGGAAAACAACATTGACCTGTCTGCTTGACCTTTCATTAGGAATATTCATATATGATGGTCCCACCAATACATAGTGTTAAGATTTGCACTTAATACATACACAATCCCGTATTTCCCCATGTTGTAGACAATATAAACACCTTTAATGCCTATAAATATTAATGTACTGTCCATAATAAATATTTGAATTAAAGGTCAAGTGGACAGGTCAATGTTGTTTGCCTATACACAAGCTGTGCTATTTAATATTGAATTTCATTACAGTGTAAGCAAATTATAAAACATGATATGCTATCACATGTATCAGTGACACATTTATATCTGGATACAATATCAAAGATGTTAAACAATACTTACAGACTTTATTGACAGCTACTGGTAGCTCAGAGTGCAGGTGTACTTATTTTGTACTGACCAGCTTGGGTATTGATGCTCAGTATTAATGATTTGGGTTAAGTGAATAAATAGCCTAACTTGTTAGTGTATAGACAAGTTAAGCTTCCCACTTTGATATTCATAACCTTTGCAAACAGAAATATAACATATAATCAATGACTATTTCAATTTTGATTCATATTTATTCAGTGGCTTTGGTGGTTGTTGATTGGACCACTCAGTTCACAGCACCTCTTGTTGCCTTGGTTCAAATCACACTTGGACAGATCCTATGTGGCTAATATGAAAAAGTGTTTCATTTTACTTAAATGTTGTTGGTTTTCTCAAGACACTCTAGATTTCTCAACTATCCCACAACTGACCATTTCCATAATGATTTGACTGGAGTGGTGTTTTATCTCTCAAGTTAAGGTTCTAGCACTTTTTCCGAGGCAGTCAGTTCAGGGATGGTGGAAAGAACCAGAGTGCCCAATAGAAAACCACCGAGGTTTGGCAAGGTAACTGCCATGCGTTGTGTATCAAGATGTTGTGACTTGTAAATATGCCTTTAGACCAGCCTACCACCAAAACCCCCATAATATAATTGCATCATTTTTTATTTTACAGGTAGATATTATAAATCCTGTGAGGCAAGCATTAGACTATTATACAGAGATGCAGAAAGCTTTAGAGGAGGAGAAAAAGAAGAGAGAAAGCACAGAAGAAATAACAAAACAGAACGGAATAACGAAGACATCAAGCCAGAACAAAATACCATCCTAGCATCAACCATAATGCCAAAAAAAAACCAAAAATATTATCCTAGTATGTACCCAAAGACAGAAGCATCAAAACCAATTCTGGTGTATAACTGGAGACGCTCTTGGTATCAAAACCAGTCTTAGTATATACCTTAAGTTGCTCGATCCCAGCATACAACCAAATTGAGACATAATTTTTATACTCTCTATCATATGTTTACTCATTTCATCTGTCATATTCATTATTTGAATTTTTGTTCTTATACACTCACATGATGTATTATGGTAAGATATTGTCCATCAGTTGGGACGTCTTGATATTAATGAAGCAGTATTGACAGGGATGTTAAACACCATTACTCAACTTCATCAGTTGGAATGCAAAAATGTAAAGGGCTGTATCTTGCTCTGCCTGGAGATGCTCTTGTTAATATTTTTGTAAAGTCACTCTAGAAGATATTTGCTTGTAGACTAATAAGATCTGTGAAATTGATGAAGTTTAAAAAGGGGTTTGTACAGGAATGTCAGTGACTTAATGTGGAAACTTTTTTAACCAACTGGGGTTAGGCTAAAAGGATCAAGCAAGGTTTTCAAATAATAGAGACTCTTACTGGCTAGGTTTGAATTCTATTCAAACATATCATCCTTCTCTCAGAAAGTTCGTGAGTTTGCTTGATGATCATTAGTTTTCTCCTGTAATTTCAGTTTCGTCAACCATGCCAGATCCAACTGCGTCATTATAAGTAAAATAATAATCTTT
Organism: Anadara kagoshimensis; assembly: GCA_021292105.1. Classification (NCBI taxonomy): domain Eukaryota; kingdom Metazoa; phylum Mollusca; class Bivalvia; order Arcoida; family Arcidae; genus Anadara; species Anadara kagoshimensis. The sequence continues at coordinate 4,047,728 of CM037870.1, forward strand.
ATTTTGACATAAAACAATGTTATTTAATTCCACTCCAGCTGGATCTGGTTGGGATATATTAATCTATTTTTATGCAAGTAATATTAAGGCCAATTTTTTAATTATGATCCAATCAGAGCCATTTAATTAGCCCTGGTAAATTTAAAACAGAAATATTTTACCAAAAAAGTATATGAATTTTGTAATGTAAATTTAATTGTTTGATGATTGAGCTGATAAATTAGACATGACTGATCGTTCATAATCACCAATCTTGAATAGACAAACCTCTTCTTGTTTAAATTTCAAACTAGTTGTCTCCCTTTGTACTAGAGTGCATTTTAGCATGTAACCAGAATGTGTCCCACTAAAAGAATTAAGGAACATAAGATAGACAAGATACTGTGTCATGCTTCTTTGTAAATCCAATTTAGATATGAAATTATTATTATTTTCTTTTTGTTCAATGGACAATGTATTCTTTTGCACATTGTCCATTCCTCCCTTGTAATGAAATTTGCAATTGCCAGCATTATTTTTTTCACCTCATTTCTTCAATAGGAATATTCCTAATAACAATATTATCAATATATATATATAATTGGAATTTACACTTTCAGTACTTGCTAATTACAGTACAGACCTGTTAAAAGTTGACCACTAAGCTAACAAATTAGTGCAGAACTGACAATTCATCTTGGACCCCAAGCTCCAAATGGCGGCCAACATTTGTATCTCTTTTATGGCATTTAGAGATAGGAGGTGGACACTGTTTCAAAGCTTGCTTAGACCCTTGTTAGCTATATCTCAGCAGCTATTGGACAGGATCAAGACATTTTACAGCCAAGCTTTGACTCCTTTTTCATGGCTGTGTTTCTGTGGTAGCTTAATTGGTAGAGTGCTCACTCCTTAAGTGGTAGATCGTGGGTTCAAACCTCCACCGGGTCTGACCCAAGACTTGAAAGTGGTTAGTGACTTCATTGCCAAACACTCGGCATTACGAAATGGGAACTTGAAAAAATCGAGGTCATGTGTCACGGTGGGCTTGGCATGATAAAAGAACCCTGAAATATAATGCCATTAGTGCAGTGCACAGGCAAAATTTCTCTATCTTTGCCTATAGCTGGTGACATCTTGATATAATTGAATTATTCTTGACTGGGACGTTAAACACCATTACTCAACTCAACTCATTAGCTGTGTTTAACTTTCCACAGATCTGTACTGTACTTGAGTTACTGGTACATACAAACCCACCTAACATTATCTCTAGTACCTCATAAGTTTATTGACAACTGATACATACATGGTTCTTGATCATTTTACTCTGGAGTATACTTCACTGTTCATATCCATTGTAAGCATATACAGTCCAACCTACCTTAAAGGCCATCTCTATATAAGGGTCACCTGCTTATAAAGGCCAGTAGAATTGTATATCAATTGTTCTTTATTCATATTATTTGAACCTGTATATAAAGGCACCCTGCCCATATAGGCCACTTTACTGGTTCCCTTCGGTGGCCTTTATAGACAGGTTTGACAGTACTACAAAACCAAGCGTGCAACATAAACAAAAAATAGTTGTAACAGAGTATTTATTGTGCCAGTAAAGTTGTTTCCACCACTGATTTAGTTACAAATGGACGAAAGTCATCATTATTTTCTAGTCTGTTTACATAGATGTGCTTGGTTCAAAATCGCCAAGGATTTTATGTTATCTGAAACTTTTTTTACATCCACAAAACCAGTGAATTTATTTCAAAAGGTAGTTTTCACTAGTGATTTAATTAAAAATTGGACAAAACCACTTGGTATTTCTACACTGTTCACATACTTGGTTCAAAATCACTAGGGATTTCATTTTAAACAGAAATTTTTCACATCAGAATAAAACCAGTGAAATTGGTCCAAAAGATTGTTTTCAGTATTTATTTAGGTTCAAATCGAATAGAGTCACTAGTAATTTCTACCCTGTTTACATACCAAAATCACTAGGAATTTCATCTTCACTGGAATTTTTTTCACGTCAGAACAAATCTACATTTATATAGTCACATTAAAATAAAACTTGTTAAAATTTGAGTCATTTTAAAACCATTATTTATAACTGCTTTATATATACATAGATAAAATATAGATATATTTATATATATACATATATTTATATAAATGTTGGGCAGGGTTTAGATTATATACTCAACGGATTTTAGTTTGCTACTTAGCTTCTGTATGTATATATAGTTTTTATATATTTACTACAAGCTTTATATTTCTGTAGAATTTTTTTTTACGCAATTGCTTCAAATGAAGCTGTATTTCTGCAGGTGTTTTTTCCCCATATATTTGCTTTTAGATGATCGATTTGTAGGATAATTTTGAAATATTTGCTTTATAAATGAACATAAGTTTAAGTCCCTAAGGAAAACATGAAAATTTACATATAAGCAAACACATTTACTGTAATATTATTCAAATTGTATGTAACAAAAAAGAAACTTTTATTTAGGTTACTGAATGGAATATTTGTTTGAAAAGTTCCATCATGTGGAAAACTCATAGAAATTATGTTTAGAATACTTACGAAATGGAAAGCTTTTTGAAAAGTATGTATTTCTGTGATGTATTTTCTGGAAAACACATGAAAAACTTATGTTAAGATTACTTGTTGAAAAAAGTACATATGTATCACCACCATGTGGAAAACTCATGATCAACATAGAATTTCTATACTCTGCCCTAAACTTTGGTTTTTCATTTGTTTAAGTTTTTCTGTGGTATACATTGTAACAAAAAAGGGGAAGTACTTGTAGTAAGAATCTAAGAAGAGAAGTTTGAGAAAAAATATTTATCCAAAAGTTTGAAATAACTTGTTTTAAATACCTGCTTAAAATTGACTTAGAAAAATTATTTAGATCCGAGAAAGCTTCTTCAAAACTACCAGTAAGTGTAATATTGTAAAATAATGTTATGGGAATGTGTAATCTATTTTAAAGGCCAATATAGAATTATTATCTGGAATTATAATTTGATATAACGGTACGACAGTAATTTGCATCTGGTACATTATATAAATTATTTGACAGTTTTTTATATGTTAATAGTTATGTTTAATTTTTATATGATGTGAAATTTTAATGTCGTTACATGCCAGGGGCTTCAGCAATTCATACAATTATGATGCATCCATAAGTCAAATCTGTTCAGATGCAAGAGAGGCAACTCTTGTTTAGCAACCATTTGAAACCATGTTTTTTTTAATGATAATATGTTACTTTCAAAATGGCAAAAACATAAACCCAAATCGGTTTTGTAAGCTTTGACCCTCTAATATGATATAAACCTGTAGTCAAAGTAGCCAAAATTAATTTTGTAGATAAATAATTTTTGTATTCTGGTATATACATTGTGTAATGATTATTTTTTAATATATATTTGCATGATCAAATATTATTTTGACTTTTATGCTTAATAACCCCTTGCAGTTCAGTATTTTTTGTGACACAGTTTTATATGGCTTATTCTGGTAGAAACAAATAAACAATTATTCAAGATTGCAAAAAAAACAAAAAAACAAAAACAAAAACAATTTAACAGGTGTGGCCAATAATAGTGTTGTTATGTCCACAACAGGAAGGGTTCATTCTGCCAACAAAATTTTTTCCACCTTTTTCTGGAAAATTATTTAACAGATCTTTATGAAACTTTACAGGAACAACTTTTGGATGGAGTAGATATGCCATTGGTTATTTGTATTTTGATCATGCACATGGTTGGGAATCAAAGGAAAAACATGGATATCCAAGTTGGGGGTTCCTTTGGGGGACACTTTTGCAATGACATTCCATTTAGGTTAAACTTATAAAATATTATTTTTTGTTGCTATGGCAGCATGACTGTCTATTCATGTCTATGACATGTAGATTTTCCACTGTTGGACAAAGCTGCCATTAAAGTGTTATAAACATGGATGTCCTTGTTTGGGGTTAGTTAATTGGGGCACACTTGTTCAATTTCAATTATAACTGGTTATGAATTATTATTTTTTGTTGCTATGACAATATAACTTTCTATTCATGACATGTACATTTTCCGCTGTTGGACAAATCCGCCGGTGAATTGTTGCTAGTGAATATGTGACTCATAGGAACTGCAAATGGTTAATCCTGATTGAATTGCTAAATCTGTGATCTTATTTAGATAGTATAACATACTAACAGGCATAAGAAGTGTTTAAGATAAGAGATGGATCACCACTACGCTCTGACTGGTTCCTAGAAATAAAATATCAGAATGTAGAATAAAATTACCTAATTGGCTCTAAAAATCTGGAAAACAGAGAGTTCAATTTCAAACTAATTTTTACAGATTATTTACCTTATCTGCATCATATACTTATATCATTTATATAACTTAAAACAATGGTCGATCTGGCCTCGATTCATTAATTACACACTGGTCCAATCTGGTATTTCTATGGACGGTGCGAATGTAGTGGTAAGCCAAGTCTTTCTTGAACACGCCTATGTTTGCTGCAATGTTAGTGATATATGAATCAAGATGACTCGTGTAATACCTCATTTTCAGTTATATCTATGTTATTTTTTATTATCTGTTTTTTGTGTTAGAAGGTATTTTTAGCATTATTTGATTTCGTATTTTATATATATATATATATATATATAGCTTTTTGACATTGAATTATTATTATTATTATGGAAAGAAATGTATTACTTTTTATATTTAAATGCTCATAGTCAATAGTTTTGTAACCAGATAATATATTCAGTGCCCAACATAATTTCATTTCGCAGATCAATAGCCTTCTTTACCTTAATTACTTGTCTCGAACAGATAACCCATAGTAGTCTTTATCCATTCTTGCATGTGGTAAATTGGAGACCCTGTTTTCATTTTAATTTTATAAGATGCTAAAATTGTATTTTTTCTCTCCATGCGAAATTGACTTGAAATGTAAACTGATTGTCATCTGTCTCAAGGGAGCAAACTCTTACAATCCTATCAGTTTGTATTTTTCTTGAAATTAGAAATCACAACACAAGGATTCTGTAATCCAGTATTCATATTAACAGTTTGTAAATAAATTCCAATGAATCCAAGAGGCAAGCAGTTTACATGTATTTTACGCTGAACCATCTACCTTAAAGATGGTAAGTTACTCTTTGATGTCACTATATTTGTACAAACATTGAGACAGATATTTCCCGCTTTGATATCACTGTATTCTGTACAATCACTGAGACAGATATTTCCCGCTTTGATATCACTGTATTCTGTACAATCCTTGAGACAGATAGTTCAACCTAAGTGTATTTACAGTAAAACCTCGTTATAATGCCCCTCGATAACTTTGCCACCTCGCTTATCGCCACACTTTTTTGAAGTACCAAAATCCATTTTGTTTATGTTTTTCTTTATGACACTCCCTCAATTTATCACCAAACCCCTTTATAACGCCAAAATTTGACTGAACAAATTGTGGCGATGAATCGAGGTTTTACTGTATATGGATAAAGACAACATCTAACCTTTAATATACAGTCCAACCTGCCTTTAAGGCCACCTCTATATAAGGACCACCTGCTTATAAAGGCCAGTAGAATTGTATCCCAACTGTTCTTTATTCATATTTTTTTAACCGTTATATAAAGGCTACTTGTCCATGCAGGTAACTTTAACTGGTTCCGTTGGGTGACCTTTATAGACAGGATTGACTGTACTTCATTTTACAACATGGTATAGCACTATATATTTGTTTCTGTGGTTGTGTAGTCATTATGACTACTGTAATATGTTTTCTGTTTTTATTAGTTTTGCTAGTCTGAAAAATTGTGCCAAATCTATTTATATCCTGAAACTTAAAACATTGTCCTTACTCTGAAAAAAATGGTCAAAACCCCAGGGATACTGAAAACCATTAATACTTTTGCAGCTAAAACAGTGAATGTTCTAGCTTTGTCCTTAGTCTGAACAAATCTTCAAAACCCCAGGGATACTGACAACCATTAATACTGTTACAGCTTAAACAGTTTATGTTCTCTGCGACATTTGTATATGGGAGAGAGATAGGAAGAGAGAGAGATTAAAAAATCATAGAATGTTTTGCAATAAATAAGAAAATTTGTGAGTGCATATAAAATCTTTCAATGATTTCCTGAATGTCACTTATTTCATAAATAAACTGCATTGTCTTTATACCATTGTTTTATGATGGGATGATTTCTAATACAAAGTATTGCTAATTTATTTAGACTTTAGAATTGCTATTTTGTAGAACTTATTTCTAGTAATTTAGCAACCTTAAATAACAGAAAGGCATTTCAGTTCAAGATTGAACTAGAATATGTTTCTGTATTCTCTGCCAAAAAAACTTGCTTCAGAATTAATATACCTAGGTAATGTCAATTCCTTATTTCATTATCTGGAAGGGGGGGGGGGGGGGGGGGGGGGTCACAAAAATAATCCAATTACTGGTATTAGATTTTTATTTAGGTTTTGCATTTTCGTCAATTTTTATATGAATTTTAAGAATTTGAGAAAAGTATATGTTGAGTCAATGTCTGATTATAATGTTTTGGTGCAAAGTGAGTTTCCCACTGTGTAATGTGTATTGACTTCATGCATTGTCTTATGACTGAATGTCCTTCTCCTCATTGTTACATAAAACATGAACGTTTATAATGAAATGAGGGTAAAAGTTTTTTTAAAGCAAAAAAATTATTTATGTTGCAAGTATATTTACTTTTATATGTGTTATCTTATGTTACAAAACTAAGGATTTTATTTTATTGCAAAAAAACCCTAGAAAAAAATGTGTGTTTCTGCTTTCACAACTTTACAAGTTTTTTCCCCCCAGGATCAAATTCTGTTTTACAGGTTTTCACAAATTTAAAATTACTAGTAACCAAATTATCAAAATTATTGGAAAGTTAGTCCTATTTCAATATTTTATTCACAAATTTGCCTAAATCAATTTGAAATACTTTCTTGGGAAGTAGTATCCAATAGTGATTTTGTCTACTGGAAATGGGAATGTAGAGTGCGAGCTTGGTTTTAAAACAATGAATTAGATCAATATATATGGAAACTGTTTTGTTTGTTGATGAAAGCAGGCACACACATTTATTTATCTTGGGTTAATTATAGGTATAGTAATTATATACAGACATATTATATGATTTATCAGACTTGGTGTTGCTGGCTCGATGCCAGTCTGTATTGGGTGTATTATATTTTGGTCATCAGTTATTGCATAAACAAATTATAAACCCAAGATATTTTTAAGTGCATGAAACCAAATTATACATGTTATATATATTGAAATTCAGAATTCAGATCTGAAAATATTAAAGTGTATGAAATTACCTATTGTGATTGTATGATCAGAAAGGTCAGTGTATTCTTTAAGGATTGTGTTGAACTATTGTTACAGTAATCACCCTGTCTATCTGTCTGTCTTGCTGTCTGACTGCTCCAATATCATTTTCACTTCATATTTTTCATGACAATGGATAGATTTTGATCAAATTTGGAACAAATGTATACCAAGATGTGTCACATACAAAACTTAGGTGTGTAAGTCCAGGGTAAGTTAACACCAAATAACGAAACCTATACTGGGGGTATATGGTAGCTTCACTGACAGTTTTAGCATGAATTTATCTCCAATGGATATTGAATTGCATCATTGTAAATTGTGTGTGAAATGAGGCTATCCTTATGAAATGTGATATGTTGTAAATCTAAACATTGCAAGTCTGACAGTTGAGACTGGTAACTTTGGAGAAGGATTGGTTACTTTTTCCAATAATCGCCTATATACCACAATAGAAATTATCAAGTTAAGAACTGGCTTAAATTTTCATTTTCTTCCCAACACTGAAAAGGAGAGACTACCATGTTTAATAAAAGCATGCTACAGTTAATTGTTGATATTAATGGCAAAATTTTTAGTTTTAAAACTGAAAATATTTTTATAAGAATTAGTTTGTTAATTAGCGGTATCATTATGATGATAAAACTCTAGGTTTTTTCAGATTTACATGTGTTTATATTGTTATAATATTTCTCCACATTGGTTAAACATTAATTTTGTTATTTAGGCTTAATTTTGCAGACATATGTCAGAATACTTGTGGCAATTAGTTAAGATTTTAAGAATGACTTAAAGTAATTTATTATATTAATTTTTTTGGAATAACTTTATATTAAAATTAGAAATTTAAATAATCTTAAGTTGTAATTTTATATTTTGAAGGTAGGTGCAATATATACATGTAGTGAATTCCATCCATTGGGTAAGCTTAGAAAGTACCAGGATAGAATCCTTCTTAGATAAATCGGGGCCTCGGCGGGCGAGTGCTCTAAACACATGTTTACAAATCACAGTGCCATTTACCGATTTTGTTGCTAGGGGAATCAGTGGCTAAGTGGTCTAAAGTGAGTGCTTATGGATCACAACGCCTCTTGCCGCTTAGGTTCGAATCCCACTCTGGGCAAATCCTAGTGTAAGAAAGTTTGTCAGTTCGTTTAGTGAAAGTCGGTGGTTTTTCTCGAACACTCCGATTTGCTCGACTATCCATGAACCAACCACCTCAATATAATTTAAAGATTCTTTGTTGGGGTTAAGCACAATTTTTTTCACGCCACTCCTAATTTGGACGTTCAAGAACAACGTTAATGCAATGTGCATTGTTGGTCAGAGTGAGCTCTCGGAGATAAGATAAGAAGAACATTGTATGTGTCTTCTTATTTTTTTCTCTGTTTTTATTAGAAATGGCCATCTAGTTATTCACGGTAATAGTCTATAAATCGACTCCACAGCTTTTCTGAAACTAACTAGAACAAAATACTGTGAAACTCTAAATCAATGCCCGAGACAATCAGATAATTATCGACATTCCGCATATGCTTCATTAGCAGGATAGGATGCTGATTTCAAGGTTTCCTACTTCAGATCACTTTACTCTTTAATTAAGATGACACTTTTTACTCTCTGACCATCAACGATGAGCAACCGGAGAAATCATTAACCTTAATCAGGCACCAAACTTTATCAATCTACGCATTTTCGGAGGTGAACGATAATTAAAGTATTGAATGCTTTCATTCAGAAAAAAATATGAGCAATACAGATAAAAATACATCCATACAACCTATAGACTTAGTAACAGTGTCAACTATTGTGAGAAAAACCGAGATAAAAATGTTACAGCAGTTTTAAAGACTAAAAATAACTAAGATCGCTTTTGTGTCCTTGAAAGTACGAGGGTTAGAACATTTAAGCTACAGCTCAATATAAAAGAAAGTAGGAATTCCATCTCTCGAATACCACTGCCGGTAGCTCAGTTGGTAGAGTGCTCACTCCGTAAGTGGGAGATCGTGGGTTCAATCCCCGGTCGGGTTTGACCCAAGACTTGAAAATGGGTAGTGACTGTTCTCGGCATTACGAAATGAAAGTGACGGTTCTTTCGGATGGGAACTTAAAATAAACGAGGTCCCGTGTCACAGTGGGCTTGGCACGCAAAAGAACCCTGCTGTATAATGCCATCAGCGCAACGCACAGGCAAAATTTCTGCACCTTCGCCTATAGCTGGCGACGTATCGATATAATATTCTTGACTGGGACGTTAAAAACCATTACTCAACTCGCTCAACTCTCGAATACCAGAGACAAAGAGCTGACATGATAAGATATCATTAAACATAGAAACAGTAAACCATTCCAACTTTATAGTAAACAATACTATTAGACAAACAAGATGCCATAAAAAACTGTTAAAAAAACCGAATAAGCCTGAAAAATGTCAAATATTTTTAGTAACAGGATTACAGACCGTTGGAATAGTCTTGAGTGCCGATATCTAGGGTCAATGCGGACTCTATAAATAGTTTTAAAAGCAAATTTAACAAGTTCTATAAGTATCATCCCAACAAGTCTGATCTCATGTGTTATGAAATGTGTGCAATCGGACCATCAATTCACAGAATTATGGAAGATGAATATGCACCTCCACAAGTCAACACAGACTTAAAATGATGTCTAGGATGGTACAAATGGCAAGAAATATACAAGATCAATGTGCAGCTATGCACTAAGCAATAACCAACACCCAATAGTGAAGTAACTCAAGGTAATGCATTCGGAATGTTTCAAATGCCGTAGTGCTGCATTGGAAACATGGATATAAATTTGGTAACAAGCCATTCACAATTTCCCGGAATATATTTATGACGTCAATTAAATGACGTCATTTCCGTTCTTTGGAAAAAACATAAAGTTGAACATGATTTCATGCAAAAAGGCAAAAAGCAGTCATTTACCACCACCATAAAAAGAAAATTTCGGAATGAATGGTTGTAATGAATCGAAGTTACTTCATACTTGTGGTAATAGTACTACATTCTGAAATAATTGGTAAGTTTTTCCTTCATACGTTTTTGTAAAATGTGTACCTTTTCCCAATTGACCTTTTTGCACTAAAGTTACACCGAAAGGGCTAACTTGATGACTGCTTTTCAAATTCATGAATGCAGTGTTATTCAAGACGGAAAAAGGGAAGTTAAAAATGACTGGGTGAATATACCTTCAGTTAGCCATGAAATACGACATGCTATTTTTGTTTGTTTGAAATAAAATCGAACTACAGAAACGTTTATAATATGAAGGAGGAAATATCTGGAAAATCCACTTCCTTTTCGAATGTCTCGACTGAGGATCGAAATCTGAACCTTCTTGGTGAATCGTCATAAGTGAACGCTCTCCCAGATTTCAGAGGGGAGTCTCTGGACAAATTATGAAGATCCGCGATTGTCATAAAATATGTCTGTAAAAAGGAAAATGTTGGCGGTATGGGGATTTTACACATGCGAAAATGACGATGTTTACACCGGAAGTGATGTCCTTGGTGACGTTTTACGTCATATGCGCAACAGAAGCCGCCATTTGCATGGTTTTTCAACATGTTAAATCCCCATAGCACCGACGTTTTTCCCTATGCAGATATATTTTGGGCTAATCGCGGATGCGCATACAGATTTCCTGTTACGACTAGGTACAAGTAAGTGAAAAATATCGATCTTTATTCAAATTTATTTGATTTTCTATGGATATAAAGATAATCATTTCATTGTCACAGTCACAGTGGTTCCTACAGTAGATTTGAATTCCACTCGAGACGGATCTTAGTGTGAGAAAGTTTGTCAGTTCGTTCGCCGACGATGGGTAGTTTTCTTCGATAATCTGGTGTTTGGTATTTCTTGAATATTTGTAAAGAAAAAAAGCCAAACTAATAGAAAATAGGTCTATGGAAGAGTTAATTGGTATCGGTAAGCTGGCGAACCTCATTGGTAGTGGACTTGCTGATATATGCTATGAAGGATGACTTTTGAAACGGCCAGTTGTAATAGACTACAGTACTAGTCCAAGAGATCATGACTAAAATCAGGGTGAACGAGGCAAAAAGGTTTGAAGGTTGATTCTTGTAGGAAAATGTCAGTAGTTACTGAAAACCAATTTCTTACGCATCAAACCATTTCTGATTTTTTAATCGGAGACAGTTTTTGAAGAAAACTTTGAAAAGCCCCTTTTTACTACAATTACAAAAATGCGTGATTGGTGCGAAATATATAGGATCAAAAAGTTCTTTTGAAAAAAAAAAATCAATAATTAAAATATCTGATTGATTTTAAATGTTTTTTGAAAATGTGGTTTTTATAATCTATTCACTATTTATTAATTCATTTATTTTACCAGGTGACGCTTTTGCAGTATATGTTTGGTCCCCATGGACACCTTGCTCTGCGTCTTGTGGAAAAGGTTTTCAATTCCGTCGGAGGGTTTGCGAAAAGACAAACAGCCCATCATGTAAGAAAAATACTTTGGATGTAAAACAATGTTACAAAGCCTGCAAACATAAAAAATATACAACACCATCAACCCAACAGCTAATTGATGACGAAAACACATATATTTTAAACAAAAATCTTGCCTTTCTGAAATCCATGCTAAAACCTAAATGGTCAAAGTGGTCGTCTTGTTCCAAGAAATGCGGGAATGGAATTCAGATACGCCGTAGATCTTGTGTGGTTCCTCCTGAAACAGCAAAAGGAATGTGCAACTTTAAAAGAATAGATCTCAGATTATGTGTTGGACAGAACAGAAAATGTACCAACATGTTGTATGAAACGTCAGGTAATGGTTTTTTTTTAATTTTTTTATTATTATTATTTTTTTTTTTATCTTTTTGTCGTTTTCAAAAGATATAGGGGAAATGAAAGTGGTTTTATCATATCTATACGGCATCACAGAGATGACACGAATAATATTTTTGTCAAGCAAAGACAAAACTAAAAATTAAAACCGTTGCGATAACTATTACCGTTTACGTGAGCACGAAAGTCTTCGCGAGATCAAGCAATATAAAAAAATCATGTCACCTCTATGTCGCCGTTTCCCCGCTATTGTGAATACTGTTTTCAGAATTACGATGAATAAATTTGATACTTCAATCTATCTATCTATCTATCAGTCGAGGCATGTTATGGAGAAAAATTCTTGAAAGTTTCCAATCATCTTCATTATCAAGCTTCTAATTGACAAATGTTAAAACAAACGTTCATATCTATCTGTTGCACTGCCTTACACAGGAAATACTATATATATGCGCTGTGACATTGTATAATCGAGACGACGCCAGGTATAGGTGATGTGGCAGAAATTGCTGGTGCAACTCGATATAAGTGACGTGGAAGCAAAACAGAAATACTCAAATAAATCAATCAATGAAAAGGGCTTCTGATACCTTAAAATGACCTACTAGTTCTTATTATACACCATTTAAACCGTAAGATAAAAAAACGGCACCACGAGTCTGATAACTACTTAAAAATTGCCAGTACTTGTATTTATTTAGTCAAGATATTTCCTTTTTGTATTTTAGAAAACCGTGAACATTCAGACCCGGAAGTGCTATCACGACAGAAGAGCCACCTGTATGTGGAGTATGTGATGCTGATAATGATGGCCGGTGTATGTGTTGGACTGTTGTTTATACTACAGCTGATATGTAGACAAGGCAAAAAATGTACAACAGAAAAACCAAAATAACTAGTAAATCACCAAAGATCCCGTGAAACCATAATCGCCAAGTTACAAATAATTTAAACACCAAAGTTTCTATGGAGTCGGAACGCCGAGTTTACTATGATTATTTTATCACCAACGAATCTGGTCATCTGGTCATACTCTACCAGCTTTGAATACCTGCAAACTGTTGTCAGCATTAGAGCATGTGTCTGTGAAGCTAGAACGCCAAGTTTACAAATCATTGAAAGATCTAACAGAATTTATATTAAACTCCGATGTATTGGGTTCCCTTTTATATTGAAGAAGAAAAAAGAACACAACCCCAATGCAAAGCTAATGCTTTATAAGAGTTTTTAAAACACATTATTCTTAATACTAAAATAATTATAAAAATCTAATGTGATTTTTAATCCCCTTTTACTTCGGTTGTTCAAACCTGTGTTAGCATAACCAAATGGTTAGTGAAAATTCAGATATTATTAAAATTAAAATTATTTATACTGACAAGTATATTTCACTTAAATCGTGTCTAATTTTTTTTTCAATTCTATTAATTTAATTTTGAACACGGGAATTTCACTTAAATCGTGTCTAATTTTTTTTTCAATTCTATTAATTTAATTTTGAACACGGGAATTCAAAAACATTACCCTCCACGCAAGATACAAAATTTTAACACAATTTCACTAACCAGTGATTAGGCTAACAGAGCTTTGAACAACCGGGTCCTGATATTGAAACCAAGAAATCAAGACATTTCAACCTTAAAATTTAAGTTATTTAGTCTTTCTTATTAATAAACCAGCCTTTTCCTTGTATTATTCATCCATTTTTCGGTTCATGTTGAGGTCAGTCAAGGTCACTGCTTGTCCAAAGTCCAGTATGATCACTTGTGTTGTTGTGGTGGTCGTACACATTAATTAGCTGTTGATTGTCCAGATGACACTTTGTTAAAAATAATAATAGAAAAATATGCATTATGAAGATTTCTTCAATCAACCAAAATGCATGCAGTCTTTCTCATTTTAATATTTTTTGTCTTTGATACACAAAGTATTTATTCATTTTGCTCAGGGAAATTTCATTTACAAAAATTAATTTATTTTGTTTAAATTCATCTATAAAAGTATACATATGTAAATTATGTTTTATTTGAATAAATATTTCTAATGCCAATATTTTATGTCATTTTTTAAGATTAAAAGCAAGCAGCTACATGATTTGCAAAATTTTAAAAAAATCGTTGCTGAAAAGAAAGTGCTTGAAATGAAAATGTGGCTCGCTAAACAAGAGGTGCTTACCCTTCCGGAGCACCCGGCCTCACTTCCCTGGTGGAACTGTACGTGTTTAACCTAACTTGTCAGTTTCAACGTTTAACTTTGCTTTGATTTTGGTGACATGGATTGGTATGTTTGTTTTTAGCTCATAGGTCAAGTGCCGCGCGCGCGTGTGAGTGTGTCGTTTATACCTATTTTCGACTTCTTCTCTGAAACCACCGCACAGCTGTTTCAAAGAAACTTGGACAGAAGTATATATTGGCCGGCGCAATTCAGATTTGTCCGTGGCGTTGCCATGGCTACCGTAACTAGGTCAAGGTGACAAAAGGGTGCAAAAATTTTCTCCGAAACCAACAATTGAAGAAAACAATATTAGATGATATTTGGCTTCTCTAGGGTCTTAAACCTATGGTTTGTTCATCTCGTAAAATTCGGACAAACAATAGGTTATGCGTTTTTTGTGTTTAATTTTGAAAAATCGTAAAATAGCTTAAAATTGTTATAACTTGACTATATGATCATATAATGGTATGGGGTTTTCAGTTTTTATATATTCTTGCAATTACCTTCTAAATGGGATCAAGGTCAATTGTGAAGTTCATGACCTTAATTTTGACATTGGGTTTTTCAATTTTTAAAAATAATTCAGCTAGCCATTATATATCAGGTGAGTGTATCAGGCCCAATGGGCCTCTTGTTCTTATTTTGCTTTCGAACTGGTTAAGCTAACGGAGCTTTAGTTTATGGTCGCTGAAATTGTGTGTTGAAAAGCAATATTTGTAGAATAGTTTTATGTACAGTACTGGTCCCGGTTTCACAATCATTCCTTAGCTAAGATTTTCCTTAACTTAAATCTTGCAAAATTTCAAATCTTCATAATTTGTTAATTTTCAAGATTTTCAGGAATTTAAGGTGTTATTTTTAAGATCATCTCAAGCTTACATCATTTGCATTTAGTTTTGACAAAATATCATCAATAGTTCCAAAAAAGAATACCAAAATTTGCTAAATTTAAGTTAAGGAAAATCTTAGCTAAGGAATGATTGTGAAACCGGGGCCACATATGTCGAAAGGTTTTACACTGCGGTAGCAAATAGGTGTCGTTTGAAGAAGCCCAGTTGCCGATAAGCCGAGATATGGATAGAGAGTAACCGAGATATAGCTAACATTGGGCCGAAATGGCCTGCACTTAAAAGGTAGTTTTAAAGTAGAGTTAAATGTTCTACAGGTCTGTACTGTACATCTACAAATAGTCAGTTTAAGTTTCATAAATAGTCAAGAGCAAATAAAATCCAGTATGATAATAATATTAATTAAATATTAATTTATCGTAAATATTTAAATAACCGAAGCGGACATTTCAAAATTAGTTTTAGTTTCTAAACTAAATTGGTCATATGACGGAAACTGTATCCTGTAAAATGTTATTTCACGGAAACAAATGAAAACCCGGAAACTGTATAACTGTTTCATGGTTTGGGAACATCCATAAAAAAGAGACTACTGTATTATTTGCCATACAAAATAGAGATCGGTCAAGACAGAAAAACTATCATTTAGACCAGTGTCTGGATTTTTAATTGTGAGACACATTCATGATTTTGCTTTAACTGTAGTATAAACATCAATATACTAATGCATTATCTGTGTTTTGACTTTATTTTTTGATGTTTTTTCATACTTCACCGACCAAAGTGCGATGATATGATAAGCCACATGTTTCTAAAGAGATGGTTTAGGATGATGGAGACCAGGTAGCAAGCAACATACACACGGGAACCATAAAAAGCAAGTACCCAGGTAGAATTATTTATACTTTCAAGACATACATGTGTGTTCAACAGCAGAATTCTTTATGAATGTATACCTACATTCCTTTTAAAGCAGTCACACACACAAAGAAACAAACGATAAGATGCTGCTATCTGAAACAGTAAAAATGATTAAATTGATACTAAAATAGCAAACTGGATGACATTTGTTGAAAAATGGATAAATTGTATAAATATCGTTATGCATTTATTCATTGCATTAGGAGTTATTAGTGAGTCATTCTTCATCAGTAAATACCAGATATTGAAGTTATAGAAGTCGATCAGCACGACTGTTTACACTTCAGCCGGCGTATTTGTCTTGTAATGTCTGCTAATGGTTTCAAATCTGACATGTTACAAAGATAGATTAAGTCAAGTTAGTATCAGGAGTATATGGCGTGTCAACTTGATATTATCAACAATGATTAGTATACCTTGATTCTCGGATGAAACCAGCAGAGGAAACGTTTCCAGTTCCAAAGACTGGTTAAATTTCCAACATTTTAGGAGTACTAGTATATAGTCAATATAAATAGAATCAACTTGAAATTGTCATCGAAGATTAGTATACCTGGACCTGCAGAGGAAAACGCGTTTAGTATGATACAAACCGTATAAGTCATCGGTATCAATGACTCGTTTTACACCAGACAAACTAGAAGTCGTCAAATCAGTATATGAAATGTTGCAATTGTGTTTTATGAATTTGTGTACCTTGATTCTCTGATCAAACCTGCCGCGAAAGACCTTTCCAGTATGATCCAAAATGTATCATTCATCAGTACTAGTGACTAATTTTAATTCAGACATCTTAGGAGTATAATAGTTAGGATATGAAACTTCAACTTCAAATTGTCATCAAAAATTAGCACACGTGTACCTTGACTATCTGATCAAATCTGAAGAGGAAGACAGTTTCCGTATGATTCTAAAACGTATCAGTTATCAGTACCAGTGACCAATTTTACTTCAGACAAGCTAGGAGCTTCAGACCCCAAGTATATGAGACGTCAACTTCAAGTTGTCATCAAAGATGAGCATACCATCAACAAACCTGCGGAGAAAGATGATTTTGTTAAGGTTTTCAAAAACTACATACATCGTTTTAAACTGAGGAAAAATAAAACTATTTTCATAAATTGGCGAAAGTGAAGTTTTTATGACATTATTGTAAAATCAAGCTTGGATACTCATCAAAAGATTTTTCCTTATTTTGAAAATATATTGTGATAATAATTATATGGAAATTATGTCATTCAGAACATCATGTACAAAATGATATGATTGAATTTGCGTAAACGTTTTTCTTGTTTATTATTTTTAGTGAGCAAATGGGAAAATTTCTATGATTTTTCCCAGGGAATACAACCTTTATATTCGGTAGTACTTTTATTGAAACAAAATACTCAAGACGATTTTAGTACATATTTCAGTGATCAAATTAGGATTTTTAAGTCATTTTTCCCCAGTGGAAACAACCTTTATTCAGTAGTAATTTTAAGGAAATGAAATGACCGAAGACATTTTCAGTATGCCACAAAACGGGACCAATGACTCCAGTTTTACATCAGAGGACATATATGTTGAGGATTTACCGTTGCGCTTGCTGAAAGCTTTGTTGATACTAATTGTAATTATGGCAGCCACTGTTGGAAATGCAATATGTATAACTGTGGTGTTGAAGACGGAACTACTACGTGTTCCTGCTGGTAACTTCATGATATCCTTGGCTATAGCAGACTTTTGTTTAGGCATGTTTGTGGCACCGATATCATTCACAGCGTGTATACTGGGAGAGTGGGTGTTTCCTGATATAGGTAAGTTACTGCGATTTTTTTGTTGTCTCCCATTTTCGTGGTTCTCAGAAAAAAGGTAAGTTACTGAGGAATTTTAGTGGTGTCCAATTTTCCTGGTTTTAAAAGAAAAGAGAAAGTCACTGAGACTGGGTTATTTTTCACCAAGGGTAAGTCACATTCGAAAGTCAGAAAGGGCAATGATCAAAATAATGAATACACAAGGGTTAGCCACGTTCGAAAGTCAGAAAGGGCAATGATCAAAATAATGGATACGCAAGGGTAAGTCACGTTCGAAAGTCATAAAGGGCAAGGGTCAAAATAATGGATACGCAAGGATAATTATTCACCAAGGGTAAGCCACGTTCGAAAGTCAGAAAGGGCTAGGGTCAAAATAATGGATACGCAAGGATAATTATTCACCAAGGGCAAGTCACGTTCGAAAGTCAGAAAGGGCTAGGGTCAAAATAATGGATACGCAAGGTAATTATTCACCAAGGGTGAGCCACGTTCGAAAGTCAGAAAGGACAATGATAAAAAAACGAGATACGCAAAAGGGTGAGTTTATATTTTTCACCACAAGTAAAATTACTTGAAAGCCAGAAAGATCAATGGAAAAAATAATAGTTACCCAAGAGGAATACCTTTTCCATTTAGGGACAAAAGCATTTGTAAGGCAGAAAGAACAATAGCCAAATACTATAAGCGCAAGCGGGGTATATTGTTACCAAGCTTAGGAACCGTTTGAAGCAAGAGAAGACGCACTATTGAGTTGAGATTGGCGTAAATATGTTCTTTTGAAATTTAATAACTGTGTACAATGTGCACTTAATGATTGTAATAGTATCATTTAATGATCTGGGTAATGACATCAAATGTTCTCTAACCCGACTTTTGCAAATTGTGTAACAGACATGCAGGTTTGTGTTTCAAATGGCATTTTATATAGTGTATATAATACGTTTTTACTCGACAATTGCAACCTTTGTAACACATGTCCATTTGTTTCAACTTAAAATTACATTGTAAATGATTAATTGTTTTTATTTCATATCTTTTTCAGTTTGTATTGGCATGGGATTCGTGGCATTTTACGTTTCATCAGTATCCGTGCTATCACTGATCATGTTGACTGTTGACCGTTGGATATCAATCACGTGGCCATTCAAATATCAAACCATTATGACAATGAAAACATCCTATACCTACATTGCTTGTATTTGGATCAGTTTGTTTGTAATCGAAGCACCAATGGTGCTGCCGGATATTGGACGGTTCCAATATGTTGAAGGGGTGTGGTTTTGTTGCCCGGCGTGGGAGGAGAATACACTTTACACCTATATTATCATATCAGTAACTCTTTTCCCATCATGTTTTGTCGTACTTACACTGAATATTTATTTGTTTTGCAAAGCAAAAACCCAGATTCGTAAATTGTCCACACTTCAAATTAGACAACCAAAAGACGCCGTACAATTTGGAAAAATTTCTCTGCTGAAATCCGTCTTTGTGACCTTTACAATAGTAATCGTGTTTGTCCTGTGTTGGCTTCCGTACTTCGTGGTGGAATTACTAAACTTTTATAACATAGCTGTTATTCACCAAAACATACGGTTTCTCACTAATTTTGTTGCATCAACCAATAGTTTTCTGAATTGTTTTATTTATTACTTTATGAATAGAAATTTCAGAAAAGGAGCGAGAAGACTTTTTAGAAGAAAACCAACGCCATCTTATATATAAAGTGTTTGATGGTATTCTGGTGTAACATAATGTTAGTCCCGTGATAATTAAAGGACTATGGAATTTCGTAATTTCAAAATAACTATCGTGGATAGACGAAATAACTATTGCTAGTTTATAAAATACATGTAGTAAGAATTTTGAATATATGCAATATGCAATATTATTTCTAAAATACGAAATAACTGTTGTGACTGTACGAAATGACTTTTTTGGATAAACGAAATATCTATTGCAAATATACAACATATCTATTGCAAATATAAAAAATATATATTGCAAATGTGCAAAATATCTATTGCAAAATTATATACGAAATAGTATTTCGGATATTCGTATTCGAATTAATATTTCCAAATTACAAAATAACTATTGCAAATATACGAAAAATATTCTTTCGCAATTACGAAATAACTCTTTACACATGGCACCCATGGGGCTCCGTATACAAAAAACCCTATTAAATCGTCATTATACTAGGTTGATATGATCTCTTTAGTGATAGAATAAAATATGATTAATATTTTTTTTTTACAGAATAATGTCTGGATTTAAGTCTTTATGGTATGTTAAATGTCAATAAAATTGTTAATGGATCGACTTGACTCCTAATGAATTACATCGTAAAAATACAATATAGTGTGTACTTAGAGAAAAACCATTAGGTAAAGTCCAAACATGAGATGTTTATAATATGTTACACACATCGATACACGACAATGTCATGCGATACTTTTAACTTTGCAACAATTAACGCAACCAAAAATAATACACTATGCAAAGAAACGAGATAAGACAAGATTGGTTGATTGATTAAATGGAATTTTAACGTTCCAGTCAATAATATTTCACTTCTATCGGGACGTCACAAGAGATATATGGAGTGGCAGGAAATTTTACCTTTGCAGTGAACTCAGGGCAATGTGCAGGCAGGGAGGGTTCTTTTAGTTGGTCACACCTACCGTGATACGATGCATCGGGTTTAAGTTATTTTCCAAATGACGCATATCTATTATTTCTAAACACGACATGCTTGTCGAAAGGACTGTTCCGATTTCATGCCCGACAAGTGGTCGAACTCCGGCCACTCCCACAAATAAGACAAGACAAGAAAGGCCAAACACATATTTGGGTCCACTCATTAAAACATTTCCGACTATGGATGCATACTGAGGTAAAAGACCAGTTATGTGCTTATAATGTTATAAAGCTTGTGTGATTTTGTATCAAGGATAAGAAGTTCTAAATATGATATAGAAAATGTGTCCAAGAAAAAATTGTTTGACAAAAGCCAAAGCAACATGGCAATAATCATGTTGTAATAAAAACAAACATACCAATCCATGTCAAAAACTAAAATCCCCGTAAAACGTAAAAAACTTTGAAACTGACCAACATATAAAGTTTCGCCAGGGAAGTGAGGCCGGGTGCTCTGGAAGGGTATAAAGAATATAGCAGTTTGAAATCTAAAAACATTTAAAATCTAAGTACACCACATTACTTTGTATGTACTTTAATGTTTTAGAATGAGTTGTCTCAATATGTACGCTTTAATATTTCCGTCATTGTTGTGGCTTGTACTTAGTTTCTGAGAAATTTCCAGATCAATGTTTTCAGCTATAAGGTGATATAGGTATTCCAGTGTTACCGTTGCAGAACGTTACCAGAACACCTATTGCCGCACAGTTCTTGCTTTATACAGTGGCATTCTTATTATACGACCCGGCTTTATATTTTTATATTTAGTTCGAACCGATAATCTCACGCTAGATGCGGACACACTACCAATTAGCCGCCGAGGCGGCCTTATTTTGTAAAACTAGTTGCGTTTACAGAATAATGCCGGGACAACTCTAATCGAATTTCTGTTTCCATACAGCAGTCATATAGCAATTTGTTTAAAAATCACCATTAAAAACAAAACAAAATGGTATATACGACAGTAAATAAAAAAATAAAAAAATAGTTTATACAACAGTAAATAACAAACAAATGACATTAAGACTTATATCGTTGTAACTTCAATATTTTATTAAACATAGACAAACAACAATTTAAATACTGAATAATGTATGATTGAATGATGAACGGCATATTATATGATTTACATATGATATAATACAATTATCTAAAAATAGTGACATTTATAAGTTATAATCTGATTTTTGGTAATGTGCTGTGTATAGACTTTTGTCAAATTATACATTTTTGAATTTTCTGAATATAATATTAAAAAATTATTAAAAGTTCTTTTAATAATCTAAAAATTATATTTTTTTGAATATTTTATTTATAATGTTCAAAACTTAATTTATAATATGACATTTTTATTAAAACAATGCATTCAAAGTAGTGCTTGTGTGTGTTGTTGTATGTATTGTTTTGATAAAAAATAAAATTAATAATAAATAATTAAAATATACCCAGTTAATATTCGTGACACTTATATGTATGATTACGTATAATAAAGATTTTGAAATAACATGTTTGTTAAATGTTCCATGTAATCCGAATTAAAACTAAGATTGTTATGCAGCTGATAGCGTCATGAATTCAATAGTTTGATCTGAAAATACAATCACATAGATATGTGTTAGGCTATCATATCATGTAAAGTGGAATAAGGTGACACATGTTTTACAAATATACCAAGACACATATGTGGGGCTGTATTCAAATACGTCACATTCACTTACTCTCCAGATTAGAATATTTATATATACACATATTTAAATAATTAGAACACACACACACACACACACACACACACGCTATAAACCAAGACACATGTAATTTTGGAATTCTAGTTTAACCCGTTACTTTCATACTTTAAACTTTCACCCGTATGTACAAACGGAATCTGAATTGATTCATACTGTATCCTGAAAACCCTTTTGATGAAACATCTAAAACTAAACTACTTAATCCATTTGTCTAGTCTAAATATTCTTTTTGTTAGAATTATGGCTAAAAACTGAACACTATTAGTTAGGTTAGTTAAGCACAACACAAAATGGAAAAAGGAAGGTTTGTCCTTTGCTCTAAGCTTTTTGCTTTGTTAATGTATTGGTATATTTCTGTTGGGGTATCATTATTTTAGTTTGCATTTATAAACAGAAAGCTTCTTCTGTTGCCCGTTTTCACTGTTGCAATTTGGTTACTATAAGCTCTGTGTGCCAAAATTTATTCGTGCCTTTTTGAAAGTATTCTGCCTTTGGATTTTTACCTAAAAATCGGAAAAACTGTTGAATTTATTCATCAATTTATTCAAAATTGTTTGGATAATTGACCTCTTTATATCTAAAACAAACATACTAATCCATGTCCGAATCACAACCTAGAAGCAAAGTAAGAGCTTTGGAACTACTGACAAGTGAGGTTAGACACGTGAACTTCCACCAGGGAAGTGAGCCACGTATAAATAAATCACATTATATCTAAACCACGAGTTTGCAGTCGATTATGCAGTTTTGCATTTTCCATCCAATCATTTTATCTGTATCATATGTTAAATGTTTCTTAGTTTTGTTTTGTGAACATACGATTTGTGGCGTTAAAATAAACAAGTTTCAACTGAACAACGCCCAATGGAACGAGATTTTATGATAATGGCCAAAAGGAACCTCGATGCATTCCACGTCTTTTTAATTTTTATGTAATTACGATGTACATGTGTGTATATAAAATAAATAATTCCCAATTTATGCCCACATAACTAAATAATATAAAATCTACAACCAAAATTATATGATTTTACATTGTCAAAAAATATGAACTTAAAATCATAAAGACACAAATACTGTATAAGAAGATATATTCGAGAGGAAAAATATTTGCAATTTTCACTGTGACTTGCAAAAAATATTTGCAATTTTCACTGTGACTTGCAAAAAATATTTGCGATTTTCACTGTGACTTGCAAAAAATATTTGCAATTTTCACTGTGACTTGCAAAAAATATTTGCAATTTTCACTGTGACTTGCAAAAAATATTTGCAATTTTCACTGTGACTTGCAAAAAATATTTGCGATTTTCATTGTGACTTGCAAAAAATATTTGCAATTTTCACTGTGACTTGCAAAAAATATTTGCAATTTTCACTGTGACTTGCAAAAAATATTTGCGATTTTCACTGTGACTTGCAAAAAATATTTGCAATTTTCACTGTGACTTGCAAAAAATATTTGCAATTTTCACTGTGACTTGCAAAAAATATTTGCGATTTTCATTGTGACTTGCAAAAAATATTTGCAATTTTCACTGTGACTTGCAAAAAATATTTGCAATTTTCACTGTGACTTGCAAAAAATATTTGCGATTTTCACTGCGACTTGCAAAAAATATTTGCGGTATTCACTGCGACTTGCAAAAAATATTTGCGATTTTCACTGCGACTTGCAAAAAATATTTGCGATTTTCACCGTGACTTGCAAGAAATCTTTGCGATTTTCACTGTGATTCTTGTATCGCGAATATATGTTCTCAGCGAAAGTTTTTTATTTACGTTGGTCAACTTTACCTGCAGCCAATAGCGTAAAAATTTCTTACCGCTAAAAGTTTAAAAGATGAAAACCGCGAAAGTTTCCTGCCGCTTATGTTTCTTCTTATACAGTATACAAAGCAATTTGCTGATGAATCATTGATGACGCCACTGAATATTGATTGTGTTTGTTTCCTGAGGTGTTAATTTCAATCCGGTGTTAGTTCATGTGCTTTATAACTGTTTATCAAGAAAATAGAAGTGTCATTTGTAAAAAAGGCTACATATATGAATGAATATTAAAGCCACCGTGTATTAAGAATATTCTACCATTTTTGTAGAATTCTCAATCTCGGTTAAACATGAAAACAGTAAAAAAAATTCTAGAACCCGAATATAACATAACACAATAATTTATAGTATGCAATTACAAACATTACATATTGGGCAAATACATTCAGATATTGCAACAGCGTGGTAAGAAAGACAACCTGTCATACATAACATACATGTGTTCATTTCATAATGAACATAATCCTCGTTCTTCTAGTGTATATATAAGAAAATCTCGTATAAAGGCAAACAACACCGACCTGTCCGCTTGACCTTGAATTCAAATATTTCTCGCGGACAAGTTCATTTGTATATATAGGGAACATGCATGTTTATTTCGTCTACATATCGAAAACAATAATCATGTACCTTGTGTATATATTATAATTAACTGGTAAATTTAATACTAATATTGTATTGGATAGATCCTGTTATATGAATATTCCAGATGAAAGGTCAAGTGGATAGGTCAATGTTGTTTGACTATATCGAACAGTTTCTAATGAATAAAATAGTCAAATAAATAAATAAATAAATAAATAAATAAATAAATATTAAAAATAATTTACATGTACTATATAAACCAAACAAATTAACCCTGTTTTTGATTTCATTTTAGAAATGAAATTGATTTTTCTTTTTGTTTGTTATGGAAAAATGAAAGAAATGGGGTTCGCCGATGTTGCATATGATATTCCCTAATGCTTGTGTAAAACACTTATTTTTAATGGATACGAAATCGCAATAAATTAAGTTTCCACTTGAAACCACGAGAATTTGCAAAGTCAACGTATTCCAAAAGGTTCTGATGATGAACGAACGTGTTTAACCCCATTGCACACTACAAAGTGCATTATGTAACGTGTACATAATGTATAATTCTTTTATCATTCCTTAACAAAAAGAAAAAATAATTTCATTCCTTATAATAAATTATTACGTTTACGACTATACCAAGTAAAAGTTATCACCGCAGGAAAATGTCTTTGTATATCTATCATTGTAACACGACGTCACTTAGATCTAATTCTTTAATAAAAAAATAACAGAAAAGACCTGACCAATCAAAACCATTGAAACAAAGGAGAACTGAATCATTTAGAAATATACAGGTTGAACATCTGTAAAAGTTGTGCCGGTTACATCTGATGATTGCTGCTTGGTGGTCTCTTTTGATTGTTTGTGATTGGATCCAACATCTGAAGCACTAGTTGTGTCAAAATTTGATTCAAATTGTAACTCTGTATTTAGAACTTCAGGATCCGAATCTGGCCATGGAGAACTTCCACGTACACCAGACGAATCAGTATTAGAACTATTAAGACCGTGTTCATAAGAATCAACGCTACCTACTAACGCCACATTACAATTTGCATAGATAGGTTCCTTATTTCTAACTCTTATATGGCGATCAGTCATAAAAGATGAAAAAGCCGGTGCCATGTCAAAAGGATTTTCACTGCTAGATGAACTCCGCGAAGCTGATCTGCTTTTAGATACCACAGCTTGAGTCTTAAATTCACCGTCCTCACTTAGTATTTCCTGACTCCCAAAAGAAGACTCCGATTCCTCTCTTACTGAGTTACTGTAAACTACAGAACTAGTATCATATCCCGGCTGGTACTGCTGTACAGAAAGAGCTTCTTCAAACCCTTTATCGACTTCAGTGTCAAATACTGATGGAGAATTTCTCGATGATATATTTTCATTTTCAAATGTTATGGAAGCTAGCCTAGAATCATGTGAGCTTTGAAGCGTATCAACATCAGAAGTATCTAATAGCGGTCTGTTCATATCAACCCATCTTTGATTTAACCTATGCTCAGGCTGTAAAGTGTCAAGGTCAGTATCAACCGTTTCTGAATCAGATATATCCGTATTTTCTGTTTTAGAATTGATATTTGCTGCTGCGTTGTTAGCGATTTTAAAGGAGTTGTTCCCCTTTGGTAAGGTATATTCATTTTGAAACGTCAAACCACTTGTTGATGAAATTTGAGATTCCTTCGGTATAATGTCTGGAATATTTGAATATCTTAGTTGATTTTCGAATTCTTCGTTCAAATTATCTGTAGATGATTCAGTCATCAGAAAATGTGTATCTATATCCGGCATGCGCACTTCACTATTTCTACCCACAATCCTAGAGCCTTCGTCAGAATCGTTACTCCTTGTTTCCTGTACTTCTATATCAACAGTTGGTGTTGGGCTGCCATTAATGTCACAATGCGCATGGGAAGAGTAGCTGCCAGAGCTACTACGATATCCTAGTCTAGATTTAGGCCTTGGAAACTGATTTTCAAGCGATTCTTCGTGTTCTAGTTTTCTGAAAACTATTCCCTCTTCCCATGTGATCAGAAGAGTTAACACCATAATCTTTATATCCTACTAAGTCTCCATCTATATCAGTCTCTTGTATGTTTGCCTGTCTACTTATAGTTTTCTGCCCTGATTCAAAAGATTCTCCACGTTGCCTGTCAAGTATATGTTCGATGTCAATGTCATCGTATTGACCACTTATTCCTTCGCTTTCACTTTCTCACTTTCCTGTCTTGGTGTCTTCTTTCTATGAAGACTATCGGTATTCAAGTAATCTGGATGATAGTCACTGGATACATAATAATGTAATGAATGCAAACTTTTGTCATCGTCTGCGTTATTTCTCTGTCTTGCTGACGCTTGTTGCAACTGTTTTATATTTTCTTCTCTATCAAACGCCTCATTGACAAAAATTGCCGGAAGATGTTTTCGAATCATCTGATCCTTCCATTCTTTTCTCGAACATGCCGAAGAAGTCCGTTTCAAGTCGGCAGCTTTTATTTGTAATGTTTTTGCGTTTGCTATTTGAACAGAGAGTGTATTTAAAGGGATCTCTTGCCTTGGTGACTGACTAGACTCCGGAGAATGAATTGGTTTATGATTTTCAATTGTAACAGTTGTTATCTCCTTCGTGTCATCCTCCGGATTTGTTCGTATAACGCCATTATTATGTTTATGAATGGAGGTATGATTACGGTGGTGGTACAATTCAGGTGACATTTTTGATGTTGAGGCTCCTCCATTTCGCCTATCTAAACTGTTTAACTGTGAGACAGGCGCACTGTGGGCCTTTTCAGTTCTATCTCGGACTAGCGTTGCCTTCCCATTTAAATCTTTTGATTTTTTGACGTAAGACTGTAGTGTGCATGTTGATGGATCTAAAATACACAAAGATAAAAATTAATGGATTCTTCCTTAAAAAGAATGAAGAAATGGATTACTTGGTACCTAATGGTGTTTGAATTTTGATTGATTCTGGGTATTTCACGTTAAATCACCATGATGAGGAGTTTGAAACATATGTCATTTATTTTGAATTTATACAAGTACATACAACTAATCAAAAACAATCATACCGATCTAAGTTTAAATCACAATCCAAAAAGTTAAATATTTGAATATTTAATTAAACACGTGACCTACTTGTAGTGAATGAGACTGGCTGCTCCGGAAAGTTAAACCCTCCTGTATAGCTAGCTAGCTTCACCCGCCACATTTGGGAAGGAGGAAAGAACAAACATGCAACTATGAGACTTCAAATTTATCCATGATAATGTTGGATAGATATATCATACTAATCATTAATATTGTGATGGCAGCAATAAATATTGATACAAGGATAGTTAATAATTTATTTGTACCTTTGTTTAAATGCTTGTCAATGTATGCTACCCAAAGTAGAAAACTTTATAAAATGTGATCTCAATATGTATTTATGCCATCTCTTTTGGTTTTTTGCTTGTCATTTCGTGTTACTGGTTATTATTGTCAAGTAAATAATTTAGCTAATTTTTTTTTATTCCATATCATAATCGATGAACTGCGCTTAAAAGAAGCAATTTTGTTAGTCAGTCCTTTTATTTGGGTTGTCATTACTCATTGTATTATGAAATATTAATGTACAGGATAGTTCGTAGGTGTGTGTGCTAATAGAAAAAATAATAATAATCATGACAAAAAATCCTAGCGCTAATGTTACATACTGAATACATCCATGTAACAGTTGGTATAAATATTTGAACAACGCCCACTTTTGTGTATACATTGACTATGAACATCTGGTTCTGAGAACATTCGTTTATCTTTTTACACATATATTAATTAAACGTTAATAATTGTCTAAGCAAGACATTATTTGTTTGCGTACAATATTATCGATATCAGCGATCACCTGGCGCATTGACAAACATGATATATAACCTAGAGTAAATATAAAAGCAAAAGATGCACAAACAGTATGTGAATTATAAAGACGTTTATGTATGTAAATAATAGTCTGAACTCCAGCTATATCAATACTAGTGTTTATTTTATTGATCTACGGGTAAAAGGAAGAAGAATCCTCATACTAATTGTTAGACGTCGGTGGAATGATCAATCCAGTGACTAATGTTAAGAGCTCTAGAGGGCCAATAACTACTTTCCATTGTTTGAATAAAACAATAAATTGCAAGGAATATTTAAGATACATAAAATAAAAAAAGAAAGAAAGCTAGATGCAAATCTGAACTAAACAAAACCCTATTATCATTCGAGTGTTTATACCGATGCTTAACTGATTTTGACACTGGCATTTCTTAATTTTGTGACTATCCTTAGATTGATTGATTGTGATTCGGACATGGATTAGTATGTTTGTTTTTGATTGATTGAATGGGATTTTTACGTCCCAGTCAAGAATATTTCACTTATATCGAAACGTCACCAGCTATAGGTGAAGTGACATACATTTTTGCCTTTGCAATGCGCTCTAGGCAATATGCAGGGAGGGTTCTTTTACGTGCCACGCCTGCAGTGATACGGAACTTTGGTTTTTAAGGTCTCTTCCGAAGGATCCCGTGACATTCATGTCTAAATGCCGAATGCTTTGTGAAAGAACAGTCACTACGTATTTTGCAGGTTTGATCAGACTTCCCACATACGGTGCTATCTTGATAACGGTAAAGTGATTGTTACAGAACATTAGTTTTGGTACAAATTTTTGCCAAAACATCAGGGTTTCTATAAGCCGGACCCCGGACATAACAGAATCTACTTCCATAAATAAAATAAACATTTTAATGAAAAAGTCTCTTTTTGGGAATGGAAAGGGTCTTGATGCTAGTGTTTCAATGAACTGAAAATACGATTACGACTAAATTAAAATAGTTTTATTTTTAATTAGACAAGTTTGTTAATAAATCAATTAAACGACGAACCAATGAAAATAAACATTTTGACTTTTTAATAATTAATCAAAAACCCTGAAAAATACTTCCAATTATTGATCTTGGAATAGATAATAATATTGGATGAATGTGTCAAACAGCAATGTCAGAAAATGTTATTTTTATAACATGTTATACCAGTTTTAAGTTTATACGAACTCAAAGCATTGACATAGGAAATATATCTTTTACAAATGATATTGATTATGTTGTTAAAGCTACATAATTGTGATGATAAAACGTAAAGGTAAAATATGAAACATGAATATGATAGCATGTTATTAAGAATATTATTTTCCCTCCCCCAAATAAACGAAAACAGGAATCCAACCACAATAAACAAACTATCTTATTACTTTCAATGAATCCTTCGAAAAAGTACTTACAACCCGAATGTTATCAGTTGTGGCTAGTCTAAAAAAAATCATACCAAACCATGTCTATATCTCACTTTCAAATCAAATAAAAAACTTTAAAAACTGGCCAATTAAGCTTAATCAGTGAACCAGGTCAATGGGACCGGGTATTGCTGAGGGATAAGAATATTTGTTTACTTGCGTCACCCGTCACGTGAGTAATCAAAATTGAAAATGAAAGTAACTTAGAACTATGTGTCATCAAATCTATCCAGAAATTAGACAAATGGATATTATAATTTGGATCAGATCAAATTAAACGATGAACCAACGAAACAAAATCATCTTGATATTTTTATAATTAATTAGAAAATAAAACAAGTACTTCAATGGGAAATGAAAGAAACATGAAACTATGGGGCGCAAAATATATTTCGGATAATTTTAGATACGCATTGCAATAAATTTGTACAAATTTTATTTAAGATTGTGATGGATCGATAATATATTCTAATTTTGAGGTGAAACAAAGCCAAATTTCATCCAGTCATATATTAAGTTATATACCTTCCTCGTCTTGCTTGTTTCTACATATATGGACTTTACATATATACACAAGGGCGTGACGATATCGTCTACTAAAGATCCATAGTGTATGTGGTAGTATTAACGCTTCAACTAGAATCAGCCATAATACCAGCTCCTCTAGCACGTTTGTGTTGTGCGGACTTGTTATCTGGAAAAACTGTATCACCTGCAAATACAAATTAATATAAGCTTCAGTACTAAGATTGAATAAATATAAGCTAATCACTTACAGGGATACTAATACATAACCTACCAGTAGTTTCATTGAAGGGCTGATGGGCAGACCTTCGACAAGCAAACTGACAAACCTTCTGCCACAAGATACTTTAAAAAAATAGGTGGTGCTAGACAGTGTTTGGCGCTGTGCCCCTTTTGTGCGCATTTTCGATTTCGGTTTATCTACCATCACCGTCTAAATGGATTGTCATAACAAATAACCCCGTACCATGGCTGTTTTTTGGCAGGAACCTTTTGCATTAACTACATTAACTGCTTAATGCGTTACTAAGCTAGAAGTATTTTCAGCACTTCTTTTCGCATACAATCATGCTTGTCACCGCGGTGTGCTTCTAGCAAATTATTGTTTTTATTTTTAAGACTGGACCAATACATATTTTATATACAGACATATGTTTATTATAGCAAGTCCTAAGGAAGACATTAAATATTCTACAGCTTAACATGATATTTTAACAAGCAAAACAGGTACATTGACTGTACAACTTATTGTTTGTTTTCAAAACTTCAGCTCTAAATTATGCAAATTTTAAAATGCTTATCGACGTTTACACTCAGTTCTAATGTAACGATCATGCTATATTCATTCCTCACACGTTTAATTGCAATTCAGCATTTTAATTAGAATGTAGGCGTTCTATTTACCAAATCGTAAATACTATTTTTATTTAGCCGGTTAAAAATTAATGCCACCATCTCTCGTTAAATCGTTATTGTATGAGTAGGCGCATAAATATTGAACAATTCATGAAACTTCATATGTAAAGTAACAGATTGGAATAAATTTAACAAAGCATTTAAAACTCAATATTATTTGTATTATTTATCATAGAGGCGAATGTATCAATAGTTGATGATATTAATGTATGTTTTCTATGTATCAGGTAAATGCTACTAGGACATTCGTAATGGGATTTTCTATTTCAATGTCATTAAAACTTTGAATCATTTATTTAGAAAATTGTTATTTTTCCCTGTACAATTTGAGGCTGAGTAAAACATATTTGCTGCACGCAAAATTAGCAAAGATTATACCAAGGCAAAACAAAATAAGTATGAAACAAGACACAATATAAGCAGATTTTTAGGATTCAATTCGACACACACACACACACACACACACACACACACACACACACACACACTCTCTCTCTCTTTTTCTAGACTGGCGAATTTTATTCGGCTAATTCCTAATTTAAATTCACCTCTCATAAATCATATTAATTGTAAAATGTATTTAAAACTGCCAATACATTATTGAGAAAACGTGTTACCACAGCAACATACGAATATAAAACAAAGCGTGTTTTATTCAACTTCAATCATATATATTTGTATTTAAATTATCCAGAAATTTTTGTGTTAAATATAATACTTTGTATTCAAATAAGATTCTGTATCATATGTTTAAGGATAGTTTGACAGCCAATCATTCAAGGTTATCGAGTTCAACATCAGATAACATTAATCTATTTTTTCATGATTGATTTCCTATTCACAATCCTTGTTTATTCAATATTCATGATGTTTATATTCGTATCTTTGTTTTTCTTGTATTTGACTGTACCATGTGTTGTTTGTTTTAATAATTTCAGAAACAGAACAGGCCGCTCTTTGTGAATGCATTGTTGCAAAAACACAAGACAGTTGCATTTGCTATATTAAAAAACATACCAATCCTTGTCGAAACCACAATCCTAAAAGGAAAGTAAAACTTTGAAGCTGAAAAATGAGGGTTAACCAGTTAACTTCCCGCAACTAAATAAGGCCGGGTGCTCCAGAAGGGTAAGCACTGCTTGTTAAGCTGGCTTCATCCGTCAAGTGTTTAATCACGCGTGTAACCAATTGCAATTTTGACATGAAAAATATTCATTGTAAAAAAGGATACAGAGACATAGTACTATAAAAATATTGTAATGACTGCAAAGTATTGTTTCTAACTAAAAAGTTCGTTCTTGACACGCTCATGATTTTTCTTGTTTTTAACTCAAATCAAAATATGCTTTGTTTGAGATACATGATGAAAATGATTTCATCCACCATGGATCGGTTTGTTAAGGCTTTTTATTGAAAGTGCACATTTTCCCCGAAACATTGGGTGGTTGATAAAACAAATCGTCGCGAACTGAAAACTTAATAGGTGGTTGTTATTAATGACGCTTATCCAAATCTCACACATAGAGAAATCAGCAGAATCCTGAACATGGATCGGTATGTTTCTGGTTGATATAAAAGACATTTATTATTGTGATAGTATTTTTGTCACACTGCAGAGGAGTTAATACTTTTTATAGAAACAGTAATGCCAATGTTGTACAATCATACAGAGTAATACTCAAACACATAAAACGGTTCATATGGAGAGAATTAATAGTCACAGCATGATATATGATTTACAACTTCATAAATGATGTAGAAGCTTTTAATCGAAGTTCTGAAATCAATGTAATTAAGATTCTAGATCAAGGCCATCCGTTTGTTTATTTCAGTCAGTGATTGTATTACTGACAAAACGATTACAGTGATGGATTGGACCTATTCACAAAATATATATTTCTTTTAACTGTCGCCAAGCTATCAAGGTTACATTATACATCAAATTACTAGATGTGTCATATTTAAACACGCGTTCTTCTACCAGGGAAGCAGTGCACCATATGTGCAAGCAATATTTAAAACAAAGAGAACATCAAACTATTTGTCGTCAAATATATACAGGATAGTTTTAGATACAAAGAAATTATATTTTCTAACAATATTGTGATAAAAGCCATAACATTTGATATAGTAAGTTTATCCTTTTAAAATATAAAAAATAAATTTTGAGTTGATTTCATCATAATGTATATATTTGCCTTTAGAATTGCCTTTTATGATACTAAGCAAGTAATGCAAGGATTGTGATTTAAAAATTGGTCGGCATGTTTGGTTTTGATAATACCTTAATTTCACAAAGAAACAAAAAAAGTTAAAAGACGACATACATACATTTTGAAAGAACCATAAAACAACCTATTAATTAAACTCTACACAGTACTTTTTGCAAAAGTAACCATAATCAGGCCGGGTTCTCCGGAATGGTAAGCACCTCTTGCTTAGCTATTAACCTGAATTCATAGCTGCTTTGGTACAAACCATGAGCATTCGATTGGTAAAACTTTACATTATACACTGCTACATTGGTCACATTTGATGCTCATTTTACACATACGACTGAGCTGATTTACATGCCTTTATTTTTTACCGAAAAATCATAAAGGGTTCAAGAAACTTTACACATGAAGTTAAAATGTAATTTATCTTGATGGTGAAAAATATATTATACAATCGATCGGAAGTAATGTTGCTACAATCCGACAGTTAATCTGTTTCATTTTCCCGGATTCAGAAACAATATTGTAATATAATTACTATATTATAGGTAAATTGTCATATAATTATCTGACTATAAACATTTGATATAACATGGCCCGGTAGTTGACAAGTAAACAGATAAATTATATATCCAAATCCGGATGTTATGTATTTATGTTAATCTGGCACCGTAAAACAGCAATAAGCTGTATAATATTATAACCAATTTTATGTGTAAATCTAATCCATTATGCCAACCACTGATATCTAGTGATACGACATATATTTATTTCGCCAGTTTTCAAAGTTGTTTCTTTTGTATTTGATTCATGTTTGATTGGGTTATTGATTTTACGGGTATAGCAACCTAAGCAGGAGATGTGGTTCCCCTTTCGAACCTTGGCCTTATATCCTGGTGTTAACGTGGTAATTAAATTGGCAAATTTTCAGTTTTTTCCAGCATGTTTGTGGATGATGATAACGTCGGTGCAGATCATATATTGCTAACATTTAACACTTCAAATTACCATCGACTAGAATGTTTTATCAAGGAGAGAGAGAGAGAGAGAGAGAGAGAGAGAGAGAGAGAGAGTTTTTCTTGTGGGTTATCCACGATATATCTTGTTATGTATAGTATCAATAATTCACTTGTTTTCTTTGATAATCGATCTTTACATCTACCTGTAGGCCATGTTCTATATTATCTAGTTTTCATCAATAGCATAATTAAGTAGTTTGTAGATTAATCACGACAACCCTCCAGAGAAAAAACTTAATACTGCAATTTAAATTTTAATATAATGAAGTGCTTAATTAACATCCCTACGTGCATGAAGTAACGTACATGTAATTTATGGAAGTGATTCTTAAAAAATGAATACAGGTCAATGTCCTAATCACAATCCAAAAACAAAGTTACAACTTTAAAATGTGGCAAATCAGCATCTGGTGTATCATCAGACATCAGTAGTTTGCATAATTGATTAGGTTTACTCATAACATATGGGTTGGGTTGGTTATAATACATTCTGTTGCAGCGGAAAAACGGATCAAATGTATATTTCATTCCTGAAATGTCCAAAATAATTTATAATGAAACAACGGTGAAATTGAATTCAAAGTACAATTCGTTTTTAAAAATGCCCAGAATAGACTCCTTACATTCAAAAACTATTTAAAAACGAATGTATTGATGAAATCAAATAAAATGAAACCTTTACACTTGTGCAGCTCGGAAATAACGGAAATGGCGTTAAGGAAGTCGATTAGACTGCAAATGCTACAGGTTATTGACTTCCTACAATTTGACAGAAAAATACACCTTCAAAGAAATTCAATAAGAATAGCTGCAGAAACTTGTATTGTTTAACATTATAACGTATTAATATAATTTAATAACCCTCAGAAGAACAAGGAATCTTGGTAATTATGCAATGTAGAAAATCCATTAACAATTACATGCTCTTGATCTTTTGTTATTTATGCCGGCAGAAATTATCTTCTGGGACTTTCTTCTATACATCAACTCCAAACTTTACGATTTGCATGGTAATACTAGTAAATTGTGAAAACTTGTTGACGTAATCAGGGATAAACGTATTGTGAATATATATATATATATATATATATATATATATATATATATATATATATATATATATTTTTTTTTTTTTTTTTTTTTCTTACTCATACATATGTATATAGGAATATGTTCTTAGGAGACGAATAAGGTGTAAATGTTTATAGCGTTATACCACTTGTGGAAAATGTATGTATTTTTAGGATGATCAACTAACAAACTTTCAATATACATATATATGAATGTATATATAATATTCCATATACAAGTATATTATATTTTTCCTTTCTAATCCCGTCTTGTTTGACTGTTACTTACTTGTATGTGTCGTTGCCAAGCATATGTACATTTTCAGGTAAAAAGTTCATTTTCTCATTTAATTAATATGATTATGCGATTTCTCAATATGTACCAACGATGATGAAAAACTGTTGTTATACGTAATATACGGTTTGGTTCCATTTTCGTAACGTATCATTTGATATGTTGGATGTAACTAACTCTTGGAGCAGAAATTACCTAAGCAAGCGTATTTTTCGTCTTATCTGTTCAAAGTAATTGGTCCTGTCGACCTGTAATAAGGTCTGGCGAATATATTTGCCGTGTAATATATTTTTCGTTTTTCACATGTTCGCCATGTATTAGCTTTGAGATGTCATTTAATAAATTAAAGCCCTCAGTACTTATTTTTCTTAGTTTCAGATGAAAATCCAGAAAACGAGACGAATCAATTAAAATTAGAAATCAATCGGGAATGAATCGCTGTACGGGATACTCCAATAAAAACTATTCGATATTAACAGGAAGTTGTTAGTCTCGGGGACTAATCTAATAAACAATAACAAGGACAATGCAAGTATTGGGTTTAATGGATAACAAAAAAATCAACATCTAATCACACAACCTTAATAGTTAAGATGCCACTTTAATCCTATAGCCTTTTTCAACTTTTGACCGCACGCCTAACAAACCCCTGATGATTGCTTTTTGTAAAACATATTATAGCTGAACAATTTGCTAGTATTGACCTAGAACAATAAATCAGTTACAACTGACCTTTTACTATGCTATTTGTCAAGGGCACATCTTGTTTTTACATAAATATCTGATAGAGAATTTGAAAAGACTTTTATAAGCTTCTGCTGTTTGAAAGTTTATAAGCAAATGTAAATTGTAGATAACAATACTTTATTGAATTTTCCAGATAATAAAAAGTGTTAAAACGAGCTTAACAGAACAGCAAATGAAAAAAAAAAAAAAAAAAAAAAAAAAAAAAAAAAAAAAAAACCATAATCCTTTCATTTGAAAATCACAATAAAATAGTTGTTTTGTGGAATGTAAGTTCACTGTTCATCACTGTTCATTATAATGAAATGTAAATTAAAGCTTCAAAACAATCGTGGTAATTTTTAAGCTTACAATAGCTGTCATTTTACAAGAGTAGATCACGTCTGATTTCATGCTATTGAATGCACTTATTTGTATGCATTTTGAATTTTACGATAAAAGATTACAGGAAATTCCAAATCAAACAGTATATAACTATATAACTATCTATTTTGTATTTTTATATTTTATACTTTGTTGTTCAAAAATTTTTGAAAACCTTCTTATTTAATCAACACCCCTGTTTTTGGTCATGACAGTGGGAGTCCCTTTATTCCTTGGTTATTTTAAAACAAGTAGTTATTTATCATGCGCAAATACAAATTGATTTTTTAACAATTAACAAACAAGAAACGATTGGTATCTTCCAAACACAAACGCATCCATCATTTTCAATATAAAAGTTTCTTTTTATTTTTGTAGTTGTAAAATTACGAGTTTAATATTTATCAAAAATGTTGATACTGATTCATTCTAACGTTTAATAAAGACCTAACTCCCCATTCAATCATTCCAAAAGATAGACATTTAGAAGAAAAAGAGCAATATATAATGAACTATATACAATATAGATACACGGCTAGGAAGCTATTCGGGAAATAAACCCATTATATGTTGGTCCTAATGTTAAGACGACTTGGCTATCTTGGCGGCGCCGTGCTTTCCACAAATAATAAAGAATAACAATAGTAATAGAAATTTGTCTGGACCAAATATGACCAAAATTAACGAATATATAATTTGCATACTCGAACTAACTACTAGTATTATAAAACTTGTTTAAATTTTGCAGCACTTTATTAAGAAATATAGTAACAAGAAAAAGTCTTTACCCGTTATTTTCTGGCCGAGGGCATAAAATTCTGAAGGTTTGTAAATAACAACTAGTACATCATTTCTCTTCAATCTGTGTTTTATATCAAAGGAGATTTAGGAGCTATATACGAAAAGCATTAATACTATTTTACTCTGACGTAAATTAGATAACTTCAAATCACACTTAATCATCCCACAAGGAGAGACATTCAAAAAGAACATTAGCAAGTTTAATTGATTTCT
The DNA here is from genome assembly GCA_021292105.1 of Anadara kagoshimensis. Lineage (NCBI taxonomy): Eukaryota > Metazoa > Mollusca > Bivalvia > Arcoida > Arcidae > Anadara > Anadara kagoshimensis. The sequence goes on from CM037870.1 coordinate 4,086,058, forward strand.
TTAAGAATTGCCTGATTACTGCTGTTCTCTCGTTGACATGTAATCATTAGTCAATCAATGATATCAAGTCGACAATTTGGAATTGGTATAATCAGTGGTAACAATGTGTTTGTCTTGTTCTTGTATTGTTTCGTTTTGGTTTTTATCATTCATTTAAAATGATTTGTGTTTTGGTTGCGTTGATTGTTGTAATGTTTCCAGTTACAAATTTTCCCCATCTAGATAAAACGACAGAAAAGAAAGTGTCGAAAGAATACTTCAACTCTTTTCAAGTAATATGAAACCAAAAAATGGCAATTATTTTAGAAGGACTGTAATTAGCAGTACCAGTATTCAAGTGTGAATGGTTTTTACTAAAATACCTATGTTAAAGGTAATGTGAGAATGACAACGTCATTCGCAAATTACCTGGGGTGTATATTAGAAGAAAGCAATTTGCACAAACTTTAATTGGAAATTTTGTACGCTCGTATATCCAAGGCAACCAAACAATTTCATAATTACAATTAACGAAGTACAATAGTCCTTTTTTAAAGAAAATAACAGGACATTGTTTGACGTAAGTTGGATCTCCTTTATCAAGAGTAAGGTTATCTCAGACAAATATGCAATGATTTTTACCTATATGAATCTTTAAAAACCTTCATGATGAAGAGATATAAAAGGAATCAAAAGCTTTTGTCACAACTTTGTAAATCGAAACTTAAAGCTGGGAAACTTTACCTTAATCAAAAGTAAACAGTCTACTGACTGATCTGTTTGACCGATCCAAGTGTCACAAGAATGATACAAAACTAATGTCTTATGTCTAACCATATCTTGAACTTTTTAAAGTATTTTGGTGAGATATTTTGCTATTATGAATAATCAAATCTTTTCTCTCTACTATATTGCTCCTTGTACGTACCTGATCGCCTTGTATATCAGTTTGATCAGCTTACTAATTCAGATATGTTGAGTTATGTCTATTGTCAGTTGCCTTTCTTTTCAAAAAGAACTCATTACAAAACGTAATTTTTATACTGCCAATGATGAGTAGATGTGGCTATCAATAGGGATTGCGGAAACAGTACTCAAGAAATTTTTTGAATGCGCTTGAAATTGGATTTAGAGGAAGAGTCATTTGCTTCTCAGCATATGACAGAAGTGTACTGTATTGTAACCATGACGACCAAATAAAATTGAAGCCAAAATATTACTATACATATATATTTACAATTGCAATATTTGCTTCAATAAAGTGTTTGACATCGACTTTACTTTGCAAGTTTTATAGTGACATGGAAACGTGAGAACGGAAACATCATTCGAATATCACCTGGGGCGTATATTAACAGAAAGCAATTTGAACAAAATGTAATTGATTTTTACCTTGGTACATCCAATGCAACGAAAAAAACTTTATAATTACTTTTAACGAAGTACAAATTGTCCTACTTTTTACAGATAACACTGGGTATTGTTTGAAGTGTTGGATTAAATTGTTTGTCAAGAGTAAGGTTATATCTGAAAAATAAGCAAGGGTTTAACCTATATGAATTTTTAAAAAAAGCCTTACATGATGGCGAGAAATAAAAGTCGCCAAAAGCTTGTTTCACAATTTGTAAATCAAAGCTTGAAACTGGGAAGCTTTAAAGTAGCACTAAGCAAAAGCAAACAGCCCACTGACTCATCTGTTTAACCGATCTAAATTTCACAATTATTAAACACAACTTAAATGTTTAACCAAAATTTTTACCTATTAAAGCATTTCCGATGAAATATATTACTATTATGAATAATGAAAGAATTACGTATTATACTACGAGATCAATTCATAACAAAAATAGTAGCTAAAATAATGAAGCCAGAAAAAGAAGGAAAGCGGAACAAGATAGATAAAGACGCAAAGAGCAAGAAAGCTGAGAATCACTTATACGCACCAAGTGCTTAAGCATGATTCTATTTTTCCACAACAATGCATGGCTTTAACATTTTGGACACATCTCGGTTAATGTATCTATCTAAAAAGATATTTACGTAATCACAAAGACTTTATTTCCTAAAGAAATCAGTAAACAACTATTTTTATAATGATTGAGCTTTACAGTAACAACTGGACCATTGTTTAGCATGGCAGTTTTATAATTCATTTCATGGTCATAGAACATACTTATTGTAAAGCTTATTAAGCCTATAATATTTTGTCTGAGTTTAATTGTCTATGTTCTTTCCTTTTTTTATATTCCTGTCTATAATATTTGTTTTATCAAATCAATGTAGAGTCTTTTCTATATATTCCTGTCTGTAATATTTGTTTTATCAAATCAATGTAGAGTCTAACTTTCAGACAATTCTTTTCTTTATACTATATTACTCCTTGTACGTATCTGATGGTCTGCTGTATCGGTTTGATCAGCTTACAAATAAAGTTATATTGACTATTTTCGCTTAAACAATACGTGTATTGTTAGTTTATCAGTAGCATTTCTTTTCACATAGAATTTATTAAAAATGTTTAATTTATAAAGATAACTGTAAATGGTTGTGATTTTCAAAAATAAATGCAGAGATAGTAAATCAGAATTCAATGAATGAGTTGCAGATTGGATTGAGAAGAAGTTTCATGTGATTCTTTTGCATTGTAATATAAATTTAAAGCTCAGCATATAACATAAGCAATAGTCTTACTTATTGTAATTGTTCTATAAATGTAATGGGCACATATAGATACCAATGAAACCTTAAATTTTACCGCAAGTAAATAAAATTATTGCGCAACAGGAAAAAACACAGGACAGGAATCTTAGTAAAGCAACAAAGATAAACTGAAAAATCGTTAAAAACCGTAATCTTAAAAAATAAAATTGAGAATATGTGCCTCTTCTTATGGTTACAAAATCATCAAGGTCCCGTCTACAATTGGGTGTTTTTTCATTTTTATTCTACATTCTGATAGTTACCCAAGGCATAGAAGTCTCTAGATATTGAAAATATCAATCACAACTCGATTTTTTTTGTAGTCCTTCATGTGATATTTATGTTGTTATTGTTCGACCAACTTCCTACAGATCCAGTAATATTACCAAAGTAACAGCTTTAATTTGTTTTCTTCATATATGTTATATTACATTCTGATAGTATCCCAAAGAAGAGAAGAAGCTTCTAGATATTAATTGCGATTTATTTATGTTGCAATCTTTTCTATCAATTTTCTACAGACCCAGTTATATTATCAGAATAACATCTTCTATTGTATTTTCTTTATTTTGATAGCATTTTAAATGATAAAAATTTTTCTGGATATTTAATGGCAATTCGATTGTTTTTCTAGGCTATCATCTGTTATTTGTGCTGTTACCGCTAGACCTACATTTGTCAGATCCAATAATATGATCAATGCCAAATCTTCAATTTTAATTTCTACATTTTACTCTACATTTTGATAGTATCCCCAAGTCATAGAATTACCACTGCGGTAGCTCAGTTGGTAGAGTGCTCCCTCCGTAAGTGCAAGATCGTGGGTTCGATCCCCGGCCGGATCTGACCCAAGACTTGAAAGTGGGTAATGACTGTTCTTTCGCCAAACACTCCGCATTACGAAATGATAGTCACGGTTCTTTCGGATGGGAACTAAAAATAAATGAGGTCCCGTGTCACGGTGGGCTTGGCACGCTAAAGAACCCTGCTGTATAGTGCCATCAGCGCAACGCAAAGGCAAACTTCTGCACCTTCGCCTATAGCTGGCGACGTCTCGATATAAGTGAAATATTCTTGACTTGGACGTTAAAAACCATTACTCAACTCACTCATAGAAGAACTTTCTAGAGATTATTTTTATTTGTATTTTCTAGGCTATCATCTGTTATTCATCTTGTAATCGTTCGACCAATTTCCTTCATACCCACATAATTAAGGTCACATCTACAATTGCTTTTTTACTTTTTTATTCTACATTCTAATAGTATTGCAAGTCAAAGAAGAACCTTCTACACATTCCTTACAATTTGATTATTGTCTAGGCTATCATCTGTTATATTTTTATTGTTTGACCGACAGACCCAGTAATGTTATCAAGGTCACATCAATACTTGTATTTTCTACATTTTAAACTAAATTCTGATAACAAGTCAAAGAAGAATCTAGAAATTTATATTAGACTTCGATTATTTTGTAGGCTATCATGACTTATTTATGTTGTTATTGTTGAATAAACTTCCGTCGTATCAAGTTATATCATCAAGGTAGCATTACCATTGTATGTTTTACATTTTTATATTACATCCTGATAGTTATAGAAGAACCTTCTTGTTTTTAATTACAATTCTACAATTCAATTATTTTGTAAGCTATTATGTGTTATTTATGTTTTTTTCGTTCCATCAACTTCCTACAAACCAAGTAATTGTAGAAGGGAATAATGTTGATAATGATAAGCCATAATGTTCTCAGGTGGTATCACTCTAAATCTCTAAATGAATTGCTTTGATAAGTAAACTCCTCACTGATAATTACTTGTTTACGTATAGTGTTAAATTTGAATCAATCAACTCCAGAGACTAGTGTTAATAGACTTTGATTGAGACTACTAATGCTTTAACAGCACTACTAATGAAGAATTTTATCTCGAAACTGCTATCTATTGCTGCAAAATTCAAACAGGTTAACTTATTACTTGAACTAGTTTGATTAGCAATGACAGACTTTATAAAAAACAATTAGTTTGGCATTGAGCAAAACATTCATTAAAACGATCAATCTGTCATCGATTTGTCTTGATCATTTTTAAAGAAGCCAGACTTGAATCACTAACATGTTTTGTGTACTTGAGACATATGAAGTATTCCTTTTTATGCTGAGAATGCATATTTCATCTTTATACAACATTATAAGAGGACTCGTGACAAGATTCATTATTAAATCCAACGTTCATGTTTCTTTGTCGAAGTACCAATAAGGCTTCAATGAAGAAAGTGGAATGGATAAAAATTAATAAAACCATCTGACCAAACTACCAAAATACAGATGACATGCATTCTAAGTTTAATTCATGTTCTTACTCGAGGTCTTATCTCTATGCTTTTGACTGTGAAGTTAGCATGATCAAGATAAAACACGAAGAATATCAGTCGTCTGTTAGACTTTGTTAAGGAAAACATTTCTTTATTAGACAATATAAATGTATCATTCCTAAGCAATCAAATCTGTCAATGACAGGTTTTTAAGCATTTTATTCTCAATTCTTTATTTTTAACATGACAGATGTTTCAAACTGCACAGGAGGAATTACCATTCCGAAGCACTTAACCTTACTTCTCTGGTGGACTGTAGCGTGTTCTGGTTTTATTTAATGAGACGGTATGTCAGGTGGTGTGTTACCCAAACGTAACCATCATGAGATTTGTGGGAGGCATTTTCAGTAGTGTAGTCTGAACAAAACATTTTACCTCAAAGTTTTTATCACATTTTCTATTTTAGTCCATAACTAAAATCGAAAGACCAAAAGTGACGGAAAATAACAACAGCCGGTCTTTTAAAAACAAATCAATCACAAATCTACCGATCGATCTTTCGATCCTAAATAAGAGTTTGAGCTACATAATAAGATGTAATAGATCGTAGGTCTTATCGGGAGGAATTTCGTAATCAGAGATATCGAACAATTAACCTACTCGATAGTAAGTCAAAGGGCGTAAAATGTCCATAAAATATAGAAAGATAGCGGATTTGAGTCCCGGTTTGGCCGCCCGTCTTTTCTTTTCACGTTACATTTGAAAGTTTAACTATTCTTTGGGAGCAATCGACTAATTTGCCCGGGAATTAAACTTGACTGTTTAGTTGAATTTAAAAAAAGGTAGGAATGTAGCGAATCGGACTCGATTGGTGACATATTAACTTTATTGGTATAGGAGTCACGGTATACCCGATGTAGGTTTTACCCTATTACATAATATTCCCCATTATTGGCAATGACATTTGTTATCTTTATTATTTATTATATTTTGCTCTCATAATTAAGTCCCTCGAGATTAGACTAGACAGTGAGGACAGTTTTTCAACACTAGTACTACTATTTGCATATCTGCATATTTTTAACCTCCTAAGTCACCAGACTATTACCGTCTGTTTATACATTTTTCTGATTATAGTCTTGTCATAATCCATTGAAACTGAATATCGACACATTGTAATTAAATTATTCATCTATTTAGATGGTTATCGCATCATGATAACTGTAAATATCCGTTGAGATTAGATTAATCGGCGATTATACAATCAATTTGTAATGTTCCAGCTTAATGATGAATAGCTAAATCACGGATAATTATATACGAATTCCATAACACGGTCTTGAACCTAACTTACTTAGAAACAAATAAAGTCTAAAATTTACCAATTTGTGTATTCACTATTACGTGTTTATAGTGATATCAATGTATACAGATACTGCTTTAACGGTTCTAGTAGCGTCTTTATTTCGCTCTAACTTTTTTTTGTTGGCAGACTTTATGCAAAAGGTAAATTAGCGAATGGCTAAACGTTCAAAAAGATTAATTAACCTCGGAATTATTTTGATATGCACAGAAATGATAAAATCAGTGTATCTCAGGTTAAAAACATATGTATACTTCCATAACATTACTCTAGGTATTCTGTCATTAAATTGTCTTTACAAGAAATACTAGAATGTCACAGAAAAATATAAATTTGCAACCAAATTAAAATTGGCTGATCATTTAACTCAAAAAGAGATCAGAAATGTTAAATGTGTATTTGAAAACAATTATAATTGGTAAATTCCAGTGGCTTTGCTTTACATTGCGTTCAAATGAGAAGCACATATGATTATAGGACTAAAATCCCACCTGTTTTACCAGATGTACGTTCCTTGTTTATAGAGAACCCAATAAGAAATTAGAACTCCTAAAAAACCTTTTTCCCCTTATTAGATTTGTGTCTATTTTTTACCATAAAAATTTAATGTAGAAAAAAACGTTTTAGTAACAAACGTTATTCTATTGAAAGTAGATGCAACTGTAGATTACCTATACATTTCATTCTCTTTATAGCTAGTTTTATACTTCGTTGAAAATGTTTGTTGAAATATGGAAATACATTTGTTTCCCTTTTCATTTATGAAAAGAGCTGAATTTTGAACCAAGTTTTCATATACTTGTATATTTTACTTAGTGTGATAAAACAATTATTCTTAATTCTAAGTGTTATTTTCTGCTTTTATTAAAAATACGAAGGATTTTCGAAAATACTTCATCACAATTACTTTGTTGAACATTCCGATTTTTAAATTAAGGCTGTATTGAAACGTCCGAAGTAAACGAGAATCGCCTGACAATGGGATTCGCCACTGTACCACTTGATACCCTCTAACGTTTGTGCGGAACACTTATTTCCAATGAATGTAGAATCGAGAAAGACGACTTTTCCCGTAAAAATGACGTTATTCCGGGAATTTGTAATGCAAACGTTTTTCGAAACGTTCCGCACAAACGTTAAGAGGTATTGATCACGTGGTACAGTGGCGAACCCAATTACTTTGGAATAGAATGAGATATGAACCATGCAGCAATTAATGCGACAGCAGTGACATTCGTATTTTAATAAGTGTAGTGATCCATGAATCATCATATTATGACTAAAAACTCATTTTGCTAATCAAAATAATGACAAGTCGTCATAATGATCACCTCGTATATAAGTCAAGGGAAATTATAGTATTTATAAATAATCGTGTACTGTCAAAACAGTATGATTTGTGTAATGTCATAATTATATGAGATTCCATTTCAAAAGGTTGATAATTTTTGTCTGTGTTGCAATAACAATAATTTCTGAGATAATCGGTCATCGCTATAGCTAATCTGAATTAACGAAACTTAATAGCATACCATCTGTGGTTTGTTTAGAAATGATAACCTAGTCAATAAATATGCAATTAAATGGGTTCCATTTCATAAAAAATGTCACATATATTTTTTACGCTTTCCCCGTTCACATCTTTCAATCCCTTTACGTTGTATTCGCAGCTAGAAAAATGTAAAAGATACAATAGTATCAAGAAAACATACTATTAAACTGTTAAACTAAAATAACAATACATAAAGCTTTTTACAACTATTGCTAAACTGATTAAAACCAGTTACGAGTATATCACAGACAAGTTTTAAATAAAACACTGATAATGACACAGTCCTATATGATACATGTGAAAAAATACACTATATCAGAAAGAACAACTGAAGTCTATACTAACCCCACCAATCGACTTATTATAATAAGTGTTTTTGGACAAAGAACCCAGACGGGTTATCTTATTTTTCTGAGACTCGGTAATACCTCCGTTTAGAGTGGAGTTATAGGTATGTGTACTGGACCCTTCCCCAGAGGTACATGAATAGAAACATGCTTTGCTAATGTGTTTTTTTTTTTGTTTCTTTTCTCAAAATTCATAAAGAAGATGGCTTATCTTGTTATTTGGATGTATCAGGCTTTTAAAGGGCATAAATCATTGATGCCAGGAGTTAATTACGTGATAATTTCTAGTTTATGTAAAAAGTATCTCCTGTGAAAGCATTATCATCACACAAATACAGGAATCTTGTAATAAAATTGACCAAAAAAGAAACAAATCAACTTTTAAATTGAATATTATAACTAAATGAGATATTTATATAAAAGGAAAAGCATTAGTCTTAAGAAAATTGCTACAGTAGATAGAAAAATCGTCCTTGTAAGATAACAAAAACGTGTATTTTTACTATAAGATCAAATCGAACAATAATATTAGTAAATAGAATCTTCTTTTTCTACATATATTGACTCACTTCTTGACTTTTAGGTTAACTGGCTTCTGATAACTACCTTATATATGATGTTATTCCAAAACATAATGGTGTTTATATAAAAAATAACTAAGTATATCTCTAGGTTGTATTTGCACAGATTATTTAAATGATCCATCTGTTAACGTAAATATCTTTCCTAAAATTACTTATCTTCATAATGAAAATGAAATCTAAACACACTAGAGATTTATCTATTATTTCTTATTACATATAACAGTGTTTATTTCTACGGCACTAAAAGACCATTTCGGATTACTCATCAAAAGAGTTTGGACAAAAATTGTGACACCAAACATTTTTTCGTATTAAATTAGTGCTTGTATTCTCCGGACAATATCGCATAGAAGAAAAACCATTGTTTTGATAAATAAATACATAAATTGGCGAAGATATTAACACTAAAATAAGCTTCAATTATTTTTCATTTCCATTTATAGGCCGATGACGTGCCCTTAGTCTTCATATCGTTAATCTATGGCTTTAAAAACACCAACTACAGACGAATAAAGTGACTATTTAAAACGAATTATAAAAAATAGACACAGAAATCACTTACTTAAATGGCTATATTGCTAAAAAATCGAAAACATTGTGCCATATATTTTTAAGTCTATGTAATTTAGCTAAGCTATTTAATAATTTAAATCTCTGAACATCTCCTGAATTTGATCATCATAAAAATTTACAAATACCGCTGGGAATGCAACGCTAGGCAATAATTCGTTAAAACTTATACTTATCTAATGGATATTGGCTCTTAATAAAATAATATAAAGCATTTGGTGAGGATAAATCATACTTGTATAATATTTAATAAAATACATCCAAGAAAAAACACAAAACCATACATGAGGTAGTGTATGGACAAATAAGCAACGAAAATGTTATTCTAAAAGAATAAAGTTAATATGTAATGAAAACCGTAAATGCTAAAATAAACCGTATTATGACATTTATAATGGTTGAATGACCTGTATGGGATGTACTTTAAACACTAATTGTAGTTTAAGTAATGTTACAGCTGCAATCGTATGAATGATGATTCCTGTAGAATAATAAAGAATGTTATATGATAAAGAATGTTATATTTGACAGAATCAGCCACTATTCAAAGCGTTTCTTTACATTACGACTACATGTCGTAAACTTGAAGGACTTTAATTTTGTTTCAATAACAGGAAAAATTATGTTTTTGTTGCACGATTATTATGTCTTATTTATTTATTTTTTGTTGAATAGCTAATAAAACCATTACCAGTCAATGACCAAAACACAACCCCAAACCAAAGTAAAATCTTTGAAAACCGGCAAACTAAGTTGGACACATGAACTCTAGCCGTGGAAGTAGGCCGGGTATGAAACTGAGTACACAACTACAACAACAAAAACACAATTATAATAACATTCTTATAAAAATAAATTTTATTGTCTATTTGATTTCAATGTTGGACTGGAAGTAAAAACAGTAGTTTCATATTATCTATACCCAATGCTGTTCTAATTTTGTTTGGCAACGTTTCCTAATTTCCATAGCGCCATTCGTTCGCCAAAATGAAGTTTCAATAGTTCAGAACGACCATAATAGCTTTTGTACATCAATTCAAGATAATTAATCGAACATCACGTAGAAAGGTAATCAGATAATAAACATGTTAAAAGAACCATTTATTCGGTCAAGATGTGAACCAAAATGGAATTATCTAGTTATCATGATCCATGGTAAAGGTTATTCTTTGATTCAACCGAAATGAACCTTCAGCTGCAGATAATTATTCAAGTTCAAATTCAATTATTTTTTTAGTAATGTTTCTTTAAATGAATGGCTGTTAATAAAAATCAAATATATATTTAACATAATGATATTATACGGTAGTCATTTAGAAAATGTAATAGATTTACCATGACTACATAAAAGAATATTTGATTTTGTCAAGATACAATAAATTACCAGTTTTTTTTAAATTCCAGCATAACTATAAATTTTCTACTTAACGCTTGTTGTCCCAATGATGCGTATACTTCCTGGTAAAAATTGCACTAATTAATTTGTCAGTTTTCAAATATTTTGCTTTAATTTTAAGATTTTCATATAAACATGGACTAATGTGATTTGAATTTTCTATTCTTTCTTTTTTCCAGCGTCGTTTGTTATGTTTTGCTTTTAGCTGCGCTGACTATTGCCAAGTATTTTAAGTATATTATATCAGTTCATTTCTTAAAGCCAATATGTCTGTCTATAAAATGTCTACATTTAAGTCTCTATCATTCCATGCAAAGACTTGCTGTGTCATTCAATTCCGCTAGATTTGATTAGATAATGCCATGAATGTATAGCCAACCAATATAAGACTTTACTTAGTCTGTACAGCACACATCATGTCTTTCAATCTTATCAGTTAAACTGACAACAGTTATAACATTTCACATATAATTGCCAAAAAACGTACGTTACTCTCTGAATTAAACCACATACAAATCTCCATGTTTCTTAATAAAATTGTGTTCTGTACAGACTAAGTAAAGTCTTATATTGCATTAATTCAAATGAAAGATAAGACAATAACTGAATCAAGACAATACGAAAGAATATTTTATTGCAAAAATTGCTTCATAAACAATGATAAAGCACGTTCAAACGTAAAAGGTAATATTTTTTTATCTTCAATTGATGAATTTTGCTAAAACATATAGATACACACAACATGAAAGGAAATGAAGCTAAAATTGTTTCTAAATTATAGATGACTATGTATTTCTTTGCTAAATTTGATTGCATTAAACCCTAAACGCAATACGCATCAAATTATTTTTATATTACTGGTCTATTACATTTCCTTCCGAATTATTATCATAGACCACTGACATACGGGTAATATCGACAATTACGGGAAGAGTTGTCAATGTAGTCAGAAAATTCTGCTCAGTTTAAGCCTGATTGCTACAATTACATCACACTGATATCTGATAGACCGTAGATAAAAACTGACATAATTATAGCCTTTCTAGGTGAAGCAATGTAGGTGAAAATTAAAACAATATGTTCTTGATAACACCATTGGTTATATTGCCAATCAAGCAATTTTCAGAGTATTTGTTTTTCAGTTTATTTTAGCTGAGAATGCTTATTATGGGTTATTTAAAGCATGATTGATTTACTTGGTTTTTATGCGTTCTTAAAGACGGCTATAATGCAAATGAATAAAAATCAAAATACAGGACTATAACAATGACAAAGAAACATTGTACATCAATATTGTAGCTGGTATGTTAAAAATTGTGACTAGCATGAAAAAACAGACGCATTTTTGAAAATAGAATGTAACTTACAATTTGAAAGGTAAATATAAAAAAAACGTAGAGAAGGACAATTGAGTCAGTATTCGAGTAAATAGATAACTATTCAACATGACCAAGGAACTATTTTTGAATAAAATTCAGTACATTACAAATACTAACTCGCAAAACAAGGAATAAAATCACTTGCTATTGCATGTATTTAGGAGTATATAAGATTTAATTTTGACCCACTAGATGTTCATATTCTTGATAAGGTTTTGATTGGCATTCTTTGATTCTGGTCCAACAAACAATTTTTAGAACCTCATTATGTAAGCCTTTGCTTGAAACGAATTGGCGTCCTCAATCTACCATAAACTCAAAAATAAATTCATTGTAAACGTTTCTGTCGCTCTGTCTATTGCCAAAAATGCTTTTAAGTTTCTTTCCATTTCTTGCTAGCTTTTACTTTGCCTTTTGATTTTGATTTGTGCATCAATTGGTAAGTTTATTTTATTTGTTTCGATTATATACGACTGTTAAGAAACTAGTATATATTTCCTGTTTCTATTGGAGATATACAGTTCAGATAATTTAAAAATAAGATGTCAATAGCTTAAAGTAAAGCACTCTTTTCTATCGACCGCTGACTATAATTTCCGTTTTGTATCAAAGGAAGCTTTCATCAGTGAAATTCTTATTGCAATTCAATTTGTTTAGCACTTAGTCCAATCTTCAATGATGAATGGTTTGATTTGAGCAGATTTTATTTTTTTGTTGTTCATCCTCATTTTATTTTTTAGAAAAATTATGAAGCCGAATGTATAGAAAAAAAGAATATTTAGGTTTCACACAAAACTGGTCAAATGTTAAGATTCGAAAACATTACAAAGTATGTAATATATCAATCGAAATTAAAAAAATAATATGCACTTTGTATATCAAACAATTTTCTGAGTCGACTAAGAATATAATTGTCTAGTGGTTTTTCCAGTTATGGCAGTGCAATTCCAAAAGCAATAATTGATGGAAAAGAACCATGTGTTTAAACAAAATAATTATCTGTTTCATTTTGTACTGCACCAAAATCCATCTGTGTACACTATCAACCAATTAAAGAAGGGAAGTATGCAAATAAAACTGTCTAATAAGAAAATTAAATTACTGTTTCTACAGTAATCGTAATATGATGAAAATTGGGATCTACATTTTTCTGATCCTACTACGTTTTTTTACACAAGAGGTATGTACTATATTGACAGAATTATTTTATGTATCTGTCAGACTTATTCAGACAATGTACATTCCTTTAAGCATTATAAATAGTTGTAATATATCATTGAGCTTATATTTTTTCTAAAAACAATAATGATAAGTAAAAACGTTTTATATATTTCTCAATTTCCTTTTTGATAATGTATACATGTCGGGATTGTCAGTTCGTTGATGTTTTGGTTTTAAAAAGACATTATTTGTGGGGCGATTAAGGGCCCTCAAGAAATATTATATCCACTTTATTGCAAAGGTCATGTTTTTCTCGTGTTGTTTTTCCGGCAATTTCTGCCATTTGCATTTGCCAATGCGCTAGGTTTTGCTAAATACATGTTTGCAGTTACCAATTTTTTCTCCCCAATTTTGATATAGTGAAATAGTTAAACAACGTTAACAATTAACTTTTATCATTATAAATGTTTTTTCCATTTTCAAATGGTTTTCTTCTGTTTGATGTAATGAAAAATTCAAACAACTAAACATATTAGGAATGTATTGCTATATCAAATACAATCAGAAAAAGAACAAAAGCTTATTAGTTTCAGAAATATAACCCTATTATACTTTGATACAGAAAATCGACGGAAAACATATATTTTTGTACAAAACTATCGGTTGATCTGGTACTTTTAATCAACTCTTGAACCTACAACTAATGCGACCTTGGTGTTTTCGCTTAAAGCTATAATATTTTTCTTTATTTATCAATAACAAAGATACATATACAATCACGTTTTTGGAAAAGGATTGTTGTCAATCCTAGTTTTGTAGAACTAAAGATAAAACGATAACATATATTGATACAATTACTTTTTCTGATTGTAAATGTATATGGTGTAATGATTAAAACCTGATAAACCACTTGACTAAACATTAACGGTAGGTTTATGGAAGATCAGAATAATCTTATGAAGTAGAAGTGGTAAAGTGGTAAACACAAATGTTGAACCTAAAACTTTTAATTTTCAAGGGTCAACAAAGAAAACAGAACTGTAGAAATGAAACACAAATCAGTCAAATATAAAGCAGAGGAAAGACATAAGTATATAGTGAACAATAATTATAACTCGCGAATGTAGAGAGGCACTGGGGTCATTGGTTTTGTTATTAAACTTTCCGGATAGTCCTTGTCTATAAATATAATTCGCATAAATGATTGGATTAATTCCCCTTCCGGAGCACCCGGCCTCACTTTTCTGGTGAAAGTTCATGTGTCTTACCTAACTTGTCAGTTTCAAAGTTTTTACTTTGCTTCTAGATTGTGATTCGGACATGGATTAATATGTTCGTTTTTGATAATTTATGCCTTAAATTACTATAAGGACACTTTTTGGACGACATTCTTACTTGAAACTTGATAAATATAATGTTTTACCATGTTTACAAAAAATCAAAAAGTATGAAAAAATCGTACGCATTGTTTTGAAATGCAACGCGTACTAAAAACCAAATTTGAAATCAAATATCGGTTAATGATCTAATATCTGAGTGATCGAGTACTCGACATAATTAGCACTTTTGAATACATATAATAGTATATGTCTTACAGCTTATTTTGACACTCCCGTATGATGAACTACTGTCTAGACAAAACGCCTAAATGTAGTACGCTTACACTGGTTTTATAGCTTTAAGTGAAATGTACTGCCATATGGGAAATGAGAGTAAAACATCCGAACGTGGGTGGTTTCATACTTGATAAACACGTAAAAAAGGTTATGGATCATCTATATTATAATTAGTGTCCATACATCACATGCGTTTAATTTACTAACATAGACTCTTTGAAGAAGTCCACAAGATACAAGAAAACAAATATAATACCGCATTCATGTATGAGTTCCTTTAAATAGTTGAAACACTTTGATAACAAAGTTTATCAAAAACAGTTTCCTTTAAAAAATTCTTTTCTTAGAGTCCCTTGAAAATCAGACAATTATCGGTCTTTGCAAGAAAACTTTCAAAGATTTTGAATGTTTATGTTTACAGAAAACAATATGGAATTCACAAAAAAGGACTATTTTTGTCATCATTCACTCGAAGAGAAGATGACTTATTGCTGTTTTGTTGCTGTTTATTTTTACTTTGCCTCGATATAACAAACAATTAATTGCCCATGAATGATGGGGATATGGAGAGTTGTTCAGCCATTAAAGCCGCAATCAACAACTACTTAGTCAAACCAACACTATATTTGTCCTTCTGTTTGACGTCAACGTTAATCTGGCTTCTTTGGTGCAATTTGTCGTGTTTAACTTAATTTGCCAGTTTTTAAAGGTTTTGCTTTTGGAATTGTGATTTGGACATGGAGTGGTATGTTTCTGATTGATTATCTATTCAAAATAAAATAAAAGACAGAAGCTGGAATTTCAAAGCTTTGTTACCTTTTTTTCAAAATAAATCAATTTAGTCTGTTAAAAGAAGTCACGCCTTAGTTAAAGAGAATGTATCACGTTTCAGAATTTTAAACAGATATTGTCAATTCATGAAACCATTCTTTTGGCTAAATCCTTCCAGTCTACTAAAAGAATATACACCATAAGTTAAGAGAATACATCACAGATTTTTAACGAATATTGTCATTTTACGAAAGAGCACGAAAGAGAATCATGAGTCTATTACCACCGAATGCAAATTGCGGTTTGACAGACCCCTTTTATATCTAGTTACAAACAGACGGTAAATGATTTTTTGGATTAAAATTGCTATGGATTCTTTAAATAGATAAAACAATGGCAAATAGAACACAAACAACGGAAATGAAACGCCTTTTTGATTTTTACAAGAACATCCGTGCTATTCATGACATATTTTGCGATTTTATCAGATTTGTATAAGATTGTTGTAATAATGTGACCGAAGCTATAGCTTTGTTATATGGTTTTGACTTAATGACTTTTATTTTATGACCATAATGTTAATGTAGCGTGAATGATCTATTGTATTCAAATCTTTTACACTTGAGAGAATAAATTCATCTGCACTTACAAAAAGTAAAAGAAAAAAAAATGGTAACACAAAACAAAGGCACTACACGACACAATAATTTTAAAAACAAAATTACACGACCGGTCACACATAAATTAGGGCACTAGAGTATGTTGAGGTATGAAAGAATTATAACAATTTTGGGTTTTAATGTTTACTTTTTGTACCTAGGTATTTCAAATCTTTTGCAGCACACACCTAAAATGTTTGAGCATTGTATTTATGTATAATGGAAGATTTTGAAAGAAAACCCAGAATAAATGTAGAATGGAGGATAATGCAGGGAAATCAAGTATAGTAAAAAGTGTTTTAACGCTGTGATGTACTTGTATACTATTGTTTTATGAAAGCAATGAATACTATACTTTATTTAGATCTATCAATGACTGTGAAAGAAATAACTACACATTTCCTTTTTCTTTTTAATTGCATCGCACCATTACACGTAACTGTGTGCTTTCCGATTATCAAAATATCCTACAAACTGCATATTGTCTATAAATCACCGTTACATATCATTATCAGACAAACTCGATCAACTGTGAATTTTCTTTATATAATGCAATATATTTTACAAATGACTCAACGTTCTATATTGAAAGAATATTGATTAAATTTATTAGATTTTCAGGTTTATTTCCTATAAAACATGTATGTGTGTGACGGTGTAAAGGGAAGAAAATAACATATATCAGCTTGTAAGTATGTCCAGTGAATTTACTTTTTCGTCCATGTTTTAGGTATAAATTTGGATGTTCTTGATGGAACAATCAACAAATATAAACAGAAAACACACGCATCAAAATTACATTCATTATGATTAGTAACTGGTGGTAAGGGTCTAGTACTACAATATTTGCCTATTTAAAAAAAAAACTAAAAAAACTAGAGTCTCCCTCATTTCTTAACATGATTTGTAAATCCTTATCAAAATTTGGTTAAATATATTTTGGTTCTTCAGATATTTGTTCAGTCCCTTACAAATATTGATTTCACAACTTTTGTCCGAGCACTTCTTCTGACGAATTTTATTCCGAAACGACCGTCTAGTGCTGTAAAATTTACACTGACATAATAATATTATGTAGTTAGAAACAAATATGCCAGCAAATGCCCAAGCAACTATCTTTAAAGCAAAGTGAAAACTGTTATAATTGGCATATTTGATTAAATACTTGAACTTCAAAGAAGAAATAAGTCGAATGCTCCAGTAGGATAAGCACATCATTAAATTATGCTTTGCTAGCTACAGCCACCACGTGTAAAATCCAAAATTAAGGATGAAAGGAACATAGGATTATGGGACGTCAAACATATCTAGAGGTAAAGAGTCATCATACGTATCAACAATATTGTAATCAGGGTTATGTCTTATAACATTTTAGGAAAATTCCTATATAAATGTTTTATCGAATTTTGGTCAGAAAATACGCGTTTTTATTGTTGGTAAATTATAAACATGTAATATTGTATAATAAAATATCTATTGTCACACAGTGGTGTTGCTCTTAGCATTGGAATATAGATATTTAAAGCCGATTAGAGCACTAAGCAACAGGAAAATCTTCCATTATACTTTCTACATAATTTATATTATTGAGTTCTCTGACAGCATGCATATTTGAAATAAATTATATAATGAATTTTAGAAACCTTCCAATATAATATAATTAAATGCCTATTATCACACATGTTTGTGCACTTTGCAACTTAGGGTTGATGAGAATATTAGGCTAAAGCTAAAACTTCCAATAACATGACGTACGGAATCTGTTAAGTAATTTATAGTAGCGCTAATTTAGTGAAATCGATTCCAGTATCAGATCTTATCTTGTGTAAATTACTACAGTACAATACTGACAAGTAACCGAATTTGGATTAAGTGGAATATTGCATTTCAGGACATAATTATCTTTTTCATTTAGCGCAACTATCCATCTGCGGTTAAATGAAAAATGTTGTCATGTGTAGGTGCAAAAAGAATATACTTCAATCTAACTTACATTAGTAATCATCAAACACAAACATACCTGTCTGTGTTAAAATCACAATCCCAAAAGCAAAGTGAAAACTTTGAAAACAGGTAAATTTATATAACACGTGAAATTTCACTAGGAAAGTTATGCCGGGTGGTCCGAAAGGGCAAACACATTCTGTCTATCTAGCTTAACTGTTATTTCACAATTTCATCTACGTGATATCACATTTTAAAACTAACTCATCAAGTGCCGATAGATTATTCTATCAAGCCATCAATATTGCAAACATTTTATTTATCAGATACATTAGCAATTTGTAATGCCGACACACATAAAAGAAAAGCTTCAATGTTGCGTTATATAAAATACAATAAAGGCACTACTGACATTAACAGGAAGTCATTAGTCTCGGAGATATAATCTTATATAGACAATACAGACAAAGTCGTAATTAGATACAAAAGAACATCTATAATTGGATTCAATCACTTAAAAGTTGCGGTGCATTATGTGTACTCTAATTTATATTCGTACTCTTCTCTTGACCTCAATATTTCTATTATTTCGTTAAAGTTTATAAGAATGTTCATGTGACCTAGTTATATAAAGATAACAAAAACTTAGTTTTTGATGTTTCAAAGTAACATATATATGCGAGCGAGCGCGCGAGTGTGTGTGTTTGTGTATGTTAAGTCTAAATATATTTTTTGAAACCCCGTATTGTATTCTGGACTATAACTCACTAACAATTGTTCTAAGACATTTCGTGTTTTTTGCAATAGTTCACATCTTACATCAATAAAAACTTATGTGGGGAAAATTACGTAATCTGGTTTAAAGGATAATAGAGAAAAAAGTTCAGTTTTCTTTTTATGATTAAATTACATCATAAAGCTTAATTTAAGTGGTGGAATTTCAAATTTATTCCACAACAGCATTCTTATTAATTGTATATTTGCTGCAAATGTGCGCTACATTACATCTATCTATTATTTTGATATCTAAAATCGAGCTCAATCTATTTTGAGTATAATTGTATTTCAATCATGGAATATTTTAATTAAAGAATGTCATCGATATGCTCCTTTCTAATACAACTTGTTGGGTAATGGTATAGCATTGATTGAATCAAAATTGTGCTTTATTACACATTCCACACATTAAAATCCTAAGTGAAATAAAATATATTCTGATTCCTTATTAGAAAATTCAACGCGATCTGTAATTTCGAATTGAAAAATCAAAAACAACAATCAATGTCCGAATCACGATCCAGAAATAAAGTAAAAACTTTGGAACTGAAAAGTCAGGTTAGAAATGTGAACTTCCACCAAGGAAGTGAGGCTAGATGCCCCGGAAGGGTAAGCACTCCTGTTTAGCTAGCTACACTCGCCACGTGTGTAATGAAAATTGTGTGAAAGGAACATGGAACTATGGGACGTCAAATATATCCAGGGCAATTCTGAACACAGATACAACAACTTATCAACAATACTGTGATGACGGCCATAACGTTTTGAGGGCCTTGATAAGCCTAGGCTTGCAATATCTCCGAGTCATCAATTCATTTGTAAGCAGCCAAAAGCAATTTAATAAAAAAACCATACCAATCCATGTCCAAATGAAAATCTCAAACTAAAGCCGAGTGCTCCGGAAGGGTAGGCATCTCCTGTTTAACTTCAAAACACAGAAACTGGGTCCTTACCATTGACTCCAATTAGGAAATCATTCAATGATAATATAAAAAAGCTATCCACTCAGATAGTGTTTTAAACGATTGGTTACAGCAAAGAAGGTTTTGAATGTGAGCCTCTGTGTCCAAGTGATCTAATGTTGTATGTTGCAATTGCCATTACAATCTTATTCGAGAAACCTCTAAAATTATGTTCTTAAAGAGTAAATGGTTCAAATCAATTGTGATCAGTAGAGCGACAACGATTTCTTCCGTTCGCCTTCTTACAAATATGATAAACTAATATGTAGCACAGAACCTTAACAGAGGTTCATTTTTGAAAATCAATAACGGTATTTTTATTTTTATTACTATTATAAACTGTAACATAAACTACTAAAATGTATTTCCACATGTCGGAGGAAAAGTCCAGTGAAATTATCATCAACAACAAACCACAACCGAAAAGACAAAGTAAAAACTTTGCAAATAGTAAATAAAGTAAACACGGTAACCTTTATCATGGAAACTAGGCCAGGAGCCCTGGAAGGATCTAATTAATTTTGATCTATTCAGATGTAGACCAACTTACCTGCGGTCCAGGATAGAGAATTAATGTTTAAATTACAATCCATGAACACATTTGAGATCTAATAAAAACTGTAATACCAATGTTTAATCGCAATTATAAGCATGTCATAATGATCAACTTAATTGCGTAAATGACACTGTATTATAGACATTTATGTTCACTGTGGAAAATTAACTTTCACACAAGCACAAAATTGATTATTTTCCCAATTTTGGGACATAAAAAAGAGGTATTTTGAAATTGATTATTTTGCGTCGACTGTTGTCATTGAATGTAGGAAATTACATTTGTTCCTGTAAGGGTTTTGTGATAAAGCGTATTTCACCATTAGGTAATAGCTTTGTGACATATTTTTGCTCAATCCTGCTGTTATAAAGATACTTCAAAGACAGAAATGCAATGATCGCCACATAATTTCTTTTTATTTTTATCTAACTGATGAGAAATTTTATTCCGAAATCGCCTTCTAGTCATGCAAAATTAAAACAGAGACAGTAATAATTACAACCACTCGGCTCGTATCTCTACTGGTGAACTAATAATCAACGAGGATATCTTTAACCCAGGAGGCAATACATCGTATTGTCAGATAAACATTGTTAATCAAAATTCTGATCTGTAACATTTTAAAACTCCTCAAAAACTAAAACAACAAAAACCTAAACTAAGCTTAATCAAAGTACTTGTATTGTTTTAAAGGGAATTGGAAAAAAAATAAATGTTGGTTTTTCTCTATATCTCATTTCAACATGTTTAAATACTTGATTTCCATCATTATGGTCCGAGCACTGTTGATAAGCAATCTTATTTTGAAACGACTGTGTAGTGCCTCAACATTAAAATAAGTTAATATAACTGGAGAATTGTAACATCTATACATAGAATGGATAGATTCTGTCATATGGTTACTTGGTAAAAGAAGTAAAGATTGCAATATCACTTTTAAGAGGAACAAACGTAAAATAAAAATAATGTAATGCGCAATCACAACGTGTTTTCACCAGCTAACTCTGACCTTGGATATACAGACTCTGGTAATACAAACAGATCGAATATGCAAGTTATGTTGGTATTCAATAAAATTAAAATAATTTCATTACTCGGTATGTTAGAAACCTGGTTCTAATACACTGACTTATTTACATATTCAGTCGGTGTATTTATGTTGAAAATGAATCTAATCACCAAGTCATCTAAAATCCTTAAAATATGATATCTAATTCAATATTTGTCTAACATTTTTCTATATTTATAGATTTTCTGACAAAGTTTAATTTAAAAGTCACTGAAGTGTTCTTTTTTTAACAAAAGTATATTTTAAGTTACAAAGATTAATACTTTGAGTTAATTAACACAGATTTGTAAAATCAATACTTGTTGATTATTTTTTTGAGATTTCTTTAAAATCTGGCTATATTGACTAAACTGTCACAATAGTTATATCAACACAGCGTTATAACAAATAGACACATATCTCAACCTAGAATTGATTGTATCACACGGCTATCTACATCTATTACTACTACAGTAATTGTATATAAGATGTTCCCTGTATGACAGCTGTATGGGATAGTTTACTGTAATAGACGTGTATTTTGACTTCATTTCAATACAAAGCGACACTTTACACAACATCACAATTGTTTAACAATTTCAAGTTATCACAACGGTAGCTCAGATGAGTGCTTGCTTCGTATGTTTAAGGTCAAGGTTTGATCGTTGGTTAGGTCTGACCATATAAAAATCCATGTCAAAACTACAAAGCAAAGTAAAAGCTTTAAACTGACAAATTAAGTTTAATAACGATAACTTGCTCTAGTGAAGCGAGGTCGTGTGCTCCGGAAGGCTAATCTTTGAAATAGGTAGTTAATGTTCTTTTGTGAACTGGCACTATCGTAGTAGATAAAACACTAGATTCTCCTTTAAAACATTTTTAAAACATTACATAATAACATGATACTGAAGAGGGTGACTTATGCTCTATGCTTTAAAAGCAGCTTTTTAACGTATGTGAATTTTTATGTAGATAAGCATTCGTCACTTATAATAAGTGTAAATCTGTTAGGTTTAATCTGATTTTCAGCATATTATGTAACAAAAAAGCTGCTTTATTGATTTTATTAAAATGTTAAAGCTTTTTGTAAATTAATCTTTTTAAAACCCATAATGTCAATGTCAAAAAGATAAAAGAATAAAGATCATACAATATGATTCCGTTTTCTAGAGCCAACATGCGTTTAAATTCAAGCTAGTAAGGCTACCTCGGATTCTGATAGTTCTTGTTAATTTTGTTTGTATGACACGGCTATTTACATCTACAAAAATTGTATGCTTTCCCTGTATGACACACAAAGTAAAAGCTTTAAACTGACTAAATGACAATCTCAAAGCAAAGTAAAAGCTTTAAACTAACAAATTCAGTTCAACATGATAACTTTCTCTAGTGAAGCGAGGCCATGTGCTCCAAAAGAATAAACTTTAATTTAGATAGTTACTGTTCCATCGTGATTTGCCACCATTGAAGTGGTAAAAACACTAGATTCTCCCTGCAAAACATTTTCGATTACATAATAACATGATACTTAAAAGGGTTATTTATGCTCTATGCTTCAATAGTAGCTGGTAAGGTATGTAAACTGTTATGAAGATAAGCATCTTCACTTATAATTAATGTTAATCTGTTAGGTTTAATATGATTTTCAGCATATTATGTAACATAAAAGCTGCATTATTGATTTTATTAAAATGTAAGAGCTTTTTGAATGTTAATCTTTTTAAAACCCATAATGACAATGTCAAAAAAATAAAAGAATAGATTTCATACCATATGGTTTCAACATACCTTGAAATTCATGCAAGCAAGATTACATCAGATTCCGATATTTCGTGCGAACTTTGTTTGTTCGATAGGTCTTTTTTAGCTTGTAACTACCATTTATCCTCAGGTTAAATGCAACATATTTCAGAATTCTAAAAAAGATATTGCGTTAAAACCATGATCATCCTATGTGAATCGTGACTTTCTGACATTCAATAAAATGATGGGTTTAATGTGTTGATGTAAGATCGTGCTAAATATAACTAAATATAAAACTAAAAACGACGTTGAATGTTTTTTTTCTTGATTTATTATGGGAATTTTATGTCAGGATTCTAGTAAAAGGGATATATAATTTGTATAGAAAATGAAACGCTAAGTACAAAATTAAGTGCTATTCTTCACAGATATCAAACACATCTGGTCCATTTTCAAATCACAATAAAGGGCTACAATACAATTTAACCAAACAAAACAACGGGAAATACATCGACGTTTTCAATTCAAAATTTTGATTTCCATTAATTATAGACTACCGTGAAACAGATGCTTATATACTAGTATGTTATTTCAATGTTTTGGTATTTGAAGACAAACTTTCACAACTTTCAAAACTATGGCGTCAATCTTTTGTATCATAAGTCTAAAAACAATTCATGTATAGCAAAAAAAAAATTAATCTGTTGTCATTGTGACTACTGTCAATACCATGGTGAGTCGTTGATACATTATTTAGTGTCACAAGGCTAGAAAAAATCGTGCGTATTATTGGGTAACTTCGGTCTGACGTCTCTGTGACTGTATTCAATCACATTTTGGAGATTTCCTAAATGCAAATTAATACTGATAATGCTATAATGCTATAATCCATAGTCTATACAACATTAAATATTTTAATGTTTCGATAAATATTAATATATTTATTTCAACCGTTTTGTTATTCTAAAACAGACTTTCATTAATATTAAATCCTGGAGAGTCATGGATTCGTGTTCTACAGTAATTGGTGTTTTTAAAATATATAAGTATATATTAGTCTTTGGTCTGGCGTCTTTGTGGCTTAAGTCATGGCGACATATATAAAGCTTGCTGCTGTTTGATAAGTAATTCAACTTATTCAAAAGATACTTAAACATGATTCCAATAGTCTTACTTGTATTTCAGACTCAAGTCGCCAGTCAAATTTCCAAGATACCGTCTATGCAAATCAGTACTGATGTTATAATCTATGTTCTGCGTAAAAGTTTGTATTTTGAATCCTGACAAATTGATTAGAATAATCCTGCTTTTGTAATCATTGTTTGCTCAAAAGCAAAATAAAAGCTTTGAGAATAGGCATGGTAAGATAAACATGAGGACTTTCACTAGCGAAGGGTAACAAACAGTAATGTCGGTTTTTCAAACAAATTGTGAATGCCAGAGGAGACAGATGGACAATATTAGAAAGAAGTGTTTGTTTGGAGAATATCGTCAAAAATGTTATTTAACCAATTACTATATTCAATACTCTAGTTGAAACTTTTATTGCATTATTTTTTCATTTATTTTCATTTCATCCGATATTTTCTCTCATTATTTACTTAATATATATTATTTATCCATCCAAAGTCAGTTGATATTTTTCCCACATTACATATCCGCCTTTGATTTGTTTGAGTTTCGATGTCGTTTTCGTGTATTTTCCAGTACAATTAGATAAGATCGTTAGACTTTGCACCATGCAAGTTCAGCTGTGTCACATCAAATCTACAGGACAACTTGTCTAGTAGATGTCTATTATATTTCCTAACAAATTAATATTATACACAGAAATATTGTGATCCTCGCTGAAGTTTTGCCACAATGAAAAATTGTTTAATAAATCTTTGATACTCGTTGTCAATCATATTTATGTAAAATCGCTGAGAATACCAAAATTACATCCCTTATCTAGAACAAATTTTCTTTGAAAAATAATGTAATTGATTTAGTTTGTGTGAGTGATTGTGACGTTGGGAAAACTTTTAAACCTTTGAAAACTGGCACTTTCAGTTAAACACGTTAACCTCCACCTGAAACGTAAAAACTGATGCTCCGAAAAAGTAAACATATCCAGTTTAGCTATATAACTGAATTCATCACTGAAACAATAAGCTGTACATACAATTTGGAATAACCCTATTACTGTACTATCGAATGTTTTAACCTACAAAATCGATCATATTCGAAGCAAAATATACAATTGTATTGACACTTGTTCTTATTTTAACAAAATATAAAGGGTTTAAGAAACTTTAGGCATGTAGTTAATGTAGTTAATCTTGATGGTGAAAAATATGTTACGATCAGAAGTTACGTTATTAAATATAAATCATTTTCACATATTCAGAAAAAATATTGTAATATAATTGCGATATTAAAGCTAAATGGTCATATAGATATATGACTATTAAACAAGCATTAAAAGGTTTTGATATAATATGAACCAATAGTTAACATGAACAGATCCATTAGATATCCAAATCCGGATATGGGCAGGTATATTTGTTATTCTGGCGCCGTAAAGCAGCAATAAACTATATGATTTTATAACTAATTTTATGTGTAAATATAGTTCATTAGGTAAACCACAGATCAGATACTTAATTTTATTAATTTGCCATTAGTTACTTTGCTTTGGGAATGTGATCTGGACATAAACCGGTATATCTGTGTTTGTAATTACATCAGTGCATTTACACACTGCATACATTAAGAAAATTATGACTTCAATTTATTATTTAATAATAAATCATGTTTCAACCAGAGAGAGAGAGAGAGAGAGAGAGAGAGAGAGTATTGCTGTTGTTTAAGACATATGATGGTATTACCACAGTACAGTGTTTAAGTTACAACATTTAACACTCCATCATCATTGAATTAACTAGAGAGCTTTATCAGTATAAGCACTGTAACTGAGAGAGAGAGAGAGAGAGAGAGAGAGAGAGAGAGAGAGAGAGAGGAAAGAAAGAGAGAGGAAGAGTTTTTCTTGGGTTATTCACGATATATCTTGGTGTGTATAGTATCAATAATTCACTTGTATTATCTGATAATCACTCTTTACATCTATCTGTGGGGCATGTTTTATATTATCTATTTTTCATCAATAGCATAATTACGTATTATGTAGATTAATCACGAAAACCACCTAGAGAGAAAACGTAATGCTGCAATTTAAATTTTAATATGCTAAAATGCTTAATTTACATCCATAGGTGAAGTAATTTATGGAAGTGATTCTTGAAAATAAAACTTAATCAAGCACATGGATACATGTCAATGTCCTAATCGCAATCCAAAAAAAAAAAAAAAAAAAAAAAAAAAACAAAGTTACCTCTTTGAAAACTGATAACTCAGCATCAGTTATATCACCAGACATCAGTGGTTTGCATATTGATTTGATTTACTCATAACATGGGTTGACTGGTTATAATCCCTTTTGATGCAGTTTTACGACCCCACATTAACATATATACATGTATATATTCGGATTTTGATACCTAATTGATTTACCTGTTTACTCGTTAATTACGGGGCCATGTTTTATCAACTACTGTTAACTAAAACATCTGGACTTCCACCAAAGTATTCAGGCCGGGTGCTCCGGAAGGGTGAGCATTTTCTGCCTATTAGTTGTAAAATCTACAACGATTACTAAAATTACTAAATCTGATTAAATGAGAAACACATGCCAATCATATTAGGTAGGATAAAAATGACGCTCCGATAAACAATTTATGCGTGAAACGTGCCGAAATGAAACATTTTTTTTCTTCTACATATTTTTACATGATGAAAATTACGTATATGTGTACATATGCTTGATTTGTCAATTGTCCATTTCGTCAGGTAGTACAAAATCAGTAATTTTTTTTAACTATAAACGGAAACACCAAGAACAAAATAAGTGTTTATCAAAAATAACTTAACACATGCGATTAACAAAAATATGCAATGTTTATTTGCGCATGATAATATTGCGAAAGTAAATTTTATTTTGCTTGGTACGATCATTGCTGCACTCTGTCGAGAAACAATTATCGCATAACGTTGGCGATGTGTTTAACTGCCATAATTTTTAATTACAAGAAAGCCTGTAACAGGTTGTCAGAGCTTATAGCTAAAGGAAATTAAATTTCTTAAAAGGGGTGTTTCAGTTATGTAAAACCTCGAACTAAATATAACACTAAAACAATTATATTGCTGAAATTAATCACCTTGTTTGTTTGTTTGATTTTAACTTTATTTAAAACTCATATTTTCATTCTAAGAAAATTGCAGCTAGAATCAAAATCTTTTTAAAGATAATTGCAATGAACATCAGAAACAGTGGACGCAAAGTACATTTCTATTCTGGAAATGCTCAAAATAAATTCCTCACATTTCTAAATCAATTTAAAAGTCGAATGTTTCAATTCAATCCAATACAATTAAACAAAATATTTGCACTGATTCACCTCGGAAATTACTTGAAAAGGTTATGGAAGCCTATAAATGGTATTGACTGCGAAACTTTACAAAACAAAAATGTACTTAAAAAAAAATTAAGATGCAATATCTTTGATATATTGTTTGACATTATATTGTTTAACCTAGCTTGTCAGTCCTAAAGTTTTTACTTTATTTCTGGATTGCGATTAGGACCTGGATTAGTATGTTTGTTATTTATTAATTGAGAATAATTTGATAACCCTATAAAAGAAAAATGAAATTTGTAAAGAAAAATGAAAACCTGTTAATTATGCAATGTAGAAAACCCATTAACAATTACATGCAACGGTATGTAGCAGTTAAATTCTCTTGATCTTTTGTTATCTATGCAGACAGGAATTATGGTCGGGGAATGTTTTTCTATAAATCAATTCCAAATTTTAAGATTTGCATTGTAATAAATTGCAAAAACTTGTTCACGTAATCAAGGATAAAGGTATTGTGAATATTTATATCTAACTGTTTGACTGTTTTTACTTGTATGTGTCATAATTTGAATATCGTGGCTGTTGGGAAGTATATGCAAATGCTTTTCTTCAGTTACAAGGTTTTTTTCTAATTAATTGACATAACTATGTCAATTCTCAATTTGTACCATTAATAATAAAAACAGTCTTTGGTTTGGTTCAACTTTCGTCATCCATCAATTTATATGTAGAATTTAACTATGGAAACGGAAATGGCCTAAACAAGCATAAGCTTAACTGTTCATAGTAATCAGTCTCGGTCTTGTAAAAGAATTCACTTGGGTCGAAATTATGTATTTCTCGTGTATTCTATCAAAAACAAACATACTAATCCATTTCCGAATCACAATCCAAAATCAAAGTAAAAACTTTGGAACTGACAAGTTAGGTTAGACACGTGAACTTCCACCAGGGAAGTGAGGCCGGGTGCTCCGGATATTTTATGATATGTGTTTCATGTTCTAGCTTTGAGATGTCATCTAATAAAATAAATAAATGTGTTTTTTGTTCTTAGTTCCAGTTACAAATCCTTAAAACAATTGTTCTAGAGAGACTACACAATTAAAAGCAGAAAACAATTAACAATGAATCACAGCATGGGATACAATCAGAAAACTATCAATATTAATAGTAAGTGTTAGTCTCGGAGATAAAAATCTAATAAGCAATACCAATAACAATGGAAGCATTGGATTTAATGGATAACAAAAAGCTTACTTACTACAACATCTAATCACACAACCTTAATAGTTAAGATGCCACTTTAATGCTATAGCTTTTTTCAACTTTTGACCGCGCGCCTAACAAACCCCCTGATGATTGCTTTTTGTAAAACATATTATAGCTGAACTATTTGCTCGTATTGACCTAGATAATAAATCAGTTACAACGGACCTTTTACTATGCTATTTGTCAAAGGCACATTTTGTTTCTACAAAATATCTGAGTGCAAATGTGTCAGCACATCATTATCAGCTTCAGCAGATTTGAAGTTTCATAGCAGATGCTTGGAGTAGTGGACAGATGAAAATCTTTATTGACTTATTCCATACACTATGAACAGTACTAATACCAATCCTAACAAAACAGTACAACAAATTATTCAATTGCAAAATACGATATTTTGAAATAAAGTTTTATTTAATTTTTTTTAAATTTTACGAATGATGTTTTGCCGACTCATTGTATTTGGTTTGATCCATTCGTATGTTTTGTCTGCGTTTTATTATAGGAACGTGTTTTGAAAACCTGTAAGACATTCCTTATTCATTTCAAAATTGTAATTGTCGCTAATTTAAAAGGCTAGAAGGCGCTTTATCGATGCTATTGAATGAACCTTGATCGCTGATATTGAATGGACCTATGTGTGTTGAAGGTTGTCTGATTTTTTTAATGTATGATGTCTATGTATACACTATTACCTTAAATATATTGAACTACTAATAGTTCACGTTCCCGTCTTATTCAATTATGATTTGTTAATTGTTTTTGTACTACAAAATTAGATTTACTCGCATGTTTAAAAAATATTGATTTCATCATAACTTTAAAAGAAATTCCTTACATTTCATTCAATCATTTCTGAAGAGACACATTCAGAAGAAAATGACCGATCTATGTTAAACAATATACAACATGGATGTATTATGCATTAAAAAGGTTAATAATGTACCAAACATTGTTTGTTAGTCCTAATATCAAGATGCCTTGACAAGCCTAGCAGCCTAGCAGCGCCTTGCTGTCCAGAATAAAAGCAAAATAGTAAGATAAACGTTTCTGGGAAAAACACCCAAAATATTGAATATGTTATTTGCATACATGAACTTATTATTACTAAACCTGTTTAAATCTTGCAGCACTATTATAAAGAGATTTAGCAGCGAGAGAAATAAAAGTCTTAACCGTTATTTTCTGGCCAAGGACATGTATTATTCTGAAGGTTTGAAAATATCAACTAATACATCATTTATCTTATATCCGTGCTTAATAAAGGAGGAGATTTAGATGCTATAAAAGGTAAAATATTGATACTACTTTACTTTGACGTACATAAGATATACCTCTCCTAATCATTCTAAAGAAACACTCAAAAGAAAATTAGTAATTTCCATTGATTTTCACCAAGAGCTGCCTGATTACTGTATTTTTTACCTCGTTGAGATGTAACCCTTATCTATTTCAATCGATGATATCAAATAACACATTTAGAATTTGTATAATCAGCGGTCACAATATGTGTTTGGCTTGTTTCGTTTTGTTTTTTATTATTAATTTATTTATAATGTTTTTAGTGTTTCGTTTTATTTTTTATCATTTATTTGTACTGTTTTTTGTGTTTTTGTTACGTTTATTGCAATGTTCAAATAACAAATTTTCCATATCTAAATATAGTAAGGCAGAAAAGAAATTGTCACAAGAATACTCCAACTGTTCTCAAGTATTAAGGAACAACGAAAATTTATGGTTTTTACTAGAATACGTATGGTAAAGGAAACGTGAGAACGGAAACGTCATTCGAATATTACCAGAGGCGTATAGTAGAGGAAAGCAATTTGCAAAAAATGTAATTGACAATTCATGACGTTGGTATATCCAACGCAACAAAAACTTCATAATTACAATTATAAAAGTACAAGTTGTCATTTTTTTTACAAAAAAAAAAAAAACTAGAGGCTTATAGTAACATTGATCATAAGCAAACAGTCTACCAACTGATCTGTTTGACCGATTCAGGTGTCACAAGAATGAGACAAAACTATTGTCTTTAATGTCCGACCGAAGTCTTGACCATGTTAAAGCATTCCCGATGAGATATTTAGCTATTGTGGCTATTATGAATTAAGAAAGTTTAACGTAATATACTGCGAGAACAATTTATTACAAAAACACATAAGAAACCGGTAGCTGATTTTATAAAGCCAGAAAAGCAGGAAAGAGGAACAAGATAGTTAAAGACGCCGAGAGCAAGAAAGCTGAGGACCACTTATACGCACCAAGTGCTTAAGCATGATTTTTCCATATCATTGCATGATTATAACGTTTTAGACACATCTCGGTTAACTTATTCATCTTAATAGGTATTTACGTAATCACAAAGACTTTATTTTCTAAAGAAATCAGTAAACAGCAATTTTATAATGATTGAGCTTTACGGTAACAACTACACTTTTGTTTGGCATGACCGTTTATATTCATAATTCATTACATGGTCTTAGAACATACTGATTGTAAAGCAAATTAGGCTTATAATATTTTGTCAGATTTTTTATGTCTATGGTATTTTTCTTCTTTTTCATATAGTCCTATCTATGATATTTGTTTTATTAAACCAGTGAACAGTCTATCTTTCAGACAAATCTTTTCTTTTTACTTGTAAGTCTCTAATGGTCTGGTGTATCGGTTTGATCAGCATTCTAATAAAGTTATATTGACCTCTTTTCTTAGACAATATGTCTATTGCCATTGTCATTTTTTTCAAACAGTAATATTTATAAATCGTATATTTGACAACGAAAATTGTAAATAGATGTGGCTATCAATAGGGAATGCGGCCATAAAATCTCTGAATGTACTTGGAATTTGAGATTGATGACGTGACATGTGCTTCTTATAAAATTGTATGAATATGATAAAAGTACTAAATCTTACTATCCGGAATTTTATGGCAAATGTGATAAATATAAGGAAATAAAAGAATTAAAAACTATAGTGACTATAAAGTATAAAGTGACTATATTTTGAGCATGAATACAAAACGCATTACAAAAGTTTTATCGAATGTAAAAAAAAAAAAAAAAAAAATGTTTATCATTGTTCAAAGTTAAATAAAATGATATATACATATTATTATATACGCAAGCGCGACAAGACCCGATACAAAGGGCCGTACATACACATTGTGTATATGATATTTTTATCTAACTTGTCCAACTAGGTTTTTGAAAATGATAAAAACTTTAATTTGTGTAAAATATTTATTTTACCACAGAAAACACTGAACTATGTGATGACATTTGTTCTGTAGTAATGACGTCATTATGTAAATTTGACAAATAAAAAGTGCACGTGTACTTAAACGCGAACGTTGTATCACCACACTGTGGTGATACAAGATTCTGTATCATACGTGTTCGTCAAATCAGATAGAAAAAATATTCTAATGTTAGATAAAATTAAAACCGTTACCTAAATCACAAAAAAGATTAAATGACCCCACTTGTGGTTATAAATT
This sequence comes from Anadara kagoshimensis, assembly GCA_021292105.1. Lineage (NCBI taxonomy): Eukaryota > Metazoa > Mollusca > Bivalvia > Arcoida > Arcidae > Anadara > Anadara kagoshimensis. The sequence continues at coordinate 4,118,705 of CM037870.1, forward strand.
TGTTGAAAAATAATTTGGGGTTGTGTTGTATTCTTAACTAATATCAACAAAGTCACATCTATGATTGTATTTTCTTCCTTTTAATCTGCATTCTGATAGAAACTCAAAACATACAGGAAACCTCTACATATTAAAAATATCAATCACAACTCGATTATTTTGTAGTTTTTTATGTGATATTTATGTTGTTATTGTTTGACCAACTTCCGACAGACCCAGTAATATTATCAACGTAACATCTTCAACTGTATTTTCTTCATATGTTATACGGGAAATGTCCCGGCGCGAAGCGCCGGGAATTTCCCGTCTATAGGTAACACGTATGTATTATGACGTCAAAGAAAATTGTGGAAAAATTCCATAGACCGTACGTCCAAATCATTTGACGCCGCGCGTGCACCACTTTTCTCAAGGCCATTGAAGGGGTCAAATCGACAGGAAGTGAGCTCCATATGGGGGAAATCTCGCCCATCTCGTACATCAGAAATGAAACAAAAAATTAATTATCGTGAAAATAATTCATTGAAACAAGTAATAATTTAAAAAGGTTGATCGAATACCAAATATTTACGTTTCTTTCGCCATTCTGGCTGATCTCCAAGTGTAGCGTTTCAAGATTCGCGATGACGTAATTTCTTTTGATTGGGTCAAAGTTCAATTCAGATCGATAACCGCTGTAAGCCAATCAGCGACCGGCTTCCCACGTGCATCAACCATGATCACACAGTATACAATGCGGGAAGATACAAAATTTGCCGATTTCAAGTTAGATAAATTGATAACCATAGTTACCTGACACAAAACTATTACGAGGTTAGCATAACCACAGTATATGACTTCTACGGTAACACTTTTTCACATATTATTACTTAATTGAATGGAAATTTTGAGTGCATATGTGACCCTCGCTAAATGCAGTGTAAACAAAAATGGCGTTCGCCAGGACGGGAAAGACGTTGTCACAAATGATCGATTTTTAAGAAAAATAATAAAATGCGCCTTTCGAAAGAATTAATTAACAGATCGTCCCAATAATCATTTTTATGAAAATACAGATAAAATTTTTGACATTTATTCCGAATTTAATGTAAATATTGACAAATCCTCTGTTTGTTTACATGTGACGTGGATATCATGATCAACTGATCGAGCTGGACCATAGGGGTTCGGGGAATATTATTTTAGTTTATATTGGTGTCAAGATCGTATTATTCTCCATAAAACAATAGAATAATAAGATCTTAACACCAATATAAACTAAAATAATATTCCCCGAGCCCCTGTGGCTGGACAAGTTTGACTTTAAGGTGCTGACTAGAACTGACTTCAACTACAATGACTGCACTCATCAAAAATCTAACTTGGACATAACTGATGAGGAAACTGTACATGTTGTGCAATGAGATGGACCGCTGTCCCAAAAAATTGTGATGAAAATAACAATAATAAAACATTCATGTTGAGTTTAGCAGCTGACTGTAGTTGATATCCACTTAGGTAAGGTCTGAATTGAATCCTTGAAAACCTCAAGGGATGGCGACTGGACTACTGATGCTGGCGGGAGATTCCAATAATTTACAGTTCTCGGAATGAATATAAAAATTTTAACTAGGGTAAAATCAAGATTACCTTCTTCAATATCCCAAACTTGGTTCTCGAAAAAAAAAGTTGTTATAAGTAAATAAATGCCAATTTTCACTCCACCATCCACAGAAGTGACCATTTCAATATAAATCTTAACCAGCAACATCTGTCAAGTATATCATCCCAGAATGTTCCATTTTAATTTAGGTGAATAATGAATAATCTTGACTGGGGTAAAAAAACTCCAATTCACCATCCTAGAATTAACCGTCTCGATATAAGTGAAAAAGCATTTTCTACTCTCCGGGGCTGAGGCTCTTCATGCAGTGAAACTTAAAGGGGCTGGGCTAAAATTAACATTATTTCAGTACAAGCCTGTCAAGTTTTAATCATATCATTTGTTACTTGCAATGGTCTGTGCTTTAAAAAATTTTCATCATGGTACTATATGTCTGTGAATATTGAAGGTGTAAGAGGAGCTTACCCTCATACCACTGTATTCATATCGGGTTGTGCGTTAAAGGTGCTGCCTCACAGAGTCAGCACGCTACAGACAAGCATTCCACTCCCAATTAATATTCTATAACCAGTCGATAGTCTATCCTCTAAGCCAAATGTGGCTTGCAAAATGAGGAAGCAGTAACTCAAATTTTAAAGTATTGTCATGTATAACACAAGTCAGGTTGGAACCAAAAACCTTCCACTCTCCAGGAGGATGCTATACCATTGAGCAACCAAGGCGGTCACAAACAGAATAGATTGTTGACCAAGGGATATTGCAACCATAGGCTTATCAGGGCCTTCGGCAAAAGTTTTATGACCATCATCACTGTATTGTTGACAAGTTTGATGTCTCTGTGTCCAATATTGACCTGTGGATGTTAGTTCCTTGTTCCCTTCACTTAATATTGATTACACACGTGTTTTAGTTCCTTGTTCCCTTCACTTAATATTGATTACACACGTGGCCGGTGTAGCTAGCTAACAGAAGATGCTTACCCTTCCAGAAAACTCGGTCTCACTTCCTTGGTGGAAGTTTGCGTGTTTAACCTAACTTGTCAACTTTCAAAGTTTTTTTTTACTTTACTCCTGGATTGTGATTTGGACATGGATTAGTATGTTTGTTTTTCATTGGTATAACTGCTTCATTAATTGAATGGGGCAATCTTGAACTGTGATATGATACACATCTTGTTTTAAGAAACGGGAGTAGTTATTTATGCAATCCATAAATCACTAGATTAAATTATTCACATGGTATGGTAAAAGGTGACTCAAGATGAGAAGACATTACAACGTGAGAATGTTGTGGTATGGATTAGTATATTTACTATATTGGGTAATTGAATAGCCTTTTGTGTCCCTGGAAAGATCATACCAAAACTCAGTTCTTTGTGACAGAACATGATTGAAAGATGACGCAAGAACTCGGCGGTAGTTAACTATAGTCAGTCCCACTAGTATTTGGTAAGACAAAACAATGTGTGCCATCCCTTTTTGGGTGTGAGTGTTTGTGTACACAATAACCCGATAATAAATTTGGACATTTCCCGGGATAGGCAATGCCTATTTTCATATTATTACATTCTGATAGTATCCAAAATAAGAGAAGAAGCTTCTATATATTAACTGCAATTCGATTACTTTGTAGGCTATCATACGTTATTTATGTTGTTATTGTTTGATCAACTTCCTACACACAAAATGACTGTAGTAGGGAATACTGTGGACAATTAACAGCCATATTGTTCTCAGGTGGTATCACTCTAGATGGAGTGTTTTGGTAATACACTCCTCACTGAGAATTATCTGTTAACGTATAGTGTTAAATTTGAATCAATCAATTCCAAAAAGACTAGTGTTTATACAGTTAGATCAAAAGTATTAATGCTTTAAAATCACTACTAATGAAGAATTTTATCCCGAAATCGGCATCTATTGCTGCAAAATTCAAACAGGTTAACTTTTTACTTTAATTGGTTTGATTAGCGATGTTAAACTATATGAAAATAAATTGGTGTGGTAATGTAACAAAAAGCTCATTAAAACGATCATCGATTTGTCCTGACCATTTCTAAAGAAGCCAGACTTGAATGACTAACATGTTTTGTGTACTTGAGACATATCAAGTGTTCCTTTTTATGCCGAGAATACATATTTCATCTTCAAACAGCACTATAAGAGCACTCGTGACAAGATTCATTATTAAATCCAACGTTCATTTTTCTTTATGAAAGTACTAATAAGGTTTCAACGAAGAAAATTGAATAGACAAGAATAGATAAAACATCTGATGAAACTTTCAAAACACAGGTGACGTGCATTCTAAGGATCATTTCATATTCTTATAACTCGAGGCGTTGTCCCCATGCTTTTAGTCGTGAATCTATATAGTTAGCATGATCAAGATAAAACAAGAAAAATATTTGTCGTCTTCTAGACTATGTTAAGAAAAACATTTTGTTATTAGATAATGTTAATGTATACTTACTAAGTAATCAAATCTTACAATGACAGGTAAGATTTTTAGGCATTGTATTATCAATTATTTATTTTAAACATGACAGATATAGTTTACTAAACAGGAGGAATTGCCATTACGGAGAACGAAACCCTACTTCTCTGGTGGAGTCTAGCGTGTTCGTTTTATTTAACGAGATGGTTATAAATGTCAGGTGGTGTGTTATCCAAACCTAACCGTCCTCAGATTTATAAAAGGCATTTTCAGTCGTGTAGTCTGAACAAAACATTTTATCTTGAAAGTTTTATCACATTTTCCGTTTTAGTCTATAACTAAAATTGAAAGACCCAAAGTGACGGAAAATAACAACAACCAATCTTTTAAAAACAAATCAATCACAAATATACCGATTGATATTTAAGTTCCGATCCTAAAATCAAAATAAGAGTTTGAGCTACATAATATGATATGATAGGTCTCATCGGGAGGAATTTCGTAATCGGAGATATCGAAAAATTAGCATAATCGATAGTAAGTCGAGTTGGATAGAGTGCCCATCTAATATAGAAAGATAGCGATTTCGAGTCACGGTTTGGCCGCCCGTCTTTCCTTTCCACGTAACATTTGAAAGTTAAACCATCCTTTGGGAGCAACCACCGGCTTTAGGCTTTACCCGTGAATAAAATTTCATCGTTTAGTTGAATTCAAAAAGGTAAGAATGTACCGGGTCGGAGCCCATTATAAAGGAATATACGCCACGGGGAATTTGGTAAACCACTATTAAAAACAGGTTCTTTTACTCTCTTTATACCTAACTATATACTTCATTCAAAATATCTATTGAAATTTAAATATGCAATTTTTCTAAGAATGCAGATCGTTTTCATTTACCTACCGAAGTAAACGGGAATCATTTGAAAATGATTTTGGGATAAAATGAGATATGAAACATTTGCAGCAATTAATGTGACAGAAGTGGCATCCGAATCTTAATTAGTGTATTTATCCATGAATCATCATATTATAACTAAAATCTAGCTTCGCTAATCAAAATAATGAAAAGTCGTCATAATGATCACCCCGTATTTTGTTAGTCAAGGGAAATTACAGTATTTATTAATAAACATGTACTGTCAATTTGGTATGATTTATGTATTAACTTAATTATGTGAGACTTTAGTCTCACATGTAAAGTCTCACATGTTTATATTTCTGTCTGTGTTGCAAAAAAATATTTTAAAAGATAATTGGTCATCGCAATAGCTAAACTATGAACGATAAAGCATACCATCTCCGGTTTGTTTAGAAATAATAATCTACTCAAACAATATTCAATACTATGCATTTTATTTAAGAAAAATGCATTTTCACATATTATTTTAGTTTTTCCCCGTTCAAATGTACAGCTTTCAAAGTGTTTACCTTGTTTTTGGGATTGTGTTTCGAACATGGACCGGCGCGTTAGTGTTTGATTCCATATTGTATCTGATAGATAACGACACAGTACTATTTATGACAAAAGTACAATATATCAGTAAGAACTGAATACTTAATACTTAATACAAACGCCACTTATCGGCTTAGGTGTAGATTTAGACCCCAGTCGGATTATCGTTTTATTAAATACTTCTATGAAACTATGAGAGTGGAGTAACAGGCACGTGTACTGGGTCTTAGCCGACAGGTTCAATGATAGAAATATGCTTTGCTAATGTTTTTAATGTCTTTTTTTAAATTTTAAAAGAACATGGTTAATCTGCAAGGAACCAGTATTTTTTAAAATTTAAATGGACCAGGCTTTTGAAGAAAATAAATCAGTGTTACCAGAAGCTAATGACGAAAGAATTTCTAGTTTATATAAAAATAATATCTCCTGTGAAATCATTATCATCACACAAATCCAGAAATCTTGAGATGAAATTGACCAAAAAAGAAACAAATCAACTTTTTATCGTCAAATTGAATATTATAAGAAGTTATTGATATAGAAAGAAAAGTATAAGTCTTGAGAACGTCGTTACAGTAGATGGAAAAATCATCTTTATTGGATAACGACAATCTGTATACTTGCTATAAGAAAAACCAAACGATAATATTAGTTACTCAAAGATATTGCAAGCCTAGGCTTATTAATGCCCTCAAAAAGTTTTATGGCCGTCATCAAAGTATTGTTGATGAGTTTGATATCTCTGTGTCCAGGATTGTCCTGGATATATTTGACGTCCCATATTTCCATGTTCATTTCACACAAATTTTTATTATACACGTGGCGGGTGAAGGTTGCTAAACAGGAAGTGCTTACCCTTCCGGAACACCGGGCTCACTTCCCTGGTGAAAGTTCACGTGCCTAACCTAACTTGTCAGTTCCACAGTTTTACTTTGCTTCTGGATTGTGATAATTGTCTTATAAATCATGTTAGAAATAATGGTGTTTATATATCTCCTTGTTTTATTTGTTCAAACTATTTTAATATTTAAGATTAATTATTTATGTGTTGTTTCTAATAATGAAAAAGATTCCGCAACGACCGTCTAGTGTTGCAAAATTAAAACAGGTTAAGATGGAGATGTGCATGTTAAAATGTAAACATTAATGTGTTAGAACTTCTGAAAGATCTTAGGTTTGCAATATATTTTGGAATAATTTGATTTTACTAAAAAAATAAAAACAAATATATATTAAAAGATAATGATTAATAATAAGATTGTTCAAAATCATCCTAACTAAAACTTAAATTTCTAAATCTTTTTATTTTGTCAAGCTTTCGTGAACAACTGTTATAACACTGGCCTGTGACTTTGGGCTCATCTAGAGAAAATTTAACTAATGCTAAAAACAATAATCTATAACAATATTAATAACCATCTTGTCAAAGTAGGGAAGTTAAATGCTTTAATATTTTGAATTTCTGAACAAATAGTGAATATAAAGGCAACAAAATTAACAAATAGAGCTTTCATTGTATCATTGTAATGCTAACAGAAGAAATCATTAAAAACCTTTACATTTTAGATAATAGCTCTTATTTATATAATATAGAGAATTTTGTAAGGTTTCGATAGAAAACATTCTTGTCTTTGTTGTATAAGCAAAAAGTATTAAGAAAATCTTAAACCTATTAGAATGAACATAATTTGTAATCAGAAACTTGAAGTGCAAGTGAATATAAACTGTATAAGGACACTTACATTGTTTGAACGACCTAAATGTTGTGTACTTCTAAACTAAACTAACTGTAGATTTAGTAATTAAACTAATTGCTTTAAAATCCTTTCATCATCATTGTTTTGGCTTGCTATATAAAAAATCTTGTTACAGCTGCAACGTCTGAATGTTGAGTCCGTTAGGATTATTTACAATGTTATGTTTGACAGAATCAGCCACCAGTAAACGCGTTAATTTTTGCATTACGACTGCATGTATTGTAAGCGTGCTATAAAATTTCCAGAAAATGAAAACAAATAAATCACAAGTACAAGTTGTCCATTGCAGTCTTAACACTAGCCTGTTTATTTCTTTGGAATAAATTTACCAGTTCATTCATTCCAAGGAAAGAAAATATAAGGGGATTTATTTTCTTTGGTAAAAATTCTTTGTAATTAAAACTTGTAAATTTCACATACAAACATTATGTTATCGCTACCTTACTATATTGTCCTAAAATTGCTTTTTGTCTAAAGTTTCCAAGATCTAATGAAACCAAGAACGTAAAGCAACAAATTAAATAAATAACTTTGTTATTCAAACAAATCATCTACTATTTGAATGCAAAGTTGAACTGAAAGCCACAGTGTCGCATTATCTACGCAAATGCTACCCTTAATTTTGCTCAGTAACGTTGTTATAGTTAAAGCTATTTTCCATAGCGTCACTGAAATTTCATTACTCAAGAACCACCATAATAGCTTTTGTACATCAATTCTAGATAAATCATGGAACATTACATAATCCTTTAGAAAGCTAATCAGATAATAACCCCTTTAAAAGAACCATTTATTCGGTCAAAATGTGAACTAAAACTAAATAATCTAGTAATCATGTTTCCAATATCAATTCCATGGTGAAGAATACTCGTTAATAGCATTAGAATGAACCTTAGGTTTCAGATGATAACTTAAAGCTCCGATTCAATGTTATTAAGTTTGTTTACAAGAATGGATGTAAATGAAATCAAGTATTGACAGTCTAATATATATTTAACATACGAAACATTTGATGAGGTAACAAAACACGAATCATAGAGTCAACTTCTGGATCCGTAATGGAAACACAATGACAATAAACAAGACCATTTCATTTTAACATGATACAAACGACAACCCGTTTTATCCAGTGCAGACATTGCAATTAAGTTTCACTCATTACCCAGTGAAATGTTTCTTTACTTGTCCTTTTTGCTAGTTCTGTCTTTACTTTGTGTTTTGTGTTATAGATTGCCTTGACTTTTTTCATTTACATTATGTCTATAAGAAACCGATAGTATTTTTATCAGCATGACCAGAAAACAATATACTGTAATTCATAAATGAAAATGAAAGGAATATGTCTGTCTATATCATGTCTACTTCAGTTCTCTATTATCCCTTTCAAAGTCCTGTGGTGTCATTTAATATTGTAAATTTGAGTAAATAATACCATGAATGTATAAAAAGCAAATGTAAGAAGTAGCGGTTTATCTAGTCTAGACGAAACACATCAGAATGTCTCATAACATTACTGAACACATCATATTGCCTTGTAGTCTTATTACTGAAAATTGACAATATGTTTAACATGTCGCATATAATAACCAATATACGTACGTTACTTTCAAAATCAAGCCATAAAATTGTTCCGATAGTTTCATGGTTCTTAATGGATCACAAGCAATTTCAAATCGAAGATAAGTGATAAAGTCTTTAAGCCATAAAAATCTTCTTAAAACACTTCAGTCTTATTAATGGGTGAAAGCAATTTTAAAAGGACACTTATTTACATTTTGTCAAATGCTTGGCGATTGTTCTCGAAAGGTCTTTTTCCAGATAATTATTCACTTCATTTTTATAGTCCTCTTAACTTGCCAATTGCTCCGATGATCTTATCTAAAACAATCTGTAGCACTAAACATCAAGAAAAAAAATCCCATTTAGTTTAAAATTACATTAAATTTAACAGCAGCATATCTTCTTGATTTGATCAAAATGTAATATTTTTGGTTAATAATTCGAAAAGTTGTTTTATGTATTAGAGACAATGATTCATGACATCCTAAAGCTCTATTCTAATATGTGTTTCTTGCAATTTCTTGCACCAAACCACCGAATCCTTACATCGGAGGGCACTTATTACAACAGAACGCAGCATTTTCGCTTATGCAACATTTTATAACGAAAACTAATTGAGAATCACTTCAATGCCATAAAATTCTAGTATGCTGCAAATTAGCATATTTTGAAAACTAGAAATAACACGTCGATTAATTGCATTAACAGTTTATCATGTGTGTAGCACAATCATGACATGTTATAAATTTTAGAATGTATCCAGTGAGGTTACATTACATCACAATTATAAGTTGAAAAACGAATCAGTGTTTTGTCTATGACAAGATTTGATTTATCTATTTATTTGTAATATAAATAACTCTTATGATAAATGCAATATCAGATAATAACAAACAAATAATAAATTAGTATTAAACTAACAAACATTTCTCGAATAAAATAAGTCGCTTTTACCAACAACAAGGAATACGGAAAATGTATATAATTGATAAAGCATGAAGTCAATGATGAAATATCCAAATTGGTTTTGAACACATAACGTTTGTTAATATTTTTCATTGTCAAATATAATAACATATTTATATGACTGCCTGTAAATGAAAACTTACACTAAAGAGTGCAACGATTTGCATTTTTTTAATTATACTTTTCAATTGGTTGAAGAATTTTTCGAAATGGTATGAATCACATACACTTTGCTTAGAATTTAACACATTGTAATAAAGTGAATGCTATCTTTTAAAAGAGAATCCTAACCAAAGAACTGTGAATATAATCGGCTTTGTGATAAGCACTGTAATGGCAATTGCAGTTTTAGAATACAGAGATAGTGATATCATCAAAATTAAACGTTATCTTTCAATGCAATTAGGTCATCAAACATACATTATTCATTACTTTTATCATTTCTTCTCCTATAAGACTTTTATTACTTGTGTTTAGTTTTATTATGATTACTTAATACACATTTTGCCTGCATCAAAGCTTGTCTGTACTTTTATGTTGTTAAAATTCTATATTTAATTTTAATCTCCAATTTCCTTATACAATCTTTTTTATTGTTCAAAATGTTTACTTGGCAATGTTACTGTGTAAATCAAAATCAAAAGAAAATATGAACTGTATATACCCATATACAAAGAACCAAAAACAAACATACCGGCTCATGTCCGGATCACAATTCGAAAACCAAAGTAATATCTTAAAAAACTTGCGAAAAAAGGTAAACCAGTGAGCTCCATTTAGAGAACTGAAACTATACGCCATGACAAAAACGTTTAAACGTAAAAGGTCAATTTTTTTGAGTGTCAATAAGATTGTAGAATTTTTCTAAAACATATAGATATTCATAAATTGAATAAAATTGAAGCTATCAATTCTGATATTGTTTAAAATTATTTCTTAATCGTAACTGGTTAGCTCTTTTCTATTCCTTAAATTTGATTGCAATAAACGCATAATGCAATAGACATCAAATTATTGTCTCGTTATACTGGTCTATTACATTTCCTTCCGAATTGTTATCATAGACCACTGACATACGGGTAATATCGACAATTACAGGAAGAGTTGTCAATGTAGTCAGGAAATTCTGCTCAGTTTAAGCCTGATTGCTACAATTACACTACATTGATATCTGACAGACCATGGATGAAAACCAAGATAAGTATAGCCTTTCTAGGTAAAGCAATGTAGGTGAAAATTAAAACGGTGCGTTTTTGATAACACCATTCATTATATAAATCAATCTTGCCAATCAAAACATTTCTGAGTATTTGTTTTTCAGTATATTTAAGCCGTGAATGCTTGTAGGTTATGTAAAGCATGGTTGACTCACCTGATATATATATATTTATGCTTTGTAAAAGACAACTGTAATTCAAATAGAACAAAACAAATGAGGCATTAGACGATTTTCCAATTGATCTAAAATAATGTCTACAAGTTCATTCAACTAATTTTATATGGATGTTAAAAATAAATTGATACATATTTCCCGTTTCTATACCAAATACGCGATTAAAATCAAAATACGAAAAAGATTTTCAATGACTTGAAGTATAACGCTGTTTTCTATAGCACGCTGACTATAATTTCCGTTTCAATTTAGACGGAATCTTTCATCTGTTAAATTCATACTGTAGTATGATTTGTTAAGCTGAGTGTCCAATTTTCAATATTGAATAATTTGATTTGAACACAATTTATTTCTTTGTCAATACATTCCTAATTTTTTTTAGAAAAGTTATGAAGGTGTGTCTATAGAACAAAACTACAATGAATAGTAAGGTTTTACACAGATTTTAAAATCAAATGGTCAAATTCTTAAACACGTGGAATCAAAAACTAACAAACCAATCAAAATCCAAATTACAATCAAGAAGCAAAGTACAAGTGACAAATTCGATTAAACACGTGAGTTTCTGACATGAAAGTAAGATCGGTTACTGCGGATGTATGAACACCTCCTGTTAAAGGTAATTTGAAAATAAAAATTGCATGCATTTTTTATATCTAATAACATCTTGTGTAGACAAAGAATATAATTGTCTTTAAATGGCTTTTTAGTTGTGGCGGTGCAATAATTGATGGAGAAGAACCATGTGTTTTAACAAAATAATTATCTGTTTCATTTTGTACTACACCACAATCCATCTGTGTACACGTATCGAATAATTAAAGAAGGGAAATAGGCAAATAATAAAACTGTCTGTAAAAAATAGTCTCGTATTTCTACAGTAATCAGAATATGCTGAAGATTGGAAATTAAGACACATTTATTTGACCCTACTAATCTTTAAGACAAGAAGAATGAACTCCTTTGACAGAATTCTTTTATGTATCTGTCACACTTTTTTAACAATGTACTGAAATACACAACTTATTTAGAAACTTTTTTAAAAACAATAATGTGTATGTTTTCATTTTGGATAATTATATGTAGGGGTCTCTTTTCAACATTTTGGAAAAAAGTTTTGGATTCATAATTTTGATCCAAGCACTAATTATATATAATGATGAAGAACTGTATTCCGAAAAGGTTGTCTAGTGCTGTAAAATTAAAACTGGTATAATATGTAATCAAAAACAAAACATGTCCGAATCACAATCCAGAAGCAAAGTAAAAACTTTGACACTGACAAGTTAGGTTAATGTGTGTAATCAAAATTGTGTGAAAGGAAAATGGAACTATGAGACGTCAAATATATCCAGGGCAATCCTGGACACAGAGAATCAAACTTATCAACAATATTGTGATGACGGCCATAAAACTTTTTGAGGGCCTTGATAAGACTAGTACATTGTTTGGTTTAAAACAACCTATTGCATTTTGATGGTTGATGGCCTCCAGCAATATTATAATAATCAAGTATCCTCCAGTGCTCTAACTTCGTGGTAGCGTCAAGTTCGTGGCATTTTGTTTATACCGGATATCAATCATAGGAAGCACATCACTGCACATGTTGAAAGTCAAAAAGGCGCCATAAGTGTTCAACTTTCCATTTTTGTTAGAAAATTTTTAAATATGTTTGAAAATTACGAAAATATGTAAAAATACTGGAAATTTCAATTTTTAGACAAATTTTACTATTCCCAAATTATTCTTAAACTATCTCATTAATTTTTCGTCACGTGTAAAATAAATCAAGATGTAAACTATGTCGTCTGCAAGTAGAGTCTCTGACTTATTTATCCGATCCTGGTTTGAAACATTTAGTACCAGGTAAATATATTTTTTAATGAAATCAAAAACGTGTGACACTTACGCCATTTTCAGTAAAATATGTGCATTTTTCACTATATAATATGATGTAAAAACGGGTGTAAAAACGAGGTCAATTGCTCATGTCATTCCGGAAGTGTATGATCGTTTTTTCTTGTTATAAATTTTATTTTTTAACAACTTCTGTTGTTAATCTAAACTAGACTACTTAAATTATATTTTTTTAGAGAAAATCAGTTTTTTAGAATTAATCACGTAAAATCACGTGATCCGGGAGATCTCCCACGAACTTTCCACACATTCTTCAAAATAGCATCTAACTGGAGGGTATTGTTTACAAACGATGTTTACCGATATTTAACGAAAATAACCAAGGTTATTTCCGGTTTTGAAACTGATTTGACAAAAAATTTGCAGTAAGACTCAAATGTTTATTGTTTGTTGACGATTGCCAATTAATTTTTTGACACAAACTGTTAGTACCACGAACTTAGGACACACGAGGATATGTATTTCAAGAATCTGTCTAAAGTATATTGCCGTAGTGTTTTTCTGACTGTTTCTGACATTTTGTTTATACATGTACATTATGTCGTCTTTGTAGTTGCGGTCTTTGTAGTTGCGCTGGGTATTTCCGAATATATGCTTTTCAATTATCAATTTCTTCTCTATGTTCCAACAATAAAACCGATTGATATTATTTATATATTTCTTCAGTTACAATTTCCTTTGTCTATTTTTATGTAGTGAAATAATCACACAACTGAACATTCAAAGACTTATTTGCTATATCGAATACAATCAGAAAAATACAGAAGGTTATTAGTTTGTGAGATAAAGTATGGAACATTGATATAGAAAATCGATGCAATATATATTTTTCCCGCAAAAATAAAAGTCGATCTGGTGCATTTAATCAACTCTTGAACTCAGAACTAATGAGACCTTGATTTTTTTCTTAGAGCAGCAATGTTGTTTTTGTATTAGTTCTCTTACATATTCTGTACGAATTGTCTGTCATATTTTACTATAATCCTGCAATCAAGTTCCCATACTAAAATCAAGAGAAATACATTCACCAACGTTTTTAGCTATATTTAGCATGATAGTGCATGATAACGTCGAATCCAACATCTTATTGAATGTCAAAGAGTCATGATTCACAAAGGATGATCATGATTTTAACGCAATATCTTTTTTAGAATTCTGAAATATGTTGCATTTTACCTGGAGATAAATGGTAATAACAAGCTAAAAAGACCTATCGAACAAACAAAATTCACACGAAATATCGGAATCTGATGTTATCTTGCTAGCACGAATTTAAACGCATGTTAGCTTTTCAAAATGGAATCATATGGTATAATGTCTATTCTTCTGTCTTTTTGACATCGTCAATATGGGTCTTAAAAAGATTAATATTAAAAAAGCTTTAACAATTTAATAAAATCAATAATGCAGCTTTTATGTTACATGTATGCTGTAAATCAAATTAAACCTAACAGTTTTACAGTATTATAAGTGAACATGCTTATCTACATAGAAATTCACATACATTAAAAAGCTACTATTGAAGCATAAAGCATTAATAACCCTTTTCAGTATCATGTTATTATGTAATCAAAATGTTTGAAAAGGGGAATCTAGTTTTTTATCTACTACGGTAGAGGCAGTTCACGAAAGAACATTAACTACATATTTTAAAGCTTAGGCTTCGGTAGCTAAGATCTATCTTCACTAGAGAAAGTAATCGTGTTTTACCTAATTTGTCAGTGTAAAGCTTTTACTTTACTTCGGGATTGTGATTTGGACATAAATTTTTATTTGGTCAGACCCAGCCTCGATCTTACCTCTACCTTGAACATACAATGCGAGCACTCTGCCATCTTAGCTACCGTAGTAATAGCTTGATGTTGCTATTTTAGATACACAATTGTGAGGCTGTGTAAAGTGTCACTTTGTATTGAAATAAGAACAAAATAAGAGGTCTATCATAGTTTACTAGCTCATACAGCTGTCATACAGGGAACATCTTATATACAATTACTGTAGTTTTAATACAGATGTAGATAGTCGTGTCATACAATCAATTCTAGGTTGAAATATGTGTCTATTAGCTATAACGCTGTGTTAATATCACAATTGTGATATTTTAGTCGATATCGCCAGACTTTATAGACATCTCAGAAAAATAATCAAAAAGTATTGGTTCCACATATCGGTGTTAATTAACTGAAAATATTAATTTTACTACGTTTAAATATAATTAAAAACGGAAAATTTGGTGACTTCTAAATTAGGTTTCTTCAAAAATCTATAAATAGAGATAAATGGAGTCTCATTCTTTTGTAATACAATGGGTAAGATTGCATATTTTAAAGTTTTCAGATGACTTGTTGATTGAAATCATTTCCAATGTAAATACATCTACTGAATGTGTATAAGAACCCAGGTTTCTAACATACTGAGTAATGAAATCATTTTTATTTGACTAAAACCCTATATAACTAGCATATTCGATCTGGGTTGTTTTTTCAAATACAGTATATAAAGGCCAGCATTATATTATATCGCAATATCATTATAAGCTGGTGAAGACAAGTTGTGATTGCGCATTACATTATTTCGATGTTACGTTTGTTCTTCTTAAAATTGATGTTGCAGCTTTAACTTCTTTTGCAAAGTAGCCACATGACTAAATCAACCTCTCTATTTAGGGATGTTACATTTATTGAGTTATTACTAAACCCGTTTTAATTTTGCAGCATTGCACGCACGGTCTTTTCGGAATAAAATTCAGTAATGCTCCGATTAAAATCGTGCAAATCGAAACATTTTAAGATGTTTAAATGACAAAAATAGAAGGTCCCAACATTTTTTTACCAATTTTACCAAAAACAATACTTTGATTAAGCATATCTTAGTTTTTAATGAGTTTTTAAATTTTACAAATAAGAATTTTGATTAACAAATTTTATCTGACAACACAATATATTGCCTCTTGGGTTAAGGATATCCTCAGGGATGTATTAGTCCACCGGTAGAGATACCAGCCTTGTGGTTGTATTACTAAATCTGTTTTAATTTTGCACTTAAAAAACGATTTCGGAATAAAATTCACCATCAATTAGATAGAAAAATAAAAGGGATTTTTGTCATTCAAGTACCACCGTTAAAACAGCAGGATTGAAAAAATATATTGCAAAAACTATTACCTTATGGTGAAATATCGTATACTCTTTATCACAATACCCCTGCAGGGACAAATGTAATTTCCTACATTTAATGACGACAAAGTACGGAAAATAGTCAATTTCAGAATATCTCTTTTTTATGTCCTAAAAATTGGGAAAATAATCAATTTTGTGCCTGTGTGAAAGTTAATTTTCCAAAGTGAACATAAATGTCGATAATATGGTGTCATTTACGCAGTTCAGCTGATCATTACGACATGCTTATAATAGCAATTAAACATGGGTATTACAGTTTTTATTAATTCGCAAATGTGGTCGTAAAATAGTCTCTGTAACTTGTAAATTAAACATTGATTCTCTATCTTAGACTGCAGATAAGTTCGTCTACATCTGAATAGATCGCAATAATTTAGATCCTTCCTGGCCTTGCTTCTATTGTTAAGCTTAACGCGTTTTACTTTACCATTTTCAATTGTTTTACTTTGCCTTTTTGGTTGTGATTTGAACATGGAACGGTATGTTTGTTTTTGACGATAATATGTCTGGACTTTTTCCCTTACCTGTGGAAATACAATAGGTCAAATATTATAAAGGCGATTTAAAGCTTTAAAATCTTTGGCTATGGCTATCGGTCTTTTAAGACAGACAAAGACCATGTATAACCCTGGTTGTTTCCTTCACTATGGAACTAACCACTGCGGTAGCTCAGTTGGTAGAGTGGTCGCTCCGTAGGTGGGAGGTCGTGGGTTCGAACCCGCCCGGGTCTGACCAAAGACTTGAAAGTGGGTAGTTACTGTTCTTTTTCTAAGCACTTGGCAATACGAAATGAAAGTCACGGTTCTTTCGGATGGGAACTTAAAATAAACAAGGTCCCGTGTCACGGTGGGCTTGGCACGCTAAAAAATCCTGCTGTATAATGCCATCAGCGAAACGCATCGCAAAATTTCTGCACTTTCGCCTATGGCTGGCGATTTCTCGATACAAGTGAAATATTCTTGACTGGGACGTTAAACACATTTACTCAACTTAACTCACTATGGAACTGTCAATGGTCTAAAAAGTGATTTACATTATTTAAAACAAGGTGCATTATTAAGCTATAATACATATGCAATAAACATATATTATTCGTTGGTAAAAAAAACGATTTAAAATGTTGATATCAAACGTTCTTGGATTTTAAAATAGTTTCAGGTGTAGCTAGCTAAACAGGAGTTTAATTTGCTTTTTAATTCCGGCATGGGTTAGTAATTGTTTTACCCTTTCGGAGCACCGCGCTTTGACAGTTTCAAACTTTTTACTTTGATTTGGGATTTTAATTTTTACATGGATTGGTAGGTTTGTTTTTGATAAATTTGGCAGTGCAGAATTACAGTTTGTGTAATTGTTTTAATAAAAAAAATATGTATAACAAGGAATTTCATTTCCAGATTCCCCTTAGATTTTAAAACTGGTAATGGTTAATAAAACTACAATTCACAACTTTAATTCTATAAATCCTAAGCCATTACTAACCCACAAGTTGTATTAGAAATAAGTACATTGGCGATATTCTGCAACCATCCTTTAGATATTCCATTATTGAAATACAATTATACTCAAAATAGATTGAATTGGATTTCCAACTTCACAATGAAAGATAGGTGTAATGTAGCGTACATTTATAGCAAATATACCATGAATTAGAATGCTATTGTGAAATTAAGTTGGCAATCCGCCATTTATATTTATTTTATGATGTAATTTAATCATGAAAAGAATTTTTAATCAAACATTCCACATAAAACAATACTTCAAGTCTCCTTACTTAATGCTAATGTTTTCTTCAGTTTAAGTAAAATTTGAGTAATATTACGAAATTAAATTGTTTTAAGCGAATAAGATTTTACTTTTAATAGTGTAAGCGTGAAAAGTTTAAAAGATAAAACAAAGTACTTCATCACTCAAATTGGTATGTTTTGCTACTATTTACGGTGCCATTATTGACCACTAAATATCAACCACAAAAATACCGTTCAGTGTTTCAAAATAAATGTATAATTAAGTCATCATTTTGTTGTTCGTTAGCTTGTTATGATGTTTTATTGGTTCGTTTATTCATTTTTAGTCATAGCATATTTTTCTAGTTTAAACAAATATTCCATTAATATTCTTTCGTAATTTAAGTCATTTTGTCATAGCAGTTTGAATGAATCTCTGGAAATAGAGGATGGAATAAAATATTAGAATTAAAAACAGAATTGGTTAATGAAACGAAGATTTTTTCGTTATCGCTGTGTAATCTGATGATATAAGCAAATGAACAACATTTTAATACATCAAGAACAAACATACTTATACTTATCCAAGTCAAAATCAAAGGCAAAAGTAAAAACTTCGAAACTGGAAAATTAGCATAAACACTTGAATTTCTACAAGGGAAGGTTAAGCACCTCCTGCTTAACTATCTATACCCGCTACATGTGTGATCAAAATGAGACTGAAAGGTACATGGATTTATGGAACATCAAGTATACCGATGATAATTTTTTTATACAGAGACATCAAACTTGTCAACATTATTATGTTGACGGTGAACTGTTGGAATGATGCTTTGGATAAGCTAAGTAATCACTAAGTAAAAGTTGGTTGGCCAATGTAGCAAAGAATATGCCACAATATGAACAAATGTCGATTCGTGTTTTGAAATTTTTAAGCATTATATTACAACTTGTCATGAACATTCCAATAATTTGATGAAAAATGCAAAAATTGAGATCAACAATTAAGTGCAATTATGAATAAGAGTACATATGGACAGTTCTTTTACGTGATTGAATCCATTATAGATGTACTTTGGATCTAATTACGACTTCGTCTGTATTGTCTATATAAGATTATGTCTCCGAGACTAATAGCTTCCTGTTAATACCAAAGATGCCTTGATTGCATTTATTATAACGCAACATCGTAACTTCCTGTCGGCATTACAAATTGCCAATAAGTATAATAATACTTGAGTTTTGCAATATTAATGACTTTGCAGAATAATCTATTAGTACATAAACAGTCGGTTTTATTTTTGATTTTACGCATACATTATAACAATTTAACAATGCAGCTACATAGAATGTGTATACCATTTCGAAACACATGATCTCACTTCCGAAACTAAAGTCTTCAAAAATACTTGATTTCCATTTTCCTTGAAAGGTAGGGATATGAAATGTCTAAATATATATTTTATTGGTTTGTATTCTAATGTTGTTAGTTTTGGTGTGTAGGGATCCAGTTGCTATGATTTATACATCATACCCTTCCCGAGCACCCGACCTCCATTCCCATGTAAATGTTCCCGACCTCACTAATCTGGTGGAAGTTTACATGTTTAACTTAATTTGCCAGTTTTCAAACTTTAAACTTTGCTTTTGGTTTTAGTTTTGCGATTTTAACACAGACGGGTATGTTTGTGTATAATGTAGGTTAGATTGAAGTCTATTCTCTTTGCACTTACGAAAGTACTTTCGTTAACCTACACATGACAACATTTTTGACTGATTTATATACGGAGATGGAGGGTTGCGCTAAATGAAAAAGATAATTATTTCCTGAAATACAATATTGGTCTTAATTTAAATTCGTATTGCATTTATGTAATTTGCACACGATAAGATCCGATACTGGATTCAAATTCATTAAATAAGCGTTACCATAACTCTTACTTAACGGATTCCATTTGACATGTTATTGGTAGAATTGTCATTGTTTAATGCCCTTATCAGCTGTAAATGCCTTTATTCTAGTGCAAAGTGCACAGAAATGTGTGACAATAGGCATTCAATAATACAATATTTGACGGCATTTAAAATGTATACTTAAGTTTATTTTAAGTATACATGCTTTCTGTAGAAAATGTATAAAAAGAATTTATATAGAAAGTATTATTGACAGATTTTCGTAATGCTTTATGCTATTATCAGCTTTGAATATCTATTTTCTATTGCAAAGTACACAGACATGTGTGGCAATAGGCATTTAATTACACAATACTTGAACAGGTTTTAAAATTTATTAATAATAAGTACGCGTGCTCTATGTCAAAAACTCAATTAAACATTTATATAGAAAGTTTTCTAAAATCTTATAAAACAGACCTGCATCACAATAATGTTTATAAATATGACTTCAGAATTATCCTTTCATTCTTAATTTTGATTTTACATATGGCGGGTGTAGCTAGCTAGACAGGAGGTATTTTCCGTGCCGTAGCACCAGTCTCGCTTCCCTGGTAGAAGGTCACACCTTTTACTTAATTTGCGAGGAATTAAAATTTTACACCATGGCTTTAGGATAGTAATTTTGATTACCTTAAAATGTTTACGTACCGCTTGTTGTTAAATAGATAGGATGTTTTGAGCCATCCAATAATTTTAATCGTACCACTAGATAGAATTTCATCACTGAATGTAGAACTTTGTTTTCATCTTGTTTGCCTGCTTCTTACATGAATTTATTACTTTTCGATTTTTTATTGGCTATCACAATTTGCTTCCATCTGTGTTAGAACAGTAACATACAAATCAGGATTTCTGGACATCTAGTACTAATATCAAGACCAAGAAAATAATTTAAGAAAAACAACTACTTTCTTAGTTTATGTTTTGCCATCAAAACACACACACGAACATCAAAATATGTCCCCCAGCAATTCAGTGGATATGCGGGAAATATAAGCAATTTGTGCATGATCCTGATTCATAAATAAATAATAATAGGCGGGTGGGGGTGATTTATAGTAATGCCTTACAATTTTGAAATAGTTGAAATAATTTAAAAGATAAATTGATGGTTTAAATTTTCTCAAACAAAAAGAGATTCGTTAATGTTCTCTTTGGTACTAGTTGTCTTGATACCTAAATCTATACCTTAAACAAGGACAAAAAGCAACACTTCTAGATTCACTTGCAAAAACGTATAAGATACTTCATTCCCTTTACATGGTCATTCAAATTCATGTTACACATGCATGTTTTATGGAAAATAAACCTGAAAATCGATTGATTTCAATCAATTTTCTTTCAATATAGAACATTGGATTATTTGTAAAATATATTGGATTATAGAATGAACTTTTTATAGCTGAACTATTTTAGTCTTGACATGTTACGATGACTTGTAGGCGGCATGCAATGTGTAGGATATTTTGATAATCGGGAAGCACACAGTCATATGTAATCGCGCTATGCAATTAAAATAGAAAAGGAAATGTAAAGTTATTTCTCTCTTAGTCTTTGATAGACCATAATATTTATTGTATGGTTTTGATTGCTATTCATATAACAATGGTATCCAAAAATCACATATATTTTTTTTACTTTAAGTAATTTCTCCAGCAATATCCATTTTACATCTCATTGCTGCTTATTCAGAACATTCCGTTGTACAGGTATCTGTTACAAAGGTATGGTATGCTTTGGTACAAAAATAAACACGAGTTTTGATATAAGGTGCCAACAATTGTTTTGATTCTGTCACATCCCAAATGCCGCTAGCTCCCGTGAAAATTTTTTATTCTATCATCAGTTGGTCAAATATTTGTTTGACTTGTCGTGTAATTTCGTTATCTGACATAATTGTGTCATGTATTGTCTTTGTTTGGTGTTGCCAATTGTTTTTCATCTCGTCTTTGTAAGTACAGATCAAACTATTTGGGATAGAAGAGACTAGTTACACTACATTAACATAATGGTATATCTGTCATAAGATACAAATCACAAAGCCAACACAATGTAACAAAGCTAAAGCTTCTTTCAAATTATTACACAAATCTTACGGAAATCTGATAAAGACACGATATCTGTCATGAAAAGGCAGGCTTATCTTATAAAAGAAAAAAGCGCTTTATTTTTCGTTATTCGTGTCATTTATGTCATTTTAACATCTATTTAAAGAATCCATACAAAACCCGCTTACTTATCCAAGAAAAAAAGCCATTTAGCGTTTGTTTATAACTTCATATCAAATAGATCTGTCAAACTGCAATTTGCATTCGGTGGTAATAAACTCACGATTCTCTTTTTTTTACTTTCGTGACTTGACAATATCTTGAAAAAATCTGAGATGTATTCTCTTAACTTATGGTATAAATCCTTTTAGTAGACTGAAAAGATTTAGCTGAAAGAATGGTTTCATGAATTGACAATATCTGCTTAAAATTCTGAAACGTGATACATTCTCTATAACTTGGGTGTAACTTCTTTTAGCAGACTGAATTGATTTAGCTGGAAACTATGATAATGAACTGTATAATCCCACTAGCTTGAAAGATTTACTTTGAATAGATAATCAAACAGAAACATACCAGTTCATACCCAAACCACAATCCCAAAAAGCAAAGCAAAAACTTTAAAATATGTCATATGTTAAAAACGATAGTTTTAACCAGGGAATTCGAAGTGAGATGGACGTTGATGGCATACAGCAAGTCATTTAAAAAGAAAAATATAGTTTTGATGAATATAGTTTTGCCGTTTATGAATATAGGACGATAATATTTAGAAAATATGTTTAAAGAAAACGGCTTTAACTGTACTGCATGTGCACTGTATCTCGTATATTTGTTTCTATCAAAACATGTTTTTTTAATTTTAATTGATAACATATACATGGCCAATTGTTGATGCATTATTTTGTGAAATAGTTAAGGCAGAACAACTCTCCATATCTAGATCATGGACAATTGTCTGTTTATTTCTGGGAATCAAAACATACAGCACAAAATCATCTTTTCTTCGAGTAACCGGTGACAAGTCAATGACCTATAACTCTTGTCGGATTTTCAAGGGATCCGAGAAAAGTGAAATGTTATGAAGTATTTGGCTTCTGAGAGAAAAAACGATGTTACAATCATACAAACAAACTCCAACATGAATGGAGTAAAAAATGATTTTTATTTTTATTTTTATTATTGCGGTCTTTTTTCAGAAGGGTTTATGTTAGTAAAATTAAATGCATGTAATGTAATAACAGTAATTATAATATAGACGATCCTTAACCTATTTCGGTTGTTTATTAAGTATATAACCACCCACGTTCGGACTTTTTACTCTCCCTTCCCATATGGCAGTACATTTAACTTTAAGCTATAAAACCAGTGTTAGCGTATTTCTTTTAGGCGTTTTGTCTAGACTCTAGTTTATCATACGGGAGTGTGGTATGCTGTAAGAGAACTATAATTATATTAATTGTTTGCTATGTCAACGAGTACTCGATAAGAAATTGATATATTATTTCAATTTCAGAAATTTGAACATATTTTTGTAAATATGGTTTACATACAGGAAAGTCAAGAGAAGCTGTATCACATCTATTTTATATTTTAATTTTAAGCATTTGGTTCTTTCGAGTCTATGCGTACGATATTTGTTCATACTTTTGAATTTTTGTAAACATGGTAAACGCATCGTATATTTCTATATCCAAGTCACTTTATCATAAAAAATGCTTTATACGGAATTAAGCCAGAGCTTATATAATGGAACGAATTTTAACACATATAAGCAAATTATAATAATGAAACAGAGGAATTAAATGATATCGGAAAAGAGAAGACCGTCGAAACAGTACTATAACCACAAACCAATGAACTACTGTGCCCATCTACATTTGAGAATTAAATGAGTGTTCATATTATGGTTTTTTTTTGTCTTTTCTTTGTCTTGTATTGTATACTCCCTCATGCCAAGTATTTCCTCCGTTTAACTTGGTAAAAGATAGTTTGGTCCTTTGGTAATGTTTTTAACATCTTAAAAACAATTTTGGTTTCATAATTTCGGTCCAAGCACTACTGATGAGGAATTGTATTCCGAAACGGTCGTCTAGTGTAGTAAAATTAATACTGGTATAATTTGTAGTTCCTTGCCTGATTTGTCTTCTTAGTTGGATAAGTCCTTGACAGTTACAGCTTTTCTTCAAGGTGTATATATTAGTGTCACAAGTCTACAAACAATTTATGATTAATAAAGATATTTAAGTTTGTGGTCCTTGTTGTCACTCAATTTTTGATTCCACATGTGGAGAGCTATGGACTCATTCACTTGTGTAAACGATAGATAAACTAATGTGTATCAATATACTACTTTGGATTGTAGTCTTTGTGGCTATAGTCTATGGCGACATTTATAACGCTTGTTGTTTTCCAACTACTTTCAACTTCATCAAAAGAATGTTTAACACGATTGCAATAATCTAACTTGTATTTCAAACATTAACATCTCAAATCAAATTTGGAAGATTTCTTCCATTAAATTTAATAATAATAATGCAAGAATAAATTTTCTGTATAAACGTTGATGTTATTATCCATACTTTATTTGTGACGAATTGAAAGGAATATTCGATGTTTTTTTTCTTAAAATAATTTTAAAAAAACAACAAACTTCCCACTTAACTTTTTTTAAAAGCAAGAAGAAATTTTTGAAAACTTGCAAATAAAGTAAAACAAGTGAACTTCTATCAGGGAAGGATAACCTCCTGCTATATACACCCGCCACGTGTGAAATAAAAATTGAGAATGAAAAAAGCATATAACTATCGAAAATCAAATAAAACCAGGATATTTAGGATACAGAAACATATTATATGTAATCAAAAACAAACATACCAATCCATACCCGAATCACAAACTAGAAGCAAAGTAAAAACTTTGGAACTGACAAGTTATGTTAGACATGTGAACTTTCACCAGGGAAGTGAGGCCGGGTGCTCCGGAAGGGTAAGCACCTCCTGTTTAGCTAGCTACACCCGCCACGTGTGTAATCAAAATTGTGTAAAAGGAACATGGAACTATGAGACGTCAAAGTATCTAGGGCAATTCTGGACACAGAGACATCAAACTTGTCAACAATACTGTGATGACGGCCATGATTGCCTTGTATTTCAGTCTGAAGTCTCAAATCAAATCCGTATGATTTATTCCATGCAAATCAATACTAATACTGCTATAATCCATATTCTCTATAAACTTTAATATTATTACGATCGTATCCATCCTTCATTTCGTGACGAACTGATCAACAGGTTCCTTTTTTTCTCTCATTATGATTTAGCTGAAATCAAGTCAGCGCCCATATTTCAGAATTAGAAGCTCTACTGCTTCTATAAATTTACTGAGCATTATATCCATATTTCGAGACAATCTAATGCAACCCCCATTTAAGCCTATTGTCTATTTCATTATGTACGTCTCGATTTAATCATCTAATTATCATAATTCAGGTATTTACTGCAACAAAATGACAGAAATTCCTATTGGGATTTAACGCATTATACATTATATTGCATACATTGATATAATGCATGTAACATGATTTCCGGAAATGCGACGTTATTCGTCGGAAATGACGTTGTTGTTCAAGTCATAGCTTCATGGAGTCATAGCTTTTGTCACGATGATGTTGGTAAGCATTGCCAAATAACATATTATTCCAGTGTTTATTTTACAGCACAACACGGAATACAATTCCCCATCAGTAGTGCTTAGACCATAATTGTGACACAAATATACTCATATTAAGATTAGAAGTTTAAGATAAAATTATTAAAGCCATCCTTACATTATATGTTGTAAAAGATGTAATCTCGGGTTTCCAGACAAAATTCTGAATGCCAGAAAAGACCTATGAAAGGAAAAAAGTAACGAGAATAAGCCGCATTAAAACGTACTTTTACCCATTCCTATTAAGAACGCCGTTGTTGCAAACCATTTTTTACCATTTGTTTTTGAATAATTCTGGTGGTTCATCCAATATCCTTCATAATCTTGAAGCTTCTCTTTCTATTTACTTAATATATCAAAAACAAACATACTTATCCATTTCCGAGTACAAATTTTGAAACTGACAAGTTAGGTTAGACACGTTAACTTCCAAAAGGGAAGTAAGGCCGGGTGCTCCGGAAGGGTAGGCACCTCCTGTTTAGCTAGCTACGTAATCAAAATTGTGTGAAAGCAACATGGAACTATGGGACGTCAAATATATCCAGGGCAATCCTGGACACAAAGACATTAAATTTATCAACAATACTGTGATGGCGGCTATAAAACCTTTTGAGGGCCTTGATAAGTCTAGGTTTGTAATATTCCTGAGTCAACAATGCTAGACTATTCTTTATCCATCTAAAGTCTGTTGATATTTTTGCCTCATTACATATCCGCCCCCACAATTTATTTGAGTTTAGATGTCGTTTTCATGTACTTTCTATTTTCCAGTACAAAAAACATGAGATCTGGTGACTTTGCATCACGGAAATTCAATTATATCACTTCATATCTACAGGACAACTTGTCTATTATATGTCCATTACATTTCCTTACAAATTAATATCATACACAGAAAGGATTATATCTGCCCACCATGTTGTTTGGAATAGTGTCATTTTTGATGTTTTGTATTTTTTCCAGTACATTTAGATCATAAAATGCTAGACTGTGCATCAAGCAAATTCAATTGTGTAACATCATATCCACAGGACAATTTGTCAATTTTGTGTCTATTACAATTTCTTTTGAATTGAAATCATACATATACATGGGTATACGTGTATTTCTCGCTGATGAATTGCCATAATCGGAAATTTCTCAATAAATCTTTTAAACAAATCGTTGTCAATCACATTCATGTAAATTCACAAAGGATAACAAAATATATCCCTTATCTAGAAGTAATCTGTCAGAATTTACGTAACTAAGTTGCAAGTATAAATGATTATCCCAAAAATATATTTCTTGGATTAAAAGAAAAATCTGAATGAATATTTCTAATTTTCATAGGAAAATACCCATCGTCGTATTAGATTTCTTTATGTTATACTTTTGATGGTGCGTGGCTATTTTCCTAAACCACTAACATAAAACACTATCTATAAACAATTATTTGCATTTACATGTAATGTCATTACCGACGTCTTCTTTAAATAATGTACAAGTGTATGATATTTATTGACGTTTTCACATAAAACGATTATGTTTGCCATCGATTTAGTTGTGAAAAAAATATAAATTATAACTGTAACGTAATAGATGATTTTACTCTAGGATGTGATAGAGAGTCAAACATCGCAGAATTGACTGTGACGGTTAAGAAATTTCTGTTTGTGGATGAGAAGAGTTTCTAAAGGTTTGGAATTGAGCAGCTTTTATGATATAAACACATGTTTTTTCCTCATTCCTAATTTTTTAATTTTCTGCTAAACCTAGCACTTAAATAATTCACAGAAAGTGTTAATACATTTTGGCATAAATCACAAACAATTATCGAACAAATGATGTATTGATTTGTTTTTAGTTCCTATTTCCTATTACTATTGTGTGAAAAAAAACTTCGTCACGTTTGCTAATTATTTTCCTGACTCATCCTGTTTTGCACCGTAGGTAGTTATCAGTTAATGTCGATTTTACAATGTCCAAAGAGATAGTTACCAAGATCTTGAGTTGTAGGAGTTGAATTGAGCAATGGTGTTTAACGTCCAAGTCAAAATATTCCACATATATTGAGACGTCGTCAGCTATAGAAAAAGGTGCAGGATTTTCCTGTGCATTGCGCTAAAGGAATCACAATTCAGACTTTTACTGCATCAAAACAGCAGTCATTTTAAAATGGATTCAACCCACGTTACATTATATATGGTCTCCCTTGCAATTGACTTAATGCATGTCAGAAAATCTGACATTGTTCGTCCGACATTGTGTATAGTCGTGGATTTGTGCTTTGTCATGATGATGCTGGTACACATAATACAGAATTACACGGTCATTTCGAAATGCAATCCCTCTTCAGTTATGCTTCGAATAAAGTATAATATTCAGTCAGATTAGGACTTCAAGTTTCAGATAAATTATTAACGCTTTTGTCCATTTTAAGAATGTTGTTATTTTTGCACCATTACAAATCCGTCCTCGATTTGTTTTGATATAGATTTCTCATGTTTAATGTTCTGTCTATTTTCCAGTACAATAAGATCATAAGATCCTAGGCTGTACATCAAGAAAATTCAATTGTGTAACATCATATCCACAGGACAACTACAACTTGTCTATTTCTTACCAATTGATATCATAGAAAAAGGAATATATCTGCCCACGAATTGTTTTGGAATAGTGTCATTTTTAATTTACTGACAATTGTCCAGTAAATTTAGATCACAAGACTGTACATTACGCAAATACAATTGTATCACTTTATATCTTCAGGACAACTATTTTTCCATTACATGTCTAATTCATTTCCTTTTGAATTGATATGATACACAGAGTGGTTTTATCTGCCCACAATTTGTTTTGGAATAATGTCATATTTGATTTACTGGCTATTGTTCAGTACATTTAGATCATGAAACTGTGCATTATGCAAAGTTCATTGTGTCATTTTACATGCACAGAACAACTTGTCTATTTTTGTCTATTAAATTTCCTTTTCATTTACATGGTTATACATGTACTCCTCGCTGAAGAATTGTCATAATGGAAAATTGTTTAATAAATCAAAAAATTGTTGTCAATCATAGTTATGTAAACTCATAAACGATAACAAAATGGATCCCTAATGTAGAACAGTTATGTCAGAATTCGAGACAAGTATAATTTTTTATCCAAAAAATATTTTTTTCTGGATTAAAAGAAATCTCGGATGAATATTTTCAATTTCTGTCTGTGAATGAGAACAGTTTGACTTTCAAAAGGTTTGGAATTGAGCAGCTTTTATAATAAAAAAACATATTTAATACTCAATTTTCTGCTAAACCTAGCATGAATAATTCAAAGAAAGTATAAGCACATTTGGGTATTAAATCACAAACTATTATCAAAGAAATTATGTATTGATTTGTTTTAGTTCCCATTTTCTATTACTATTGTATAAAACAGCTTCAAGACACGTTTGATAATTATTTTTGCGACGACTCATCCCATTTTTGCAACGTTAGTAGTTACTAGTTACATGTACGTATTCATTGTCAATTTTACAATCACCAAAAAGATAGATACCGACATATTGAGTTGTAGGACTTAGTTGAGTATTGGCGTTTGTCGTCCTAGTCAGGAATTTTTTACTTATATCGAGACGTCGCCAGCTAAAGACGAATGCAGAAATCCTGTCTGTGTTTTGCGCTGATGGCATTATACAGCATAGATCTTTATCGTGCCATGCCTAGCCTGACATGGGACCTCGTTTATTTTAAGTTACCATCTGAAGGAACCGTGACTTTCATTTTGTAATTTTGTAATGTCGATTGCTTGGCGAAAGAACAGTCACTACCCACTTTCAAGTCTTGAGTCTGAACCCACGACCTCCAACGTACGTAGTGAGCACTCTACCAACTGAGCTACCGCAACGTATCTTGAATCGAGGTAAAATATTGTTGCATCATCTTCATTTTATTTTAAAGCCATGTGTTAATATACAACTGTAATTTAATGATTTCATGCAATGTCATATCTGTCTTAACACACACAGAGAGAGAGAGAGAGAGAGAGAGAGAGAGAGAGAGAGAGAGATCCTTGCATTTGGATATATTTATGTTTCAATAGTAATCAGACCAGACTTTTAATGTATTAACGTTTGGGCATTTTTCCTCCAATAGGGATACTGCAATACTTCTCCAATGGGATCGCGCTAAATACACATATTAATGAATGAGTGAAAATTGATAAAAAGAAATAACAATACTTTTGCATGATTATTATAATCGAACATTTTCGAGTAAAAATGGAAAATACATGTAAAAACACGTTGTTGGTAAAAGTCATCATGATTAACTGTGTGTGAGAGAGAGAGAGAGAGAGAGAGAGAGAGAGAGAGAGGTTTCTATTTTGGTTGAGTTTAAAGTTTTTTCTCATATTGTCAGACAAGTTTTATCTTAAAGTATCTGATATCGTGTCAACTAAACTATAAAATAAGACAGTGTCAAAGGCAGGTTTCAGAATTATTGATTTCTTTTGGTATAATTCTGTCAGCAAATCTTATTTCCGATGGCTATCTCAAATGAAATCAAATTATTTGCAGTTGGGAAAGCATATATTTTACCGGATGTAACCACGCATGTATAACAAACAGTAGTTATATTTAATAAGGAAGTGGAAGATCGTGGGTTCGAACCCCGATCGAGTCTGACAGAAAATCTTATTTCCGATGGCAATCTCAAATTGAATCAAATTATTTGCAGTTGAGAATGTATATACTTAACCAGATGTAACCACGCATGCATTACAACCAGAAGTTCTATAAAATAAGGCAAGTAAAAGCCTAACTAAAACCACAGATCACTTTTGACTTTGGACAATTGCAGATGGAATTGTCAAAACAGTGGTAAAACAAGACAAGATGAACAAAACTGTATTTTTGAGACCACTTATGATAAAATTTTGAGTTTGTTCGGATACTAGATATAATACCACTTTTTTTTACAAACAATGGCTTCACAATGACAACACTAGGCTTGGTGAGCTGCATGAATGTATATTGAAACCACTAATGTCTAAAGACTTTTTAGTTTAAAAAGAACAGTGAATATAAATACTTCTTGTGAGACAACCAATTGCTCCTTATCTTTAAATGTCAAAACCTGAAAATTGTTAAGAGCAAACCTTTACTTCGAAAACAATGTAAATTGATACACGTTTCATAACAACTGCAAATTAAAATTTAGTCGATCTAATTACTTTGTGTAGAAGTTAATTCTAATAAATCCAAAAGCAAATGTTTTCATCAAGCCATTTGTCTTAAATACGTTTATGATTTTGTGGCATCTCAACTTCATTTATTACAAAATAAGATTGATAAATTGAGTGTTTGTTTGAGAAAGATTTTGTCCGATTTAAATATTTAAAAAAATTGACAGATATGCACATTCATAGACAGTTCCATCAATTTTTGTGTTGGAAATAAACGCTTTTCTTAATAATCGTTTTAAGAATTTGAAACTTATGAGAAAGAACTCTGACAAACACATTTCATTTGATTATTCATTGGTTGACTTCATATCAAGAGGACAATGAATCTCATTCATATCGATGATATTCAGATTAGACGTTTTTGAACAATGATTGATAGATCAGAAACAAACAACCGATAATGCAATGAAACAAGTTATGTAACATCGAACAATTGTTATAATAAATACATTATATATTATGATATAATCAATATATAGGGTTATTGAACTGATATTGTGAACTGTTGTTCCAAGGTGACTCATTTGCAAGAGTTTCAAATCAACGAGGGACAATATTTCACAATAACCTTTTATTATATAGCAAAATACATTTCGTTTACTTCCCACTAGTAGTTCATTTAGAAACATTTTGTCTTACAATACATAAAGATTGCACCAGTTATAAGAATAAAGGAACTTTTGTAATATAACACCACCACAACGATATCGTCTTTAGCGATGGTACAACAATCGTTTGACGACATAAACGACTGTCACGTGACAAGATATGCAATATGAAAAAAAAATGATTCGGGAAATCTCGGATCGGAACAAAGTTTGAGAGCAAATATGAATTTTATTTGCACGCTAACATCTCGGAATTTATCATTTAATTCCAATGCGAAACATGTATATGTAATAAATACATTTATAGAAAGGTGTGTGTGTGTGTGTGTGTGTGTGTTAAGCTCTCTTTCCCTTAATCGCCCTTGATCTGACCGGTTCTATATAAGTAAAAGTATATTGGATGAAGATTACTCCAATATAATTTACGATATCTCCTAGCGTGATACTAAGGAATAATAGTTAATCATAAACGACTCGCCGAGCTCTTAACGTTATGTCATCATAGCAATTACAGATAGCATTAAGAAAAGAAAATTTATCTTTTCCTGTGTTCGGAGTCTTAAAGAACAAGAATATTTTTTCCTTTTATGCTTGAACTAACAATGGGGAATTTCAAATAAAAGCAATCACAATTTATATTTTATGTCATAATAGCTATAAATTTGCACCGCTGCATTGCATAACTAATCTTTCATTGTGATATTAACGTCAACATCAATTAATTTTAGAGATAATTTGACTTTCAATAAAATGAAAGATAATTGATTTTGTGTAATATCATCAGTTTTATCATTTCATATGAAATACACTACAGACATGTCGAAATTTTAACAATGGGGAACGAAAATTAGTCGAATCGCTGATGCCGAGTGGTCGAAACAGAAAAGTTGCGGAGATATGAGCGAATGATAGCAGCTGCGGAGAAGTTGTCGAGGTTAAGTTATAAATGGGCCAAGATAAGCTGCCGATTTGGGACTCTTATTGATCTGTTAGCTTAGTATTAAACGTTTGACAGGTCTGTTATGACGTAGACATGGTTTACATTCAGATTGTTTCGATTCACGGGCACCATGTGTTGTTATCAAAAGATAATTATTTTTATTGATGATAAAACAAAGAAGTTCCTTTGTATGACTAGCAATTAAATTAAAAACAAAAAAATATGAACCGCCTTAGCATTTTGTACAAATAAGTTAGGCTGTCGAGTGGCCGAAAAAATAAATCTAGTGACCAAAAAGCTACAGAAAAAACAACTTCAGAAAAGCTGTGTCTGTCAAGATATACATGTAGCTAACGAGGGGTTGGGGGGGGGGGGGTGGGGAAGATGAGCTGCCGATCCGACAATACTGGTGATCCGTTAGTGTTAAACTTTCGACAAGTCTGTAATGGCGTAATCATACTATTTCGGTTAGATTCGCGAGCATCATGTGTTGCAAACGAATGATAATTATTTTATTGATGATAAAACAAAGGTCCATCTGTATAACTAGAGATTAAAAAATAAAGATGTGATTCGCCTTAGCATTATATGCAAATTAGAACAGTACAGACCTGCCTGTCGAAAGTTTAACACTGCGCTAACGGAAAGGAGTCGACGCATCACTGTCGAGAGACTGAGAAATGAAAAGCAAGTGACCAAAAAACCTGCAGAGATACAGATAGCAGCTGTCGGAAAGCTGCAGTGTTATGGACCAGGATGAGCTGTCTTTTCAGAACTAATTCGATAGCGTAGTGCGTAATTTTGGACGGGTCTCTACTGTATGGTTTTATGATTCTTTTGATTTGCGAGCACCATGTGTTACAATCGAATGGTAATTGTTTTTATCAATGATGAAACATAAAGTCTATTTGTATGAGTATTAATTAAAACAAATAAAGCCCGTCTTAGCATTTTGTACAAATATGTACAGTATGGGCCAATAAAAAGTTTAACACTGAGCTAACGAAAAAAAGTTTAACCTCAGCCCAGTGGCCGAGATATTGATATGATTGACTTAAAAGCTGCAAGGGTATGGCTAACGAGGGCGTCTTTAATTTTCGGAACGATAGATAAGTGCTAAATTTAGACTATAAGAGTATGCACTGTGCGTTAGTATAATTCTTTTGATTCGCGAGAACCATGTGTTTCAATTGAATGATAATTGTTTGTAAGGATGATAAAACAAAGGTCCATCTGTATAATTAGCAATTAAAAAACACAACAAAAGCTATTATCTGACGCGGCGTTTTGTACAAATTAGTACAGTACAGACTCGTCGAAAGTTTAACACAAAGCTAGCGAAAAGGAGCCGAAGATCGGCTGTCAAATGGCCTAGATATGTAGAGTTTGTGACCAAAAGCTGCTGAGCTATAGAAATCATCTTCTAGCTTCTAAATATAGCTAAGAGAGACCGAAAAGGATATTTATTTAGTTTTACAGAATTAACTTTAGTTTTACCAGTTTCGGAATCCAATAGCGATGAGCATAAAATTATGAACATGTGGATATCATTAAAGACCACTTCTAACACAAGGGAATCAATTGATATTTTTACTTTGAGTAAAAACAATGACACGGTCGAAATATAATACAGTTCATCTGTATCATATAGCCAGCATTAATTTATGATTCACTGCAAAGCCACGACAATCTAATTTTGATCTAATCAAATAAGCGACATATTGACAGACCGTCAAACTAAATGTTGAACTGCGGTACAGACCTGTCAAAAGTTTAACACTAAGCTAACAAGTTAGTGTCGAAATTGGCAGCTCATCTTTGCCCCTCGTTAGCTATTTCTAGACAGCTTTTCGGCAGCTGCTACCTGTATGTAGTTATTGGCAGGTTTTCTGCCATTAGCTATATCCATATCTCGTCTATTCGGAAGCCGAGCTTCGAATTCTTTCGTTGGCTTAGCGGTTAACTTTCGACAGGTTTGTACTGTGTTTGACTAAATTATTGTCATTAAAGACGGAACACCAAATCTACTGCAAAAATATCATAGAAAATTTATATTTAAGGCGTAAAGATTAAAATTGTAGCATGCAGAACTTTTCACGACACGTTTTTTATGGTTTTATGGGTTAGGCAATTACGTGCTTTTATTACTAAGAGACTATATCCCATAATGACTAAACAATTTCCAATAACCTAATGTAATGTAATAACTAACAAAATTGCGATAGCGTCAAGACTGACGACTCTTTATACTACGCGGAGACAGCTTCATTTACCTTTACGCCAATATGCACACATTTTGACGTTTATATAGATCAATCTTAAAGTGGGTATCCAGACAATCCTTATAGAAATACAGTAAAACCCCGGTATAATGCCCTATCGATAACTTTGTCACCTCGCTTATCATCATAATAAGGCCTTATACAAAAGTCACTTCGATAACTAAGACATCTCGCTTATCACTATGGTATTTTTAAGTCTAAAAATTAATCTCTTTATAAATCTCCACAGGACTTTAAAACGTCAAACTTTGACTGAGCAATGGGTGGCAACGAAACAAGCTTTTACAATATACGATTATTCGCATACAATACTGATTAAAATACCAGGCTGGGGGTTACTATGATCTCGCACTTAGGTGCATTTAAAATGACCGACTAAATGATCATTTCCAATCAAGTCTGAGAAATTAGGCTATTTAGATTAAATTTGTTTTTTTTTCAAGCATCCATTTCACGGGTCGTCATTCTAACTCACTTTGAAGCAACTTCAAGTACACAGGACTTCAGAATTATGTAAATAGGAAAGAAATATGAAATGTGAACTTAACAGCCAGTAAGTGAAACATTGTCAAAGTCACCGTGTTTATCTCGACATTTATGGATTTCTATTAAATGAACTTACCTAAGTCATCGCTAGGGCTTAATGAAGCGCTTAACCAAATTACTAATCAAGGTGGCCAGTATGTCTACACTAGTTTGTCCAAATATGAAAACATTATGTCGAAGCAATAAAAACTGATGTTATGGTCGACTTATACCACCCAAGACTTCCAATTCCACACGAATCAAATTAACCCACCAAAATTGTTTGGATTTAAATAAACACTTAATTAAATCAGAGACCTAGATATCATGTATGTCTAGATCGTTCAAATATATATATAAAAAATGACGGAGTACTAAAAATTGATGTAACTGTCCAAGACTTTCGATTCCGCTTGGATCATATAAACCTGTCAGAATTATTGCTTAGCCTTAATGAAGAACTAAGCCAAATCACAGATCTTAACGTATGGTATGTCCAAGCTAGTTCATTCAAATATGGAACCATTATGATGGAATAATAAAAATGGTGTAACGGCCGACTGAAATCGTCCCAGACTTCCTACTCTACGTGTATTAGTTAATATAACCTCTATTGACTCGTTAACTCCTATTACTGATATAATGATGTATGGGTTTGTCTATATTTGTTCCATTAGCAATATATAATAATGCGTTGATAAGCGTTATATCAAAAACAAACACACTAATCCATGTCCGAATCACAATCCAGAAGCAATGTAAAAACTTTGGAACTGACAAGTTAGGTTAGACACGTTAACTTCCACCAGGGAAGTGAGGCCGGGTGCTCCGGAAGGGCAAGCACCTCCTGTTTAGCTAGCTACACCCGCCACGTGTGTAATCAAAATTGTGTGAAAGGAACATGGAACTATGAGACGTCAAATATATTCAGAGCAATACTAAACGCCAATTCATCTGGTTTTTATAAACATTCATGTTTATGTCTAGTAACAGTACCATTGGCGAAAGCAGTATTAGTAAGTCAAATGAAGCTGTTACAGTAGTACCATTGGAATAACACAAGATTCTGCTGTTTTACAACCACAGCCACATAGACACAAACATACACATTTACCCCAATGAAACTCCTTATTGTAATAATTCAAAACGTCTCTTTAAATGTCTTATGATTGAACTAGTTTTACACATAAATTTTTTTACACCAAAACATCTAAATATAGCAAAATCTTGAGTAACATCAATCACAGTTTGACTATTGACCTTTTGGTTTTGAAATTATAAATGAAACGACAGGAAGAAGTGGATTGATGGTCTTCCATATGTATCAAAGCTGGCAGTAATGGGATGGTGGGTGAAATCGGAGTGCCCGATGAAAACCATTGACATTCGACAACACTATAGGACGTTTCCCGAGTGGGATTCGAACCTAAGTTGCGAGTGATCTTCAGACCACTCGGCAACCGATGTCCTAAAAGACAAAAAATACACAATTCAAGCCTACTGAAAGGTTTTCACATGTAAACTAACCTACTGTAGGAACCACTGTGACTGTGACAGTGCTGTTACGACTAGGTACAAGTAAGTGAAAAATACCGATATTTGTTCAAATTTATTTGATTTTCTATGGATATAAAGTAGCTGAACATTTGAGATCATTAAAGTTACAACATACGACACTTGTCTATTTCTATGACCACATTGATGCTTTAAAAAAGACTGTAATATCCATGTCGAATTGTCGTTATCCGCCAAATGTGCCGACTAGCATAATATTAATGACCATTGGATAAACGACATTTAATGTTCACTTTGGAAAATTTTCACACAGACACAGAATATAGATTAATTTCCCATTTTAAGGACATAAAGTTTATACTTGGTAAAGCTGAGCATATATCGTATCTATTGACGTCATTAGACGAAATTGGATGTCGGAAATCGCTTTCGTCTCTGTAAGGATTCTTCTTTTATGAGGTTCAACGTAATTGAACATACGCCGATGGTTTAAATGGTTTAAATGCATTTTAATAATATCTAAAGCCTTCGGTGTAGCAGCTTATTTAAAAGGCAATTTACAGACGAAATTGCTTTGGATCGGCAGACAAAGTTTTATGCTGTGTTTTGTATATGCGGTGGAGTACAGCAGTGGCCGAACGGTCTAAAGTGCGCTTACTAATCACAAAACATCTCACTGGCTCAACTCATTCGTAAAAAATTCTAGTGAGTGATTTATTGTCACTACCCAATAAGTTAGGTAGTTTTCTCCGGGTATTCCGGTTTCCTGCACCGTAGATGAAATCAAAGCCTCGATATAACTGAAACAGTTTGTCTTGGTCGTACAACTCTCTAATCTACTGCTGTATCTGACTGCTGGATTGTACCGATTGTTTTGTCAGTGTTGCGTGGGAAATGAGCCTAATTTTTCACGCAGTCCTTGTCTGATTATTTCAACATTTTCTATTGCTATAAGGAAACGTACTCATTCCTTTCGACACGTGATTAGTGCTCAGACCGTTAGACTGCCTGTTATTTCCAACACTGGTTTTGCCTGACTTAGCAAGGCGACAGAGACTGAATTTATTAAACGTCTGAGGACAAAAAAGAGCTGTGCAAAACAACAATACACGACAAAATACAAATAGGTCATGTTAATTGGCGACATGCCGTCACAATATAGCAACTCTTAACAGTGAATACTGACAACAATACATAACAAAATACAAATCAGCCATATTAATTAGCGATATGCCGTCAAAATAATGTAGCAACCCTTATACTGACTATTGACAATACATAACAAAATGCAAATCATCCATATTTGCTACATGCCGTCACAATATACCAACTCTATAAGTGACTACTGACTGTTTTCAAAAAGAGATCATATCTCCTGTTCATGAATATTTGTGTGAATCACTAAATCGTCAATTCATAATAAAGTTAGCCGTCCAGATCCTTGTACAATGGGTTATTTGCACATTTATTATAAATATTTATATCGGAACTGGAATCAATCAAATTGATATTCCGACACTTTCAAACGATACAAGTCTATAGCGCAAACACGTGAAACAAATAACGCGATTTTAAATTTATTGATTATTCTAACTATATTTCAATAAAAGCTCACCGGAATGTCAATTTTTGAATATTTTGTATTTAAATTTAGCTAAATTAAACAGTTTGATTTAATTAACACCAATCTGTAATGTCAATACTTGCTGATTATTTTTCCGAGATTTGTTGAATTTTCTGCTGATATTGACAAAACTGTCACAACAGTTATATCAATACAACATTATAACAAATAGACACATTTCAACCTAGAATTGATTATATGGTAGTCCTTTTCTACATCTGTGTTAGAAGTACAGTAATTGCATATAAAACATGTACAAAACACGATGTTCGACAGCGATATAATAGAAAACATGAACTGGACTCTTGATTTGGGGGTTACCGCGTCACCAGTCCTGGACCTGGTCTCTAGACTCTTAACTTGGGCTTACTGTGCCACCAGTCCTGGCCTCTAAACTCTTAACTTTGATTTACTGTGCCACCACTCCTGGACCTGGTCTCTAGACGCTTAACTTGGGCTTACTGTGCTACCAGTATTGGTCCCGATCTCTATTGGACTTTTGACTGGGGCTTACGGTGCTTCTAGTGTTGGTCCTGGTCTCTGCTTGACTCTTGATTGGGACTTACTGTGCTACGAGTCCTGGACTTGGTCTCTGCTTGACTCATGACCCGAGTTACTGTGCTACAAGTCCTGGACCTGGTCTCTGGACTCCTGAATTGGGCTTGTCGTGCTACCAGTCCTTGACCTGGTCTATGGACTCTTGACTTGGGCTTACCGTGGTACCAGTTCTGGACCTGGTCTCTGGACTATTGGCTTGTGCTTACTGTGATACCAGCCCAGGACTTGAACTCTGGACTCAGACTTTGGC
This sequence comes from Anadara kagoshimensis, assembly GCA_021292105.1. Classification (NCBI taxonomy): domain Eukaryota; kingdom Metazoa; phylum Mollusca; class Bivalvia; order Arcoida; family Arcidae; genus Anadara; species Anadara kagoshimensis. The sequence goes on from CM037870.1 coordinate 4,157,939, forward strand.
TTACAACATTGTTTTTTATTACATTTATAACTTTGTTTATTTTACAATGAGTAACTCTATATCACTGCTGGATATAATGCAATTACTGTTATCGCTGCTAAATGACCATGGTATACTAAACACACTGTTCAGAGTCCCAAATCCAAAGTCTCAAGTTCAAAGTCAAAGTACAAAATGTACAAGTCCAATGTTTAATCCAGTAAACTAGTGTTCCCAAAACCAAGTCCAGAGCCCAGAGCCCCAAATGCAAAGTCAAAACCTTTAAACCAAAGTCCAGGTGTCAATTCCAGTCCTTGTTTTCAATTATACCTTCGACAGCTGGATATAGCAAATTTAAACAAAATGTTTTATCTTAGACGTACAATTACGAACACATTTTGATGTGTCGTGTCAAATCAACATGATCTACTCTGTACAACTTCACAAAGGCTTATCATTGCTTCTAAAAAGACATATCATTGGTACAATTAATTTCAATGTATGTTCTTATCAAGCTCAACTCAATACACTTCCATCGTCACCTTATCTAGTTTTACTATATGTAGACATGTATGTTAAAAAGATGACTCTCGATCGATCCAATACATCACAGGGTAATTGGACTTGTCCATTTCTTAATAACGATGAAACAAGATTTTTTTGTCATCAAGTCTGAAGCTACAACTTTATATATCAACTGCTGAACTGATGTAGAAATATAATATAATAACAAGTAAAACTCGTATTAGTATATTGTATCAGAGTGAGTGAGTGAGTAATGGTGTTTAACGTCCCAGTCAAGAATATTTTACTTATATCGAGACGTCGCCAGCTATAGGCAAAGGTGCAGAAATTTTGCCTGTGCGTTGCGCTGATGGCATTATACAGCAGGGTTCTTTAGCGTGCCAAGTCTACTGTGACACGGGACCTTGTTTATTTTAAGTTCCCATCCGAAAGAACTGTGACTTTCATTTCGTAATGCCGAGTGCTTGGCGAAAGAACAGTCACTACCTACTTTCAAGTCTTGGGTCAGACCCGGTCGGGGTTCGAACCCACGACCTCCCACTTACGGAGCGAGCACTCTACCAACTGAGCTACCGCAGTGGTTTATTGTATCAGACATGTATCTTGAATTGAAAAGTACACGTATTATGTTTTTATTAAATTGTAACGCTTTAAATCTGACACCACCACTTCGGTAGCTCTATTAAACCGACATATTCGTACATATTTATTAAACATGCGCATAGCTTAGCTAGTAGAGTTCTCGCTTTGTATGTGAGAGGTTTGGATTCCAATCCAGCTCGGGACTGACCAGGACTTGAAACAAAGGTAATGGCAGTTACTTATCAAAGAATTCGGCATTCAGAAATGGGGTCCAGAATTCAGTCAAGTCAAGGGATCTTCAGGTAGACGTCTTAAAAACCCTATGTCCATGGCACGCTAAAGAACTTTTTCTACACATTGCTCTGAGCGTACAGATTTTACTTTTTCACTAACGGCTGGTAACACCCCGATATAAGGGAAATATTACTAAAATGGACGTAAAACTCAATCAACCAATTAATCAATCAATCAATGAATTAAGTTCTGATACCAATTATGACGTCGAGTCATTTCAGATTTAAAAGTTTTATTAAAACTACTAAATTTCTCTGCTAAGAACTTAAAGAAATATTAGATATAAACCAACAAAACCACAAGTTATATAATATAGACGTGATATGATCTACTTTACACCAGCGCTGAAACATTACATATCCTTAGAGATCGGTTTTACGTAATGTGATGTATCAGAATACAATACCTCTCGTCAAATTTTGTACAAATCAGATGTAACTACTTCGTTTTTCTCATCGCAACAGACAAGTCGTTCAGATTTCGATCGACGTATCAACGTAATGACGAATGATGTTATATTTTACTTTAAATATAACCGTATTTGTGTTATTTTAATTTGTGCGTTTATAATTTAGAAATTACTTTTTGGGCTTGCCTTAAATGTCTGGTTTCCAATTTAGAAATTACAATCGGAAATGCCTATAAGGTGCATTTTGCCATTCAAACAATATGCAATGATATCTCTTTACTGTATGCATCAGGGAAATTATATTTGAAAGATTTAAATTGCAATCGTTCATACTATTTTATACATTCTCTTGTGTGTCCTTGATAGATAGGTGTGGCTGTTTATATTTATTACACAAGGAAGATTCTATTCATACAGTACAGACCTGTTGAAAGTTTAACAACAAGGTAACGAAAAAGGGGTCAAAGTTCGGTTACCAAGTGGTCGAGTTGTGGAGAACACGTGACTGAAAACTGTCCGAAAAAAATAGATAGCAACTACTGACAAAGCAGCCGAGATATAGCTAACAAGGAGCCAAAATGAACTACTGATCCGATCCTGCACTAATCCGTTAGCTTTAACTGTTAAATATCCAACAGGTGTTTACCGTATTTTCGTAAAAATAAAATCAATGGAGTTCCAATCAATGTAAACAATGAGTAATTGTTCAATAACATACCAATATATTTAAACTCTCGCTTTTGATTTCCCCTTTTCAATTCATTTAAAGAAATTAATTAAAAAAATCTCTGCTTTAAATCAGATAAAACTAAATAATTCAAATGAAATTCACATTGTGGTAAATAAAGCACTTCTGTATATCGGAATTCTCTATAACGGTAGATGTTTGATCATATCTACAGTAGTACAGACCTGTCGAAAGTTTAACACTGAGCTAACGAATTGGAAAGAATTGTAGCTAGGTTGTAGACCTAGTGGCCAAAATATGGGTAACTACTGTCGTAAAGCTGCTGAGAGATAGATAACAGTTATTGAAATATTTCCCTCACGAAGGACCGAAATGAGCTTCCAATTCGGCGCTAATAATTTAGCTCAGTGTTAAACTTTCGACAGGGCTGTACTGTAAATTATTTACTGATAGCTAAACAACCTTTATTCTGTAGAGTTATTTTTCTGATATTTATTATATATAAAGAAATAGCTATTATTCAGATATTTCTAAATACTACATTTGCCTTTAAGTATAGAAAAGTGTACTTGACACTTCTTGACTATAACGATCTCTAGAGAGAAATTATCCAAACAGAGCGCAATATATTGATATCATATA